>CM062818.1:1244433788-1245633788 GCA_031772625.1 Pinus tabuliformis
AATAATTATATAAACATAGTGACGAAACCAAGATGATAAAAATGTCTAAAATAGACTAGAGATTTACTAATAAACAATTTCTTTTATGATTGCAACATTGTTGCTACTACTATTTATGATAAAATTATTAGATAGATCATTTATCTGTAAGGATCATTTGGATAGTGTTTGGACTTTAATGTTCTCTTCTGCATTAGGGTTCTATCCCACATAAGAATATAACAATAGAAATGTAATCATTCAATATCTAGGAATTAATAAGGGGTTTTTGGGTTAACATGGGGCGTAACATGCTCATCCCCTTCAAAGAAGCATTTTCCGTAACACTTGAACTTTTGTGGATGTGTCTACATCAACTCATCTTCTCATGTCGCTTTCATTAGTAGGTTCTTCTATTTTATGACGTACTCAGTAATTGCTCGATTTCTTAGTTGCTCAGTCCTTGTTTCCAAAATTGTTTACGGTTCTAGTATTATTTACCCTTCTTCATTAATATTTGGTAGAATAGTTTGGATTGGTATCTTGTCACCAATTTCCTTCTTTAAGAAATAAACATGGACGAATGAATGTACATGTGAAGATGGAGGCAACTCCAATTTGTACACTATACTTCCAATCGTCTACAACACCTTATAGGGTCCATAATACCTCAAGGCTAATTTATTTTCCTTTTGTTGCTTGAGGGAAATTTTTTTATATGGTTGTAGCTCAACAAATACCAAATCCCCCACTTCAAATTCCCTTTCATTATGATGTTGATATGCTTGTTTTTATATCCTATTTTGTGCCATAACGAGATTGTCTTTTAAGAGTTTGAGAAACAGGGCATCGTGGCATTTTCGTTATAACCAGGTATAAGAGTCTCTGTTGGGATGATGTCATGGTTGGGTTGCAAGTCATAGTGTGATTGGGTTTTCTGTCAAAATCATTATAAATCATATTGTATCATAGATCATTTTCCCTGGTACAAGAATCCACACTCGTCTCATTTCAGTCATTATAGGGTGGAAGGGAGGTGCTAGGAAGGTGCATGAAGTCACCTACAGGTTGGAGCCTGTGAACACTTCAGGGTGGTAGGTTGGTCTAGGGTGTTGGGGCATCCATTCAGTTGATTCCTGAATAAACCAGGGCATTGGGGCGTCCTTCCAATGGGAGGTGGAGAAGAATGCTTCTCTAGAATTCTAGGAATTTGTTGCTTTGATTTTAGTTGGAGTTGAAGATTAAAGAATTTATTAGAAAATCGTTCGGTGGTTTTTGTCCCAGAGGGGGTTTTCCACCTAAAATTCTTGTGTCTATTGTGTTCTTTTATTTACTGTTATTACTGCATAAACATTAATAATAACTGAAGATTAACTAATGCTCTGAAAATATTTAAAAGTGCTAATTGCTAAGGAATACTGATTCACACCCCACCCCCAAACACCACCCCCCCCCCCCCCCCCACCTAGTATTACCAACAAGCAGTTGCATTGACCAACACAAGTTTCTCTACTTTGTAGGTGTGATGGTTCTATAATTTCGGGAAAAATAAAAAATATTTATGAAACTTCTTATTCTAGGAGCTTCTAAGGTAGTTCTAACCATTTACCACAGATAGAGATCTCAAATTCCTGTCTTACCCTACTTTAGTGGTATTATCTCTTATCCCTATAGCTTATCCTCCCTCATATGTGGATCTCAAGCCTAGATTGGTAAATCCTAAACTACCACTTTTACCCTATAAATTCATTGCCTCCCATAGAGTCTAGGTTGGCTTTTGGAGACTCTTAGCTATGCCCTAATGTTGCTTCTTTTACCTAAGGATCCATTACCATCCTTGAGTTGTGATTGAAGTCTTTCCTTGTGGATAAGGAAGGAAAAGTTTGGTGGGAGATTTACATTGTCAAGAAATGCTAAAAAGGGTTGTAATATTCTCCTACATTTCATTAATACAAGAAGCTTTGTTTTCCTATGCTTTGTGTCTATTTGATGCATATGTATTTCAATGCCCACTTGACTCATTGAATAGAGATATTATTTTATGCTATGGATGTCTTGTAGTTCTCTTGTTTTTTGTGATTGTCTTGTGAGTTCCATTTATAGTAATTGGAGTTGGACTCAACAACTATAAACCAAGAGAAGATGAAGACTAGAGTTGGACTCGAGGTAGGTCCTTCCTCCATTTAATGATTTCTCTAAGGAAAATATTGTCCTTTTTGGTTTTTGTTGTTTCTAGGTTAGCCACTAGATCTAGGGGATTCACTTCTGTCTGCAAAAGAGAATTTTCCATAAAAGAACCTAACGACTCCACTAGGGAGCGAGATGTTCCTTTAGTGGATTCCTTAGTTTATCCATTTAGACCTTTCCATCTGACTTAAATTGAATTCTCTACAAAGTAATTGGTTTTGTAAAAGCATTAGTCTGAGCTTGGTAGGGATTTTGTTTCGCCCTTTGAACAAAAGTAGCCCCAACGCACTTTCTGGTCTGAGACAGAGTGACCCAACGCACTTGTCTCTCTCTGCAAGTGTGATGCATCACGCTAGTGTTTATGTATAGCCTATGATGGTTCCCATAGGATGTAAAAATTTCATTTCTATGCCTTGCTCTCAGTTTTGAATTTATCCACTTAATTTCTCCGAGTCTTTATAACAGTGATTGTCTCTGAAAAATCCATTAGTGTGTTTACATTTATGTTTTATTACCTTTTGATGAGAATTTGTTTGATTTTTCTTACTTTTTGTCAATTAGGGTTTGTAAGAACTTAGCTTGATTGTTGATTGAATGAAAATAATTTTCACATTACAGTGGCAATCTATGTGAGTTCTTTTGGTCAATGATATAAATTCATTTTCATTTTCATTTCATTTGAAATTGGAAAAGAAAAGAAAAGAAAAACCTATTTTTTGCATTGCATATAGGGGTTTTTTGAATTGCAGTGGAATAGTGTATTGAAAGATCTGATTTTAAAGTTTCCATTTGCTACATCTTTGATTTTTTCATTATTTTTTGTCTCCTCCTTCCCATAGATAGGTCTTCATAAAGATGAGAAATTTATTTTCACCATGTTAGTTGCATCCTAGGAATTTCAGGGAATTCGTACCATGAGCCTTGAATTTGAAACATAATTGAAGATCAAATTAAAAAGAAAAATCAATTAACCTAAGGAACATTTGTAACATTAATGACAAACATAGAGGTCTAGGCTAGAGACGTCTCTCGATGTATTTAAATGTTGGAGCTGCCATTATTTTTCTGCGTTACATTTTGGGGTTAGTCAGTGTTCCACGTATGTAAGAATATTGGATCATTCTCCATGTACCTTTGGGTATATCGGATGGCGTTCCTCGTATGAGAAGTATATCGAAATACTTCCTATTGTACAAGATACATTAGACTAGAGTACCACAAACTGCACTTCCATGTATCTTCAGATATGTTTTGGAAGTCCCCTATAGGTTTCTATCCTACCATAGGTAACCGGTTCGGCCTCATTTCTTACTATGATACACCAAACACAACATTCAAGGAGATTTCTTGCATGTATTGGAAATGATATTTCATAGTTCACAATTTCTTGGTGAACCCTTTCTGCATAGTTACCCCTATTTTGTTTTATTTGTGTTGTTAATTTCTAAAATTGATTAATACATCATGGAAGAACACCTTCAAAAACCTCATCATTTGCATAGAATGAAAATATTTCCTCCTTTACCTCTAGAGGAAACACTTGGCCATCATAAGAATAAGAAAATGAAAACCACTGAAATTGGTACTTCAGAAGCTACCCCTTCTGACACTACATCCAAAATTAACCAACCATAAGTACTTAGCATAAATTACATCCTTACCAGTTGGTGATACCAACAAAGTCGAAATGGAAGCCCCTGAAACATTAGAACCTAGGGTCGTTGAACCTGAATTTCTAGATTCAGTAACATTACAACCTGGGGAACCTCAAATAACTCAACCAACTACTTCAGTAGTTTCTCCTTCTCTTCCTCTACCTATGTCTCAGCCAAAACCTATATATTTCGATTCTATCGGAGAACAACTTCCACCTGGTATTTTGAGTATTGAGGAAATTGCTGAAGACGAGTCTCGACCTTCAACTCCTGTCCATTTGAGATGGATTCCTCTTCATCAAGCCCATCCTTTTCTTACTCCTCCTACTCAAGCACAATCTCCTTCTTATCATACTCCTCATTTAAATTCACCTTTGAACCTCTCTCAACAAATGTCTTTGAGAAGTTCAACCATGATTGAGTCAACGACAATTTATTAACCCATGTCTGCTATCATGAGTGAGTCAAATAAAGTTACAACCTCTTTTATAATTATGACTTCACAAAAAACCCATTTGTATGGTGGTCCATAATACCACCTGGCTACCATTCATTGTCTGAAACCTTTTTTGGTGCATCAACTAGTCCATGGACTTCTCCCTTATCTTCTTCATCAGGAATATTATCTAGGCCTTCTTTGGCGAGCACCCCACCACCTATTCCACTTGTTACACCCAAATCCCCTTCGGAGTAGCAATACAATACATTTGTTAGCGGATTGGGGCATCTATAACAACCTGCTCCATCCTATACTCGGTACCCTCCGCCAGGGAGGAAGTTTCCTCCATATAATCCTTATCCTTCAGCAGGGTGGTAACTTGTTGCTGGAATGTTCCCTTATGTTGATCAAATTCCACAAGTTGGTTCTATTTCCTATTCAAGTCATCTTCCTACAGGTCCTCCATTTTCAAGGATGGTTTCTAATCCTTGGCATCCTACGTTTCTCGTTCACCTTGGTTTGGTTTTATATCAAATCCTGACCTCTCAACTTGTTTAGGCTACACCCCAGGTTCCTACTTGTCAATCTATCCAATCTATACCTCAACCTTCACAAGTTTCACCTCATGTAAGTCAACTTGTTCAAGTTGTATCTCATATTCAACCTACTCTAACGATATCTGGAATTCTTCAAATTCCATCTACTGAGCCTCTTCAGGGAAAATTACAAACTCCACCTCTTGGTCAGTTGATACCTCATATGAAATTAAACCAACCTGTGCATGGCATGACACAGGTACAAACCAGTCAACCCAATGTTGGAATGATGCAAGATCCATTCGAGCAAACATTCCAAGGCATTCCACAAATTCTTGTTGGTCATTATACCATTCCACAAATGCCTTATCAAGGCCAGCAGATCCAAACTCAGCCATACCAACCTTATCAAGGTTTTCATGGAATCAAGAAAGTTGGTTATGGTTACCTTGGTTATCAAAATCGTCCTGATCCTGAAATGAAAATATGTGTTGCTCAACCTATTCTTCCATACCCAGGGTACCCTCGACCATAGGTTAACCTCTATTTGCAAGGTCAACCTTCCCAAATGGACGTTAATAGAAAGTTTCCATTTGTTGCAACACTCGAGTTACCAGATTTATCTCGGCTCATGAATGATCCCATTTGTCATTCTCCCTCGTCGCTAACCATTCCTACGAAATTGTCGAGTGACATTCTGAAATTCAATGGAAATCAAGGAGAAGACCCGTCTGCTCACGCTATGCCCTATCATTTATGGTGTTCATCTAACTCCTTGAATGATGATTCCATCTGTTTATGTCTTTTCTATAGAACTCTTACTGGTACACAAATTAAGTGGTATGTTGAATTTCCACAAGCTTCTTTCAACAACTTCAATGCCTTTGCGACTACGTTTCTAATCCATTTCCAATTACCAATCCATTATGAAACTAGAACTAAGCTTTTGATCTCCTTGAAACAATCTAACTCCACTCACATATCTGATCATATTCATGAGTGGAGACACTGACATCACTTAGTCAAAACTTACATTCCCAATCATTTATTGGTTGAATGGTTTGTCAAATCCCTCTATAACTGAAGACGTTGCCAAAGGTGGGGTCATTGCTGAAGAGCAATTTATTGCTCATGGTCAATATTTGGATTTGATTTATACTCAATATGGCATGCTCTATGAGAATATACCTGTTGGGTCTTGAAAATGTCATTTATTTCCATTACACTTTCACTATTATGTCCATTATATCACCTCCATATCACCTCCATTTCACTACTATGTCACTACATTCATCCCACTTTCATTATCATTGGGCCACATTTATGTTTTTCCAAACTTTATTAATTCTTAGCCTTTTAAAGTGAATTTGTGGTTAAAAATTAGAAAATAATGTACATATGCTTATACCTAACAAGTGGGTTGAGATTGTTGACATGTGTAGGTCAAAAGTAGGCTTCTAGAAGACTCTTATGTGGCACTCTAAGGCCAAATTCGAATTTGAGTGGAAAGAATCATGGGATCATGAGGATATGTGTCACATCTCCTAATTGTATTGTAACTCTAAGAAGACATGTGTCTTATCAGTTCCTATTTTGATTAGGACTCTAGAGGTAGAGGGAGAGATTCATGGACTCTCATTAATGAGATGGCTTCTCATCTTTTTGTATAAATAGGAGATATCTCTACTTCATTTGTTAGTTTAGAGCTTGTGAGCTTGTTAGTCTTAGCTTAGCTTGGCTTTGAAGTTCTTCCTTGATGGCTTTTGAAAGCTTTGGAGAGCTTTGTTGTACTTTGTAATCTTGAAGAATTTGAATAAATCTTTGATGTTCTCAACATAGAAGGAGATGTAAAGTAGATGTTATGGAGCATATTAGAATGTAAGGTAGAGTAGATTTTATTTTGCAATTTTGTTTTGATTTCATTCATGTATGTCATTTTATTGCTTTCAAGTTTGATAGTTTAGATTTTCCATTCATGCAATTTTAATTCATGCAAGTGTGTTCAACTAGTTGATTGTAGATTAGTTTTTATTTACATGTTTTTGCATCAAATAGTGACATGAGATTTGCCTCTCTGCTGAACTTTTTCTTAAGCTTTTCAATTTCAGTTATGTTTTGAATTCAGCCTTATTTATTTGCTATTGTTAGTTAGTTTAGATATCAAATTCTTCATGTCATTTGACGTTATCTCCAGAGCCACGGCTTAACTCCGAAAATCTACTTGGCGAGCTATCGGATTATGAGTGAAGTGATTTGATTTTACGTTCATCTCTGCAATTAGATATCATGTTCTTCATGTTATTGACGTTATCTCCAGATCCATGGCTTAACCCCGAAAAGCTACTTGGTGAGCTATCGGATTATAAGTGAAGTGACTTGATTTTACTTTCATTTGCAAGTAGGTAATTTAGATATCAGGTTCTTCATGTTATTGACGTTATCTCCAGAGCCATGGCTTAACCCTGAAAAGCTACTTGGCGAGCTATAGGATTATAAGTGAAGTGACTTGATTTTACTTTCATTTGCAAGTAGGTAATTTAGATATCAGGTTCTTCATGTTATTGATGTTATCTCCAGAGCCATGGCTTAACCCCGAAAAGCTACTTGGTGAGCTATCGGATTATAAGTGAAGTGACTTGATTTTACTTTCATTTGCAAGTAGGTAATTTAGATATCAATTCTTCATGTTATTGACGTTATCTCCAGAGCCATGGCTTAACCTGGAAAAGCTACTTGGCGAGCTATCGGATTATAAGTGAAGTAAATTGATCTTGCTTTCGTTAGTCTACAATTTTTGGTTTGTTTGAGTGTAATAGTTTAGATTTTATTTTTGTAATTAGATGAGCAGCAGAGACAATGATTTCATGATCAGTATTTCATCTTTTGTTTGATTTAAGTAGCTGCATATTTACATTCCTGTTCAAGTATTAATAGCATGTTTTGAGATCTTTTGAAGTGCTAAGTTTTGGAAGTTACCATAAGGGACATAAACCTTGTCTTGAAATCTACATCCATACTTGACCTTTAAAAGTATTCTTAAGACCTTAGAATAGGATTTCCATTTGCATTAAACACTTTAGGAAACCAACAAGAACAAAACCCAAAAAACAACATAAACTATAAAACAATGAAGTAAGAAAAAGGTTAACTAAGCACATATGGTGCACCACACTTCATCAGTTTACAATACCTAGATTGATAATTTATGTAGAGAAATTTAAGACGTTAAATTGACTAGACAATACCCATCACTCTGAGACTCCAACATACTATTCTACCTGCTCTTCCTGCAAAGGAATCGCACGCTGCTAATGGCATGATTAGTTCTATTAGTAAAAAATAACGAGTAAATCTTCTAATCCACCTAATTCGAAATTTGCTCCCACTAAGACTAATAAATACCCTTCAAATATTGTTCCTCTGATTACTTTCGAGATAAACATTGTTCAATTTGATAAAGGAAAATCTCAACAAACTAGATGTATGTAAAAGGGAAAAGGAAAAAATAAGTAACAAAATTATCCACAGGAAAATCAGAAGAATCAGTCTCTTGATGAGAAGTGAAAGCCTCGTTATCCATGTCCTATCTGTAATGATGAGAATTTCACGAAATATTGTCCACATCATGTCGAGGTCAATAGGTTTTTGAAAGCTGCATCTTCTGCCCCTATTGTTTTAACATACCCCTTTCCAAACCAGGAGACAAATACAGTTACTAAAAATGCATCTTCCTCTTCCTAGGTAATGATGCTATTTATTGTTAACAATAAGAATGGTGTTATGGTGGCTACAAGGAATAAGGATTATGGAAATATGAATCCTTCAACTGGAAATTATAATGATCAACCTTCCAACCCTACTCAACCTGCTTTTGGTCCTCTCTAGATAGAGAAACCAATGAAGCCAATTGTTGAATTGACTATCAAACTGCCTAAAGGGATGATTCATAAGTCAACATGTAATCCTCGGGCAATAGTTGTACAAAATTACAACATAGTTGAGGATTTAACTGAAACTCCTTCGACTATGCCAGCACTTGAGGTGTTGCAAAATTTTCCTTCCTGAAAGAATTATTTAATAGCAGTGATCAGAGGATTAGATCCTTTAGCGAATCTTGTGGTATTTAATCATGAGAACCATACTCCCAAATTCCCTCCCCATCTAGCTTTCATGATTGAAGTTGTCGTTAGAAGTAAAACTATTCACTGTACAATTGTAGATGAAGGTTCTTAAACTTGCATCATGTCGCTTTCATGTTGGAAAACCATTGGTTATCCACAACTTAATCAATCACCATCCACTCACAAAGCTTTTAATGGGAGAGGATTTAAACCTTACGAGATCCTAAATTCGTTACTAGTGGAATTAGATGGAAAAATAGTCTTAGTAAAGGTTAAAGTCATCGATGGAACTTTAGATTATAACCTCTTGCTGGGACAAACATGGGTATATTCCATGGAAGCCAAGGTCTCAACCTATTTTAGGATGATTTCTTTCCCTCACCAAGGGGGCATCATTGCCATCGATCATCTTACATTCTTTTCCATTGATTCTCGTCACTGGGATTATTCCACTTGTAGTTGAATTCTTACAACCTTACCAACATGTGGGATAGGATTTATCAAACATTCATCCTTGATGGGGACTTTTACACTCCCTCCTCTTGACATTCCAAATCCAGTTGCCTCCATTAATATGATTTCCTCTTCTACTATTCAAACTTATCCCTAGATAGTCCCTGACAGCTCTAACGTTGAATTGTTTGGCGATCGTATGCTACTCAGTCCCATTGAGCTCAAATATGAAGCCATTTTGTTAAGTTATGGTATGTTCTATGCTTATAACAGTTTACTTCTTTTTCTTATTATATTCCACCGATTAGCAATCACATGTACATAAAGTAAAGTGCAGATAGAACATTAAACGATCGACAGAAAACAAGCCAAGACAAGAGACACAAGATGTGGTGGCTAGCCAGGGAAAAACCCCACAATGTCTGGGGAAACCCTTTGATCAACTCTTCTTTTATCTTCAATAATTCAGTAGAGAGAAATAGTACAATAAATCTGATTCATATCAGCAGTAGAAAACCCTAGATCAGCAGCATCAGCATTAGCGACTTCATTAACAAACTAGGGCAGACCATATCTCACAAACCGACCGTCGGATTGACTTCATTCCACCACCAAAAGTTTCGGCTTCCAGAGGAGGTTCAGATGAACCTACAGCACAGTTCAGATGAGGAGATCTTCTAGGCCACGCAAGTCAATCTTTACTTCTGCAGTTGCAGCTTCAGTAGTTTCCAGCTTCAAACTAGGGCAGTCGATATCTTGCAAACCGTTCATCAGATTAACTTCATTCCACCACCAAAAGTTGTGGCTTTCAAAGGAGGTTCAGATGAACCTACAACATAGTTCCAAAGAGGAGATCTTCTAGGCCACGCAAGTCAATCTTTACTTCTGCAGTTGCAGCTTCAAATTCAACAGCTTCCGGCTTCACATGTGTGAGAGAGAGACCCATTTCAGCGCAGTAGAGAAGAGACTCATTTCTGCGCAGTAGAGAGAGAGAGATGTGATGAGATGAGTGAGTCCAAATGAGGAAAAGTCCTCTTATATTTATACACAACGTTGGTGGGTGAATAGATGCGACTGTTGGGCTTCTGAGCCTACATGAGTTGTAGGTCGGCTTGATAATAATTCCATAATCAAAATAAATTCATATCTCCATGAATACTTATTGGAATCGGATGATATTTATATCAATCCTACACCTCTCGACGAGAGGAATCTAATAAAAATATTATCAGCCATGAATAAGATGACCCACATGAAGTTTTGCTCTGGTTGCCAATTTTAACACTCCCTCTCAACCAGGGAGAGCTTCATTTGCAATATGTCTATCGGTCGTTACTATTCATCAATCAAATGCATTGCGCTGTACAGCCTGACCCTTGCCCTGCTCTGCTCTATTCTACCTATTCTGCTTTGTCTTGTTCTGCCCTGTACTGATCGGCACTGTTTTTCTCTGTTCTCCTCTGCTCTTGCATTGTTCTGTTCTGCTCTGCTTTTGTCCTAATTATGAAGAAGAAGAAATGATTGAGGATGTATCATACTGACTCAAAGTCAGTCTCAGAGTATGTACCATTGGTCCCAGACCAGTCTCAACCAACCCGAAATCAGCGTCATAGTGAGTACAACTCCACTGATCCTAGACCAGTATCATTCTCCACTGACTCAAAGTCAGTCTTAGAGTGCGTACCACTGGTCCCAGACCAGTCTCAGCCGACCCGAAGTCAGCTTCATAGTAAGTACCACTCCTACCACTGGTCCCAGACCAGTATCGCAGTCTCAGAGAGTGTACCACTGGTCCCAGACCAGTCTCAACCGACCTGAAGTCAGCGTCATAGTATGTACCACTCTCACTGGTCCCAGACCAGTACTGCACTGACACGAAGTCAGTCTCGGAGTATGTACCACTGGTCCCAGACCAGTCTCAACCGACCCGTAGTCACCGACATAGTATGGTACAACTCCTACCACTGGTCCCAGACCAGTATCCCAGTCTCAGAGAGTGTACCACTGGTCCCAGACCAGTCTCAACCGACCTGAAGTCAGTGTCATAGCATGTACCACTCTCATTGGTCCCAGACCAGTACTGCACTAACACGAAGTCAGTCTCGGAGTATGTACCACTGGTCCCAGACCAGTCTCAACTGACCCAAAGTCAGCGTCATAGTATGGTACAACTCCTACCACTGGTCCCAGACCAGTATCATTGATCCCAGATCAATGGAGGTCATCCTAGCATAGGGAGTACGGTAGATACAACGATGCGTCCATCGGTATTACTATGGTCCCTAACTTCATTTCCCTGTTCATTGATCAGATGAGAGGTACTTCCCATGAGTCCTAGACTGCATGGGTAGGATACCTCAATAGGAGAACTAATCAATCCTGTCCTCATAGGAGAACACATCAATCCTGCTACAATCGCCATGGAGAACACATCAATCCAGGCCTCACAGGAGAGCACATCAACCTACTACAATCGCCATGGAGAACACATCAATCCAGGCCGCCATGGAGAACACATCAATCCAGGCCTCATAGGAGAACTAATCATCCTGCTACACAAGAGAGCAAATCATCCTGTTCCACAAGAGAACGAATCATCTTGTCCCACAAGAGAGCGAATCATCTTGTTCCAGTGCGCACCACCAGGGGAGGGTGAGTCACCCTGTGGTCATATGTTGTTCCAGTAAGAACCACAAGCCCTCAGAGTTCCCAGAGCTCAATGTATGCAGGACCCTTTTACAAGGGTTTCTTGCCGACTCCAAGTCGTTTGGGAAAATCACATATTAGATCTTTCCTCGAGGTTTTGACAAGGTGTATCGACCTGTACATCATCTTAATGCGATGGAGTCTCTTTGCTCATCGACTTACCATATCCCAGATGATGTCTATCTGCTGGAGCAATCGACGAATGCAGGATTCCTCAATAATTGAATCCACCTCTGGTTGTTACAAAGAATCACACTGGTATCCAATGTAAATCCAAACAGCTCACTGAAGAGCTTTTGCAACCAGACTGCCTCACACAAGGTCATGCTAGCAACAATATATCCTGCTTCGACGGTGCTCAAAGCCACGAATTCTGCTTCCTGCTTGTTAGTGTCAGTCTTCCCAGCCTTCCTCCAATGATCAAATATGCTCTTACAAAGTGGTCTCAGAGTTTCCAAGTCAAATTTTGTCATTTCAAAGAGTTTTCAAGCAAAATTTGGTCACTAGGCATTAGGTCTAGGGTTTGCCTTAACTCCTTCTAAAGTTGTCAAAATGTTGGTCCATGTCACCATTCAGCTGAGTCTATCATCATTCATAGGGTTTTCATTGTCATGTCAGTGTCTAATGAGTCATTTTACATCTTGTTCATGCTTCAGTTGTGCCTTGGCAAGGTCATTTCCCTCTCCTAGGGTTTTGAAAGCCAATTTCCCTTGGACGGTCAAATCATCGGCAAAACTTGTTTCCTGATGTTCATACACCTTCCCCTATCCTTAAAATATCTTATCAAACACTTCCCATCCCTTAGATGCGCCAAATTCCTCATTTTTGCACAAACCCTAGTTTCTAGCTACAACCTGGCAATTTTCTAGGTTTGGCCTGTGTTTTTCCCTTTTGGACCCCTTCCCCTCGCTCAATCTCTGATATTCCACTTTCCTCTGCTTCCTAACATCCCTCCCTACTCCCAAAAATTTCCCCAAGAATTTAGAAGCCCCCTATCCCCTTCATTTCGCTCCATTTCGACAAAATTCCTTGTTTCACACATCGGGACAAGTCGCACTCAAATGATGTTCTAGAGCAATAAAAGATGAATTTTGGAAAACTGAGAGAGGTTTTTGTCCAAAACATGCCAAATAAGAAAAACCTCCTTTACTTTTTGCACAGGTGTCATGGTTTTAGAGAAATTCCAAAATTACAATCGCCGGATCCAAGGAGTTTGGCCAAGGCACAAAAAAGGAGAAAGAGGCCCGATCCCCTCCGTATCTTGGCTGAGGCTTCACTCAAGGATCATGGCACTCAATATCCTAGCCACAGCTCAAATCCCAAATATTTTTGATAATTTTGGGTAATTTTGGCATTTTTTGGAAATTTACAGGTTTTGGCTCCTCAACGGGTCTCACCCCCGATGAGACCCTTTGTCATGGCAGCTCCTTTTTGCAAAAAATCAGCATTTCTAGATTTTTCATGCAAATTTACATATGCCTATGGATGGACTTGAGTTTTTATGGAGTTTTGGGCCTCCAAAAGGTCAAAATACATGAAAATTTTGACTTTTTGCCACTTTTTTGAACTACAGAAAGCTGTCTTGGGAGAATTGCTTTTTGATAGGGAAAATGAACTCCAAATTGAAAAATTCCAGTTGGGTTGGAAAGTAGACTCACATACCTTTTCAGTGAGCTATCCTGCACCCAATTCGGACACCTGCAAGTGCCTCAAACAGAGCTCCCAATGTGCGCGACCCGTTGAGAAGATGTGCATGACCCGTTGAGCAGACTTTGCCAGATTTCACTGTACAGCTCGGAAAAGCACAGTTTGACTTGGTTTGACTTTTTGGGGTTGAAGATGATTATCTTTGATGTAATTTTGGTAACTCTAAGACACTTTTACTCTTGTTTAACACTTCTAGAAGATTCATTCATGTAAAGGGTAAAAATTGATTGTATGAACTGGTTTCCAAGTTTATAGAGGCAAGTTGTTTTGACTGCCTAGATTTTAGTGCTCAGTTTAGAATTAGTTGAAACAGCTCCTAGAAGGATGAGCTTGACCCCTAGAGGCAAGGGAAGAGGTTGGCTTGCCTATATTATGTATTTTCTTAATCATTTTCAGAGGTTGGAAGGTTGGACTCTTGAGGGAGCAGCTATCATTGTATATTTTCACTGTATCTCTACAATTTTTTGCTAAGGAAGACCAGGGTTTTGCAGTCATCTTTGGGATTCTTGTGGACTCATGTGTTGATGGTGTGTTTCTCCATGTTATTGTAAGCTTTGTTATGTGATTCATTTCCTTTCTATACTTCTGCATATTAAACAAATGAAGTGTTAAAGTAAGAATTCATGCTTGCCATGCTCTGCTTTTAAGTTTGTTTAATTTCGATGTTTTCTACTGTCTAAAGAGAATTCAAATTCATTGTTTGCTCTCTTTAGGCTTCTTATCTTTCATTCCTAACCATCCACTTCAGTCAAAGACATCAGCATTGTCTCCTACCTCGCCCCAAGGAACCCCCTGCAAAAACTGTGTCCAATCCCCGCACCCAAAATTGCCCTCTCCTCAATTTGCCACCAAAAACCCAAAAAACCCCAAATCAACCCTTTTGATCAGTTTACTAGCCTAATATCAGTGTTACCTTGTTGGTCATCTCATCCCATTGAAGATCTACCGAGATTGACCGGAGAGAGCCTTCTCCTGCCCCGTAGGACTAGCTACGAGGCTGAATGTTTTGATGTAGCCTTGAGGTTTACCTTTCTCAGCCTGAGGTGAAATTTCAAGCGCTAACATACTGGCGACCATACTGGGTAGAACAAACTAATCGTTTGCTCATTGATGTGTTTGTTTCATAAGTCTTAGACGGAGCCTGAAGTCACGCCAGGTAGCCTTCGAAAACGCTCTTGTTTTACATCAGCGCAAGTAGATAAACGCTGCTTCAGTCAATCTCCGTGAGCTTGTGAATACATCACTTCATTTGCATTTCACCCCAGTACATGTATCAAGTTTAGATCTGATTGTTGATAGTGGACAACGATCAGACACTGACAAGGTGAAATCATTCACTTGGCGACTCCTTTCACTGAAGAATCCAGAGATCAATGCTTCATGGTGACTTCACTGCAGGAAGATCAGTAGCGTTGAGATTTTCAAGATGGATCGGATCACAAGAAGATATGCTCCCTTGAGCCGAGATCACATCCCTGGTTTTCCAAATAAAATTCCAAAGGTAGATTGGTCAAGGAATCTGCCTATATTTAATGATGATGGTAAGAAGGATGTTGCTTTACATCTGGTTAGATTTCATATGCATATTCGCAAGTTAAAGATCAATTTTCCTGAAGATTGCTTGATGAAGATATTCTTGGCCACTCTGGAAGGTAAAGCCCAATCATGGTATGAAAGTTTGCCACCTGCTTGTATTTACTGTTTAAAGGATTTTCATGCTATGTTTATTGAAAGATATCAAGCATCGTATCCATCATTGAATTTAGTTCAAGATTGTTGCAAGCATGCTTGTAATTTTATTGAAAGCCTTGAGAATTTTTATGAAGATGATAATTTCATGGATGAAGAGATCATGGAAGCCCTGTATGAAAAGCCGTTTCAGCAGCACATAGAAATCTTAGAGGATAATTGTCAAGATCAGCAGGTTGAAGATGGTCATATGGTTGTAATTGATGAAAGAGAAGAGCTTGTTTCAGATCTGCCCACAGAAGAAGACAACATGCAGGTAACGCAGGAAAGTAATGTTCCAATCTCAGAAAGTGATGATGATAAATCAGATCGGGAGATAAATTGTGATGAGGCAAAACATGTTGTTCCGGATCTCATAAAAGAGAGTTGTATTGTCGCGGTTGCCTCAAATGAAGAAAATGGGGTAGCAAACCTAAATGCTCTCATCTCACCAGCACTAGATCTTCATGAGGAGGTAGTTCATTGCCTCTGTGAAGAACAAGACAAGATCTTCGTTCAAGTAAGGGAAAAGGTTTCTCTGGATAAAACTATGGTAGCTGATAGAAATGTTAGTGTTGGGTTTCACGAAGCATCTGAAATTTCTTTTCTCATGTTTGATGAATGTAATGAGAATCTGGCTGTCATATCACATGAGGATAACCTACCATATATTCAAACTACAAAAGATCAGACTATTCAGGATTCCATTTCAGATTCTTCCTCATATGTCTCATGTTTTGAAATGTTATTTCAAGAGGAGATCTGCTCACCTATTTGTTCAGAGTTTTTTGAAGCCCATGAGCATACTTTTTCCGAAGCACATGATGAAGGCAGATCAGAAATTGAAGCAAAGGATGCCTTGTTCTTTCAGCAGGAAGTGGCAAATCTTCATGTTTTCCAAGATCCAATGGCAGATTTGTTGTAGTCAGCAGTGAAAGTGATTATTGCAGTATTCAGTGATGAAGGAGAATATGGTCAACTATGTTTTTGGATGCCCAGTGATAGGTTTGTATTGTTGACCAGAAGATCTAATCAGGAGAATCAATCAAGAAGGCATCTGCTTGATTGGTTGCATTGGCATTTTGATATAGTTTGATGTATATAGTCTTGTAAGAAACACCGGCGGTTGCATCATGATTTCACATCTTGATGGATTGCTTCCGTTTTTCCAAAAGCTTTGTAAAGTTTTGTTTTAAGTCGGTCATGAGTCATTTGTGTTTGGTTTGTTGAGTGAGTTTTTCAAGTTATTTCAGTTTTCCATCGAGTCAGTTTGAGTCAAGTTCCAGTTAAGTTTCAGTCAGTTTTCAATCAATTTTCATTCAATAAATGTGTCAAAGTTTTGTGTCAAAGGTGTAAATAATGACTCCATCGCCCAATGGTTGCAAGCACTGGTCTGCTCTCCCAGATGTCTAAGGTTCTTGGCACCTCCAAGGAGCTACCATCCCCATTGGAGCCAATGTTAGTGTCAGTCTTCCCAGCCTTCCTCCAGTGATCAAATATGCTCTTACAAAGTGGTATCAGAGTTTCCAAGTCAAATTTTGTCATTTCAAAGAGTTTTCAAGCAAAATTTGGTCACTGGGCATTAGGTCTAGGGTTTGCCTTAACTCCTTCTAAAGTTGTCAAAATGTTGGTCCATGTCACCATTCAGCTGAGTCTATCATCATTCATAGGGTTTTCATTGTCATGTCAGTGTCTAATGAGTCATTTTACATCTTGTTCATGCTTCAGTTGTGCCTTGGCAAGGTCATTTCCCTCTCCTAGGGTTTTGAAAGCCAATTTCTCTTGGACGGTCAAATCATTGGCAAAACTTGTTTACTGATGTTCATACACCTTTCCCTATCCTTAAAATACCTTATCAAACACTTCCCATCCCTTAGATCCGCCAAATTCCTCATTTTTGCACAAACCCTAGTTTCTAGCTACAACCTGGCAATTTTCTAGGTTTGGCCTGTGTTTTGCCCTTTTGGACCCCTTCCCCTCGCTCAATCTCTAAGATTCCACTTTCCTCTGCTTCCTAACATCCCTCCCTACTCCCAAAAATTTCCCCAAGAATTTAGAAGCCCCCTATCCCCTTCATTTCGCTCCATTTCGACAAAATTCCTTGTTTCACACATCGGGACAAGTCGCACTCAAATGATGTTCCAGAGCAATAAAAGATGAATTTTGGAAAACTGAGAGAGGTTTTTGTCCACAACATGCCAAATAAGAAAAACCTCCTTTACTTTTTGTACAGGTGTCATGGTTTTAGATAAATGCCAAAATTACAATCACCGGATCCAAGGAGTTTGGCCAAGGCACAAAAAAGGAGAAAGAGGCCCGATCCCCTCCGTATCTTGGCTGAGGCTTCACTCAAGGATCATGGCACTCAATAGCCTAGCCACAGCTCAAATTCCAAATTTTTTTGAGAATTTTGGGTAATTTTGGCATTTTTTGGAAATTTACAGGTTTTGGCTCCTCAACGGGTCTCACCCCCGGTGAGACCCTTTGTCATGGCAGCTCATTTTTGCAAAAACTCAGCATTTATAGATTTGTCATGAAAATTTACATATGCCTATTGATGGACTTGAGTTTTTATGGAGTTTTGGGCCTCCAAAAGGTCAAAATACATGAAACATTTGACTTTCTGCCACTTTTTTGAACTGCAGAAAGCTGTCTTGGGAGAATTGATTTTTGGGGAGAATTGATTTTTGACAGAGAAAATGAACTCCAAATTGGAAAATTCCAGTTGGGTTGGAAAGTAGACTCACAGACCTTTCCAACGAGCTATCCTGCACGCAATTCTGACACCTACAAGTGCCTCAAACAGAGCTCCCAATGTGCGTGACCTGTTGAGAAGATGTGCGCGACCCGTTGAGCAGACTTTGCCAGATTTCACTGTACAGCTCGGAAAAGCACAGTTTGACTTGGTTTGACTTTTTGGGGTTGAAGATGATTATCTTTGATGTAATTTTGGTAACTCTAAGACACTTTTACTCTTGTTTAACACTTCTAGAAGATTCATTCATGTAAAGGGTAAAAATTGATTGTATGAACTGGTTTCCAAGTTTATAGAGGCAAGTTGTTTTGACTGCCTAGATTTTAGTGCTCAGTTTAGAATTATTTGAAACAGCTCCTAGAAGGATGAGATCGACCCCTAGAGGCAAGGGAAGAGGTTGGCTTGCCTATATTATGTATTTTCTTAATCATTTTCAGAGGTTGGAAGGTTGGACTCTTGAGGGAGCAGCTATCATTGTATATTTTCACTGTATCTCTGCAATTTTTTGCTAAGGAAGACCAGGGTTTTGCAGTCATCTTTGGGATTCTTGTGGACTCATGTGTTGATGGTGTGTTTCTCCATGTTATTGTAAGCTTTGTTATGTGATTCATTTCCTTTCTATACTTCTGCATATTAAACAAATGAAGTGTTAAAGTAAGAATTCATGCTTGTCATGCTCTGCTTTTAAGTTTGTTTAATTTCGATGTTTTCTACTGTCTAAAGAGAATTCAAATTCATTGTTTTCTCTCTTTAACCTTCTTATCTTCCATTCCTAACCATCCACTTCAGTCAAAGACATCAGCACTGTCTCCTACCTCGCCCCAAGGAACCCCCTGCAGAAACTGTGTCCAATTCCCGCACCCAAAATTGCCCTCTCCTCAATTTGCCACCAAAAACCCAAAAAACCCCAAATCAACCCTTTTGATCAGTTTACTAGCCTAATATTAGTGTTACCTTGTTGGTCATCTCATCCCATTGAAGATCTACCGAGATTGACCGGAGAGAGCCTTCTCCTGCCCCGTAGGGCTAGCTACGAGGCTAAATGGTTTGATGTAGCCTTGAGGTTTACCTTTCTCAGCCTGAGGTGAAATTTCAAGCGCTAACACTGCTCATCCAGGATATCGAAGCAGATCCCAAGGTGAAATAGCACCCGGAAGTGCTCTTACGGTCCACCACACTGCCTGTCCAATCAACATCAGTATATCTAAGTAGTCTCACATCTCAGAGAGTGTATCTTAATCCATGAGAGATTGTGTCCTGAAGACATCTCAGAAGATTCCTGGCATCAATTCAGTGAGGCTCAACCAAATATGAGCTCACAATGTTAACTGCAAAACATATGTTCGGATGGAGGTTCACCAAGAACATCAATGCGAATGAGTTTTTGAAACTCAGAGGCATTTCCCAAGTTTGGTCCGACATCACTACCATATAACTTCTGAAAGTTAAGATCCTCGAGGTGGTCACAGGCTTGCAGTCCATCATACTGAATCTTTCCAATATCTTTACCACATATTTTCCTTGAGATAGGAAAATTTCCCTTGGCTTCTGCCACACTTCAAGTCCTTGGTCCTTCATTTCAAATTCAGAAGCCATCTCCCTCTTACATTTGTGAATGAGAGCACCTGTAGAAAGAGGTCATCCACATGCAACAACAGTATGATAGGCTTGTCATCTTCAACCTTAAAGTAAAGGTTAGGATCGGCTTCACTCCTAGTGAATCCCAACTTCATCAAGTAGCTATCGATCCTCTCATACCATGCTCGGAGTGCTTGCTTCAGCCCATAGAGAGCCTTCTTCAACCTGCATACATGAGATTTTCAATCATAAATCTCAAATCCTTCGGGTTGCTCCACGTAGACCTCTTCTTTGATCAAACCGTGCAAGAACGCAGTCTTGACATCCATCTGATGTAGGTTCTGTTAGCCTCCTGTTGCAACAGGGTTTCATTTTTCATGATTGATATTTTTACATGCCAAATATGTCATACTTTGCAGGCTGCAGTGTTCCATATTTCCACAGGATACCATGAAGTGTGCTTAGTCCAAATAGCACTGCTATTTTCCAATTTTGATGAGTTGTTCCAGTTTTGAAGAGTTTTTAAAGGGAGGTCCAAACAGTCTAGTCTTGGTCTCCCTAGGTTTCAATTTCCTGTTTTAGAATATAGAGAATGTATCTCTCCAAACAGTTTAATCTTGGCAGATTTGTAGATAGGTAGAGAATCAAAGGGACCCAACTGTTTAATCTCGGCCCTGGCAGAAATAAGTGTAGATTTAGATAGGAAACATTCAAAAGAAAAATTGTAAAGCTGGGTCTGCAAGTCTAAGTGCACCCAAATCAAAAGAAGAAAAAATGTTAGGTGAGTAGGCTGGGTAGGTAGCTGTGAGGTTGCAGAATGATGATTTATGATCAATTTTGTGTTACAAAGTGTTTTATCTTTTCAGATCACAGTTATCAGGCAGTTTTCATCTGGAGGATCTCAAGCTGGACATCACTAACTCCCCCTTCTTCTAATTCCCCAAGTCACTTACTAATTTCCCCAAAGAGGTCAAGATCTGCTTGATTCCTCTTAGTTTCATCATTCTCCATGTCATTTGTCTTGGTGAAGATCTGCTTCACTCAAGGATTCTTTGTTTCTCATTTATGAGTCACTTTCCCCAAAAAACAGCCTAAGGTCCCTTACCTTAGTGCCTGCTTATCATCTCCACATTAACTACTAACTCTAGTATATAACTCCCTATCATTTTTCCCTTTCCCTTACTAAAACTATGTATATAAAACTCCCCCATGTAAATATCCCCTCCCTGGCAATATAGCCATATTTCTTCTAAAGTCAGGGAAAAAATGGTCCATCTGGGGCTGTTTTTAACCCATCCGTGTCATAGCAGGAGTTAGATGACACCTGGTCATGCTAACAACCTCTCCCCTAGCCCTAAAACCCTCAAAAACCCACATTTCCGCCCTTATCTTAAGTTTTTGTGCATAAATCGTTAAAACCCTGCTCATAAACCCTCAAAAACCCATGTTTTACCCCTTATGCTAAAGTCCCGAACGTAAATATATTAACCCGCCCGTTATTAACCCCCCAAACCCACAAAACCTAAGTCTAAACCCCCACTGCGCTTTATTTAAATCCGAATATTCTGCGGAATCCCCGCCCCTTATCCCTCCGCCACCTCACCTTCGCTGCCAACCGTTAGATCGCTCGCCCCACAGATCTACGGTGGGCGGGCCTTCCTGTCCCCCAACGCGCCCGAAGGTTAGCGTTCGGGAGATGGGTGGTATTGCTGCCGTACTCCAGCCACGCATCACCTCCTGGGCTGTCGCGGAGCCCCCTCCCCCGAAACCACCTCTATCCAAAGGCGGTGCGCCCAAAAACCACTTATCGCCCTCCCCCTGTGACGTAAGCCCCAAGTCACCTGCCGCATCATCCGCCTGCATGAACTCCTGCCATTGTACCACTGAGTCACCTTGCCACGTGTCCTGCCACCGTGTCCCTTGCTGTACTGCAATGTCACCTTCGTACGTGATGACGTCATCACTGATGTTATCCGCCGTACGAAGTCCGTCATGCTGACATCATCAGCAATTTTAGCGCGAAGGGCGAAAATCGCACTCTGGAGCCCCGGAATAAGTTTCTGAGTAAATTTTTGATGCGCGATTTGCGCCTATCGCAAATCGCGCATCGCTGGATAAAATAGGCCGAAGTGGGGAATCTTTAGGGAATCTTTTCATCACGCAGTCCCCAGCAAGCCCGAAAGGCGCCGAATGACCCATTTTTCTTCGCGAAGCTTGCTGAAAGGAGCAGAAGACAGTTCTAAAGGAAATAGAGGTCGAACAACGGCCATTCATTTGTGATTAGACCCACAACAAAGGAGAAAAGCGACCCAATTCATTTGTCAAAGAGTATTAGATGGAGAAGAAGAGACAAAGAGTATCAGCCAAGATTTTTTAGGGGCTCGAAGCACCTGAACATTGATGAGCCCCCCAGAAAGTCAAATCAAGAGGCGTAAGCCCATCCTTGCCCTCAAATCACAGTTAAAGCTTTAAATGCAGGCAGACAGCAAAGAAGCAGAAACCCATACACATTTATTTCAGAAAACACTGCACCAAGCCACCGAGGACAACATCATTTACTCAGTTTTGATACGGCAGCCCTCAGCGTAGCCTGAGATATTTTCACGCATTTATTTCTGATAGGATTAGGTCAAATTAATTATTCTTTAGGACCTGATTAGGTCAAGTTGTAATAAAAGCAGTTGTAGAGAGTTTTTCCCTATATATACCGCTCTCTACATTGTTTCAAGAGTTGGTCAATTGAGAATTTTCACTAGAGACTCGCATTGTATACCTGAGTTTTTTCTATAACCAAAGATTGCTGAAAGCTTGGAGAGCAAACAGCCTGTTGTAAATGAATGTTTTGAAGATATGAAGATGGAATTCTTGTGCTGCAGCCTGAAACAATAAGTGCATCTTACCTCTGTTTTATTGTTCACCACTATCTAAATAGCAAAAAGAAAGAATAGCATAGAATTTGTTTAAATACACTCTATGCTCAATTTCTGATGTTTCTTTATGTTTTCCTCTGAATGAATTGGTTATGAATATGAATTCCTTCTGGCTCATATTTACCCCGATTCACCTATGTTTTGCCAATTATCTAGGGATTCTTCACTGCCCCTAGGTAGAGCTCTGTTACCTCCATTTGTTAAGTTGATTGAGAGATTCTTAACTGCCTCTCGTTACTTAGCATTCTTTCCATCATTTAAACCTGAAACATTGTTTCATGCGCAGCTATCTTGCTCCATTTTCCCTATGGTGACCAAGAAAACACACCAGCAGTCCTCCTCCTCGACTCCACGCCCAATGGTTTGAAATTTTCAGACTATGCTCTGCCTCTCTACCTGAAACATCAATTTTCCCACCAAAATCAGAACAAAAAACCCCTGAACTCAATAGCTAGCCTAAGATCATTTTCAACAAAGCTAAATCCCAAAGAGAGAGCCCTCTCTGATTGCAGGTGGGCTAGAACCTGCAATCCAAAGTTGGTTTGTGGTTACCTCGGCCGTATCCCTTACTCCAACCTGGGGACAACCTGAGTGATAACATAATGGCGACTCCACTTGGGAACATCCTCAGTTAATTTCACAAAGAAGGTTGGAAAGATCCCCTGTAAAAAGGTCGATTTTCTAATTGTTGTATATTTCTTAAAACTACAGATGAAGCCTGAAGGTCAGCCAGGAAGCCTTTGAAACTGTTTCTGTTTTACATTAGCAGAAGTAAATAAAAGCTGCTTCAGTCAATCTTCATGCTAGTTTTAAGATATACACAGCCATTCCAAAATCTGATCTGTCCCTTGTTAATTACCAAAATATTCCCATAAAAATACCTAAAAAAACAATTCGGAAGCTGGCTCCCAAGAAGAATCTACGATATACAAGGTCAAATCCAGATCCCGGCCCTCCATCTGTTTTTGAAATCCCTAACATAATCTCGAAAATCCTTAGGAAGCAAGAAAGACAAGAAAATTTCGCTGATAAAACTCTTGAAATAGATTACCCTCGCTGTATTCTGACTCCTGTCAAGGTTTTGTTTCGCTCGGCCCCTGTTTCCCCTAGTTCATCATCTACACCTCGAACTCCTCCTTCCACACCTTCATTCACTGCACATACTACCACTACTGTTGTTTCCAGCGTTCCAGTTACTCCCGTGATCCCCGTTACTCCAGTTGTTCCATTTATCCCCGTTGTTCCACTTATCCCTGCCAATATGGCTAATAGATATGCACCCCTGCAATTACCTGCTAATGTTGGGGCTTTACCTCAAGAGTACCAATCTAAAATCACATATTTTGATAGTACCGGCCCTTTTACTGCCATTCAGCATACCAAAAAGATGCAAGGCTATTTTGAAAACTACGAAATAGATGATGATAGCGTGAGAATGAGAATTTTTGTTCAGAGCTTAATAGGTGATGTAAGAACTTGGTTCAGATCACTTGCTGCTAACTCCATAACCACCCCATATGAGCTGTACCAATCCTTTACCAACAGATGGGAGAAAAAGAAAGATCCCTTGCACATACTAGCAGAATATGATACAATTAAAAGAGGTCCTCAAGAGACTGTTTTGGAGTACTGTGCAAAATTCAATAATGTATATAACGCAATACCTCAGAACCTAAGGCCTCCCCCTGACCTGGCCTTGTACAAATTTCCGGATGGTTTTGACCCTGATATGGCATACCAGTTAAAAGAAAGAGCTCCTCAAACCCTTGCAGATGCACAAAATGTTGCTGTAACCGTAGAAGCTAACTTAATTGCCAAGAGAAAAAGAGCTAGAATGGAAAGAAGAACCACCTTTAAGGAAGAACCCTCAGCGTTTGATCAAAAGCTTGATGCTATTATCAATGGCCTACAAAGGCTAGGAGAAAGAGTAGAAAATGTTGAGAGAAAAGCATCATGGGAAGGACAACAGTCCAATACCATAAGGAATCCAAATTTTAGGAAAACGCAGAACACAAATGCTGGTAGGTCTAACCAAGACCATGACATAAGACCCCCTTTTCAAGATAACTATGTTGAAGGATCTACTTCTAGTGAACCCATAGAGGACACTCACATGAACCTGATGGATCTAAAGGGTGAGCACCAAACTGTCCTGTCCCAAGAGGACCAAAATGAACTCGATTACAATCAGTTTCAATCTAAGTCTGGTGAGTATTTTGATTTTAAACAAGGTTATGATACTGCTGTGTATGAAGTACACAAACAATATAAGCTGAGAACTAGGACCATTGACATTTCGGAACCTAGTAAAACAAAGGATGGCAAATAGCCCAACAAGACCAAAGGCAAGGCTGTCATAACAGAACCAGCTGATACAAATGTTCCAAACCCGCATCAAGTGACTGTAGTGTTGAAAAGTGTGCAACAAGAAATGCTTGTTGAGAGTGCAACAAGATAATGGAGCTTAGTGAAAAGAGTCGCCTTCACTAAGTGGGCCCGCAGGCTATTTTTGGCGCAAGTCTATTTTTAGACTATGTCTATTTTTAGACATATGGATCATGTCTATGGATTGCAGGTTGCTGTTTATGGATGATTGGTCAAGTTGGGAAAAAGAGATGGACTTCTATTTTTGATCAAAGTGTGAGTGATCACAGTGTGAGTGATCAAAGTCTATTTTTAGACTGGCTGTCAAAAATAGAAAAGTCAAATATTATTGTCTCATAATAATATTTGGACTATAAACTTGATCTTATTCTCTTGGAGCACTTCAGGATGAGCTACGGATGTGGTACATGCAAATCCCATAAGGAAATACGTGGTTACCTATGGGATGACTAATATTTGCATGCAGGACTTCAGTTAGAACTCAAGTGAGTTGAGTTTAGTGGACTGGAGGTGCAAGTGATGGAGTTGTGTTCAGTTTAGCTTTGTTAAACTGGTTGTATTTAGTCTAACTGATTAATAGACTAGAGATGAGTTGGGTGAATTAGTTATTAATTAATTCACAAGTTATTAACTCATAATGCAACTATAGAATACATCAGTTAACTCAGTTGCATGTCAGTGCATGTTCAGTTCAGCAGGGACAGGTGTTAGAGGATCAGATTGCTATCAGTTGTGACTATAGCTGTGCATGATGATTTGCACAATCAGAGGGATTGAGTATGCCAATGAATTGGCCAATATCAAGAATTGTAGCCTATGCTCACGTCCAACAGAGTGTGAGTGATTATTTGCAGGTCAAATACGAGTTTGGTAAGCCATTCTCATCAGTTCTTGAGCAAGTATTGAGCAGTGGAGGCAGGCAAGCAATGGAATAAATTTGGAGATCAGATCTGAGCTGTATTGTGTGTAACAGGTGGAGCTGGTACTGGATTGCTTGTGATAAGCATTGTACTTTGTAATGTTACATGATTCAATCAATATAATATACGGATAGTTGGGGTTTTTAGCGAGATGCTTTCCCCGGGATACATACTGTGTTTATTAGTTTGATTGATGCTTCTATGTGTGCCTGTGAATGTTTCTGCTTCTATAAATTGATGATCAACGTAGAGGAGGTTATGTATTATGCATGTTCCACTTATAAGTGTATAATCAGGATAATCTCTGTGAATATGTGTCATATTATTCAAAAATTCTACATGGTATCAGGGCTAGATTTGTAGAGAATTTGCAGCAAATTTCTACATGGTATCAGAGCTCTTTGATTTGTAGGAAAATTTCTACATGGTATCAGAGCTGGTTGATTTGTAGAAAAAGTTCTATAGGATATCAAAGCGAGGATTGATCATCAGATCTACTATTCAGAAAGTGTTTACAATTTATTTCTTCAGGCAGAGTCTGTAATTGGGCCAGGTAGCCTTTGGATTCATCCTTCTTTTGGAAGGTGAGATATCCGGTGAATGCCCATACAATCGATCTCTGTACAAGAAATACTTTGTTCTCACGAATTTTAGATCAGAAGCGGTTGAGTTTTGAGCTGGTGGAATTCGAATTTAATTCCAAAGCAAGAGCGAAACTCAGAAACATTCAGTGTGATAATGGAGATAGTATGCCCCAGTATCTCACCAAGTTCACCCAATGTCGGGATGAGCCGGGAAGTGTGGGGGTGACTGTCGGATGAGGATGGTGAGTCTAGCACTCCTTGACCTTCCTAAGAGTTGGCATAGCTACTAGGACTCGGTGAATGGAAGGGAGAAACTGCCAAATTGGGAACGACTATGGTCGGATTTGATGCAGGAGGAGATTAGACGGTGCACCAGAGACAGTTCTTCATGTATGCATGATGAGGAGAACTGTGCCTTAGCGAGTAAGGTGAAGAAGGGGAAGGAGAAGGGTTCTCTTTTCGAATCCAGTTCTTCTTGTGGTGGGAAGAAGGTTGACAATTCGAAAGTGCGATGCTTTCGTTGTCATGAGATTGGTTCACGGGTCAGGAACCTGTATGTTCTTGAGGTTCAAGATGCATGCGAAGCCTTGAGAAGCGAGGCAACTAATGGAGACTTGGTGGTTGAGAGGGAGCATATATTACCTCTCAACATGCAGAGCCAGAAGAAGTCTCAGACGATTGTGGAGGAGCCACAATTGGCACAGCAACTTCAGGAGGTTGTGGAGCAGCCACAACCAGGGAAGCTGAGAGGAGATCGAGTAGAGACATCTACTCATCCAGAGACCTCCAGTAGGGGGAAACTTCGAGCCAGGTGGGTTGAGAGATCGCATGCAGCCATACCTCCAGGTAGGAGGTGGGGTGATGTGGATTGATTGTCCCAAGGAGGAGGGGCAGGATCCTTGAGGTACCCAACCTCTTGGATGAGACCTTGCTACAGGAGCCCCAGATGTGTAGTAGCAGGAACTGACTGATTGGGTAGAGACAGATGCGTATGGAGCGGCAGAGAGAGCAACAATGCAGGGAATCCCAGGACAGCGCATAGCTAGCAGGCTGTAGCAATGCGAGAGGCACAAGTGTTTTGCACAGTGCTATGTGGCACAGAGAGGTGTGAAATGGTGTGAGATGCATGGAGATGTTGTAGTAGCACAGATGTCAGAGAGGGAGCACTTTTCAGCAACAGGTAGAGCTTCAACATCAGAGGATGTTTCTATCCCAACAGGGAGGTCAGTTGGGAGGTGCAGTGTGGATGCAATACTGGGAGATAGAACCAGCAGCAGCACGGATGTAGTCAGAGATCAAAGTGACAGAGGCTAGAGCAATCAGATATTGAAGAGCACAGAGATGCAGAGTTTCAGTCGACAGAGGCAATAGCAGTCAGAGACTTTGATGACAGAGCAAGTGGACCGGCCAGATGTGTTGCATCGAGAACATTCCAGAGTTACAGGATCGAGTTTGAGAGGAAGCCTTTCTTGTTGAGAGGGAGTGTTGAAAAGTGTGCAACAAGAAATGCTTGTTGAGAGTGCAACAAGATGATGGAGCTTAGTGAAAAGAGTCGCCTTCACTAAGTGGGCCCGCAGGCTATTTTTGGCGCAAGTCTATTTTTAGACTATGTCTATTTTTAGACATATGGATCATGTCTATGGATTGCAGGTTGCTGTTTATGGATGATTGGTCAAGTTGGGAAAAATAGATGGACTTCTATTTTTGATCAAAGTGTGAGTGATCACAGTGTGAGTGATCAAAGTCTATTTTTAGACTGGTTGTCAAAAATAGAAAAGTCAAATATTATTGTCTCATAATAATATTTGGACTATAAACTTGATCTTATTCTCTTGGAGCACTTCAGGATGAGATACGGATGTGGTACATGCAAATCCCATAAGGAAATACGTGGTTACCTATGGGATGACTAATATTTGCATGCAGGACTTCAGTTAGAACTCAAGTGAGTTGAGTTTAGTGGACTGGAGGTGCAGTTGATGGAGTTGTGTTCAGTTTAGCTTTGTTAAACTGGTTGTATTTAGTCTAACTGATTAATAGACTAGAGATGAGTTGGGTGAATTAGTTATTAATTAATTCAAAAGTTATTAACTCATAATGCAACTATAGAATACATCAATTAACTCAGTTGCATGTCAGTGCATGTTCAGTTCAGCAGGGACAGGTGTTAGAGGATCAGATTGCTATCAGTTGTGACTATAGTTGTGCATGATGATTTGCACAATCAGAGGGATTGGGTATGCCAATGAATTGGCCAATATCAAGAATTGTAGCCTGTGCTCATGTCCAACAGAGTGTGAGTGATTATTTGTAGGTCAAATACGAGTTTGGTAAGCCATTCTCATCAGTTCTTGAGCAGTGGAGGCAGGCAAGCAGTGGAATAGATTTGGAGATCAGATTTGAGTTGTATTGTGTGTAACAGGTGGAGCTGGTACTGGATTGCTTGTGATAAGCATTTTACTTTGTAATGTTACATGATTCAATCAATATAATATACAGATAGTTGGGGTTTTTAGCGAGATGCTTTCCCCGGGATACATACTGTGTTTATGAGTTTGATTGATGCTTCTATGTGTGCCTGTGAATGTTTCTGCTTCTGTAAATTGATGATCAACGTAGAGGAGGTTATGTATTATGCATGTTCCGCTTATAAGTGTATAATCAGGATAATCTCTGTGAATATGTGTCATATTATTCAAAATTTCTACATGTAGAAGACACAACAGAAATACAGCCTTCCAAAGATCAGCCTTTGCCACCTTCTCCCTCGAAAGAAAGCTCGAACAGTGTTCCAAAAAACTTTCCTGAAACTAAAAAACCGCAAGCTATCAGTCCTCATAA
Organism: Pinus tabuliformis; assembly: GCA_031772625.1. Classification (NCBI taxonomy): domain Eukaryota; kingdom Viridiplantae; phylum Streptophyta; class Pinopsida; order Pinales; family Pinaceae; genus Pinus; species Pinus tabuliformis. The sequence goes on from CM062818.1 coordinate 1,244,463,293, forward strand.
CGCTGATAAACAAGAGCAAATCGCAGATAATTTGAATGAAAAGGAAAAATTTTCTTTATCAACAAAAAGACTCCATTGGAAAAGCCATTTAATTTAGAGGCAGAAATAGCTAAGTTGAAAATATCCATTCCCCTCTCAGAACTTGCCAAACACGATGTATGTAGGCAAAAAATTCAATGGTCACTTCAAATTCCAGAAAACAAGGACGATGTAAATGTTTTGGATGATTTCCCTAAACTGCTGTTTGGCCTAGAAGTCAATGGAAAGTAAACACATGGACCTGTCCCACCCTTTTATGTCAGTTTGCATATACATGACAAAGTTTTGCACAATGCTATGTTTGATTCAGGGGCATCGCACAATCTAATGCCCAAAGCAGTTATGGAAAAACTGAACCTTGACGTTACAAGACCTTACAAATACTTGTACTCATTTGACTCAAGTCAAGTGAAATGTCTAGGCCTCATCAAAGACTTGTGTGTCTCCTTAGTTCAATATCCAAATAAGACCATCCTCATGGATGTAGTGGTTGCCGACATTCCACCAAAATACGGTATGCTCCTATCAAGATCATGGGGAGCAAAGCTTCAAGGATCCCTTCAATTAGACCTTTCCTATGCCACCATTTCAGTCTTTGGGCAACCAAAGAGACTGTATAGAGAAACGCTCATGAAATATGTGGTAAGTAGTGAGAGCAAGCCAGAAAATTTTCCCATTTACTCAATCCATTCTGATATGGATTCCTTTATTTTGTTTAATGACGACACAAATTCTCCAACCAAGAATGAGCCGTTGGCTCTAGAACAACAAGCACACATCAATGAAGAATCAGTTGCACACACTAGTGAAACTGTCACAACAGTTAACACAACCAGCATGTTAGAAAAACTTCCCCAAACAGAAACTTTAAATCTGCCCAATCCTATAATGACTCAAACTCTTAGTGCTAACCTTGAGCAAGAAATCACATGGTATTTAGAGTTTGATGGCTCTGTTAACAAGTTAGGAGCAGGGGCAGGTGTCTGGATTCACAATACATATAACAACCATGCAGAAGGTCATGCCTACAAACTGAATTTTAAATGCACAAATAACATGGAAAAATATGAGGCTCCGCTGCTAGGCCTTAAACTGCTCAAAGCTCTAGGAGCTGCAAAAGTGTCTATTTTAGGAGACTCTGATTTAATCATACAACAGATGAAAGGTAATTTTGTAACCAATGACAACAGAATGAGAGCCTATAGGACTGCTGCCACTAATATACTCAATGCATTCACTGAATTCAAGCTGGCCAAAATTTCAAGAGAACATAACATTCATGCACACAACCTAGCCACCTTTGCTAGTACATGCAAGCTTCCTTTTGACCCAAACCATCACTTCACAGCTGAGATAAAACATAGGCCCGCTATCCCAAATAACGTTAAGGATTGGCAAGTGTTCGAAAATGATACCCAGATTAATAATTTCCTCGCTCTTGAGCATGAGTTTTCCAATATCAACATTGACTTGGACACTATGACAGATCCGGAACAACAAACAAATGAAGATCAGCAAGCTATAACAGCTGCAACAGCCAAGAAAATCCTGAACCCGACTGTTTTTGACAAAGAAAACATAGAACAGCTGAAACAAATGCATTTGGAAGACATTGCAAAAGCAGAGGCAGAGATCATTGACTTAAAGGATAACTTTCTGCCTGCTGGCCTAACCCCAATAGAAGACATGTTTGACGCCAATGACGTTCCTAGAAATCCAAAATTGCAACCCATTAACACTGATATAGAAGAACACAACATTGGGACGACAAAAAATCCAAAAATAATCAAACTGTCCAAAAATTTGCCACCCGATCAAAAGCCCAAATACATTGACTTGTTCAAAGAGTTCCAAGATGTATTTGCTTGGAGCTATGAGGATTTGAAATCCTATGACACCTCGGTGATCCAACACACAATCCCTTTAAAACCGAACCAGAAACCCTTCAAACAGAAACTTAGAAGAATTAACCCTATGCTTCTTCCACCGATTGAGAAGGAAGTAAAGAGGATGTTTGAAGCAGGCATCATAGCACCCATCAGATTTTCTGAATGGGTATCCAATCTTGTTCCTACAAGAAAAACGACAGGTGAAATCAGACTTTGTGTAGATCTCATAAATTTAAACCAATTCTCCCTAAAAGACCATTACCCTTTGCCTAAAATGGACCACATCTTGCAGAGAGTAGTGGGGTCATCTAGAATCTCTTTGCTAGATGGTTTTTCAGGTTTCAACCAAATACTTGTTCACCCGGACGACCAAGACAAAACAACTTTTACCACACCCTGGGGAACATTCAAGTATGTAAAGATGCCATTCGGTCTTAAAAACGCTGGTGCAACTTTTCAACGAGCAATGGATATTGCATTCGCTAAAGAAATACATGATTTCCTAGTTGTTTACCTTGATGACTTAACCCCATTCTCAAAATCTGATGAAGAACACCTCAAGCACCTCAGGAAAATATTCATGACATGTAGGAAATATGGCATTTCCTTGAACCCCAAAAAGTCTCTCTTTGGCCTTGAAGAAGGCAAGTTACTTGGCCATATCATATCAAAAGATGGGATCAAAATTGACCCTGAAAGAATCCAAGCCATCCTCCAAATCCCATATCCAAGAAACATAAAAGAGCTGCAAGCATTCCTTGGAAAGATTAACTTCTTAAGAAGATTTATTCCAAATCTAGCTGAACTGATAAGATTGTTAAGCAACATGTTAAAGAAGGATGCCAAGGTAAGATGGTCCCTAGAAACCAAGCAAGCATTTGAAAGTATCAAAGCTGCATTAACCCAAACCCCTGTACTCACCAGCCCGCAGTTTGAGAAAGATTTTATCATATTTTCGTTTGCATCTGATCACACAATAGCCGCTGTCCTTTTGCAAAAGGATGAACAAGGAGCTGAAAAGCCAATCGCTTTTTTCAGCCGAGCCTTAAGAGACGCCCCTTTGAAGTACCCAATCATGGAAAAGCAGGCCTACGCACTTGTTAAGGCCATCAAGGATTTCAGAGTGTACATTTTATATTCACATGTGATTGCCTATGTCCCACACGCTACTGTAAAAGACATATTGACACAAGAAGGATTAGAAGGCAAAAGAGGCAAGTGGATTGCAAGCATCCTTGAGTATGACATAGAAATAAAACCAACCAATCTGATAAAGGGACAAGGTTTAGCCAAACTGATGTACGAAACAAAATTTCAATCCTTAGACATTAACCAACTGGACAAGGAATCAGAGCTGGCGACTCCACAGATCAGTGAAATATTTCTGCAATGCCCTTGGTACACTGATATTTGCTTTGTATTTTTAAACCTGTGTGCTCCCCCAGGATTGTCCAGGACCAAGAAAAGATTTTTGAAAATGAAGGCTTTAAAGTTTTGTGTTATAGATGGTGCATTATTTTGGAAAAATCATGAAGGTATATTGCTTAATTGTTTAAGCATGAATGAAACTAACAATGTCATGAAAGAATTCCATGCAGGTGACTGTGGAGGACATCTATACTGGAAGTCCACCGCTGATAAAATTTTAAGGGCTGGTTTCTATTGGCCCTCTCTTTTTGCAGATGTAAAGAAGTTTGCCATGTCATGTCACAAATGCCAAATTTTTGAGGGCAAGAGAAAGTTGTTACCCCTGCCCCTGAAACCCATCTCAACCGAACAACCTTTTCAACAATGGGGTCTTGACTTCATTGGAGAAATCCATCCCTCTTCCTCAGGCCAACACAAATGAATCCTAATAGCCACTGACTATTTCACCAAGTGGGTTGAAGCCATTCCCTGCAGACAAGCCAATGATGCCATCATTATCCAATTCCTTGAGTGCAATATCCTTTCTAGATTTGGCTGCCCTGAGAAAATCATCACTGACAATGCCGCTGCCTTTAAGTCCAAAAAAATGATCAATTTCTGCCACAGATTTCATATTAGATTGGGCCACTCTATAGCCTATTACCCTCAAGGCAATGGCTTGGCCGAATCATCTAACAAAAGCCTCATCAACATCATAAAGAAAGTGCTGGAAGAAAACAAGAAGAACTGGCACAAAAAGCTGGTGAACGCCCTATGGGCAGACAGACTCTCGAGCAAGAGATCCATTGGGATGAGTCCTTATGAGCTAGTATATGGCATGGAGGCCAGATTTCCTTCATCCCTGGGCATTCCTACTATCAAGCTGTTACAAGAGATTCAGGCTGAACCAAATGACATTCAAAGAAGAATCAATCAGACCATTCATCTTCAGCAAACCAGAGAACAAGTTTATGACAGAGCTCAAATTTTGCAAGAAAAGCTCAAAAATATGTTTGATAAGAGAGCTAAGGCTGAGGATTTCAATGTTGGTGACAAAGTTCTAAGATGGGACTCAAGAAGAGAAGACAAGGGAAAACATGCAAAGTTTGATTTTTTATGGAGAGGTCCATTTGTTGTTTCTGCTGTTCAGGGAAATAACACTTATTTTCTCAGATCTATAGAGGACGTCATTGCTGAAGAAGGCCCTGTCAATGGTCGTATGCTGAAACATTACCATGATCCCTTTTAAAGAAAACAATGCAGCCCTGTATATATCTTTGTACAGTCTTATTTGTATATATCAGCACTCTGTTTTTTATTTATAAACAGGCCGATTGTTTAAGGAGCAGCAGTAAATTGTAAAGATACAGCCGATGCAAGTAGTCCAGTTCTAAAAACTCTGTCTCTACACCAATTTCAGCAAAACAGGAAGAAGAGAAATATCACACTACAAGCAATTCATGGTAGAGAAGAACTGTGTGCAGTCAAAAGTATCGAAACAGAGGAGTATTTTCAGTTCATATCAGCATACTTGCCCAAAGCAAGAAACAAGGCAAATACATCAGTTTAGACCCATGATTTAAAAGGCAATGCTCCAGCAGCATTGTACATAATTATCAAGCATGCAGAAGAAAGCAGGCGATGCTGCATAGTTCACAGTAGTTCAGTTGAGGAGGAGGTTGTTCATAGTTCAAAGTTACATTTTTAGCAGCTAGAACAAACGTTCCCAGTCTACAGCAACCATAGAATATCAAGGCAGTTTGACCTGCTGTTCTTGGCTTTTCACAAGGAAAATCCATCCCCAAGTGGAGCCACTGTTAGCCTCCTGTTGCAACAGGGTTTCATTTTTCATGATTGACATTTTTACATGCCAAATATGTCATACTTTGCAGGCTGCAGTGTTCCATATTTCCACAGGATACCATGAAGTGTGCTTAGTCCAAATAGCACTGTTGTTTTCCAATTTTGATGAGTTGTTCCAGTTTTGAAGAGTTTTTAAAGGGAGGTCCAAATAGTCTAATCTTGGTCTCCCTAGGTTTCAATTTCCTGTTTTAGAATATAGAGAATGTATCTGTCCAAACAGTTTAATCTTGGCAGATTTGTAGATAGGTAGAGAATCAAAGGGACCCAACTGCTTAATTTGGGCCCTGGAAGAAATAAGTGTAGATTTAGATAGGAAACATTCAAAAGAAAAATTGTAAAGCTGGGTTTGCAAGTCTAAGAAAAAATGTTAGGTGAGTAGGCTGGGTAGGTAGCTGTGAGGTTGCAGAATGATGATTTATGATCAATTTTGTGTTACAAAGTGTTTTATCTTTTCAGATCACAGTTATCAGGTAGTTTTCATCTGGAGGATCTCAAGCTAGACATCACTAACTCCCCCTTCTTCTAATTCCCCAAGTCACTTACTAATTTCCCCAAAGAGGTCAAGATCTGCTTGATTCCTCTTAGTTTCATCATTCTCCATGTCATTTGTCTTGGTGAAGATCTGTTTCACTCAAGGATTCTTTGTTTCTCATTTATGAGTCACTTTCCCCAAAAAATACCCTAAGGTCCCTTACCTTAGCGCCTGCTTATCATCTCCACATTAACTACTAACTCTAGTATATAACTCCCTATCATTTTTCCCTTTCCCTTACTAAAACTATGTATATAAAACTCCCCCATGTAAATATCCCCTCCCTCGCAATATAGCCATATTTCTTCTAAAGTCAGGGAAAAAATAGTCCATCTGGGGTTGTTTTTAACCCATCCGTGTCATAGCAGGAGTTAGATGACACCTGGTCATGCTAACAACCTCTCCCCTAGCCCTAAAACCCTCAAAAACCCACATTTCCGCCCTTATCTTAAGTTTTTGTGCATAAATCATTAAAACCCCGCTCATAAACCCTCAAAAACCCATGTTTTACCCCTTATGCTAAAGTCCCGAACGTAAATATATTAACCCGCCCGTTATTAACCCCCCAAACCCACAAAACCTAAGTCTAAACCCCCGCCGCGCTTTATTTAAATCCGAATATTCCGCGGAATCCCCGCCCCTTATCCCTCCACCACCTCACCTTCGTCGCCAACCGTTAGATCGCCCGCCCCACAGATCTACGGTGGGCGGGCCTTCCTGTCCCCCAACGCGCCCGAAGGTTAGTGTCCGGGAGATGGGCGGTATTGCCGCCGTACTCCCGCCACGCGTCACCTCCTGGGTTGTGGCGGAGCCCCCTCCCCCGAAACCACCTCTGTCCAAAGGCGGTGCGCCCAGAAACCACTTACTGCCCTCCCCCTGTGATGTAAGCCCCACGTCACCTGCCGCATCATCTGCCTGCGTGGCCTCCTGCCACTGTACCGCCGAGTCACCCTGCCACGTGTCCTGCCACCATGTCCCTTGCCGTACTGCCACGTCACCTCCGTACGTGATGATGTCATCATGCTGACGTCATCAGCCGTACGAAGTCCACCATGCTAACGTCATCAGCAATTTTAGCACGAAGGGCGAAAATCGCACTCCGGAGCCCCAGAATCAGTTTCTGAGGCAGTTTTTAATATCGCTGGATAAAATAGGCCGAAGTGGGGAATCTTTACGGAATTTTTTCATCACGCAGCCCCCAGCAAGCCCGAAAGGTGCCGAATGACCCATTTTTCTTTGCGAAGCTTGCCGAAAGGAGTAGAAGACAGTTCTAAAGGAAACAGAGGTCGAACAACGGCCATTAATTTGTGATTAGACCCATAGCAAAGGAGAAAAGCGCCCCAATTCATTTGTCAAAGAGTATCAGATGGAGAAGAAGAGCCAAAGAGTATCAGTCAAGATTTTTTAGGGGCTCGAAGCACCTGAACATTGATGAGCCCCCCAGAAAGTCAAATCAAGAGGCGTAAGCCCATCCTTTCCCTCAAATCATAGTTAAAGCTTTAAATGCAGGCAGACAGCAAAGAAGCAGAAACCCATACACATTTATTTCAGAAAACACTGCACCAAGCCACTGAGGACAACATCATTTACTCAGTTTTGATACAGCAGCCCTCAGCGCAACCCGAGATATTTTCATGCATTTATTTCTGATAGGATTAGGTCTAATTAATTATTCTTTAGGACCTGATTAGGTCAAGTTGTAATAAAATCAGTTGTAGAGAGTTTTTCCCTATATATACCGCTCTCTACATTGTTTCAAGGGTTGGTCAATTGAGAATTTTCACTAGAGACTCGCATTGTATACCTGAGTTTTTTCTATAACCAAAGATTGTTGAAAGCTTGGAGAGAAAAATGCCTGTTGTAAATGAATGTTTTGAAGATATGAAGATGGAATTCTTGTGCTGCAGCCTGAAACAATAAGTGCATCTTACCTCTGTTTTATTGTTCACCACTATCTAAATAGCAGAAAGAAAGAATAGCTTAGAATTTGTTTAAATACACTCTATGCTCAATTTCTACTGTTTCTTTATGTTTTCCTCTGAATGAATTGGTCATGAATATGAATTCCTTCTGGCTCATATTTACCCCGATTCACCTGTGTTTTGCCAATTATCTAGGGATTCTTCACTGCCCCTAGGTAGAGCTCTGTTACCTCCATCTGTTAAGCTGATTGAGAGATTCTTAACTGCCTCTCGTTACTTAGCATTCTTTCCATCATTTAAACCTGAAACATTGTTTCATGCGTAGTTATCTTGCTCCATTTTCCCTATGGTGACCAAGAAAACACACTAGCAGTCCTCCTCCTCGACTCCATGCCCAATGGTTTGAAATTTTTAGACTATGCTCTGCCTCTCTACCTGAAACATCAATTTTCCCACCAAAATTAGAACAAAAAACCCCTGAACTCAATAGCTAGCCTAAGATCACTTTCAACAAAGCTAAATCCCAAAGAGAGAGCCCTCTCTGATTGCAGGTGGGCTAGAACCTGCAATCCAAAGGTTGTTTGTGGTTACCTCGACCGTATCCCTTACTCCAACCTGGGGACAACCTGAGTGATAACAGGTTCCTTCCTTGTGAAGTGGCAAGGGCTATGATCGAGCGGATGGTCATAGATCTGGCAACAGGTGCAAATATCACATCATAGTCTATACCTTCCTTCTGGGAGAAACCATGAGCAACAAGACAAGCCTTATACTTTTCCATACTTCCATCTGCTGCATGCTATATCTTGTAAATCCATTTGGAAGTAACAACTGTCTTTCCCTGGGGTCTGGGAACTACTTCCCAGACATCATTCTCCATAATAGACTCATATTCTATGGTCATAGCACCCTTCCATAATTAATGCTTGACGACATCTGAGAATGATGAAGGCTCATTTTGTATGATCGTGCTCATGATGGTCAGGTATCCCTGATACCTAATAAGTTTCTTACTTTGACGGAAGGTTCCTCAGGGTGCAACATGTCCTTCATCATCATCAAGTATCCCCCTAAGCCATGAAGGCCTCTTCCTAGAAGAGGAAGGCTCATGTGGATGAGGATCAATCGGATCCATGGGTTCTTCTACATCAGGCATTGATTCATCATCCTTTTCTTTCGGTTCCCTGGTGTCGGCTTCTTGAGAGCTCCTCAAAGTCAAAAAATTGTTCACCTTGCTGAGAGCCATATCTTCGTCAAAGGTGACATCATGACTAATCATGACTTCCCTTTGACTGGCGGTGAACATTTCTTCAGGAGTCTTGGAACCCAATGCTTGATGAGGGCATCGATTTTATACATATACGGTGGTGTTTGTAGTTTCAACCCATAGAAACTTTGGAAGTCTTTGATCATGTAGCATGGCCAGGACAAATTCCATAATCGTGCGGTTCTTCCTTCCCACCACACCATTCTGCTCAGGAGTATGTGTTGTAGTAGTCTCCCTCTTAATGCCAACCTCAGGTATGCCTGAGTGAACCAACTGTAATATATCAGAGGTCTTGCTTTGGCTTGAGGGGAATGGTCCCATTTTGAGATTTCCTTTGGCACATCCCAGACATACACCTTCTTTCTCTACTTGGAATTCGGGCATCCCTGTTACCATCTGTCTTACATCGGGTAGAGCTTTGTAATGAAGGTGGGAAAACCTCCGATGCCAAAGTTCGGACTAAAGAGTTGTGTCACAAGACATGACACCTAGCGGACTTCCATCGACCTGATATAATGAATCAACACTAAACCCAAGAGTAAAGGCATCTTTAACATTATTTTTCCATATACATACCTTGCCATTGCTGAAGGTTACCTTGTAGCCTCTATCTTCCATTGCCAAGATGGACACTAGGTTCCTTTTGAGGTCAGGTGCATTTAATACATCCTAGACATTCTAGCCTTCTTGAATGGTTGTCCTCTTCCTCGATTCCCAGCTCTCCTCTTACCTTTGCTGTTGAATTTGTCATTCCTTTGATTTGCCATCAGAGGGATTTTGATCATCGTCCCGGTGTGAGTCCTTTCTATCAGGGCACTCCCTTGCATAGTGACCTGCTTTATCGCAAATGTAACATCATCCTTTTCTTCCAGCCTTAGGTCCAGCCTTTCCTTTTGATTTAGTCCCAGAATTATTTCTTTTCTTAGCATGAGAAGAAAAAGCAACAGGAGGACCTTTAGGCATGGGAATTTCTTTCTCTTCTACCCTTGTTTCTTCTTGAATGCATCTAGCCATTAATTCCTCGAAACTAGGAATTACATTATAGTTCAGAAGAGTAGTCTTGAACATGTACCATTAGGATGGTAATCTTCCAAGAGTTGTGAGTGCCATTTCTCTGTCAGTAATAGTTTCCCCAATAGATAGGAGATCGTTCTTGATCTTGGTGATTCTTAAGAAGTATGCTTGCATACTTTCATCCTTACTCTTCTTGATTTACCTCAGCTTATTTCTAATAAACAAAACTTGATTTGCATCATTAACTTTAAATAAACTCACCAGTCTATTGTATATTTCCTTGGAGGTGCCCAGTTCAGAGATGAAGGCCACCAAGTGCTTGTTGATAGAGTCCCGGATGATCTTCTACTTTGACTTCTTCGGTTTTCCATTTGTTCCATGCAGCAGCGGATGCATTTGATGAAGGCTCAACAATATTGCCTCTTACATGGTCAAACACTCCTTGATCTTCTAGGGTTATATCGATAGAAATCTTCCATCCGTGATAGTCAGATTTCTCACGGAGCTTGTCTTCGACATGAAAGAGTGTTGAGGACCCCATAGTTCTTTTAGGATAGCCTTGCCAATCTTCTCTTCAGTGATTGCTCTTGTTCTTGCTCGGGCTTTGTCTTCACCTCACCTCTGATACCATGTTAAGTTATGGTATGTTCTATGCTTATAACAGTTTAATTATTTTTCTTATTATATTCCACCAATTAGCAATCACATGTACATAAAGTAAAGTGCAGATAGAACATTAAACGATCGATAGAAAACAAGCCAAGACAAGAGATACAAGATGTGGCGGCTAGCCAAGGACAAACCCCACAATGTGTGGGGAAACCCTTTGATAAAATCTTATTTTATCTTCAATAATTCAGCAGAGAGAAATAGTACAATAAATCTGATTCATATCAACAGTAGAAAACCCTAGATCAGTAGCATCATCATTAGCGGCTTCATTATCAAACTAGGGCAGTCGATATCTTGTAAACCGACCGTCGGATTGACTTCGTTCCACCACCAAAAGTTTCGGCTTCCAGAGGAGGTTCAGATGAACCTACAGCGCAGTTCAGATAAGGAGATATTCTAGGCCATGCAAGTAAATCTTTACTTCTGTAGTTGCAGCTTCAAATTCAACAGCTTCCGGCTTCACATGTGTGAGAGAGAGACCCATTTCTTCGCAGTAGAGAAGAGACTCATTTCTGCGTAGTAGAGAGAGATGTGCTGAGATGAGTGAGTCCAAATGAGGAAAAGTCCTCTTATATTTATACACAACATTGGTGGGTGAATAGATGCGACTGTTGGGTTTCTGAGCCTACATGAGTTGTAGGTCGGCTTGATAATAATTCCATAATCAAAATAAATTCATATCTCCATGAATACTTATCGGAATCGGATGATCTTTATATCAATCCTACACCTCTCGAAGAGAGGAATCTAATAAAAATATTATCAGCCATGAATAAGATGACCCACATGAAGTTTTGCCCTGGTTTCCAGTTTTAACACATTTACTCAGCCTGTTCAGTAAATCCTTCTATTGATGCCATGGTAAATTGGTTTGATCATTCCCAAGATATAGGTTCCGAACCTTTTAACGGTACATTTTCCACTGATGAGAGAATTATGGAGATCATGATTCCAAATGAATCTCCATGGGGCGATCATCATCATCGATCCTCATTACTTGAAACTCTTAAGAATAATCTTGAAGACTATTATCCACCCAACTTTATTGAGTCTTTTTGGGATCTTATCTCTGTTGACGAGGTGAATTTCGAGAAGAATTTAGCTAATATTGAGGAGACTGTACCCCTCAATATTTCTATCAAACTTGGAGTTGTTGAAAATGTCCACATTGGTGCATCTTGTTCTCCTGATGAGATCAAGATTTATAAGGACCTTTTTCAAGAATTCTGTGACATTTTTTCTTGGACATACGAAGATATGTCAGACATAGATCCAAATTTTGTTGTACACAAGATTAAAACTTTTCTAGATGCTAAGTCTATTTGTCAATGTTTACGTCTGGTTCACCTAAAGAAAGCTGCTGCTATAAAAGTAGAAGTTGAAAAGATTTTTCATGCTGGATTTATATATCCTGTTCCTCTGACTAATTGGGTTTCGAATATCATTCCCATTATGAAGAAGAAAGGTACCATTAGAGTATGTTTTGATTATATGGACATCAATTGAGCTTGTCTGAAGGACAACTATTTGACCCTTTTCATCGACCAAATCATTGACGATTGTGTTGGAAATGGAATATTTTCATTTATGGATGGTTTTTTTGGTTACAATCAGATCAACATTCTATCATTAGATCAACATAAAAAAACCTTCATTTGTCCCTAGGGGATATTTTCCTACCACAAAATTCCTTTTCGTCAGAGGAATGCTAGCGTAACCTTTCGAAGGGCAATGGATTATGCTTTTTATGATATAAAGCATATAGTGCAACCTTATTTGGATGCTTTTTCCTGCCCATTCCAAACACCGTGACGATCATCCATTACATCTCATAGTTATCTTCCTATGATTTTTGAAATTATAATATATGAAAAAATCCACACAAGTGTGTGTTTTATGTCCAATCTAGTTGAATTTTAGGATTCGTCATGTCTAAGAATGGGATCCATATTGACCCCATGAAAGTCCAGGCAATCATTGATTTTCGTTCTCTCTCTTCACTTGTTTAGTTACAATTCCTTCAAGGGAACAATAAATTTCTACATAGATTTGTCCATAACTATGCGAAACTTATGAAAATATTTTCTCAACTATTGAAGAAAAGGGGTTTTCTTCCATTGGAATCACACTGCCCAAAAATCTTTTGACACTTTGAAAGATGTGTTAGCTAGAGCATATTTGCTCTGTTCCCCTGACTATCAATGAGATTATTTCCTCTATTTAGCTACGACAGTTACCAAAATCAAAATGTTTCTGGTACAAGAAGAATATTTAGGAGACAAACATCCTATCTATTACTTGAGCCAAAACTTGACTGACACTGAAGCCAAGTATTCGCATGTCAAAAAGTTAGCTTTGGTAGTTGTTCAAGTTGTCGAAAGGTTTCGCAATTGCACAATGCTTCAAAAGTCTACTGTCACTTGTGATTGCAACCCCATGACTTACATTTTGTCATGACAATTAGTGGGGGGAAATACTCCAAATGAATTTTCATCTTTCAAGGAGTATGATTTGGAATTTGCCAAGTCCAAATCGAAGAAATATCTAGTATTCGCTAAACTGATCTGCGAGATTCCCTCATCTGAATCAGAATTTACCACTAATGATTTTATTCCAAATGAAACATTGTTTCTGATTGATTCTTCTGATCCTTGGTATGGAGATATTATCATTTATATCCCAACCCAAATTTTTTGGCCTGATACTACTTGAATTGATCAACGTCAAATCTGCTACGAGGCTCACCAATACATCACAATTGGTGACAATTTGTATCACCATGGTATTGATTCAATTTTTCAACATTGTCTTACTCATGAGGAGGCCGAGAAATCCTTGATTGTTTGTCATGTTGGAGCATACGACAGACACATATTTGGTTATGCGGGAACCTAAAATATTTTGTGTGTTGGTTATTTCTGGATGACATTTTGAAATTGTATTATGGTAGTCCAAAAATGTCACACATCTTAGATTTATAATAATAAATCATGTGCTCCACCTGCTCCCATGCTTCCAATTATTGTTGTTGGCCCATTTTCCAAATGGGGCATTGAATTTATAACCTATAACCCTCGTTTGGTTAGGGGGCATGGCTACATTATTGTTGTTGTAGACTATTTTACCAAATGGGTCGAAGTGATGCTTACATATGATAACACAAAAAAATGTTGCATTATTCCTTTTTAACCATGTCATTTCCAAATTTGGTGTACCTCGAGCTATTGTTACAGACCATGGTAAACATTTTCAGAATTACATGATGTCTGAACTTACTGCCAAGTTGGGCCTTCAACATGATAGCTCAACTCCCTATTACCCATAAGCTAATGGGTAAGTAGAATCCATTAAAAAGGCTTTATAAATGATGCTCCAATGCATGGTAGGGATTCGTAAGATGAATTGGAAACCATTCTTTTTTCTTCTTTATTTGCATACCGAAAATTTATTCGAAAAATGAATGGATTCAGACCCTTTCAGTTGGTGTATGGTCTAGAACAAGTTCTCCCAATTTAATGCGAGGTTCCATCTTGAAAATTAACCATTAAGATTCTTCCTGCAACTTCCACAGAATATTTTTTTTGCATCTGTCTCGTCTATATGAGACCTAACACGAAATCGCAATGGACAACGGGGCTAAAAAAAAAACATGTCAAAGCACACTTTGACCAAAATGTTAAACCCTTTGCCTTCTCAAAAGGTGACCTAGTCCTTTTATATGACCAGGAAGCTAACAAATTAGGATCTAGGAATCTAGAACCACCATGGTTAGGTCCATATATAATCAAATGTGTACTAGCGAAAGGGGCCTATGAACTAGTTGAATTTGATGGAATCCCTTTGGCGCAAAACAAAAATGGTTTGTACCTGAAAAATGCTATGCCTAGTTTACCTTTTCATAGTCACTGCGTACATACTATATAGGTGTGTTAAGTGTGTTTGCAGTGTGTTTCCTTCAAAATTTTCTACTGTCTGTGTTAATATTGAATTACATTTGATTTGTATATGTCGGTGTTCCCTCAGCTATATGTTGGTTATGTTGATGGTACTAGTCGTAATACCCGAAACTTTTCCTCCACAGCATGGGAAATATATGCTCCCAATGACGAGTTAGTGAGTCTACAAGGAATTTGTATTAGTCACTGAATTAATAATATCGTTGAATATAATGCAGTGATCGAATTTTTATCTGATGCAATTTCACATGATATTCACTATTTAGTTGTCATAATTGACTCACAACTTGTGGTACAACATTTAAATGTCTATTCAGTTAGAAGTACAACTTTATTATGCATGTTTTTAAGGGATCACCTTTTAGAATAATATTTTGATTGCATTCAATATCAACATATTCCTAGAATTCTAAACACATTAACTGATGTATTAGCCAATTACGTTTTAGAAAAACATTTGCAAAACATGTAAATAATTCAATCAACATCACACAGTGAACAAGAGAATAGTGCAAATAGGAAATATTGATAAATATATGTATATAGAGTTTGGTTTTACAAAAAAATGTGTTTGAGACACATATGGACACACATCCTATAATATCAAAATACATGTAGACAAAAAATGGTTCAAAAGCCTCCTAGTTGACTAATCTCGATGATGATCATGATAACAAAAAATCGCACGGGAAACTTTGCACAACAATCAAATGATGGATTCTGATACTCCGATAGTGTACCGATGTAGTTACATAAGGATCTCATTGACCCCAGTCTTTGGCACAATAAGGGTCAAATACTCAACATGACGCTCGAAATTAGGAAGAGTCTCAGCTACGTTGGGCTCCTCCATCTCTCCCTCTACCCCAGCAACAACTCAAATCTATGCAAGTTTTGTCTGTCTCTGTCATTGTAGATACAACGAGCCAAATTTTCAAATAAGTCTGATATCTACTTGTGAAACCAATTGTTAGTCTCTCATACATTAAAAACATAAAAAAAAAAATAGTAAAATAAAAAAAAACAAAAAATGTTCAAAATGACATTGTTTTACCTATATCACCCCATTTCTCACCTTCAGGTAAACCTATCTTTGGGTTTCAATGGAAATCAACTCTGACGTATGGACAGTCCTCAATTATGATAAGCTATACCTGCAACCATCGAAAGAAAGTAGGGGTAAAGCTCATCGCAGGTGCACCCCAATGATGAGACATGAGATCTATGCATTACCTAATACATGGAACCTTAGGTCCCAAAATCTTGCAATAAATCCTTTGGGGATGGAGTATGGTATCCTCTACAGAGAGAAAGAGATTATAATAGAACCATACCCAAATTTCTTCAACCGCTCATCCTTTTCTCGATTGACTTGTTCCTTCATATTAGCCAATACCCCTTCACTCCAGTTGAAGAAAATAAGTTCTATGAACTCTAATGCATATTGCATTTATGACTTGGTAGACAAATGTAGAGCAGCATTGCCAACCAACTGAGTGATAGTGAAGAGGATCATCTTGAGAGGAAGTCGAATGACATATTTGATATTTATCCTCCCATCCATTGTTGCCTGAGAATGAGGCTTACAATGGGAAACTATGTATTTCTTCATAGTCTCACCACCTCTTCTCATGCTAAATAATGAGTTTGGAGCTACTCTCCTGGATAAAACTATCAAGAAATAGATACCCTCTACCTCTATTGTGAGAATATGTGGGTTGATCCTGAAACATTGTCCTTGAATATCCGATGCCCTTACCAAATATTCCAGTAAGTCAACCTAGGCCCTCATGCCTAGAATCCAGAAAAAATTAAGGATCCCACAATTCCTTAAGGCTTGTATTGTTTTTAGGTCATTTGCAACATCCAAGTCTTGAGACTCATGTTCTCTTTCTCTCCAACTCAAAACCATTTTTTCTCTAGTGAATAACTGCAAAATCACGGGAATAACACTTAGGATAAGTCTTGTGAATTTTTTTGAGAGAAATATAGCTCAAATCGTAAATCGTTTTCTCAAACTATGCCTCTCACACCTACACTTTAGTGGATAGTGAAACCCAATGCACTTTTCCTTCTCGGAAGTTGCGTTGGTTCGCTCTTCCTAATGTAGTTCACGTAGACCCAACACACCTTTCGCTACAGAGAGGGTGCGATGGGCCTAGGGAGAAAATTTAATCCCTTAAATGTTAAAAACTCTCAAAAAATTGCATCAAATGAAAAATAGGAACCGTGAACAAGGAGAGAATGGATAGATCTTCTACCTAGAACTGACGACACTAAAAATGTTCATCAAATTGGCTGCAATCACCTACTAAAGTTTGAGGGTAAAATGCAATAAGAGCTCACTCACATGAGGTAAAATGTAAATGGTAAACAAATGTTTTTACTTTTCATTATTTATGGTCAAATTAATTATTATTTAAATATTTTTTTAATATTTTGACCTAATTTTTACCATATGTCATGTATTTTTAATTCTTTTTGTGATTTTTTGAGTCGATTAATGGTTAATTGAAGGGTGTAATGAAAACTTTAAGTTGAATACATGTCATTTTGATGAAAGAGCACACTTTTGTCACTTTTTCAGGCTCTATGAAACTACAAAAAGGGAGCCCTTTGGACTCTTCATTCAACTCTTTTCAGACTCCCAAAACATGAAAAGATTGTCGAGCACTTTTATATTCGAACTCATTAAAGTAAATGAAAAGACATATGTCGGTATAATTTTAACCCTTTTCCAAACTAAGATGCACTATTTACGAAAAATGAATACTTTAGTGGAACATGACTAAAAGGTTCTCTTGAGTATTGTTTTATGCCTTTTTAGACTAAAGAGACTGAAATTACGAAAATGAACCTTTGGAGTTTTCTTTTTCTCCTTATTTTCAAACTCTCTAAAAATGAAAAATAAGCCGAGTTACACCTTTTATGGACTGTTAAAACTATTAAACAACACTGGACTCGTCGAACATGATGAGACCGAACCACTGTTAAAATTGGCAACTAGGGAAAAACTTCATGTGGGTCATCTTATTCATGGCTGACAATATTTTTATTAGATTCCTTTCGCCGAGAGGTGTAGGATTGATATAAAGATCATCCGATTCTGATAAGTATTCATGGAGATATGAATTTATTTTGATTATAGAATTATTATCAAGCCGACCTACAACTCATGTAGGCTTAGAAGCCCAACAGTCGCATCTATTCAAACACCAATGTTGTGTATAAATATAAGAGGACTTTTCCTCATTCGGACTCACTCTCATCTCATCACATCTCTCTCTCTACTACGCAGAAATGAGTCTCTTCTCTACTGCGCAGAAAAGGGTCTCTCTCTCACACATGTGAAGTCGGAAGCTGTTGAACCTGAAGCTGCAACTGCAGATCCAAATTTTGACGAGCGTTGAACATCAGATATCCTCCATAGAATTGCGTTGTAGGTCCATCTGGATATCCTCTGAAAGCCACAACTTTTGGTGGTGGAATGAAGCCAATCCGATGGACGGTTTGCAAGATATCGACTGCCCTAGTTAGAAGCCGGAAACTGCCAAAACTGAAGCTGCAACTACAGAAGTAAAGATTGACCTGCGTGGACTAGAAGATCTCCTCATCTGAACTATGTTGTAGGTCCATATGGATCTCCTCTGAAAGCCACAACTTTTGGTGGTGGAATGAAGCCAATCCGACAAACTGTTTGCAAGATATCCACTGCCCTAGTTTGAAGCCGGAAACTGCCGAAACTGAAGCTGAAACTGCAAAAGTAAAGATTGACCTGCGTGGACTAGAATATCTCCTCATCTAAATTGCACTGTAGGTCCATCTAGATCTTCTCTGAAAGTTGCAACTTTTGGTGGTGGAATGAAGTCAATCTAACGGACGGTTTGCAAGATATCGATTGCCCTAGTTTGAAGCCAGAAACTGCCGAAACTGAAGCTGCAACTGTAGAAATAAATATTGACCTGCATGGACTAGAAAGTCTCCTCATCTAAACTGCATTGTAGGTTCATCTGAACCTTCTATGTAAGCCGCAACTTTTGGTGGTGGAATCAAGCTGATCCGACAGTCGGTTTGTGAGATATCATCTGCCCTAGTTTGATGATGAAGTCGCTAATGCTGATGCTGCTAATCTAGGGTTTGCTACTGCTGATATGAATTATATTTATTGTACTATTTCTCTCTACTGAATTATTGAATATAAAAGAAGATTTGATCAAAGGGTTTCCCCACACATTGTGGGGTTTGTCCCTAGCTAGCCGCCACATCTTATGTCTCTTGTCTTGGCTTGTTTTCTGTCGATCGTTTAATGTTCTATCTGCACTTTACTTTATGAACATGTAATTCCTAATTTGTGGAATATAATTAGAAAAAGAAGTAAACTATTATAAGCATAGAACATACCATAACTTAACACACTCCTTCTCAGGGTTCATTAAAAATACTCAAAAGGATTCATTTGAAGAATGAACTTGTTAGAAAATTAGAAAGGTAGAAAGATTGTCTTTACATTGATAATTACTTGTGATATTATTATGTTTTATTATGTTCCTCTTTTATCTTTAGTTCATGAAGCAATTACAAAAATAATAGCACAAATAACATCCAGGGAAAAATCCCTATCGAGCGGAAAACCCAGTCAACAACTCTTCCTTAATAATGTCACGAGATGATCTAAGACTTATTGACCTAGACACATAATTCCTCCATACCTAGAAAAATTTTTATCCAACAGTAGCCCAGGTAAAATCTTTGACCTGGTAGTAGCCCAAAAAAATCTCCGACCCAATAATATATTCGTTTTTCCAAAAAATAATCCAGTAAATCCATATGAGTGAGAGACAAACAAACTCAAAAACTTCAATCTTCTATATTCCAACAATTCTCCTCCTTCTTTTGCAACTTCACACTTTTTCAACTCTTCTTCTTGAATATCAAACTGATGTGAGTGTGTCCTTCAAATGAATGAAACTGCTCCAATATATAGTCTTATGGGGAGGTCAAATTAACCTGTTTGAGGTCGACTTGGTGTGGAGGTGACATATAGCTTATTTGTCTCAATAATAAATCTTTTTACATGATTCAAAAGCCCAAGAAGGGTCTCTTTAAATGAAAAATGACTCTATTGACTTAGTATAAATCCTAGAAGTCCTCAATGGAGACTTTGACCTAAAACATGATGACCCAAGCATGAAGCCCATGCTTTAATAAGTCATAATAATAATATTAAAAATTTCTTTTTCTTTCCTTTGATAAACACATTTCATGATGACTCAAATACAATTTATGAAGATCGAACCTAGTTACATTCTTCAACACTCCCTCTTAATTAGGGAGGTATCCATATATACAAGTACATGGAAGTTATGAAAACACATGAACCATGAAGATTTTAGACACTTATGATGCCACGAACTAGTTTCCTAGCTAGGGAAATCTATCCGGGGAGGACTAAGATGGACTAAAGATTTCATCCTCTCTGGGTACCATTAGGCTTACTTGCTAACCATCAACCCATGTATCTAGGTGCATAATGAAAGGTCAGATCTCTATGACCAATTCCAACCTTCCTACTACTTTGAGAGCCAGACATAAGCACATATGCTGGCCAGATTTCATCCCAGGAATTTTACATACACAATGCCTCAACACATCAAATCTCTCTTGATAACCTCAAGCATTCTTTTCAAAAACTTTGAGAGATTTACCTAAACAGTCACAATCCCAATAAGTAACAACCTGTCAAATACTCATGAGTAAACACTGTTATGAAACCAGCTCAAGAAAAGATAGAAAAGATAGATCAACGCCTTAGAATTTAGCCTCTTCGAGGGGGCAACCTCCTTTACACTACATAAATGAACAATTCTTCGATGATACAAATGAAAAGACCTCATTTCTATATATAGGAGTCCAAGGGGTCACAATATAGCCCAACCGACCTAACAATAATAATATAAAGCCACAAAAATAACAATAGAGGGATTCTATGGGGCACAAAAATATTAATAAGGGATGCAACTACAATATTAATGGGGTAATCACTAGT
The DNA here is from genome assembly GCA_031772625.1 of Pinus tabuliformis. Lineage (NCBI taxonomy): Eukaryota > Viridiplantae > Streptophyta > Pinopsida > Pinales > Pinaceae > Pinus > Pinus tabuliformis. The sequence goes on from CM062818.1 coordinate 1,244,483,900, forward strand.
ATTATAGGGACCCAACATGCCCCTCTCCTTCAAAAAAGTGTTGTCCTCAACGCTTGAGTAGTTGTGGATGCTTTTGTATAAAATTCTCATCCTCCCATGTGGAATCTTCAGCGGATAAGTTCTTCCATTTGATAAGATACTTCGAAATTGATCGATTTCGTAGCTGTCGAGTTCTTGTTTCTGTGACTGCTTCCGGTTCCAATATAATTTTTCCTTCCTCGTCAAAGTTTGGCAATATTGTTTGAATTGGGAGCTTGTCGCCTATAACCTTCTTTAAACATGAAACATGGAAAACTGGGTGCAATCGAGAAGCTGCAGGAAGCTCCAATTTGTATGCCATAGTACCAATCTTTTGCAACACCTTGTATGGACCATAATACTTTGGTGATAATTTATTATCCTTCTTAGCTTGCTTGAGGAACATTTTCTTATATGGTTGTAGCCGTAGGAATACCCAATCACCTACATCAAAACTTCTTTCGTTGCGATGTTGATCTGCCTGTTGTTTCATTCTATTATGTGCCAACACGAGGTTATCCTTTAAGATTTGGAGGACTTGTTGTTGATGTTCGATGTGATGTTCCACTGATTGAACCATATAATTTTCTCTTAAATATGATGTGATGGATGGTGGCTGATATCCATAAAGTGCCATAAATGGGGTCATTTTTGTTGTTGTATGGAAGGAAGTGTTATACCACCATTCAGCCAGACGCAACCATTTGACCCATTGTGTCTGTTTATCAGATACAAAACAACGAAGATATCCTTCCAAACATTTGTTTACTATCTCAGTTTTCCCATCAGATTGAGGATGATAAGATGAGTTATGAGCTAACTGAGTACCAAGACAAGAAAATAATTCTGTCCAAAAATTTCCAGTGAAAATGGGATCTCTGTCACTTACAATAATCTTTGGGTTTCCATGTAGCTTTTGAATTGTTTCCATAAATGCAATAGATACTGTACTGGCTCTAAATGGATGTGATAATGCACAAAAGTGTGCATACTTGGTAAGTCTGTCAACTACCACCATGATGACACTCTTTCCCTCAGACTTGGGTAAACCTGTGATAAAATCAATTGAAACCTCCTCCCAATGTTGGCTTGGAATGGATAAAGGTTGTAATAGATCTGGGGTCTTAATTGTTTCAAATTTATTTTGTTGGCAAACCAAAAATTCTACCACAAACTTTTGAATATCGGATTTAAGGCCATCCCAAAAAAATTCCTTCTTAACCTTGTGGTAAGTTTTTAAAAATCCTGAGTGCCCTCCCAAGGGAGAAGTGTGCAATTCCATAAGAATCTTTTTTTTTAGTTGGGAATTCTTACAGAGGTATAAGCAATCTTTGTACCATAAAGAATCATTTTTCCAACTAAATGTATCAGACGTATTGGAATCTTGTTGTAACTTTCGAATAAGTTCCCACACTTCTTTGTCATTCTTCCATTCCTCCCTTGCTTCGTTTATCCAATCTGGTTGGATAATAGAAATGGCACACAACAATGCTTCCACGTCCTCATCCTTTCTTGAGAGTGCATCTGCCACCACATTTTGCTTCCCTTTTTTGTAGATGATTTCAAAGTCATAACCCAACATCTTTGTGACCCACTTTTGTTGCTCTTCAGAGGATAATCTTTGTTCTAAAAAGTATTTAAGGCTATCATGATCTGTTTTTACCTTTAAGTGTCTTCCCATTAGGTAGGGTCGTCATTTCTTAAGTGCATGGAGTATTGCCAACATTTCCTTCTCATAAATAGCTTTGTGTAAAAACTTTCCCTTGATTGGACGACTTTCAAAAGCAATGGGTCTTTCATCTTGCATTAAAACAACACCAATTCCATTTCCTGAAGCATCACATTCCACAATAAAGGTTTTTGTGAAGTCTGGTGTAGCTAACCGGTGCTTGGCACAATGCCTCTTTAAGATGTTCGAAGGCCTTTGTTGCTTCTAGAGTCCATGAAAATGCATCTTTCTTCAATAATGTTGTTAGAGGTGCTGCTATTCTCCCATAATTCTTAACAAACTTGCGATAATACCCTGTCAACCCAAGAAATCCTCACAGATGCTTTATGGATGTGGGGATTTTCCATTCCTTAATGGCTTTAATTTTGCTAGGGTCTACCTTAACTCCTTCATGAGATACAATATGACCCAGATATTCCACCTCTTGTACTCCAAAGAAACATTTGGATCTTTTTGCATATAATTGTTTCTCCTCCAATAGTTGTAGCACCCTGTCAACATGTTCAACATGATCCTTCCAAGACTTGCTGTAGATTAGTATACCATCAAAAAATACTAACACAAATTTTCTAAGGAATGGTTTGAAAATGGAATTCATCAAACCTTGAAATGTTGAAGGTGCATTGGTAAGGCCAAAAGGCATGACCAAAAATTCATAATGACCCTCATGAGTTCTAAATGGTGTTTTTGGAATGTCTTCAGTCTTCATTCTAATTTGATGATATCCTGAACGAAGATCCAACTTGGTGAAGTAAATTGATCCATGCAATTCATCCAGTAATTCATCAATGACAAGAATCAAAAACTTATCTTTAATAGTGAGCTTGTTGAGCTCCCTATAATCCGGACACATGTGCCATGATCCATCCTTATTGTGCACTAATACTACTGGAATAGAGAAATAACTTTGACTCGGTTGAATTATACCAGCCTCTAGCATTTCTGCAACCATACGTTCAATTTCACTCTTTTGGGCATAGGGATATCTGTACGGCATAATGTTTGGAGGAACACTTCCTGGAATCAGATGAATAGCATGATCATGATCACGAATAGGAGGGAGACCTTTGGGAGTCTCAAATACCTTGGAATGATTGTTCAAGACTTTTTGGAGATCTGGAGAAATAGATGATTCCAATGTGGAAACATCTAGCGAACACAATTGTGCAATTACACCCCTTTGTTCCTTTCTTAGAAGCTTTGTCATACCGTTAGAGCTGATTATGTTTCCTGGTTTCCCTACAATACTCCTTAATTCAACTTCCTTTCCTTCCAAAAAAAATTTCATGAAAAGTTCTTGAAAATTAAAAGCTATTGTACCCAAGGATTGTAGCCATTGGACTCCTAGTACGACATCAGCACCTCCCATTGGAATGGAAAGCATTGGGCTAGTCAATACATATTCTCCCATTGATAGCTTGATATTATGGCACTTTCTAGAGAAATTTGTTGTTCCTCAATTTGCAACCATCACTTGACACTTTGGTGCTGGATATAAGAAGCAATTCAATTCTTTTGTTACCTTATAATCAATAAAATTGTGGGTACTTCCTTAATCAATCAACACTGTTACCTTTTTCTTATTGATTTGTCCTTCTATCTTGATGGTTTGAGGAGTGGTAATTCCAGCCAATGCATTACAAGATATGGTCGGATGCATTTCTTCTTTATCTAGGCTTTGTTCCTGGAGTATATCCTCTTCTTTTGACCTTTCTTGCTCCTTTTCTTCTTCCTCTTCGCAATCTATGTAGAATAATTTCTTCTCAGCACACTTATGACCTTTAGTGTATTTGCTATCACAACTATAACAAAGCCCTTTTGCTCTTTTTTCTTCCAATTGTTGTGGTGTCAACCTTATAGGTTGTGGAAGACTAGGGGCAACAACACTTCCATCTTTATAGTTGTGAGTGGTATGTTTCCTGGTTGCCATAATTTTGCTTTCTATTTTTCTTGCTAACCTGAATGCCTTCTCTAATAAATCAAGTTCCCAAAGGCGAACATCATGTTGGATATTATCCTTTAAAAACCCTATGAACACGTCAATCCTATGCTCCTTTGGAATATTTTTTACCCTTATGTTCAACTTTTGGAACTCCTCAATGTGCTCCATTGTTGAACCCTTTTGTTTGAGACTTATCAATTGGCTAAAAAAAGTGTTACTTTTTGTATCCTCATAATGTGCTGTCAATTCTTCTGTAAAAATTGTCCAAGTGATAATTTGTTTACGAGAGAAAAGCCATTGATACCATACAAACTGATTTGGTTCCAAATATAAAGTTGCAATACATACCTTTTGTGTGTTTTGTACATTATTGAGATCGAAAAATTGCTCCATCTGTAATATCCATGTTGCAGGATCCTTGCCATCAAACTTCCTCATATCTATTTTTGGAATATGGTGGGTCTTCGATCCCACATTGGAGTATATGAAATCATGATTAACATTTCTTTTGTTCGCATCATGAGTTTCCTTTACAACCTTTTCACCATTAGTAAGTATTTCTTGTAGAAAATTTGTCAAATCTGTCTTCAAATCTGCCATGTCTCTCTTCAAATCTGTCTTCAAATATATCTTCAAATATATCTTCAAATCATCCATCTTAGCTTCCATTCCCTTTATCTTAGATTCCACACCATTTATCTTAGCTTCTGTTAGCTTTTGTGAGCGTGACATTTGTTGCACTTGTTCTTGTAATTTTGATATATCATGTAGCATTTCTTCCTCTTCTTCATGAGTCATGCTAGGGATTTTAGGTTGCTTACTAGGTGTTTGCATTTTCTTTCCTCGGGGCATCCGTTACTGATAATAATGCTCTACTATTCCCTTTGAATTCCTTCAAAATAAATTTTCAAACCAATCTTAAGAAAAAATTTAAAAGAATCTACACACCTTTTTTCACTTTGTAGGAGCTTGATATTGCCTCTGATGTATCTCTGTAATTTCAGATCATTCAATTCTGCAATTGCAACCTGTAGTAGCCCTCTGTGTCCTCTTTCCAATGCCACCAATCTGATCCAAATTGGATTCTCCAAGGAAGAGTTATGCAAAATCTCCCACAGTGACCTGATTATAGACTATTTCAGTAGAGCGAACTTGTACGACGTGCCACGAGTCACTGTTTCGACCTTTGGAACTGAAAAGTATATACAAGAAACTGCAGTCCGTCCTCTTTCTGTACCTTCTTACGAAATTTCAATCAAATTCTCAGAGAGAAAGTTATGATGATTTTCCCCAGGTTACCTATTTGGAATGAAATTCAGGAGTCTGCAAGAAGACCAACTTCCTCAGATCATATATCCACAAATATAGCATGAAAACTCTGAAATTTGGACCCGAGATTCAGCGCGATTTCTTCTCAAATGGGTTTTTTTTTTTTAGCTTCTGAAACATCACAAAAAAAAGTTATAGCGAAAATTCCACGATGACCTGTTTGGAGCAGCGAAACCACAGAATCCAAAGCTCTGATACCAATTGTTATGAAACCAACTCAAGAAAAGATAGAAAAGATAGATCAACACCTTAGAATTCAGCCTCTTCGAGGGGCAACCTCCTTTACATTACATAAATGAACAATTCTTCGATGATACAAATGAAAAGACCTCCTTTCTATATATAAGAGTCCAAGGGGTCATAATATAGCCCAGCCGACCTAACAATAATAATATAAAGCCACAAAAATAACAATAGAGGGATTCTATGGGGCACAGAAATAACAATATGGGGATAATAGGGGCACAAAAATATTAATAAGGGATGCAACTACAATATTAATGGGGTAATCACTAGTATTATAAGGACCCAACAAACACAAACCTTCGGGGGACTTCAAACATCTTGATGTTGCTTCAAAATTTATCATAGTAAGACTTAGAGGCTTCCCAAACAAATCTTGACAGAAGATTCCTCAATCATACAAATTTCTTTCCTACTTGACATGTAGCAACATATTCTACAACCTATACCTTCTTTTCTTCTTTCAACAACACCATAATATGCATTCTCCAATTTCTTTAAGGTATCCATCATGACTATAATATTCCCTCCCTCTCAACCGGGTAGATATCCTTCTTTTATCTCGACTCCCTCTTAACTTAGGGAGATTAACTTCTTTCTATAACATCAGAGAGTCTTTCATGGCTTCCATCCTTCTTATCAAATTCATTTGTATCATCATCATTCATATAAATTGCTTCATCATTCTTATCAACTTGTCTTATCAATATCTTCAACATCTTGAAGATTATGTACATGCACAACTTAGACATCAAGTACAACCAAATACATATATAGAAGCATGAACTTAACTATATCAAAATCATACAATAATGGAAGCATTAGAATTTAGACATCAAATACCTAAACTTAGTTAGGTTCACAAACAACAAGAGACATATTTTTATACTTAAACTTCTTGTCCGGGTTAAGTTATAACCCCTATTTCACATCAATAACTTAATCAAGATATCAGTCTTATTATATCTAGTGCCTCAATATTTCCTCTTGAGATATGACATACTCAAAAATAATATATTGCAAGCCCTAGAATCAATTCAAACAAGTACATTTATAATGAATCTAACAACTTTAGAATTCATATGTTATACTTCTACTAGGATTTAATGCAAACCATATATTCCATCTTTGAGACACTAAGCCTTAGATGTCAACAATAAAAAAATAAAAACAAAATCCAAGGTTTCAACAACATGAACAACTTCTACTAGGGTTTGTTGTAGTCCCTATATTTTCTTATCATTATGGAAACACTATCACCATATCCTAGAGTATTCAAACTTCTACTATGGCTTAGTTACAAACCCTACAACTTATCAATAATTATGTTAGCACATATACATATCTAGGATAATAATGCACAAGAATATCATAACATATATAGTACAAACCCAAGACACAATATTTAGACATATAATTATCTTTATTAGATGAGGGTTTCGATCAGACAGACAAACATACACTTAGGTTTTGATTCCTAGGAGCTTACACTCGACACATAAGGTTTTTACTCATAAACCCTAATTTACCAAGACCTCAAGGTCTAGGAACACTTTACCATCCAACCCTATAGGACTAGGGTTTCCATAACAATATTAAAACTCCAAACATGACATTCACCATCAAAACCCCAAACATCAAAATAATAATATTTTCTACATTTCATCAGTGACCCTAAGTACACTAGGGTTTTTCACATTAGCATACCCTTAGGTTAGGGTTTTACAAAGAACCTTTTATGGTTCCACAAACATGATGTTTTAATGAGGGTAGCTTTAATCTGTAGATTAATCACCCAAACAAGAATCACTATGATTCAAAGGTCCTAGACATAACACTTGTTAGTAATGTAAAGAAAATTTATTAGAATGAATGAATATACCTTTATGACGAAGACAACAAAGCTTATGATCTAAAACACACCTTTGAGTTATTTTCTAGACAAACCTTGTAGGAAATCAGTTCCAATGCTTTGTCTTGTGAGATATTCTGCATAACCCTTGAGCATATCAACAAGCTTTTCCTAAACAAGGAAAATATAAAATGAAATGTTATTAGCATCTAGTATGAGAACAACTAGATAAGAAAAGGAAAACCAAATAAGAAAGATAATACAAGGAATAAGATACTTATACTTGGAAAAATGGCAAGGGCTCCCTCTTAATCTAATCTTGAGGCATGCCTATAACTTTAACAAAAACAATTCAACAATTTTTTTCCAAAGCATGTTAAACCTACAAGTACTAAAAATAGAAATACAAAACAATTAAAAAACTTAGAGTAGAGGGACTTAGTAGTTTAAGTACTTTATTTCCTATTCTTTGGTCTTATGCTTCTTTGGATATCATTCTTTCGGAAACATTTTCTTGATCCCTATTTCTCTTTCTATTTCTTGAATTCTCAGGACAATCGCTTCTATGGTGACCCATCCTGTGACAATTGTAGCATTTGAGTTTGGATAGGTATATCTTCCTTCTAGGCTCTTTAGACTTCTTGAAGGATCCTTTGTTCTTGTGATGAGTAGAATATGCATTTGAAACCTTCTCTTCTTCATCTCTTTGTTTCTCACTAATGAAATTCTGATTTCTTCTTAAATGCATGCATTCCGTAGTTGTTTGAATGTAGGAGTTTCCTTCCAATTGTTGATATTTAATGAAAAGGAACTCCAAGGTGTTGGTAATCCTAGAAGTGTAGTGATTACAAGTTCCTTTTCAGGTAATATATCATCGATCACCTGGAGTTCATCTCTGATTCTATCTATTCTCACAAAGAAGGATGCCACAACATCTTCCTTTGTCATCTTTATTGATCTCAGTTCATTCTTAAGACTTTCTATTTCACTAAGATTATTGATTGTGAATAATTTGGATGGTGCCTCATACATCTCTTGATCATAATCTATGTTGGATATATATGGGATGAGGTTATCCTTTATTCAATCCACTATTAGTGTCATGGACAATATTTCTGATTCTCTGAACTTTTCCTTTTTTGCATCATTTGACTCATTTGTAGGCTTCTTTACTTTTCCTTTGACTAGATCCAATACTTTATTCTTCTTGAGGATGAGGTCTATCCTCTTCTTCCATGCCCTATAGTTGGATGTTCCTTATAATTTGTATTCTCCCTTCATTGTGTTAGACATTGTCCTTGAAGATGGTAGGCTTGACTTCTTATATGATCCTTTTGATGACCCTTGTTCAAACTTTTTAAAATTCCTTATTATCCTTTTAATATATCTTCAAGCTACCTTTTTCCTCCTTGTTTACCCTAGATTTGATACCATGTTAAAGAATCAGAAATGCAAAAATATTTTCTTTATATTGATAATTACTTGTGATATTCTTATGTTTTCTTATGTTCCTCTTTTATCATTAGTTCATCAAGCAATTACCAAAAAAATAGCACAAAGATCACATACACCAAATGTAGGAGGAAATCCAGGGAAAAACCCCTATCTAGGGGAAAACCCAGTGAAAAAATCTTCCTTAATAATTTCATGAGATAATCCAAGACTTCTTGACCTAGACATAGACTTCCTCCACACCAAGTCAACCATTTCCTTCTTCTGCAGATGATAACTTTCCAGCAACAACTTTTACCTAGATGCAACAACAACACTTCAACCCAATAGGACTTCGAACTAGTAGTATTGCAACAAAAATATTTGACCTAGTAGCAGCCCAACAAAATCTTCGACCCACAATTTCTTCCAGCAAATAGACTAGTAAATCCATACAAGTGAGAGAGAGACAAACTAAAAAACTTCCATCTTCCTTCTTCCAACAATTCTCCTCCTTCTACAACTTCAAACTTTTTCTACTCTTCTTCTTGGATATCAAACTTGTGTGAGTGTGTCCTTTAAATGAATTGAACTGCTTTGATATATAGTTTTCTGGTGAGGTCAAATTACCCTGTTTGAGGCCGACTTGTTGTGGAGGTGGCAAATAACTTATTTGATTCAATAATAAAACTTTTTACATGACTCTAAAGCCCAGGAAGGGTTTCTTTAAATGGAAAATGACTCTAATGACTCAGTATAAATCCTAGAAGTCCTCAATGGGGACTTTGAACTAAAACATGATGACCTAAGCATGAAACCCATGCTTTAATAATAATAATAATAATAATAATAATTTATTTTTCTTTCTTTTGATAAATATATTTCATTATGACTCAAATAAAATTTATGAAGACTGAACCTAGTTACATTATTCAACATAACTTATAGATTAAGCATATGTTATCCTCCTTAAACTTGTCAAAAGTAAAGAGGTACTGGTCATAAATGGTTGGGAAATTGGAAAAACATGGTATCTTTACCTATTAATGGATATGAGTCACTCTTGAACATGTCACTCTTTCACTCCATCTTTCTGACTACTTTGGGTTGGGGAATCTTCTTTCCTCACTCTGTATTTCACCTTCATCATGGGTTTTGAGTCAGTTCTACTAATTTCATTCAGTGTCACTGATATGTTCAAGAGAAAGTACATCCTCAGTTGACATCAGCTACAATACCGTCAAGCCTTATTTCATGTCTGTCGTTCCTGAACTAGCTTTGAATCACTATATTTTGTCTCAAATCTTGATACTTGTTTCGTGTCATTGATGAGGGATACATCAAGGTCCTCCTACGATGGGTCACTTCCTGTCAACATTAGCTCATTATATATGAATTTTAATTAGGAACTCCCTTCAGTGCCTTAGAACTTTCATACCTCAATGACAAGTTTCCTCGCTTCCAGAGATAAGTCCTCATCATTGGCCTTTAACCGAAATATTTTGCTTGTTGTTCGTATTCAACTCATTCATTCACACCACATAGATCATACTATAGTACCTTGAGAGCCAGTATCATCATCGATGGTTTCTCTCGCATCTATTAACGACTAACATCATTGAGTGATAATAAGATGGTGTCTACCATGTTCGACTCCAGCTCATTTATTCGCATGGTTAGACTCGTAATATCGAGAGAATAGGGTTGAAGACCCCATATCTAGTTTCATCCATTCGGGTTGCGAATTTAGGATTCATACCAAATCATAGAGTATGATGGCTATGATCATTTCAGAAAGTCATCCAAACACGGTTCCAGATTCTGTCATAAGTGAATGAGACCTATTTGATCATTGTATATGTATATTGGCTTATAGGATGAGTATGGATATGTCTACCTTAGTAATTATATCATGATGATTATGTATTGTAATAGATGATCTCGAATAACCATTTCTTGATCCAAACTTGTCACAAGGTAAAGCACTTCAGTCCTCAGCAACTGGTTTTGACTTTGTACTTTAGGGGGAAATCTATGACAAGTCATTTTTTCGTAGTCATTCAAATGGTCTTGAATCTAGATCAATTAAAATCCTTAAAAACTTTTCATTATCTCTTTGCAAAGCCTCAAACATTTATTCTCCAAAAATTCCAAGAATTATGGGATTATCAACTCAGAAACTGATTTTTGGCCCCAGCGCATCCTGCCTTTGAGTCCACTTGCGATGGTCACATGTTGAATAAATAAGCAGTTGCACTGATCAATGAAAGTTTCTCTACTTTGAGTGTGCGATGGTTCTAGAATTTCATGAAAAATAAAAAATATTTACGAAACTTCTTCTTCCAAAAGCTTCTAAGGTAGTTTTAACCATTTACCATGAATATATATCTCAAATTCCTATCCTATCCTACTCGAGTGGTCTTACCTCTTATCCCTAGTCCTTATCCTCCCTCATATGTGGATCTCAAACCTAGATTGGTAAATCCTAAACTACCACTTTTACCCTATAAATTCACTGCCTCCCATTAAGTCTAGGTTGGATTTTGGAGACTCTTAGCTATGCCATGATGTTGCTACTTTTACCTAAGGATCCATTACCATTCTTGAGTTGTGATTGAAGGATTTCATTGTGGCTAAGGACAAGTTTGGTGGGAGATTTGACATTGTCAAGAACTGCTAAAAAGGGTTGTAATATTCTCCTACACTTCATTAATATAAGAAGCTTTGTTTTCCTATGCTTTGTGTCTATTTGACACATATATATTTCAATTCCCACTTGACTCATTGAAGATATATTATTTTATGCTATGGATGTCTTGTAGTTCTCTTATTTGTTGCAATTGTCTTCCATATTCCATTTATATTAATTGGAGCTAGAATCAAAGACTACAAACCAAGAGAAGAGGAAGACTAATGTTGGACTCCAGGCAGGACCTTCCTCCATTTATTAATTTATCTAAGGAAAACATTTTCCTTCTTGGTTTCTGTTGTTTCCAGGTTAGCCATTAGATCTAGGGGATTCATATATTTCCACAAAAGATAATTTGCCATAAAATTGTTGTGTAGTTATTGAATGATCTTACATATATTCTCATTTTACTGCCATTCTATCCTTTCTTCTTCCACCCAATCAAATTGTTGAATGGAAATAACATATAATGAACCATTTGTGGCTTCCTATTTCCTTGAGAGTGCATTTTTTTTTAATATTTTGGAAAGCCATACCCAACATATTTGTTACCCATTTTATTTCTCTTATGAAGATATTGTTTCCTCAAAGAAGTACTTAAAATTATAATGATTTATTTTTACTTTGACGTGTCTTCCTATTAGGTATGAACACCATTTCTTAACTGCATGTAGTATGACCAATGTTTCTTTTTCTTAGATGAGTATGAGTAAGTTCTTTCCTTTAACTTCTCTACTTTCGAAGGAAAGCGGCCTTCTTGCATGAAAACTACACCAATGCCATGGCTTGAGGCATCGCACTCCACAATGAATATTTTTGTGAATGTCACCAACACAGGAGTTGAACACATAGCCCCTTCAAGTTCTTCAAAAATTTTTATTGTTCCTTTAGTCCAAGAAAATGGTTTCTTGTTCAATAATTTTGTTAGAGGTGCTACTATTTGACTATAATTTTTGACAAAATCATAGTAATATCTTCTCAATTCTAAGAATCCTTTGAGTTTCTTCAAGTTATTGGGGATTGTTCATTCCCTAATGTCTTTGATTTTGTTAGGGTCCACCTTGACACCATCATGTGATATAATATGAATGAAATATTCTACTTCTTGAACCCCAAAGGCACACTTAGAAGTATTTACATATAGTTATTTCTCTTCCAATAGTGTCAATACCCTATCAACATGTTGTACATGCTCTTCCCAAGATTCATCGTAGATTAGTATGTCATCAAAAAATACTAGCACAAATTTTCTAAGGAAGGTTTTGAAAATAGAATTAATCAAGCTTTGAAATGTTGAAGGTGTATTTGTAAGTCCAAATGGCATAACCAAAAACTCATAATGACCTTCATGTGTTCTAAATGCAATTTTGGGAATGTCTTCTTATATCATTCTAATTTGATGGTTCCAGAATGAAGATCCAACTTAGTAAAGAAAATTACTTCGTGCAATTCACCTAATAATTCATCATTGAAAATAATATGAAACTTACATTCGATTGTCATTTTATTTAGCTGTATGTGATCTGGACATATACATAATGAACCATCCTTTTGTTGGGAATCATGATTCCCGTTAGACCAAAACCCACAAGTGTTAGTCAATGATCGCATCACCAGAGATAAGGATCCACGAGAGGAAAGTATTCCAGGTCACGAAAAACATAGGGAGTGTTGGTATATACAATGTCCAACAATCTCCCCCCCAGCACGAGCTGGATGTGTATTGAACTCATGACCTACGCTCTGATACCACTTGTTGGGAATCATAATTTTTGTTAGACCAAAACCCGCAGGTGTTTTTCAACGATCACATCACCAGAGATAAGGATCCATGATAGGTGGTTATTCCATGCCATGAAACACAAACGGAGTTTTGGTTTATCCAATGTCCAACACCTTTTTTATAACCATCACTATTGGTGAAGAAAAAGCACTCTGTCTAGGTTGAATGATGCCTACCTCTAATATTTCCTGAACCATTTGTTCAATCTCACTCTTTTTTTCATGTGGAAATAGGGCCTAATGTTTGTTGGGACACTTCTAGGTTGAAAATTAATAGCATGGTCATGATCTTGGCTAGGTGGAAGACCCTTAGGCATCTCTCCAAATACCTTACCATGATACTTGATAACTTTTTGGAGACCCATTGGAGCAGATGATATAGATGTTTGAACATATAATGAGCACAATTGTGCAACTGCACCTTGGTGTCCCTTTTTTAGCATTTTTTTCATGTAATTAGAGATTATCACTTTATTGGGCTTCCCTTGGCTACCTCTAATCCCATTTTCCTTTTCTTTTAAGAAAAATATCTTGAAAATTAAGGGCCACTATTCTTAATGATTGTAACTATTATACCCCTATTACAACATTAGCACCACCCAATTGGATTGTAATCATGGAACTAACCAATAAATTCTCCCCCATATTAAGCTTAATATTATGGCACTTCCCTAAAAAGTTTACGGTACCTCCAACTGTAATCATCGCTTGAAATTAGGGTGCTGGAAATACAAAGAAATTAAGAATTTTTTCCAATTTGTAATGATGAAGTTATGGGTATTACCTGAATCCATCATTATTGTTACCTTTTTATTTTTTCTATATCCTTCCATCTTGAGGTTTTGTAGAGGAATGATGCCCACGAATGCATGAGAAGATATTGTTGGAGTATTCTCTTCTAGCTCTTGGTCTTGTGAATTTTCAACTTCTTGATCTTCTTAATCTTCAGAGTCAATGGATGATATTTTTTTCTCACTACATATATGCCCTTTACTAAACTTGTTGTCACAATTCAAACATAGTCCCTTTTCTATTCTTTCATCCATTTGTTGAGGAGAAAACCTTTCCAGTTTAAGAAAGGAAGCATGATTTTCTCTATAGTTATTAGTGACCAACTTTCTAGTGGCCATATTTTTACTTTCAACCTTCCTTGCCAAACTGAAAGCATGCTCTAGAGATTTAGGTTCAAAGAGATGCACCTCATACTGAATGTTTTCCTTTAAATTTACCATAAACCAGTCTAACAAATTATCCTCTGAAATATTCTTTACTCTAAGACTCAACTTTTAGAATTATTGAATGTTCTCTATAACTGGACCATTTTGTTGACGATTTACCAATTGATTAAAGAATGTGTTGCTCTTATTATCTCCATAATGTGTTATCAATTCCTCTATAAAAATGGGCGAAGATATAATATAATGCTTTTTCTTTCACAAATCCATTGAAACCTACATGTTGGTCTTGTTCTAAAAACATGGATGCAATATTTACTTTTTGTAATGATGCGACTTGCTGTAGATTAAAGTATTGCTCCATCTGAAATGTCCATGTTATAGGATCATTACCACCAAATTTCCTCATATTGATCTTCTGTAGTAGTTCCTTGGTGTTGACTTCAAGCCTTGATGTTGTGGAGATTGGATTGAAAATTCATGAGTATGGTTCTACGATTCAAATTTTTTCTATCCAATTGTGATAGCATACTTCCCATATGAGACCGATTCTCAACCAAATGCTTCTACTTATGTTCATGATGTCCTTGGATCTACACATCCCTTTTATGAAGTCTCTCCAAGAGAAAAATTTCCATGGCAATAATGGATATTTGTATTTTCCCCTTATTTTCATTCATATTATTTTTGATTCCTTTCCTATTTTCATTCATTTTATTTTCCATTTCTCTTTTACACTTTTCTTGGGAATTTGAGAATTCCACCTCTTTCAACATATTGCTATCCATTTCATTAAATTTTTTACTCTAATTGAGATAACCTAAATTCTAAGTCTTCACTTTCTTCATGAGTCAAGGATAAGGCTTCAATAAATTTAATTTTTGTAGTAGTTTCACTGGAGGCATGTTGGAAAATAATAATAATACTCCTATTTATCACAATTTTTAGTCACAAACAAATTATCTTTTAATCAATAGTTAGGTCACTAGAAAGTTACATACTTTAATTTGAAGAACATAAAAATGGTTGCATTTTTATTGATATATCTTTGAGATTTGAGCCTTTATAGATATATATATATATATATTAATTCCATGTGTGAAGTAAATTTGATGTGTCAAGAGAAAGTTATGGTAAATTTCCCCAAATTCAATGATTTTATGGCCTCTTCCCACAAGTAAACTTGTATAGTGTGCTACGCATCCAATTCTTCAAATATAACTTTGAAACTTGTACCTTAGGTATTTCTGTAGGTCTCTTGAAATCCCTGAAGTTTCCATAGTCTGAAAATTCCCAAGCAAGAAGATATAGAAAAATACCAAGCTAACCTGTTTAAAATTTATTTCATGACTATTCACAAACCCTAACTTCCATAGGGTATAACTATGAAAATATAGAGAACCAAATCCTAAAACTTGAACTAGTTATTCCTGAAGATTTCTCCTTAGTATGGTCCAAGTTTCACTTTTTGAAGGCTTTCAAAAGAATAAAATTATAACAAAAATTCCAGATTAACATGTTTGAGACTAATTTTCGAAGCATAGAAAATCCCTAACTTCCTTGGATCATATCTCTGAAAATATAGTGAACCAGTATCTATAACTTGAACTAGATGTTTACCATCATTTCACCTCAACATGATCCAAGTTTCATGGTTTGAAGCCTCACGGAAAAAAAAAAAAAAAAAAAAAAAAAAAATTATTGTGAAAATGTGGAATTTATTTATTTGAGATAGAGTTTAGGAGCATTCAAAAACCCTAACTTCCTTGGAACATATCTATGAAAATATAGCGAATCGAGGTTTGAAAATTGAGCCAAATATTTCCCATGATGTCTTCTCAATCTTCTCTATGTTTCACTATTTGAAACCTCCCAGGAAAAAGTTATAGTGAAAATTCCACAATGACCTATTTGAAGCAGCAAAATGCTAGTATTATGAGCTTTGATACCAAATGCTATGATCCTTACACCTTAAAATGATAAGTAACCATAATTAAAATCCTATTCAAGGGGGAATCCTCCTTTTACAAAAATTACAATGTACATGGTAATTTAGTGATGATCCTAAGGATATGTCTCCTTAGTGTATATATAAGAGACAAAGGGTACAATTATAATAATATCAGACCATGAGGTGTTCAAGCCTACATAACAATATAAAAATACAAATGTAAGAACTCAATATCTAAGGCTTAATAAGGGTTTTTTGGGTTAACATGGGTTTAATAAACCAAAGGAAAGATAGAATTCCAAATAAATTTAAGCCACCAAATCTAGACTTGTGGGTGGAGACTATGTGGAGAAAGTGGGGAAGCTTTGAACAAAGTCCCACTTGTTGCACACATTTTGTTAAATTTCCAAGGAAACAAAAGTGCTAAATTTTTTCAACAAGATCGGATAATCTATCAACAATTCACATGTCGTTTTAAACCCATTATGCAAGTTATGTAATGTAAATGATCCTAGTAAGATGTTGAGTTTATGTAACAACCTAGGTAAGACTATAATTTTGATAATGGATTTCATCCTAGGAGTTTTTTAACCTCATTGATTACATGTGTTTCTAGACATGGCTAATAAGAAGAGTATTTTCCCTCCATCTTAAACCCCAAATCTAGGGTGAAATTTATTGTCAAAATATTAGGTGAGTCCTAGTGTTTTTAGTCGAGTCTAATGTAAAAGTGATTTGAGAATAATTTAAGCTAGTTGTCTTAATTTTTTTATTACAAATCACTTGGTCTACTAGATCATACTGCGTTGCAGATGGGTTATGTGCCTTGAGGGTCTAAGCCAAATGTGTATTCCCCCTTGAGTGTTGTAAGTGTAAAATCTTATGTATTAGAGAGTGGAAAAACAATTAAATCCCCCATGTAAATTAATTAATTTTTTCTAGAAAAATTAAATTAAATCCTAAGCCAGAAAATTAATTAATTAGAGTCAAAATTAAATTGTCTTAGGAAAAAAAATTCTCCACGTGGAAAAATTGTGGGTGTTGGGCTTCAGTTTTGATCTCATTTTGCTTTGATAAACTTATCTAGTTATCCATTTATCCCTCATTTTCACTTCATCCATCTCATTTTAATGAATATTTGATGTCTAATCAGGTATTTAGCTTTAATTTATCAATTTCTAAAGTTTTTATTAAAGTTTGATTTTAAGTGCAATTTTGGCAATTTCAGAAATTCCCGTAATCACTTCACGTTGGATATGGATGCAGGCCACTTCAGCACGAATGGGATGCATGAATAGGAAGCTTGGGAACTAGGACCAAGCCACCTATGCTTGGTTCCAACAGAACGAGTTTTCTTATGCCTTTTTGGAGCTAGTCAATCATGACTAGTCATCCAGAAATCCCATCTAAATAGGGCTGTTTTGGGATTCCATGATATTAGTCATATTTCTTGGGATGATGGAGTTGGATTCGACTTGAATAGGTGGACTAAAGTAGATATGATTGTTAGAGTGATTTTAGATCAGTTGGTTTCATGAACTCATTATTTAAGAGCCACACTTTGATGGCTCAACACACTTGACATATGATACTATTATGCTGTAATATTTTTGGTTTGAAGACTTGAGTTGGAGACTTATGTTACTTTCATTTTGCTGATCAATACATGGATGTTTTGCTGATCTAAAGCTTCTGATATCATCTTCATAAGTGTGCAAAGCAAGGGTGGAGGGCCCCCACTCCAAGCTAAGTACACTTCCAAGTTAGACTAGTTTTATTTCATTGCAAATCTGGTTGATGATAGCTTTAGTTTTTCAAAGTCTTATTTCAAATTGTATCATGGTTATGAATAGTGATTGATTTCATTTGTTAATGGTTTATCCATCATCTAATTGAGTGGGAAAACAAGTGTTCAAGTTGGGAATTCTCTCTATGAAATGGTGAATTAGAATTAGTCTCTTTCATTTACATGCAAATGGTTTGTTTTCATTTAGATTTATATCTTGAGATGAATGAGTTATTATGGAAAGCTTTGAGTGTCTCTTAAGTTAAGAGCCTTTTTCATGTATGATTTATGCATCTTGAGTCTTTGATTATAATCTCTAATTCATTGAAGTAATACTTGAGGTGGAAGTAGATTTCTTGAGTCAAGAACTCTTCCAATGTTCCCTCTTTTGAGCTGATTGAATCAAGAGTTTTAATATATATTTCTTCTTAGTTTTTAATCATTTATCTTTCAAGCATTGATTATATTAGATCTTCACAAATAGTGGTTTGCCTCCAAGAATAAAACAACCCGGATTGATAGTAAATAATTGTGTTAATTTAGGAACATAAATTAGCCCAACAGTGGGTCTTAAAGGAATCAAATTTTAAAGGTCCTCCACCATGGGAATATTGTATATTTTAGGAAAATTTGGACCCTTGGACCTTGGTGGTTAAGTCAAAGTCAAATTTTGAGCAAATAAAATTGGAATTAAAATATATATTCAAAAATTCCTCAAAAATGAAAAATCAAGGGCCAATATTAAAAGATATTGAAATGTTTATCAACGACTAAGATTATTTTGACAAGGATCAAAGAAAATAGCTGTTATTTTTCCACTTGGAGGATAAATCTATAAATTAGAGAGTCATTTGAGTCTCTAGCATATTGATCTCTCACTATAAAATTGTTGTTGAAGCATATTTGTAACTATTGTCCTACTTGGAACTATTTTTCTATCATAATAAAGACTTTGGGGTGCAATTCAAGGTGTTCATGCTTATTTATTTGTGGTATGTGCTGACTATGGGCATCTCTATGTTGTGCTTGTTGAAGGAAATGTAACTAGGTGTAGTCTTCATCAATGTACTTTTGATATTTGTATTTATTTAAGAAAAGAAATATTATTTTTATTATATATGTCAATGAGTTTCTTGCTCATTGAAATAGGTTTAGCACTTGTTAAAGTTCTATAGGTGAGTCAACAAGTCAAAATAATTATGTTGAAGACCTTAAGAGCATGTTACGTTAGGTATACTTATGTATTAGAGTCAAAGGCGACACCTCCAAGCAAAGTCAAGTCTCCTCCAAGCAATGGCACCATCAAAAGAAGCCATTCGAAGAAAATATGTCAAGTCGGCCTACAGTCATCAAGTCGGCCTAAAGGAGGGACAATCCTCTATATATAGAGGATGTCCACTCCCTCATAATGTCAAGCATTCCTCATCTCTGAAATCAGCGAAGATAAAAGGAAAGATAAAGGAAACAAAGGTAATTGAAGGATGAAAGAAGAGTCTCCAAGGTTAGCGAAGAAAGGACGAAGAAGACCGAAGTGTAATAGGGCTATCTGAAAGCCTATTATAGTCACACGTGCAAAGAAAAGAGCCTCTTCCTACAGTCATTACAACACTACTGTCACAATCATTTAATCTCGTTGGCTGGGCTAGATAACTAGGACTATAAGGCCTCTCACTCAATAGAGGAAGAAGGCTATACAAGCAAAGGAAGAAGGAGAATTCTAACATAGTTCTTGTGAGGGTATTCCCTCACACATGTGAAGAACTAGGGCTCCATTACTTTTGCTCTAAAGTCTACAATCTTTGTAAAAGAGAAGAAGGCTCAATTGGGAGGCAACAAGGTCATATTATTAAGTTAGAAAGTCTCCATCTCAAGCGAAGGAATAAAAGGTCAAGGATCATTCTAGAGAATACAATCTAAGGTCTCTACAAGTTCTGAAAGAAGTGCTGAAGGAAGAAAGAAAAAGTGTTGGAAGGAGGAGGATGAAGTGTTGCAAGAGGAAGTAATCTTGAAAGGAATTGACTTGTGCTTGGAGGATATTCTTGTCAAGGGTCTAGGGTTTGGAATTGATCAATAGAAGCTTCAATAATAGAAATTCATGAAAGGGTTTTCCTCTCTAAAAAAGAGAGGTTTTTCCATGGCATAGATCCAACATCTTGTGTTCTCATTTCTTGTATTTTGGTAGCAGTTTGATGAATTAAACATACACACTAATAATAATAAGAAGAATAATATCAAGCTAACAAAGATAAATTTTAAAATTGCTTCACAAATTGTTATCAAGTCTAGAAGAATCACACTACACCTAATTGCCCTAAATTCTTCAACATGGTATCAAAGCTAAGGTGACACATCAAGGAAAGGGAATCTCAAGAACACTCATAAGATGACTCATCAAGGAAGGACATCTACAAAGTTGAAGCATCAAGTGAAGAAGTCTCAATCAATTCAAGGACAAGAAGATCTACCATCTATCATTCATAAAGGAATATTACAAAGCAAGAAGAAGAGCCTTATATAAAGGCACCTACAAGAAGAGAAAATCAAAGAAGGACCTACATCATCTACAAGTCATCAAGCAAATCTCATCATCAAGCAAGCCTAATTGAAAAAGAAACTTGAAGAAAATCAAGATCTAAGGAAGACAAGCCATCAAGTCTTCAAGGAGAATGCAAGTCCACTACATCTCAAAATCTATCAAGTAATTATATGTCCCCTTCTAAATATACATCAATGTATTTTTGCAAGGAAAGCAACAAATTTGTAGGTACCAATAACTTTCTTGCATGGAAGGAAAGGATTGATTTACTTCTCAAGGAGAATAAATTTCTAGAACACATCAAAGGGAATATCACTATCTGTGCTAAGGAACAAACTCAAGCCCTAGCCAAGTACAATAAGGATGAAACAAGAGATCAAAGGATTCTAATAGAATCTGTCAAGGACTCTCTCATTCCTTATGTCTCCAAACTTGAAAGATCAAAAGAGATCTATGATAAACTAGTAGAGCTATTCTCAGTAACCACAGTTGTAGAAGTAATATCTCTATGTAATGAATTATACAAGATGAAGATATCAAAGGAAGGAATATCTCCCCAGTTAATGAAGATCTCTGAGATGAGGGATAAACTTCAAGAGCTAGGGGAAGTCATGTTTGATAGATAAATGACAAATGTAGTACTCAATGCTCTACCTGAGGATTGGGGCAACTTCACATCAAGCATATATGACAAGAAAGAAGCCACCCTACTAAGTGAAATGTGGTCTCTATGCAAGATAGAGGAAACAAGACTCACAACAAAGAAATATGTGATATCAAAGGAGCAAGAATTTTATACCATGGCCAAGAGAAAGGGAAAATTTGGCAAATTCGGTCCACGAAGAACAAACAATAGATATATGTCCAAAATACAATTCTTTGGACGAAAGAATATGGACACTACAATAGGAATTTTCCAAAACTTAAGAAGGACAACAAGAACAAAAGAAAAAGGGAAGAAGCTCACATGACTCGAGAGGTGAAAGAAGAAGAAAAGAAGGAAGATCCTCCAGATCTCTACTATGACTAAGTCTACTTCTTTACTTAAAGTCTTCTTTCAAAGTCTTTAGTAGTATAGGAGCATGTAGGAATAGAATAAAATTGAATGGATAGAAACATCTTCTAGAATCTAGAAACATTATGTACATAGAGTTCAAAATAATCATGTAGAAGGAGCATTTATAAATAGAACAAAATGCATGGTTAAGAAATATTTTCTAGGATATAGGAGCATGATGGATATAGCTCAAGATATTCATTTAGAAGGAGCATACCTAGTATAGGACCTCATCCACAATGAAATAAAATTGATAATGATTAAGAATCTTAGAAGGCCTCCATCATCAAAAAGAAAGAAACATTTGCAGGGTAAGGGTCTTCAAGATCCTCTGATGGAATATTCAAAAGAAGATTCATAAACAAAAGAAATTGTCTCATTGGGATTCCCATTCATGGGATTCAAGAAAAAGGATGATATGCAGGCAAGCTAAGATGAAGCAAGAAGGGCCACACCATGGACAATAAATTGAAGATAAGATGATCAAAGGAGAATTAGGATGAGGTATGTATGCATCAAAGTTGAGTCATGTTATCATGTGTTTATTATTGAGTCATAAGAATAGTTCTATGACATGATCAAGTATGAAAGAATCTCTTTCACCAATGACATGCTCGAAGGTATGTACTACAATGCAATGAAGGTCAAAAAAAATAAATACTCACATAAGGAGTATAAGATTGTTGACTACGAAGCAAGTAAGAAGGAATGTTGACTATTCCTAGAAGAAAGAAATGAAGAAGTGATCCCACAAGGAGCATAAGGTGGCTAACTAATCTATCCAAGAATAACAAAATGAAGAAAGAGATCAAGGATGTGGAGAACACCATGATCACAAAGAATCACTATCTGACAAGATACTTTGAAGAAATCTCCCAAAATAAGGCATGAGAACTCTGGTAAAGGAAGAAAAAGATCAAAGGACCCTTGACACTTGTGAAGGCCTTGGAGATATGAAAGGTGAAAATAACTGATTCTACTCCACAAAGGTGTCATGATGAAGAAGCCATCCAACAAAAGTACCATTTAATGTTGAAACAATATTAGGATGAAGTCATGAAGGGCTACTATATTTCATATGAAAGGTATTCTGAAGCATAGACAAGATGAAAAATGAGTAGCCAGATGACAAGAGAACTTGATATATGACAAGAAGGCCACTTTCCATGAAGGAAGCAATGACATGACAAACTAGGAAGGAAAGTGATCAATGGATGGTTATCTACCAAGAAGAAGGTTCGAACAAAGACTTCATGACATTGAAGGAAATAAGGAGATCAAGAAGCTAGAGGACCCACGAAGAAGAAGTTGATGATGAAGGGACAAGTCCCTAGCTAAGAGGGAGTTATAACAAGTTCCCAATTACAAAGCAGCTTGGAAAAGTACCTTGTCAGAGGATACTTGGGCATGTATTCCTCAATTAAGAAGAAGAGATAGACACAACATTCTTTTCTTCACTTGGGAAGAAAGAATGGGAGGATTGCATAATCATCTAGCATTCGATACTCTTTGAGAATGTGCAGGGAATCCAAGACAAGAGTAGGCAACAGGACTAATATTCTTTGAGGGTTGGGAACCCAAGATAAGAATAGTCCTAAAAGGTCATACTCGGTGAACACCCAGGTGGGTATGTACCTTGAGAGATAATGACTAAGGTGTCTATAAGTCATTGGTCTCGCCAACATTGTGCTATGATCTATTGAGAGATAGAGTTGTCATTCAAGGCCTTGTTATGGAAACAATGTTGTTTATGATGATGCTATAACATATGGATTGCCAATCTAGTTTCTCTTATGTGAATTCTTCAAGATTGAAAAATAGCCAAACACCTTGTAATGTTGTATGAATACCTCCCTATTTAAGAGGGAGTGTTGAAGGAAATGTAACTAGGTTTGGTCTTCATAATGTACTTTTGATATTTTTATATATTCAAGAAAATAAATATTATTTTTATTATATATTTCAATGAGTTTATTGCTGATTGAAATAGGTTTAGAACATGTTAAAGTGCTATAGGTGAGTGAAAGAGTCAAAAGAATTATGTTGAAGACCTTAAGGGCATGTTACATTAGGTATACTTATGTATTAGAGTCAAAGAAGACACCTCCAATAAAAGTCAAGTCTCCTCCAAACAATGGCACCATCAAAAGAAGCCATCTGAAGCAAATAAGTCAAGTCAACCTACAGTCAACAAGTCAGCCTAAAGGAGGGACGATCCTCTATATATAGAGGTTTGTCCACTCCCTCATAATGTCAAGCATTCCTCATCTCTGAAATCAGCAAAGGTAGAAGGAAATATAAAGGAAAACAAAGGTAATTGAAGGACGAAAAAAGAGTCCCCAAGGGCAGCGAAGAAAGGAGGAAGAATACTGAAGTGTAATAGGGTTGTCTGAAAACCTATTACAGTCACACATATGAAGAAAGGAGCCTCTTCTTGTGGTCATTACAAAATTACTATCACAATCATATATTCTCATTGCTTGGGATAGATAATTGGGCCTATAAGGCCTCTCACTCAAATTAGGAAGAGGGCTATACAAGTGAAGGAAGAGTGAGAAGTCTAATATAATTCTTGTGAGGGTATTCCCTCACACGTTTGAAGAACTAGGGCTGCATTATTGCTGCTCTAAAGTCTGCGATATTTGTAAAAAAGAAGACTCGGTTGGGAGGAAACAAGGTCATATTCTTAAGTTAGAAAGGCTCCATCTCAAGCAAAGTAAGAAAAGGTCAAGGATCATTCCAGAGCATACAATCTATGGTCTCTACAGTTGTCGGAAGAAGTGGCAAAGCAAAAAATACAAAGTACTGGAAGGAGGAGGACAAAGTGTTGCAAAAGGAAGTAATCTTGAAAGGACTTGACTTGTTCTTGGAGGATATTATTGTCAAGGGTCTAGGTTTTGGCATTGATCAATAGAAGCTTCAATAAGACAAATTCATGAAAGGGTTTTCCTATCTAAGAGAGAGAAATTTTGCCCTGGCAGAGAGCTAACATCTTGTGCTCTTGTTTCTTGTGTTTTGGTAGAAGTTTGATGAAGTAAACATACATACTAATAATAATAAGAATAAGATCAAGCTAACAAAGATAAATTGTAAAAGTGCTTCACAAATTGTTATGAAGTCTAGAAGAATCATACTACACCTAATTGCCCTAGATCCTTCAATAGTGCTAAATATTGGTAAAAATCTATTTTTTCAATAGATGGAGATAAAATCATACTATTGATAGTTTTGGGGTAATCATAGGTTGTCTAATTCCCCATGTGATCTAACAAATTATTTTTGAGGTATATACATAGTGCTTGCAGGTGCTTCAGTCCTTGGCCTCTAGGTTCACAAACATGGGCAGGAATCATTATTGTTTGGATCCCAAATATTTGTATGGTGGATTAAATATTCACTAAGGCTATAGCATACATTGGGGTTTCTAAAGTATTTTTAGCCCTTCATTGAAGGAAAAAACTCCATACAAATAATTTTCTCAAAATTTAAAATTTTCAAAACCCTTGTATAATTTTAGATCTTGTAAATAACTTTGTAAATCAAATTTGTAAATTATTTTTTCTAACTTGGGTTTTGGGGTTTTGAAGTATTTTGTATATATTTGAGGTTTGGGTGTTCTATTTTCATTTTTGCACGTTGGATCAAGAAATCAAGTAGAAGAAGAGCTAGATCTAGTCCCTTGAGGGTAAGATCTAGTCTCTCAGAAATTTTGTAGGGCTATTCACTTAAGATTTTGTAGCAAAATTCAGATTCGGAAAAAGTTTTTTTTTTGATACAAGGGTTTTCATTTTCAGGCCTCATAGGACTAGATACGACCTCTCCAAGGCCAACATCAACCTCTAAATCCCCATCGTTAGCGTAATGAGCCCCTGCGTCAGCATTTTTCAACCCTTAAGGGCAGTTCGTAGCTCCTAAAGGCCTCAACCTCCCTTTCCTAGCCCAACGTTAGGGCGTTTTGGCATTAGAAGGCCTAGCCGTGGGCCCTAGACTAGACAAATTCCCTCCATTGACCCTAGCGGCTGCCCTTAAGGTTGGTTGTGGCCTTTTAGGCCCCAAATTTGCCTCAAAAACCCCAGCGTCTAGATTAGAGGCCTCCTCCTCCTCCAGTGTTAGCCTTTTTCAATCTTCTCTTACCATTTCAGCCCCCAATCTATCATCCTAGCACCCTTATCCCTAAAATGTGGCCTTCGTTGGCCTAGCATTGGCTCTTTTTGGTCATTTTATTCCCTAATTTTCCCTAAACCATGTTATGAAGTTTTGAGACTAATTCCTTGGCGGTTTTACAAATCTTTGAGCTTCAAAAGATTTATTTTCATGTAGCTTCTTCATTGTAAAGTTTTGGGTCACTTGGGCAACTGCATCTACAAGGCTTTAGGCCTAGGGTTTGACCTCTAAACCCTTTTTTCTCTCTGTTTTATTACAATAGTTAAAGTAGTGATAATTATGCCCTAAAATCATATTTATCTTGGTCAAAATTGCATAATTTTCATTTTCCTAGATCTATTTTTATGCTTGTTGTAATTTATTGCATAACTTAATATTTCAGATATGCAATTTCTAAATCACACACTTAAAGAGGGCTAAAAAACTTGAAATTTTTAGTTTTCAGTGAATTTTCCTATTTTTGGGCATTTTTGGCATTGTTCTTAGCCTCATTAGCTTGCTGATCCGTGGTTTATTTATTGCTGTAATAAATAGACCAGATTTGGAATATCTCTGAAAAATACATTTTAAAAGGACTAATACATCTAATTTTTCAGTTTGCTTGGCAGTTGGTCTTTCCCTTGTGACTTTGGGCAAACATAGGCATTGTTGAATCGATATTTACTTCTATTATTAACTTCTTTCTATTGTCATAATAGTCACTTGTCGCTCATAAAAAAGACAATTGGAACATAAAATGCATAAGAGTCTTCATAGCTCTATATTTTGATGTTACTTGTTCCTAGCATTTACATGGTGCAAGTGTCTAACATTGTGTTTTTGTGAGTTTATGTGCTATAATAATTCATATTTCACATTTAGTAAGATCACTCACTAAAAACACTTGAAATCATAAATCATCTTCATATTTTATGGAAGTTCCACTTGATAATTTCCATTGAAGTGATACGTTCATTCTTAATCTTGTTTTGGGCATCTATGTTTTCATTGGTTATCTCAATAGTGATATTTGGCTCATCTTAAGTATTGACTATTGTTGTATATTGGAATCCTATAGCTTTTTGGTTAATTGATAAGTGATCTAACATCTCAAGGAATATCTTATGAAGTTTGCACTTGTATCTTTCGACAATTTTTTTTTTAAGATTGATATCTCAATATTGTTAAGTACTCTTGCTTTAAGATAATTCACACTAAGTACTTAAGTAACATAAAAAAATATTAACTCAAGATAATTTCACTCATCATATTGCATAAACATTCTAGGATCTATCATGCATTAAGAATTTACCTCCTGGCATAAGCTAGGTTGATAGAGTCTTAGGGCAACACTTTTCAAACTAGCTTGAGAGATCCAATTCTTCCTAGTAGTTAACATAGTGACCTTGCAGTCGTCAGAGCCACAATATTTGTAGCGTTGAAGGCAATGGGTGAGTGGAACGGAGGGGGAGGTATTGTTAATCAAGCCTCTGCCTTCTTCCTGTTGGCTTCCATTTCGCAACTTACTTTGAGGATTGTTTATCAAAACAGTTAGGGAAAAGGCTCAACTTAGATTAGACATACCAAGATCACTGCATATCACATAGGTCCTAGAATTTGCACATCATCTAGGTTAGTCAATCATTCAAGAAACGAGTGTCCATCCAATCACTTGTTTTCAATTTAACATAAGAAATAAATGTGACTTCATTAAGGCACTGGTCTCATACTTAAAATCTAATCTAATCAATAATCTTGCTAAATTTAACCAAGTAACTAGGCCACTCATTTGTGTCTCCCAAACAAGTTGGTTCCCAACTTGTTTTCCTTCACCTCATTCCATAGGGACTACCCTCCCATATCCTGTTGTTGGGAGATGATTAGAACAGAGTGGGCGGGGATCAGAGTGGCAGCCCCCGTCCTGAGCGGTTTTCGCAGTGCCTATACAATCCAGGCGAAAACACCACCTAAAGCTTGTTGTTTCCAATCATAAATCAAAATTGAAGAAAATTCCTGAGAAGCAACCCAAACCACCTTATTGGAAGGATTATATTGTTTCTATAGAAAAAAATATAACTCAAAATGTCTTACTTCTAAAATCTTTGCCCAAACAAGGAGTTTTGTCTTCGAGGAAATGAAAATGTCCAAAGAATAGAGAAGTTATTAACGTTAAGTTGAAATATAAATTGTTGGAATCATGATTTCCATTACACCAAAACCCACGAGAGTTACTAAATAGATGCATTGCCAGAGTTAACACATCCACAAGAGGCGGTTAAGCACGTGTAGAAAAATACATGGGGAGCGCTTGTTTATCCAATGTCCAACAACCTTCCCCCCAATGCAAGCCAGGTGTGATTCGAACTCAAGACCTTTGGCTCTATTACCACTTGTTGGAATCATGATTTCCGTTACACCAAAACCTACAGGTGTTAGTAAACGGACACATCACCAGAGTTAACAGAGCCATGAGAGGCGGTTGAGCACATGTCGTGAAACACATAGGAGGCGTTGGTTTATCCAATGTCCAATAAAAACATCACCAAAAAGCATGTGGTTTTCTTAGCAGAGTCCCATGGGGAAGACCAATTACCCATATTTTCACACCCTTTTTCCACATGAGATCGATATGATCTTGTTTATTGGTTGCCTAATGTTGATTCCCAGAGGGAGTGACAGTCAAACGCATTCTCCAGACTAAAGCCAACATGGTCAAAATCCTTCTCTTGGTTGCATGAACCACCATTATTTCCAAATGTTATGTAAGAGGATCCCCAATCCCCCACTTTCATTAATTGTTTTTTCCTTTACATACTATTTATCCTATAATCTATGAGCACCCACAATGGGTTATTTTATTTAAACATACACATTATATATATTTTTAATTTTTTTTAAGGCTTTATTTTTATTTTTCAATATTTACGTTTTCATATTAAAAAAAAGTCATTTTTTCTTTAAATTTTAAAGATGGTTTCCTTATTATTATTATTATTTAAATTTAAAATCATTAATTATTATTATTAAAGAAAATCATTTTTTTTCTCTCATTTCGATTCTAATTTTTTAAAATAATTCTTTTTTTTCTCATTTAATTTTAATTTTAAATATTTTATGTCTTTTACAATTTTGTTTGCAACAGTGCCAACCTTTTAGGCCATGGTTGCTAGAATGTTAAAGTTTTTAGCCCCTGTTGTAGCAGCTATAACCACCCTCCAACATTTTGGCTCGCATGCAAATTTCAAAGCCTACCTTGGATCCTGCGATCGATCACCCTTGGTCACTTGTTGGTAAGATGATGATTTCAAGCTCCCCTCCTTGATCTTAAGAGTTGTCCATGTTCTCACCTTTATGCAACCTGTGTCATCTTTGGGCATAGGGTTGTTGTTTGTCATGCAAAGAGAATGTTGTTTTGCTTCAAGGGAGAGCATGCGCGCATGAGTGATTTTCATCACATAGACATGTTTCGCACTCACTTCATGCATTCTTGTCATGATGGTTGTTGCATCAAGAAAATTATGTCTTATGAATTCTGGGTAGTCTATGTTGTGTCACTAATTGTCCGTGTGTGATCACAGTCAAGTCCTATCAATGTTTACATATGTTTCATTGATCTCACACAAACATTTTCCCGAGAAACCTAGCCTCATCCAGCTTCCCAAAACTGTGCGCTTTGCTTCTGTAACCATCAAGCTCCCTCCCTTGCTTGCTGAAACCCTGCAGTGTGCAGAGACTCCGACCTCCCTTACCTGCTGAAACCCTGCAGCCCGCAAAGACCCCAGCCAACATTGCTCTCCAGTAATGTGTGTAGCAGTCAGGAAACCGCATTGCTCTCTAGAAATGCGCAGATCAGTCCAGTTGTCCTCCATTCAGAAACTATGCATAGGTTTCCTTCCAGGACACCCATCCCACAATAATGTCCTGTGCGTCCAAACTGCACAATGTTTTCGAAGTTTTCCTTTCGGTCTTGCATGAAAAAACTGCACAGATGGGCCTCCCATGGCCTGATCTTGATAGCAGTCACTTCCTGTTGAAACCGCGTCGATCCATTGCCCAGTGACTACAAGAAAATGTGACATGTTGAGATCACTCACAAGGAGTTGAGGAGAAGGACTAGGAGACCAAGTAATGGAAGAGATTATGATCGCATGAAAACTCCGTCGGATGCATGATCATCTTGAGGGTAAGTATGGTAAGTAAAGAACACCTTTCGAAGTTCACCTCTTAGTTGAGTTTGCAGGACTTCTTGTCATTGCCATATCCTCTTGTCCTCAATGACATGCATGTGCGCAAACACGAAAAGTCATTTTATGTGTTTCATCTACATGTCTTGCTTCCTTTTCACTTGTTTGACCAACTGTCATCTTTGGAATGTTGATTGCTATGTCATGCTTGTGACCTCGTTCTGGTGATGTTAAAGGTTGTGTTTGAGTTGTGTTCGCTATGTAAACGTCTATCGCACTCACACAAAATTTTGTAAGCACTGTCGCACAAGTGTCGTCACGGTCGTCCGAATGTCCATCCGAAGTGTCGCACTTGTTTCTCTCACCATTAGATAGTATTGTACTTAGTTACACTGAGCATATGTTGTTTTGTTGGCTGGAGGTGTCTTTTCGTCAAGTCATGTTGAGTACGTTTTCACAAGGTCATGTATTCACGAGCTCACTCGCTCACTCACTTAGCCATTTTTTCAAAAGTCTATAGATCAAACCACCCTCCAACAACCGGACCTTCACTGAGCTGCAATGTGCAGTCTAAACCCTCAGTGATCATCTACTACTGCCTAAAATTGTGCAGAGCTTGAGGCTACCTCTGAGGCAGTATGCACTGTTCAATCCTAGAATCAACATGACCAACTATCACCTAGAACATCGCAGAAGTTTCTCAACAAGTCATCTCAATATGCGATGCCCGCAAGCAAATCTATTAAGCTTCCCACTAGTCAAATAGAGATTTTGACTGAGTAGTGACCCTGAACTTCACTCCAAAAAATTGCACAAAGCTGCGAGCATGCATGCCTGCACTGCCTAAAGAAATTGTGCATACATGAAGGATAGGCACCCGCTTTTTGTCACTACATTGTCCTCAAAATTTGTTTAGTTCTGTCATCCAGTCACCCTGTCAGCCGACCTACTACTCCTCCTGAAAACTGCCAGTTTTCATGTGTTGTTTCACAGTTCTCCGACACCTTGCTCAGTCTACGTAGGGATGTCTTGCAGGCAGCCTCCTAGCTCTGCACAGTTTTGTTCAGCAAGCTCCCGCAGTTCGCTTCCCGCCACTAGCCTACCCAGAGAATCTGCGCAATTTTCACTGCTAGTGTCCTCCCCGCTGCCTGCACTACCTCCCTGGAAAATTTGCGTAGAT
This sequence comes from Pinus tabuliformis, assembly GCA_031772625.1. NCBI lineage: Eukaryota > Viridiplantae > Streptophyta > Pinopsida > Pinales > Pinaceae > Pinus > Pinus tabuliformis. The sequence goes on from CM062818.1 coordinate 1,244,514,927, forward strand.
CTTCCCTTCAACTGACTAAGATCCAGCAGATAGTCACTACTGATCTAGACTACCCATCTTAGCCTCCTAGTTACCTTTGCGCAATCTTCCTTGATAGTTCCTGGAGCCCACATCCCGACCTGAAATGTTCTCTGCATAGTTTTAGATCCTTTTCCTCTCTCCTGATCACCTGCACCTGAAAATGAAATATGATGCATCATGGTAGACTAGGATATTTCTAGATTGATGTCATCTCGTCGGAAGTGATTGTAGATACAGGGTCATGGATGAGACATTACAAAATGATGAATGAGATGAACAAGGAGCGCATACTAGGAGACGTGTTCATGAACAGACAAACACATGAAGCGTACCAATTGGCAAGAGAAGGAGACACATGTGCATGCATGAACTATCAAGTGAACACTAAGACCATCGAAGACTTCACACACCTTGTTATATGAAGGTGAAGCTATGATACACCAAGAGCACACTCATCACTCAGCAACACTACAACATGACATGGACACCACCATCAACATGAACATACCAGCACTGTTTTGTCGAGTCATGTGATGAGTCATCTCAGCCACATCACTACTGTGGGCCATACTGTTGTAATCAATGTAATGTAACATGGAAGTCCAAGAGACCCACATGTAAAGTTGAAGAGTCATGTAAAGTTGAAGTCTCGTGTATGTCAAACAGTCATGAGGGAAGTCAAACAGTCACAAGGGTCATTTTCACCCTTGGTTATATATACCCCTTGTTTGTACATGCAAAGGACTTTCACCTTGACTCCTCCCAAATAGCCTTGGAAGTCTGTAGTCTTTTCTTTAAGGAGCGAGCAGTGGCTCCAATGCCCCACTATTAGGGTTAGTGGTGTAATTGTGTATGGATGTGTCTTGGAATTTTCACTTAATTCAGAAGCCTGTTAATAGGCCAACACATTTTCACACATGTATTATGTTTGTTTGTAAGACTATTCTTTGGACGCTTGTAATGCATGTTGTTTTAACCTATATTAAGTGAGTTGAACTATTTCAGTTGTTTTAGTACATATGCTATTGGAAATGTGTTGTATCATTTGTTAACGTTGTATCGCTTGTGTGGGATATCCTTCTAAACAATCGGCATATTCATTCTTGTAAACTTCTTATAACGCCCGTCACCCTCGTGTGGACTATTCCACTGGGTTTTTTACATGATATCTGTTCACCTTGTGTTTGTGACTGCCACATCTGTGTGGACTAGTCTGCCGAAAGTTGCGCATGTTCTATTGTGTTGTGTCTCTAGCAGAGTTGGGAATATTCCATTTCAACCTGAGACTCTCTTCCACCCTCTCCCTTTGCAGTGAAAGAAATTTGACACAAGCGGCACTAAGCACTCACTAGGCATGTGAACCTTGCTATTCGAAGACAAAGTAAACCACTCTCACATGTTGACAAGCAAGAGCTAAGGAAAATATTTAAGATAATGGAAATTGGGCCATCGTACCTGATGGGACTTCTACACCAAATGGTGTGAGGTCTAGTTGGGACTTCATACCTGGGAGATCCCGTGAATGTTGGTGGGTCCAGCACCAACAACATTTCTGGTGTTAGAAGGAGGGCCATATGGAAAGTTGAGTCCTCATGTCATGTTGTGAATCTTCACACATTTATCATGGATATTGTTGTAGTTAACCCTCCACGATGTATGTTCAATGCAGATTCCTTTGAAGTCATGAAGGAGTTTATTGATCACTTGTCTGAAATCATGTATGATGGTGAAGGTGAAGTAGCTTGGCCTAAGCACTTACATGACTTCCTTGCATTTTTGGGGAACAAGGAAGAGATTGATGAAGTAGAGGTCAACATGTTGCTTGCATACACACTTCGTGAATCCCCAAAATGATGGTGCCGCAACTTGCCTACCAATTGTGTGCACTCATTTAAGCACTTTAGTGATATAATCAAATCTATTTTCCATCATTTTGATCATGAACTCTTGAAAAAAACATGTTAAAACAATGGAAGGTCCCACATGAATCACCTATGGATTTTTGGCAGCGCTTCCATTTACTCATGTTCAAAGCTCCAAAAAGTCAAATGGAATTCCAATATCTCATGGACATATTTGAATATTGCCTTACCAAATCACTCTGTCCCAAAATGAAGATAAAATTCAAACCTCGCTCAGCATACTTTGGTGATGGAGTTGTGCAATCACAAGCGGACACAGTTGTTGTCACAAGTGATTGTCTGCCTTCCCCACATCAAATAACTCCGCCCCCGCAGAGTGATGTGGGGGAGCATGCACACACATTTGTTCAACTGTCACATCCTCCCACCCTCACTACTCTCAATTATGCATAGATTTGGTTGGGAAGCCCATGGGTTTTCATGCACACTTGTTACCTCATCCTCTGTCTTTGCGTTCTGTTGATCCTCTGAATTGCACTATCTTGTGTTCTTCCGTTCCGGACTCTACACCTATTGTGAAACAGAATTAAGCCATTGACGGAGTTGATGTTGTGCAACCAATTTGCGCTATCATTCATGATGAGCATGCGCGGGAATTTGAGAATGAACCCACGGTGAAGGATGACCTCCTTGTGTCCACGCCTCCTCCGATTTTCATGACATCTCTGATGATGTTTGTATCTATAATTTTCCTTGTTGAAATTCATCCATGGATGCATTTACTTCCGATCATTCACAGAACACACCTGATGTTAGTCCATCATTTGATAGTGGAGAGGACAAATATTTCATTGAGAATCCACTTGACCTTTCACCTACATTTTTTGGAAATGCAAAGGGTGAACAATCTTGCTTCTCATCTACCTCTCTGTATGATTCATCAAATCATGAGGATGTCGACAAACATCCTGAATTTTCTGATCTTCGTTGCTGTGATCTCTATACTTCTTCATTTTATCACGATGTTGATTCACTCGCTATTAATCTGTCTAAGCCACTGGTCTCCAATGATCTATCTATTGACGAAGTGGAAACCCCCAGTCTATCGAGGCACTTCAACCTGAGCTGATGGTTATGTCAAGCCCTCACTATCCTAAGGTTAGTTCCACTTCCGATCAACAAATTTGTGAAACACCCAAGGATCCTCAACCCTCATTGTCATGTTTGCTTATCTATCACAGTAAAGAGAGTGCATGTGCTTATCATCTAGACGCAGTGTGTCACAACACCATGGTAAGTCAACAGAGTGTTTGTCTTGTGCTTTCACTCTTTTCTTTTCTGTGGACGCGTTTAAACTCAAAGTGTGTTGGTATTAATTGTTATATCTTTCATGTTTTCTGGTTCGCTTGACTATGCTTTTCACAAACCATGCCTTCACCAACATGGGCCAGCCAATGCACCAATGGCTACATTGGAAATATCACTTCACGTGAGTAGGCCCATGCATTGTTTAGCGTAGGAGTAGGGGTAGTGTTTGCTTCTTGCTTTGCTTTGCTTTCTAGTTTACATGTTTGTTTTCTTTCTTACTTGGTTTGGTTTGCTTTTTTTCTTGCTTTTCTTACTTGTTTTTCTCTTGCTTTACCTTTTATTTTTGCTTTCTTTGCTTGCTTGTACCTGTAATTTAGCCTCTCATGAAACCATGTTTGGCTCTCAAGACAAGCTGGGAAAATCAAAGAGGAATTGTACACCTATCAAAATATGGTTATATGATGTCCTCTCTCTTTATGAAGAACTTGTTGTCTTCAGTTGATGATTCCTTGATGGAAAACATGTTCTTTTCAGAGTGAGTCTTGGTGGAAACAAAACGCTTGCGCTCTAACTAGTACCACCTACTCTAGTCAGTTGTTTTGGGTTAACCCTTGTCAGCTCAGTCAAGTAGAGTAAGGTGAGGGGGAAAACCTTAACAAGTATGTCAAAGGTAGACATAACATACTTCTCTAAAGGAACAACCTCTTTTGCTCTCAATAAGTCAGAATCCCTTTTCCGCCTCTGAAATAAATAAGTTCCTATGCACAGTTCTTGAAAAATAAAAACTGAAAAAAAAAAAAAAAAATGTGAAAATTTTTGAAGAAAAAGAAAAATGAATAAGATGAAAGAAGAGAAATGCTTCGTCCACAGAAAGGTGATGAAAGTAACTCTGTCTGGATACTGACCAGGCTCTCTGGCAGTGAAGCGATGCTTGTGTTATTGCGTGACTCTACCGAGGTACTATTTAGGCTTGTTGGCAGCGGAGCAACACCAAAGATGAAACTTAAACTATGACAATAATATTACTTGTTCATCAATATACCAATCATCCCCAATCAGAATAACTAAGTTGACTTGGCTTGGAATATGTGATGACCGATCAAGAGAATGGTAGGGACTACATCTTTCACAGAAGCTAGTGCAAAAGCCATCACGATCGAAGAATCGAACAATACTTTCGGAAAGGTTAGACCTTCTTTTCATGAACAAGGTCCATTCAGAGAGCTAGAGTTCTACCAGAGTGTCGCCAAGTGTTGTAGCAGCTACAACCACCCTCCAAAATTTTGGATCACATGCAAATTTTAGAGCCTACCTTGGATCCTGCGGTCGATCACCCTTGGTCACTTGCTAGTAAGATGATGATTTCAAGCTCCCCTTCTTGATTTTAAGAGTTTTTCGTGTTCTCATATTTATGCATCCTCTGTCATCTATGGGCATAGGGCTTGTTTTTGTCATGCAAAGGGAATGTTGTTTTTCTTCAAGGGAGAGCATGTGTGCATGAGTGGTTGTCATCACATAGACATGTTTCGCACTCACTTCACCCACTCTTGTCACGAAGGTTGTTGTATCAAGAAAATTATGTCTTATGCATTCTGGATAGTCTACGTTTTGTCACTAAGTGTCCATGTGCGATCATAGTCAAGTATTATCAATGTTTACATTATGTTTCATTGATCTCACACTTAGCCATTTTCCTGAGCAACCTAGCCTCATCCAACTTCCTAAAATTGTGCGCTTTGCTTCTGAAACCATCAAGCTCCCTCCCTTGCCTGCTGAAACCCTACAGTGCACAGAGATCCCAACCTATCTTGCCTACTGAAACCCCGTAGCTCGTAGAGACCCCATCTTGCACTGCTCTCCAGAAATGCGCAAAGAAGTTAGGCAACTGACACTACTCTCCAGAAATGCACAGAGCAGTCAGGAAGCCAACACTTCTATCCAGAAATACGTTGAGAAGTCCAGCTACCCTCCATTTAGAAACTGTGCAGAGGTGTCCTTCTAGGACTCTAATCCCACAGCAGTGTCATGTGCCTCCAAACTACATAGTGTTGTCCAAGTTGTCCTGTCAGTGTTGCATGCAGAAACTACGCAAATGGGCCTCCCATGGCCTCATGCCGATAATAGTCACTTCCTGTTGAAACCGCGTCGATCCATTGCCCAGTGACTATAGGAAAATGTGACATGTTGAGATCACTCCCAAGGAGTTGAGGAGAAGGACTAGGAGACCAAGTAATGGAAGAGATCAGGACTGCATGCAAACTATGTCAGATGCATGATCATCTTGAGGGTAATTATGGTAAGTAAAGAACACCTTTCGAAGTACACCTCTTAGTTGAGTTTGTAGGACTACCTTTCATTGTCATATCATCCTTTCCTCAGTAACATGCATGTGCACAAACATGAAAAATCATTTTATGTGTTCCTTCTGCATGTCTTGCTTCCTTTTCACTTGTTTGACCAACTGTCATCTTTGACATATAGATTGTTATGTCATGCTTGCGACCTCGTTATGGTAATGTTTAAGGTTTTTTTTGAGTTGTGTTCACTATGTAAACATCTATCACACTCACACACAATGATGTAAGAACTGTCGTGCAAGTGTCGTCATAGTCGTATGAATGTCTATTCGAAGTGTCACACTTGTTGCTCTCACCGTTAGACTATCCTGTAGTCAATCACACACATCATATGTTGTTTGTTTGAGGTGTCTTGTCATCGAGTCAATTTGAGTGTGTGTTCGTAAGGTCATGTATTAACGAGTTCACTCACTCACACACTTAGCCATTATTCCAAAATTCTGTCGACCAAACCACCCTCCAATAGCCAAACCTCCATTGAGATGCACTGTGCAGTCTTAGCCTTTAGTGATCATTCACTGCTACCCAAAATTATGCAGAGATTGAGGTTGCCTCCTAGGCAGTCTGCACTGAGTAATCCTGGAATCAACCTGACTTACTGTCACCCAGAACAACGCAAAATTTTCTCAACTAGTCATCTCAATTTGCGCTACCCACAATAAAATCTATCAAGCTTCTCGCTGGTCAATATGAGAGTTTGACCAAGCAGTGGCCCCAAACTTCACTCCTCAAAAAAATTGCGCAGAAGCTTCTAACATGCCTGCCTCTGCTAACTAAATAAATTGTATAGACATGAAGGACAAGCATTCACTTCCTGTCACTGTACCATCCTAAAAATTTGTGTAGTTCTGTTAGCCAATCACCCTGTCAACCAGCCTATTGCTCCTCCTGAAAACTACGTAATTTTCATTGGTTGTCTCCCAACTGTCCAATAGCCTGCTAAGCCTAGAAACTATGCAGGGATTTCCTACAGGCCATCCTCCCAACTCTGTGCATTTTTGGTTAGCAAGCTCCTGCAACCCACTGCTAGCCTCCCAAGAGAATCTGCATAGTTTTCATTACCAGTGTCCTCCCTGGAAAATTTGCACAGATCTACCCTTTAATTAAGCCAGATACCATAGACAGTCACTGCTGATCCAGAATGCCCATCTCAGCCTCCCAATGACCTTTGTGCAATTTTCCTTGGTAGTTCCCACAGCCCGCATCTTGGCCTGAAATGTGCTTTGTGCAGTTTCAGAGCCTTGTCCTCTCCCCCAGTTAACTACACCCTAAAATTAAAGATGATGCGTCATGGTAGACTAGGAAATTTTTGGATTTGATGTTGTCTCATCATGAGTGATTGCAGATATAGGTACATGGATGAGACATGATGTGACAATGAATGAAATGAATAAGGAGTGCATGCTAGGAGACATGTTCGCGAATGGATGAACACACGAAGGGTAACAACTAGCAAGTGAAGGATACACATGTGCATGCATGAACTATCAAGTGAACAACAAGACCATCGAAGAATTCACACACCTTGCCATATGAAGGTGAAGCTATGACACACCAAGAGCACACTCATTGTTGAAAAATGTGCAACAAGAAATGCTAAATTTAGAAGGTGCTAAAAATAGATCTGCTAAAAATAGCATGTCTAAAAATAGCAGTTTGGCCAATGAGCATTTTGGCCACCCTAGGTGAGAGGTGAAACTGCTAAAAATATAAACTTCTAAAAATAACATTTCTGGGTCCCTTCCTATTTTTAGCAATCCCTCGTCTAACTATAGGAAGTAAAAACGAATTTGGTCTTAACAACATTTTAAAATATTAATTAATTAATCTCCACGAGTTAATTAGTTAAGGAAAAGAAAACTTGAAGTCTTTGTGAGATCATGCAATTATTTTCTCTCTTGATTTAGGAATTTATCCCTTGATTAAAGGAGATAAGGTCCAGTTCTATATTGAGAGGATTATTTGACTTAGTTTAACTTAGTCAAGTCCAGTTAGATTATTTTAACAAGTCATTAAAATAATGAGATATAGTTTGTTGATGCTTGCATGCATGTGACAACTATTATTTTCAGATAACTATGTATTCACTCATGGATAACTGATGCATGTCAGTTCTGTTAGAGACCTAGTTGAGATCAGAGAAGGGATAGTGTACTATCAGTTGGATGAATATTTTTCCTATAAAGGAAGCTCATCCATGATGAGGATTTATCTCCTTCAAGTTTGTGCAGTTAGATCAGAGGTTAGTGAGTGTGTGAAGAGGCTAATTCACACAGGTGGCAGCACTGGACCCCAAGAAAATTGCACAAGGAAATAGGAGGCTTGGAGGGTAGAGGAGAAGGTTTGTGAGAAGCCTTTGACTGTCTATGAGTAGTAGAGGGATTGTATTGAGAGTTGGATAGCTTCCGAACTAAGGCTTTGTGTAATCCAGACTATATTTCCACTTGTATGATAATACAGAGATGGGGTTTTAGGAAGGTGCTTTCCCCGGGTAAATTATTCTGTGTTATGTGTGATTGATTCCTTCTTATTAGTTATATGTGTTCTTATTGATGTTGCTCATGGTTGATTAAGCTTCCGCTAAATTGTTTGTAGAAGTAGATCAAGTGTTTTGATTTAGTACATTGCAATACCAGGTTGATCTATAGGTGGGAAATTTCTACATGGTATTAGAGCTAGCTAATTTGTAGAAAAAGTTCTACATGGTATGAGAGCTAGCTGATTTGTAGAAAAATTCTACAAAATTCTACATGGTATCGAAGCATAGGTGATCAAGGAGAGAACATTATACTAAGAAGAGATTTCAAAGTTTTGAGTTTTGGGCCGAGAGTTTGTAGAGAAGATCTGAAAATTTTTGTACAGAAATTTTTAGAAATAAATAGCAGATTTGGATTCCTTGTGGAAAAATACCCAAAATCAAAAAAAAATTCGGCTGAATCGGAGTTCGGATGAGGGAGATATTGCTGATTTAAAATTAGCTCTTTTTTCTAGAAATTTCGTGACGACAGGAAAGTGGAAATAGATTGGTGTGCTAGCCAAGAACCTGTATGCACTTGAGGTACAAGATGCATGCAAGGCCTTGAGGAGAAAGGCAAAGGTTAGATACATGGTGGTTGAGAGGGAGAGTAAATTACCTCTCAACATGCAGATCTAGAAGAAGTCTCAGACAATTGTGGAGGAGCCACGATTGGTGCAGTAGCTTCAGGAGGTTGTGGAGCAGGCACAATGGGGGAAGCTGAGAGAAGATCGAGTAGAGACATCTACTCATGCAGAGACCTCCAGTAGGGGGAAACTTTGAGCCAGGTGGGCAAAGGAATCACATGCAGCCATACCTCCAGGAAGGAGGTGGGGCGATATAGAATGATCGTCCCAAGGAGGAGGGGCAGGATCCTTGAGGTAACCAACCTCTTGGATGAGACCTTTCTACGGGAGCCCCGATGTGGAGTAGCAGGAACTAACTGATTGGGTAGAGACAGACGTGGATGGAGCAGCAGAGAGAGCTACAGTGCAGGGAATCCCAGGACAGCGCAGAGCATGCAGGCTGCAACAATGTGAGAGGCACAAGTGTGTTGCACTGTGTAGGGTAGCACAGAGAAGGGTGCAACAGTGCGAGATGCATGGAGATGTTGTAGTAGCGTAGAGGTTAGAGAAGGAGCACTTGTCAGCAGCAGGTAGATCTTCAACGTCAGAGTATGTTTCTAGCCCAACAGAGAGGTCAGTTGGGAGTGTTTTTGTTCCGAGAGTATCAGGAGTAATCAGACCGGGTAGATGTGTTACATGCAGAACATTATAGAGGTATAGGATCGAGTTCGAGAGGAAGCCTTTCTTGTTGAGAGGGAGTGTTGAAAAATGTGCAACAAGAAATGCTAAATTTAGAAAGTGCTAAAAATAGCATGTCTAAAAATAGTAGTTTGGCCAATGAGCATTTTGGCCACCTTGGGTGAGAGGTGAAACTGCTAAAACTAGAAACTTATAAAAATAGCATTTTTGGGTCCCTTCCTATTTTTAGCAGTCCCTGGTCTAGCTATAGGAAGTAAAAATGAATTTGGTCTTAACAGCAGTTTAAAATATTAATTAATTAATCTCCATGAGTTAATTAGTTAAGGAAAAGAAAACTTGAATTCTTTGTGAGATCATGCAATTATTTTCTCTCTTGATTTAGGAATTTATCCCTTGATTTAAGGAGATAAGGTTCAGTTCTATATTGAGAGGATTAGTTGACTTAGTTTAACTTAGTCAATTCTAGTTAGATTATTTTAACAAGTTGTTAAAATAATGAGATATAGTTTGTTGATGCTTGCATGCATGTGACAACTATTATTTTCAGATAACTATGTATTCACTCATAGATAACTGATGCATGTCAGTTCTGTTAGAGACCCAGTTGAGATCAGACAAGAGGCAATGTACTATTAGTTGGATGAATATTTTTCCTATAAAGGAAGCTCATCCATGATGAGGATTTATCTCCTTCAAGTTTGTGCAGTTAGATCAGAGATTAGTGAGTGTGTGAAGAGGCCAATTCACACAGGTGGCAACACTGGACCCTAAGAAAACTGCACAAGGAAATAGGAGGCTTGAAGGGCAGAGGAGAAGGTTTGTGAGAAGCCTTTGACTGTCTATGAGCAGCAGAGGGATTGTACTGAGAGCTGGATAGCTTCCGAGCTAAGGATTTTTGTAATACGGACTATATTTCCACTTTTATGATAATACAGAGATGGGGTTTTAGGTAGGTGCTTTCCCCGGGTAAATTCTTTTGTGTTATGTGTGATTGATTCCTTCTTATTATTTATATGTGTTCTTATTGATGTTGCTCATGGTTGATTAAGCTTTCGCTAAATTGTTTGTAGAATTAGATCAAGTGTTTTTCTTTAGTACATTGCATTACCAGGTTGATCTACAGGTGGAAAATTTCTACATGGTATTAGAGCTAACTGATTTGTAGAAAAAGTTCTACATGGTATCAGAGCTAGCTGATTTGTAGAAAAATTCTACACTCATCACTCAATAACACTGCAACTCGACATGGACAACACCATCAGCATGAACATACCAACACTGTTGTGTCGATTCATGTCATGAATCATCTCAACCACATCGCTACTGTGGTCCATACTATTGTAATCAATGTAATGTAATGTGTAAGTCCAAGAGACCCACATTTAAAATTTAAGAGCCATGTAAAGTTGAAGAGTCATGTAAGTCAAATAGTCATGGGGGAAGTCGAATAGTCACAAGGGTTAGTTTCACCCTTGGTTATATATACCCCTCATTTGTACATGCAAAGGAATTTTCACCTTGGATCCTCCCACATAGCCTTGAGAATATCTAGTCTTTTCTTTGAGGAGCGAGCAGTGGCTCCAATGCCCCACTATCAGGGTTAGTGATTTAATGGTGTATGGATGTGTCTTGGAACTTTTTCTTAATTCAAAATCTTGTTAATAGGCCATCACATTTTCACACATGTATTGTATTCATTTGTAAGACTATTCTTTGGACGCTTGTAATGCATGTTGTTTTAACCTGTATTAAGAAAGTTGAACTATTTCATTTGTTTTAGTTCATATGCTATTGGAAATGTGTTTTATCAGTTTTTAACGCTGACTCACCTGTCTGGGCTATCCACTAGTCACTCAATAGATTCATTCTTGTAAACTTGTTATAATTCCCTTCGCACTCATGTGGACTATTTCGCTCGGTGTTGTACATGCTATATGTTCACCTTTTGTTTGTGACTGCCGCATCCGTGTGGACTACTCCATCAGAAGCCACGCATGTCTTGTTGTGTTGTGTGTCTCTAGAAAATTTGGGGCTATTCCCTTTCAACCTAAGACTCACTTCCACCCTCTCCCTCTGTAGTGAAAGAACTTTGACACAAGCGGCACTAAGCACTCACCAGGAACGTGAACTTCATTGTTTGAAGACAAAGTAATTCACTTTGACGTGATGACAAGCAAGAGATAAGCCAAATATTTAAGATAATGGAAATTGGGCCATCATACTAGATGGGACTCCTACACCAAACGATGAGAGGTCTATTTGGGACTTCATACCGGGGATATCCCGTGAATGTTGGCAGGTCTAGCATTGTCAACAACCCCTAAAAAGAGGGTGTTGTTGATAGAGTCTCTTTTCGACTCCTTGGATTTAAGATTTTGGTTCCAAGGGCACTGGTTCTCTTTTATCCCTGAAAAAAGTGGTTGTTCTTAGGAGCATCACTTTTCGATTCAGGGGTTGATTTTAAGATTTTGGTAGCAACAATATTGATTGTCAAGTCTAGAGATTTAAAAAATGATGTAGTTTTGAGCTTGAAATAAATATTGGTGTTGTTAGCATTATTTTTTTATTTGAGGGTTGATTTGAAGGTTTTTGTTATCAACATTATCACATTGTAAGACCATGGTTGCTAAAGGTGGTAAATATTATGGCCCACCCTTGGAAAAGATAAATATAACAACATGTAGCATAATTTTTTGAAAAAATGATTGATTTTGGTGTTTTTGACCCAAAATATGGGTTTCATGGACTATATTTATCGTTTTGAGGTCATATTTTTTGTTAATCTAGTATATATATTAACATTGAAATTTTATCTACAAGTGTGATCTTTGAACTCCAAATGAATGCACTATAGTGAAGGAATTCCCAACACTACCAAATAATGAATATAAAATGGTGGAAATATGTTGATTTAGGATTTGGATAGGTTTTGATACGAGGTACCTAGTATGTGGACCAACAAGGAAAGAGTGAAGGAAGTAATGGTTTTTATTTTTGGGCATGGGGTTGACCAACATTAAGGATACACATGGGAATACCCAATCTGGCATGATATGCCCATAAGTCTAGGATGTGAAGAATAGAGATAGGGATTACCCTCTACATACCTTATCAAATAGAGTATGGCCTATCCATACTTGGGATGCATCCCATGTCCCTAGTGCAACATATCTAAGGTGTGGGTATGCATACTCATGTAACACTACATAAAATATTAGCTTCAAATTTGCATGAGGGAGATAACTATTTAGTGTAATTTGCTAACTGTCATGCGTAAGAAGCCCTTGCTTGAAAGAAATTGTCATGAAAATGGAATAGGGAAAATTCAAATAAGGATAGAATGGAATTGCTAGAAAAATGATTGATGTATTTATATTCATTATCTCAGTCAATAGAAAAAGAAAATATAGAAAGGAAATAGATACATTGTTGAATTTGGATGAGGTTTGTAAATAATGATACAATGACTTATTTCAATTATTTAAACATAAGTAGTGTTACACAAAATATTGTCACCATGACTATTTGCAGTCAGTATGGGTCTATCATCATTCATACTGTCCTGCTAAGCAAGTCTCAAACCTCAGCTCTTCATGTCAAGCTTTGAAAATGAGAGAAATACCTTAAAAATCAATAAAGCTCTGGTTCCTCACTTTCTCTCACTATTGCCTGCGGTCCTGCACCCTTTGTTCATGTTACCTGCAGACCTGCCCGTTCTGTCTCTAAAGGAGTGGGTGCAGACCCTTGTGAAAGTCAAAAAGGCGCAAGTTTATTCTTAAAAACTCACTTTGGGTTAATTCTAGATGATTCTAGAAGGAATCTTGACGTGGATGGTTCGCTCCTAGGTGGTTCATGCATCCCAAAAGTGAAGGAGATAATCCCTTGATGAGAGGAGCTATCCCTTTGAAGGAGGGCTTTATCCCTTTGAAGGTGGACCTAGTAATTTCCCTCCATTGCACTATAAATTAAGGCATTGGGCTGGTTGCTAGAGAGATTAGAAGCTGAACATTTTTGAGGGTAAATGCTAGTGGAATTGAGACTTCCTAGTTAAGCTTGAGAGGAGAGATCACATACCTTTTGGCTTCATTGGAAAGAGAGTGAAACTTGTCAAAGTAGAGGAGACTTCTTGATGGACCCTGGGAGGAGCTTGTACAGCATCAAGGCACATGTTGTAAAGTTCTTCTTTGATCTAAATTAATACAATCAGATTCATTTTTCTCAACAAGTTGTCTTATGTGATTTGTTTTGTGAATTCCTTGATCATCATGATAATTATGCTTTATTATATTGGATTTTTAGGTGCTATTTAATTTGTGTGCTTGTTTGTGTTTGCAGATTCTCTACAAGGGAGCTCATTTGGATCAACGGAGCAAGGCTTCCACAAACTTGCATTGGACCCAAGGTAGGCCTAAAACACTTGTTTGCCTTTATTTATAAACTGCATATTTAGAGAAAGATAGAATTTGATTGGCTTGCTTGTCGCTAGATATCATTAGATACTAGGGAGGTTGGTCTTGTCCGCAAGAACAACTCATTCTGTGTGACAAGTAGTTCCAACTTACCTTTATTGAGTCTATTCTTCTCTATGATGAATCCCTGTGAAGAGTGTTATAGACATTTTTGGGCACTGCAACCCCAATCATATATGTCCATAAACCAAGGGCTTATGAGTCCCTAAAAGTGTTGTTTCATGCCCTAAAGGAACAAGGTCAGCTGATTACATCATCTCCCAGAAGTTCTCCACAGAAAACTGCTCAGAACTGCTCAAAACTAGACCATACAGGTTGCTCAGTGCTAAGGGTGTGATGCATCTCACCTTCCCAGTGTAAAAGGTGCGATGCATATTAGAAAGCCCTTCTGTAGGGTGCGATGGGTGAGAATGGACAAATGGCAGAGACAGTTTGCGAGGTGGATGGTCATGGAATCTTCCAGAAACTTCTCCTGTGACACTTGCCTCTCTGAATTTACCCAGGGATGAGTAAGAGATCATCAATCTCCAAGTGGAATCAAGAACTATCAGAGAGAAGAAACTAATCAAAATCCCATAAGCTGACTCACCTCCCTGCAATCATCTATATATGGATCCCTCATCCCAGAGATCCAGAGTCTGGAATTTTATATCTTGTAAGGAAGTGTTGTTGGTTTCCTGGTGGAATATCATAGTGTTGGGTGATCTAAGATTTTCATGAGGTGAAGAAGGGTTTTCATGCTGGGAGGATGACGCTGGGTCAGATCAATGGGTTGTAATCCTCTCTTCTAATCTTTACATCAATAAAGTTATTCAAGTTTTCCTCCACATTCTTGTATGTCTGATAGTATATGCATTTGTGTGGTCAATATATATCTGGTCCTATATTGCTTATTATTGTAGATCTTTGCACTTTGAAGGTATTGTGCTGCTTTGAATTTACAGGTACTCTTTGAAGCAGAGTGGTCAAGGGAGAAGTGGCAAAGACCTGTCGGTGAGGAGAAGGAACAAGTAAAGAACCGAGCGAAAGATCAAGGTTTGTATTCTTTGATCCTCTCCTATCTACTTCTCATAAAGGAAAATGAAAGTGACTTTAATCTGTTTGTTTCTAAGATAGCTACCCGTCTTAGTGGGACTAGTAGCTCTGCATGGACACTAGATTTCCCGATAACAAAATGGCGACTCCACTGGGGAGCGAATAGCTTGTTTGCTTTATAAAATTACAGACGGAGCCTGAAGTTAAGCCAACTAGCCTTCAAACTGCATTTGCTATGCAAGTGAAAAGTAGATCAATGCTGCTTCAGTCTATCTCCAGGGCTTTTTTATAAACTGAACAATCAATTTGCAAACATCCTAATTGCCCTAGTGGTGGCTTTAATAACCTCATTAGATCAGCCCCTGTGATTTCTATTTACTGACTATCATTAGCTCGGCCTAAATCCCTGAACTAAGTTGCAAACTGTGAGCAAGAACCAAGTTGAAGTCTCATCCCTGGACCATCGCACTTTCTCCTCTTGGGAATATGGATGCATCGCACCTCCTGTGTGCAGTAGGTGTGCTACATTGCACTTTCCCTGTGTTGCAAGTGCACTGATTAGATAAGACCTCTTCTACTTCCAGATTTTGGTTTCTTTGTTCACTCTCTTCAGCTTTATTCAGGAGTTTTGTTGTCTGTGATCAGTATACCACTATGGAAACTCCCCTCCTTTGCATGATTCCACCTCCATAGTACAAAGAATTGTGAATGTTTTTATGTGTTGTGCACCATTTACAGTTCTCTTTTACAAAAAGTAGTGTAATCAAACTGTCGTCTTTTGATTTTGAAGTGTCGCAAGTGTCGTTTTCAGTCAAAGAAAAGAATCCCATCATTCTTGATGGTCGATTATACAGTTACTCTTGTATTTGATTTGAATTAATATTTTTTCAAGTGTCGAAAGCAGTTTTCAATTCAAAGTCACAAAGTGTTGTCATTATCTTCCTTTTGTTTTTGAAGAGAAATTTGTTAGTACTGTCGCTTTGAAAAGATAATGTTGAAAATGCAACAAGATGATGGAGCTTAGTGGAAAGGAGTCGCCTTCACTAAGTGGGTCCGTAGGCAATTTTTGGCGCAAAGTCTATTTTTATACATATGGATCATGGTCTATGAGTTGCAGGATGCTATTTGTGGATGATTGGTCATGTTGGTAAAAATAGATGGACTTCTATTTTTGGACATATGGGCGGAGTCTATTTTTAGACTGCCAGGCTAAAAATAGAACAATCAAATATTATTAGCTCTTAATAATATTTGGACTATAAGCATTATCTTATCCTCTTGGAGCACTTCAGTTCAAGCTACGGATGTGGCACATGCAACTGCCAGAAGGAAATACGCTTTTCTTATGGGTCAATTGAGCTATTGCATGATGGACTTCAGTTAGAACTCAAGTAATTGAGTTTGGTGGAGTTGATTGAGGAGTTGATGGAGTTGTGTTCAGTTTGACTTAGTTGAACTAGTTGTATTTAGTCTAACTGCAGAATACACTAGTGATGAGTGATGTGAATTAATTATTAATTATTTCACTAATTATTAACTCATAAAGCAACTAAAGAATACATCAATTAACTCAGTGCAGGGACAGTTCAGTGGAGACAAGTGTTAGAGGTGAGTGAAAGGGTAAGACAACTGTCAGTTGTGACTATAGTTGTGCATGAGATTTGCACAATCAATGGATTGAGTATTGCTAATGAGGATTGCGTGGTTTAGGAAAGGGAAATACGAGTTTGGATCAGCCATTCTCATCTATTCTCATGCAGGATTGCGCAGTGGAGGCAGGAAAGCAGTGGAGGAGATTTGAACCTGTGATTGATTCAGATCTGAGCTAGTTTGTGTGTAACAGGTGGAGATAGTACTGAGTACTTGTGAGGAGTATTGTACTATGTATTGTTACATGTTCTCAATCATTATAATATACAGATAGTTGGGGGTTTTCAGCTGTATGCTTTCCCCGGTTACATACTGTGTTAATGTGCGCATGCGATTGATGTTTCATTGTTTTTAATTCCGCAAAATTGATGATCAACGTAGAGGAGGTTATGTATTATGCATGCATTCCGCAATAGTGTATAATCAGGATAATCTCTGTGAATAAGTGCCATATTATTCAAAATTTCTACAGATAATTCAGATTTGTACTCAACATTCTTTATGTCATTCACACATTAAGAAAGCGGAAAACAAATACATGCATGTGCATTTGCATTTAGACTGCTTGTTGGTTTGATTTAGGACAACACATCTAGTGTGTGCTCTCTGCTCTATGTTGAAAGAATATCATCTCTCTTTCTTTAGTAGCTAAGATTTTCATTGCAAAAAGAAGATTAAACGATTGTTTATCATCTTAGATTGCATTTTAGGAATCATATATCTACATCACGCGGTGAACCTGAAAGGAAAATTTCTTAAGAAAGATCAATTGTAAGATAAATTCAATGAACATAAAAATGCTTTGGAACCTAACGCACAACATCTAGAAGTCTAGGCTAGAGACATATTCCGGCGTCGTAAAGCCTGGTAACTATCGCTTTCATCGTAGGTTGGGTGATTCCTCCTCTTTGAGATGACAAGTTCCAGTATGGACTTGTGCTCCCATGTACCGTCGAGTATATATTGGGAGACCATAATAGGCTATATCCTTTATCCATAGGAAGCCGTGTCTACTACCCTATCGATTGCAATGCACTGAACACAGTATTCGGGAAGATTGACTGCCATACCGTAAAAAGTATTCTGCAGTTTTGCAATTGGTTTGGTAATCCCTCTGTCTAGATTTCCATGTAGTCTCTTTCATTCCTTTTCAGACTCCTTAAAGCAAAAGGTCCATCTGACCACTTGTCACTTCAGGCTCATTAAAAATGGAAGGCGACTAGAGTCATCTTTTGTTTTTTCTCGACTCTTAAAAATTGAAAAAGCAAGTTGTGTCAAAGCGTCTAAAATTCATTTAATTCGGAATCATTTTCCCCTTTATTTTTAGTTGATTGAGTAATCCGCAATCATGGAGGAAAGTCAATCGAAACCCCATCATTCGCGGAGACTTATGAGTCAATCGTCTTTTTCTCTGGAAACAAAACTATTTTGGACAAAGCGAACTCGTTTAACTGGATCAAAGTCCCCTGGTTTGGTTGGAACAAGTGTTTTGACACCCTCAGAGACTCCGGTTACTCCAAAAATTTCTGGTATCCCTGCCTCTACAGAAGAAGTTCTGCAGCCACAAGAGGACAGTAGAACTGATCCTAGTGTGATGGTAAACACTTCTATTCTTGAACTGGCTCCATCTACAGTTGATTCGGAAGGTGTTGTTCCCCAAACATCTATCACTGCAGAATCTATACCTTCTTCGACACCAGAAATATTTTACAGACCTGGCGGCCTACCTCTTCCACCTGGATTGATTGCTATAGAAGATATTGTGGAGGATCCTCCATCTAGTACTCCATCGCATTTTTGAGTTGGGATCACCCTATATGCTTCTTTGTCAAAAATTAGTCTCCCTTCATCGGAAGTTCCTATAGAATCACTAGGAAATCTTTTGGATAGACTAGATATATCTAAACAACCATCGACATCTAGGACTGTGTCATCTGACACAGTAGCGACAAAACTTCTTGCTGTTACTCCAAAAATGTTCGTCGACGTACCGTCTGTCCCAACTAGCTCTCAATCGCTGGATGGAATCCATCCAGGGGCTATTTCGACAGTATGGTCTGTTCCCATTTGTTTGTCTAGAATAATATTTGGAATCTCTTATATTGAGTCTCAGCAAATTGATCCTTCACAGTGTCAATTTGGGTAGTCTGGTCCTTAAAGGCAAATCATTCCTTTGAGCACTGGATTACCGCTGTATGGGGGGCAATATACCCTTTCATTGTCTCCTCCGAGAGAACAAACATACGAGAGTTCACAACAGAATTCAGGCTATGCTGGAATTACATATAGTGGTTGGGTGCTGATACTACCTCAACAACCAAGAGTTGTATACTCAATGCAACAAATTCTACCTGTGTCAAATATCCCCACTACGCCAGCTATTGTGACTGTGTCACAAGTACAAGCATTTCCTGTTGTATCCCAACCTCAAGCTTCTCAGGTCATCATACAATAGCCTCTTGTCTCTACGATGCCACCACAATCGTCAATTAGTGGCTCCTTAACTGGAGTGACCCAGGCTCAAACGGGTACCATCACCTCTCATCTTAGTCAAACAGCCAGTATTGGACAACATCAAATGGTTTCACAACCATGGCTGGTGCAATATCAACAACCGAAATTCCAACAAGTTTACCAAGGATCTGAGCACCAAATATTTTCAAGTAATGGGCAGCCATATATTCAAAACGGTCAACATCAACCATTTCATAGTGGTTATGCCCATCAACCTTACCAAAGTTATCAACATCAAATGCACTATGCTGGTAAGCAAAGACCCACTCCTCAAGCAATCCCATCTTATCCTGGGTATGCTTCGTCGAACCTGAATCAACAATTGCCCTTCGTGGAAACTTTAGAGTTACTAGATATAAATCAGCTGACAAACGATCCAATTGCTTACGCCCCTTAGTGGCCAGCGATTCCACATAAACTTCCGTCGGATATTCCTAAATTTAATGGAAATCCGAGTGAAGATCCATCGAATCATGTGATGACCTTTCATCTATGGTGTTCATCTAACACTCTAAATGATTATTCAATTATGCTTCGCCTTTTTCAGCAAACGCTAACTGGTTCGGCAACAAAATGGTATATCGAATTGCCTAGAGCTTCATTCGATAACTTCAGCTCCCTTGCCACAACCTTTTTAACCCATTTTCAGTTACCAATAAGGTACGAAACAAGAATAGAGCTTCTTACCAATTTCAAATAGATAATGGACACTCACATATCTGATCATATTCATGAGTGGTGACGTCGTCGTAGAATGGTAAAAACATATGTTCCTGATCAGCTGTTAGCTAAATGGTTTATTAAGTCGTTGTTACCTTCTATTACAGAAGATGTGGAAAAGGGAGGAGTTGTCATTGAAGATCAAGTTATTTCTCATGCACAATATCTAGACTTGATCTATACTCAGTTTGGCACACTCTATGAAAACATACCTGATTCTCCTAGACCGGAATTTTCCATTCCTCCCCCTCCTAAATCAAACAAAGACTCTCATGCTGGCGATGGCGTGATAGGTACGACTAGCACGAAAACCGTAAAGGCTACATCAAAGAAGGCCCGTACAGTTTCAAGTCAAAATGCAAATGAAGAACTTCTCACCTCAAAGTTAAATGTCGTGTCGACTGACAAAGGAAAAGAACCAAAGCAACCAGGGGGAAAGAAGAAAAAGAAACGGAAAATGAAGAAATAGGAGGAGTCATCTCCTAAAAAATATTCTCCAAACCCTTCTAGGCAAAGGAAACCCCCTTCGAGGTGTCATATATGCAATGAGGATCATCGGACGAGAGATTGTCCACATAAAGCTGAAGTTAAGAAACTCTTTAAGAGTTCAAAAACCTCAGTGGTATTGAATGATCCGTTTCCAAACCCGGGAACCAATCTGGTTACTAGTGACAATGCTTCCTGATCCCAAGTGCTTATGTTTTCTATATCAAAGCAGCAAAATGATGCTTTGATATCGACAAGGAATAAAGATTACGAGAATCCACAGCTGTCGAATAACAAGGGTAATGAACAACCTAGTAGTTCGACAACAACTTCGACCGAAGTTGTGCCACCCATCATTCCTGAGCTAATGATAAAACCGCCAAAGGGAGTAGTACACAAATCGACATTTAATACTCGTCCCAGAGCAGCACAGAATTATAACATAGTAGAGGACCTAGCCCAATCATCGTCCGCTATGTCAACACTTGAGGTACTACAAAATTGCCCCTCCCAGAAACAGTCTCTATTATCAACAATAGGTGGGATTGACCAAGCGGATTCCAATCTTGTGGCCTTTAATCATAAAGGATATGACCCTCTGTTACAAGCTAAATTCAATTTCCTTATTCAAGTGAAAGCCCTCAACAAAACTGAACAATTATTGATGAGGGGGCATCTACATGTATTATGTTGATGAGTTGCTGGAAAACTTTAGGATCTCCACCCTTGTCATGATCGTCGACGACATTAAAAGCATTTGATGGACAAGCATGCACCCCATATGGGATTTTAAGTAACTTGCAAGTCGAACTGGGGGGAAAAACAATAGAAATTGATGTTGAAGTGATCGACGGAAACCTCGATTACAACATCCTACTGGGAAGGACCTGGATATATGTTATGGTTGTCATTGTGTCGACCTACTTCAGGAAGATTGCATTTCCCTTCCAAGGAAGTAATACAATCGTTGACCAACAAACATTTCTCCCCAACAGTTCACAAGTTATGGGAAGCATTCCGATGATCCATGGAAGCCCTCATTCGCTTCAAAATATCGGAGTAGGCCTACTAAAAGATCCTACATTGATGGGGACTTTTCCCTATTGCCTCCAAACAATCTGGCGGAAGTGGCCATGGTGGGAACTTGCAACATGATATCTTCTATATTCAGAAGATTCCTGAACATTTTGTCAGTATGGATCATCGCTCTAATAGAAATATTATAGCAATCAATTTTCTTGGCCTGGGGGGCAAACCCAAATCAATTCTCATCGAGTGTTTGGATAGATAGGTCTAAGGAATATGGCACCTCTTCAGATCCTTGGCTGCATGTACATTTTACAGACGAAGGAATCATTCAATCAAAGATGATAGGAGAGGCACCATGGGAAGATTACCACCATTGTTCCCATCTTCCAAATTACCACGAAGATTATTCCAGCAACCTTAATCATCCTTCAGTTTTTTATTTTCTATCAAATACTATAAATACAGTGGATTCCGAGGACGGTTCCTATATTGTGTCAACCTCATTAAAAAATGAAACAACTCCCTTTCCAAGTCAAGTCTTTCAAAGATCTCGAAGGTAAACCTTCATTCCAACCACCGTGTTGAATGCAATGAAGCTTGGGGGGCATCCACCTCGATTTGTGTTATTATGTTGGGGGCATGCAAACTTATCATGAGCAGTGTTACCGCAGGGTTCAAGCTCGTTAAAAAATAAACCTGCCACAAGCAGTGTTACCGCAGGGTTCAAGCTCGTTCAAAAATAAACCCACCACAAGCTGTTTTTATGCGAAGTTCAAGCTCGTTAAAAATTAAACCTAGCAATGAGAAAATGTTCCACCAGAGTTTAAGCTCATTAAAAAATGAACCAATCTCTAGTAAATAACCATTGCGAACGCATTATCATTAGCTTTTTGAGCCCTGGTCGTGTTCTTACCATCACCTCCACTCCGTTTTAGCCGATCATACACCTCCATTTGATTGTTTACCCTTTTGAGGAACATCTGCGACGAGTGATCTTGTTAGCCATCCTTGTGACACTGCCGTGATTGGAAAATGCCAAACCTTACCTGGAATTAGTTGCTACCTGAACATATCACTCGTTTCTCAAGAAGTGAGTCTCCTTTAAGATCTTTTCATCTGACTTGTAAAATATGAAAAGATTGCCGAGCAGTTGGCCTCTCCAGCTCGTTAAAGCTACCGGGAGTGCTATCCCTCCTCTAGATTTTAATCTTTTTGGACCTGAGGGATTATTACACAAAAAGATCGAGCGCTTGTCTTATTTGGCTCGTTAAAACTATTGAAAATTCATCCCTTTTGTATTATTTTATACTTTTTTGGACTTAAGGGATTACATGACGAAAAAGGATCATTGGAGTTTCCTTTCCGTCCCTTTTTAGACTCTCTAATATTGAAAAAGGACCGAGTTGTCTTTTTCGTTAAACTCGCTAAAAACAATAGCGACAAACTTGTCCATGCAGACAAGAACGAGTTTCACTGTCGCTAGGCTCATTAAAACATATCGACGGGTTTGCCTGAAGGGAAAATTATAGAACAAGCATATGTTATCCTCCTCAAGCTTGATAAAAATAAAGAGGTACTGGTCAGCAATGACTGGGGAAAAATTGGGAAGAAAACTTGAAGAAACTTTATTGGTAGCGAGTCACTCTTGAACATGACACTTTCACTCCATCACCATGATTGAGTCAGGTTGGGTTATTCCGTTCACTGATCATATTACCATTGGTCCACTGTACCATCCATCTTTGTGGTTAACGCTACCAATCCATTTCAGTGTCACCGATATGTTCAAGAGAAGTCGATCAGAGAATTCACAAACCCATCTTGTGTCTCATCCGTTGCAATACCTTTATGCTTCATTCTTTCATGACCGCCATCCTGAACCTGTATCATCAGATCGTTTTCACCTCCAAAAGTCATTTTCTCCGTTCCATGTCATAGATGTGGGATTCATTAAGGCCCTCCTATGATGGTTCACTTCTTGTCGACATCAGCTCATTATCCAAGAAGTCGACCTAGGAACAACCCTTTCAGTACTTTGAAGCTTGCATGCCTCAATGGCAAGTTTCTCACTTTTGGCGACAGGTTTATATCAATGGCCTTCGACCGAGAGATTTTGCATGGTGTTCGATGCCAAGTCCCATTTTCACACCACATGAATTGTACTGTCATACCTTGAGGGTCATCATCATTATCGGTGATTCCTCTCGCGCATGTTAACAACTTACATTATTGGCTGGTAATCAGGCGATGTCTTTCCATGTTCGACTCCAGAACATTTTTCACATGGATTGATTTGTACTTCGGGTGAAGATTGGACGAGTTTGAAGACCCCAGATCTAGTTTCATCCATCCGGGCTGCGATATATTCAGGAAAATAAAGACATCAAATATACATCATTGTTGCACATATGATCATCCGAATCAAAGGATGATGGCTCAATCAGAATCATCAGTTTGTCACACAGACGGTTGTCTATCCTATGTACATGAAAATGAATTTATAAAGCTGAGAACGGGAATGCCCGCCTCAGCTAGATCATGAAAATGTTGTGAAGATAATGTATTGTATTGTATCTTATTACAGGTCACCTTCTAGTTCGAAAAACCTTGGATCCTCATGATAAAGCATTTCACTCGACATCAAAAGATTAATGACCTCATACTTTAGGGGGAAACTGTTATAGACATTTTTGGGCATTGCAACCCCAATCATATATGTCCATAAACAAAGGGCTTATAAGTCCCTAAAAGTGTTTTTTCATGCCCTAAAGGAACAAGGTCAGCTGATTACATCATCTCCCAGAACTTCTCCACAGAAAACTGCTCAGAACTGGTCAAAACTAGATCATATAGGTTGCTTAGTGCTAAGGGTGCGATGCATCTCACCTGCCCAGTGTAAAAGGTGCGATGCATACTGGAAAGCCCTTCTGTAGGGTGCGATGGGCGAGAATGGACAAATGGCAGAGACAGTTTGCGAGGTGGATGATCATGGAATCTTCCAGAAACTTCTCCTGTGACACTTGCCTCTCTGAATTTGCCCAGGGATGAGTAAGAGATCATCAATCTCCAAGTGGAATCAAGAACTATCAGATAGAAGACACTAATAAAAATCCCAGAAGCTGACTCACCTCCCTGCAATCATCTATATATGGATCCCTCATCCCAGAGATCCAAAGGCTGGAATTTTGTATCTTGTAAGGAAGTGTTGTTGGTTTCCTGGTGGAATATCATAGTGTTGGGTGATCTAATCTTTTCATGAGGTGAAGAAGGGCTTTCATGCTGGGAGGATGACATTGGGTCAGATCAATGGGTTGTAATCCTCTCTTCTAATCTTTACATCAATAAAGTTATTCAAGTTTTCCTCCACATTCTTGTATGTCTGATAGTATATGCATTTGTGTGGTCAATATATATTTGGTCCTATATTGCTTATGATTGTAGATCTCTGCACTTTGAAGGTATTGTGCTGCTTTGACTTTATATGTACTCTTTGAAGCGGAGTGGTCAAGGGAGAAGCGGCAAAGACCTGTCGGTGAGGAGAAGGAACAAGTAAAGAACCGAGCGAAAGATCGAGGTTGGTATTCTTTGATCCTCTCCTATCTACTTCTCATAAAGGAAAACGAAAGTAACTTTAATTTGTTTGTTTCTAAGATAGATACCCGTCTTAGTGGGATTAATAACTCTGCATGGACACTAGATTTCCCGATAACAAAGAGGATTTAGAATATGCAAAGATGATCTCTTAAATTCTTTTTTATTAACCTCAATCTCTCTACGATGAATTTCCTTTTGTACAAAATTCCCCATTGAAAAAGGATTTATAAATAATTAAAGACATCATGAGTACGTGGTGACATAGAGTTTCCAACATGAATCTTATCCATTGGTAATTTCTCTTCAACCCCAAAACCAAATTTTTACGTATATTTTGATGAATTTTCTTTGTTGAACTATTCTTGGTCCTTATGACATTGTTGAGCATATTCAATAGAATGAATGAATGAGTTTATGCAATCCATCAAGGTGGATCATTCTCTAAGATTTCATGCAATCAAATGGGTACATATGACCACATTCAAGCAAAGATAGAAGCATATGAATAAGAAGTCATATTTTATTTATATATTTATTTATTTTTTAAAATCTTAAGTTGTCTATTTAAGCATATTGTAGCTTTGTATAGTATCTCTCTCCATTTACTTATCCTAATTTGTCTATTATGTCTCACATTTTATAGATATGGTAAAAAAATTAATTGTCTATTTTGTCTCACATTGTAGAAATATAGTTAAAAAATTGTACAATGGAGAGGTGATCTAGGTGGATATTGGTGGCCACCTGCTTATTCCACTTGCAACCCCAACATTGTTTCCTTTAAGTTTCCTAATTTACAACATAATTTCTATTTTTGGTATTTTTCTGGGTCTTGAATTTTTGGAGCCATTTCGAAGCTCTAAATGACATTGTTTTGGAAAATGGGAAAAATAATAGCATGTGGTATGGTTTACAGTCGAAATTTATTGTCCTTGGATAGATATTTCTAAAAAGGTATCACATGTTAGCCCTTGAAATTTCACCTCAGGCTGAGAAAGGTAAACCTCAAGGCAACATCAAACCATTTAGCCTCGTAGCTAGCCCTACGGGGCAAGAGAAGGCTCTCTCCGGTCTATCTCGGTAAAATCTTCAATGGATGAGATGACCAACAAGGTAACACTGATATTAGGCTAGTAAACTGATCGAAGAGTTTGATTTGGGGTTTTTTGGGTTTTTGGTGGCAAATTGAGGAGAGGGCAATTTTGGGTGCGGGGATTGGACACAGTTTCTGCAGGGGGTTCCTTGGGGCGAGGTAGGAGACAGTGTTGATGCCTTTGATTGAGGTGGATGGGTAGGAATGAAAGATGAACAGCTAAAGAGAGCAAACAATAACTTTTAATTCTCTTTAGACAGAAGAAAACATTGAAATTAAACAAACTTAAAAGCAGAGCATGGCAAGCATGAATTCTTACTTTAACACTTCATTTGTTTAATGTGCAGAAGTAAAAGAAAGGAAATGAATCACATAACAAGCTTGCAAGAACATTGAGAAACACACCATCAACACATGAGTCCACAAGAATCCCAAAGAGGACTGCAAAACCCTGGTCTTCCTTAACCAAAAATTGCAGCGATACAGTGAATAATACAATGATAGCTTCTCCCTCAAGAGTCCAACCATGAAAATGAGCAAGAAAGTACATAATATAGATGATCTAACCTCTTTCCCTGCCTCCATGGGTCGAGCTCACTATCCTAGGAGCTGTTTCAACTACTTCTAAACTAAGCACTACAAACTAGGCAGTCAAAACAACTTGCCTCTATAAGCTAGGAAACCAATTCATTCATTTAATATTTACCCTTTTCATGAATGAATCTTCTAGAAGTGTTACATAAGAGTAAAAGTGTCTTACAAGTACAATAAATACATCAAAGAGAATCATAATTCACCCCAAAAAGTCAAACTGGGTCAAACTGCGTTTTTCTGAGCTGTACAGTGCATTTTGGAAAAATATGCCTAACGGGTCGCGCGCCCCTACCTGACGGGTCGTGCGCCTTTGGAGCCATCTTTGGGGCACTTGTAGGAGGAAAAATTGAGCAAAAGTAGGCTTGTTCAAAAGGTCTGTGAGTCTACTTGCCAACCCAACTGGAATTTCTGAATTTGGAGTTCATTTGCCTTGTCAAAAATCAAATCTCCCAAGACTGCTTTCTGCAATTCAAAAAAGTGGCAGAAAGTCAATTTTTACTAGTTTTTTGACTTTCTAGAGGCCCAAAACTTCACCAAATCTCAAGTCCATCCATGAGCATGTGTAACTTTGCATGAAAAATCTGGAAATGCTGAGTTTTTGTCAAAAGGAGTTGCCATGATGAAGGGTCGCGTGGGGGGTGAGACCCGTTAATGGAGAAAACCTGTAAATTGCACAAAAAATTCACAAATGACAAAATTTTCTCTAAATTTCTTGAAATTTGGGCTATGAGTCCCCAATAAAGTACCATGCTCAGTCAAAGAGGCTTTGACCAAAATTTGGAGTGGATCGGGCCTTTTCCGTCGTTTTAGTGCCTTGACCAACCGCCTTGGATTCGGCGATTGTAATTTTAACATTTCTCTAAAACCATGACACCTGTGAAAAACGTGAAAGAGGTTTTTATTCTTTGGCATGTTATGGACAAAAAACTCTCTCAGTTTTCCAAAATTCATCTTTTATTTCTCTGAAACATCATTTGAGTGAAACTTGCCCCGATGTGTGAAATAAGGAATTTTGTCGAAATGGAGCGAAATGAATGGGATAGGGGGCTTCTAAATTCTTGGGGAAATTTTTGGGAGTGGGGAGGGATGTTAGGAAGCAGGGGAAAGTGGAATCTCAGAGATTGAGCGAGGGGAAGGGGTCCAAAAGGGAAAAACATAGGCCAAACCTAGAAAATTGCCAGGTTGTAGCTAGAAACTAGGGTTTGTGCAAAAATGAGTAATTTGGGGGATCTCAGGGATGGGAAGCATTTGATAGGGTATTTTAAGGATAGGGGAATGTGTATGAACATCTGGATACAAGTTTTGCCGATGACTTGACCGTCCAAGAGAAATTGGCTTTCAAAACCTTAGGAGAGGGAAATGACCTTGCCAAGGCACAACTGAAGCATGAACAAGGTGTAAAATGACTCATTAGACACTGACATGATAGTGACAACCCTATGAATGATGATAAACTCAGCTGAATAGTGACATAGATTGGCATTTGGGCAACTTTGCAAAGAGTGAGAGCCAACCCTAGACCTAATGCCTAGTGACCAAATTTTGCTTGAAAACTCTTTGAAATGACAAAATTTGACCTTGACACTCCAAGATCACTTTGTAAGAGCATATTTGATCACTGGAGGAAGGCTGGAAAGACTGACACTAACATTGGTTCCAATGGGGATGGTAGCTCCTTGGAGGTGCCAAGAACCGCAGACCTCTGGGAGACCAGACCAGTGCTTTCTAATCATTGGGCAATGGAGTCATTATTTGACAAACAATACAAGACTTTGACTCATTTATTGACTGAAACTTGACTGAAAACTGACTGAAACTTAACTGAAACTTGACTCAAACCGACTCGATGGCAAACTGAAATAACTTGAAAAACTCACTCAACAGACCAAACACAAATGACTCATGACTGACTTAAAACAAGACTTTTCAAAGCTTTTTGAAGGGCAGCAGTACATCAAGATTTGAAGTCATGATGACAACCACCTGTGTTTCTTACAAGACAATATACCATCAAACTATATCAAAATGCCAATGCAACCAATCAAGCAGATGCCTTCTTGATTGATTCTTCTTATCAGATCTTCTGGTCAACAGTACAAACCTATAACTGAGCATCCAAAAACATAGCTAACCATGATCTCCTTCATCACTGAACACTGCAATAAACACTATCACTGCTGGCTGCAACAAACTTGTTAGAGGATCGTGAAAAACATGAAGATTTGCCACTGCCACCTCCTGCTGAAAAATCAAGGTGTCCTTTGTTTCAAATTCTGATCTGCCTTCATCATGTGCTTCAGTAAAAGTATGCTCATGGGCTTCACAAAACTCTGAAAAAATGGATGGGCAGATCTCTTCTTGGAAAAGCATTTCAGCACATGAAACATATGAAGAATCTGAAAGGTAATCCTGTATGCTATGATCTTCGGTAGTCTGAGAATATGGTGGGTCATCTTCAAATGATATGATAGCCGGATTATCATCTTTGTGAAGGAAAACATTATCTATTTGCTGATCTACAAGACAGTCATCTTTTTCAACAGAGGAAGAAGTTTTCCCAACACTTTCCTGACTATGTGTGCACTGCAAATCTGTTGTAGCTTGGGCTGTAACAAGACCTTTCAAGAGCTGATCTATCTCCTCTTCAGACAAAGGAGACAATGCCTTTTGTTTTCTTCTGCTTGAACAATAATTATCTTCATACAATAGGGCACTCAAACTATCATTTATTACTGATCTATTGAAAGGAGATTCATCACTTACTTGCACAAAGGTCTCACCTTGTTGTTCATGAACATCTGAATCCAAAACTTCATCTATGATCGCAACAGCAGAGCTCTCTTTGATGGGCTTCAGCACAAGATATGCTTGGTCATCATAATTTGAATATAGTTCTGAAGTAGCTGTCCTAACATTATCACATTCTGCAATCTGGTCTTCTTCTGTGGGCAGATCTGAAACAAGCTCTTCTCTTTCCTCATTTTCAGCCATATGGAAATCTTTAGCCTGCTGATCTTGACAAGTATCCTCTAAGATTTCTGTGTGCTGCTGAAACGGATTTTCATATAAAGCCTCCATAATCTCAACATCCATAAAATTATCATCTTCATAATATTTCTCAAGGCTTTCAATAAAACTATAAGCATGCTTGCAACAGTCTTGAATTAAATTTAATGATGGATAAGAGTCCTTATATCGTTCAATGAACATAGTATGAAAATCCTTTAAACAGTAAATACAAGCAGGCGGCAAAATTTCATACCATGATTGGGCTCTACCTTCCAGAGTGGCCAAGAATATCTTCATCAAGCAATCTTCAGGAAAATCCACCTTCAACTTGCGAATATGCATATGAAATCTAACTAGATGTAAAGCAGCATCCTTCTTACCATCATCATTAAATATAGGCAAATTCCTTGACCAATCTACCTTCGGAATTTTATTCGGAAAACCTGGAATGTGATCTCGACTCAAGGGAGCATATCTTCTTGCAATCCGATCCATCTTGAAAAGCTCAAAGCTACTGATCTCTCTGCAGTGAAGTCACCATGAAGCATTGATCTCTGGAGTTTTCAGTGAAGGAGTCACCAGTGAATGATTTCAGCCTTTCAAGTGTCTGATCGTTGTCCACAATCAACAATCAGATCTGAACTTGATACATGTACTGGGGTAAAATGCAAATGAAGTTTTGTATTCACAAGCTCACGGAGATTGACTGAAGCAGCGTTTATCTACTTCCGCTAATGCAAAGCAAAAGCGTTTCGAAGGCTACCTGGCATAACTTCAGGCTCTGTCTAAGACTTATGAAACAAACACATCAATCCATAGACAAGTTTTTCTCCCCAGTATGGTCGCCAGTATGTTAGCGCTTGAAATTTCACCTCAGGCTGAGAAAGGTAAACCTCAAGGCAACATCAAACCATTTAGCCTTGTAGCTAGCCCTACGGGGCAGGAGAAGGCTCTCTCCGGTCTATCTCGGTAAAATCTTTAATGGATGAGATGACTAACAAGGTAACACTGATATTAGGCTAGTAAACTGATCAAAGAGTTTGATTTGGGGTTTTTTGGGTTTTTGGTGGCAAATTGAGGAGAGGGAAATTTTGGGTGCAGGGATTGGACACAGTTTCTGCAGGGGATTCCTTGGGGCGAGGTAGGAGACAGTGTTGATGCCTTTGATTGAGGTGGATGGGCAGGAATGAAAGATGAACAGCTAAAGAGAGCAAACAATAACTTTGAATTCTCTTTAGACAGAAGAAAACATTGAAATTAAACAAACTTAAAAGCAGAGCATGGCAAGCATGAATTCTTACTTTAACACTTCATTTGTTTAATGTGCAGAAGTAAAAGAAAGGAAATGAATCACATAACAAGCTTACAAGAACATTGAGAAACACACCATCAACACATGAGTCCACAAGAATCCCAAAGAGGACTGCAAAACCCTGGTCTTCCTTAGCCAAAAATTGCAGAGATACAGTGAATAATACAATGATAGCTTCTCCCTCAAGAGTCCAACCATGAAAATGAGCAAGAAAGTACATAATATAGATGATCTAACCTCTTTCCCTGCCTCCATGGGTCGAGCTCACTATCCTAGGAGCTGTTTCAACTACTTCTAAACTAAGCACTACAAACTAGGCAGTCAAAACAACTTGCCTCTATAAGCTAGGAAACCAATTCATTCATTTAATATTTACCCTTTTCATGAATGAATCTTCTAGAAGTGTTACATAAGAGTAAAAGTGTCTTAAAAGTACAATAATTACATCAAAGAGAATCATAATTCACCCCAAAAAGTCAAACTGGGTCAAACTGCGTTTTTCTGAGCTGTACAGTGCATTTTGGAAAAATCTGCCTGACGGGTCGCGCGCCTTTGGAGCCATCTTTGGGGCACTTTCAGGTGGCCAAATTGAGCAAAAGTAGGCTTGTTGGAAAGGTCTGTGAGTCTACTTTCCAACCCAACTGGAATTTCTGAATTTGGAGTTCATTTTCCTTGTCAAAAATCAAATCTCCCAAGACTACTTTATGCAATTCAAAAAAGTGGCAGAAAGTCAATTTTTACTAGTTTTTTGACTTTCTGGAGGCCCAAAACTTCACCAAATCTCAAGTCCATCCATGAGCATGTGTAACTTTGCATGAAAAATCTGGAAATGCTGAGTTTTTTTCAAAAGGAGTTGCCATGATGAAGGGTCGCGCGGGGGGTGAGACCCGTTAATGGAGAAAACCTGTAAATTGCACAAAAAATTCACAAATGACAAAATTTTCTCCAAATTTCTCGAAATTTGGGCTGGGAGTCCCCAATAAAGTACTATGCTCAGTCAAAGAGGCTTTGACCAAAATTTGGAGTGGATCGAGCCTTTTCCGTCGTTTTAGTGCCTTGGCCAACCTCCTTGGATCCCGCGATTGTAATTTTGACATTTCTCTAAAACCATGACACCTGTGCAAAAAGTGAAGGAGGTTTTTATTATTTGGCATGTTATGGACAAAAACCTCTCTCAGTTTTTCAAAATTCATCTTTTATTTCTTTGAAACATCATTTGAGTGAAACTTTCCCCGATGTGTGAAACAAGGAATTTTGTCGAAATGGAGCGAAATGAAGGGGATAGGGGGCTTCTAAATTCTTGAGGAAATTTTTGGGAGTGGGGAGGGATGTTAGGAAGTAGAGGAAAGTGGAATCTCAGAGATTGAGCAAGGGGAAGGGGTCCAAAAGGGAAAAACACAGGCCAAACCTAGAAAATTGCCAGGTTGTAGCTAGAAACTAGGGTTTGTGCAAAAATGAGTAATTTGGGGGATCTCAGGGATGGGAATCATTTGATAGGGTATTTTAAGGATAGGGGAAGGTTTATGAACATCTGGATAAAATTTTTGCCGATGACTTGACCGTCCAAGAGAAATTGGCTTTCAAAACCCTAGGAGAGGGAAATGACCTTGCCAAGGCACAACTGAAGCATGAACAAGGTGTAAAATGACTCATTAGACACTGACATGATAGTGACAACCCTATGAATGATGATAAACTCAGCTGAATAATGACATATATTGGCATTTGGGAAACTTTGCAAAGAGTGAGAGCCAACCCTAGACCTAATGCCTAGTGACCAAATTTTGCTTGAAAACTCTTTGAAATGACAAAATTTGACCTTGACACTCTGAGATCACTTTGTAAGAGCATATTTGATCACTGGAGGAAGGCTGGAAAGACTGACACTAACATCACACACACTAAATGAAGATCATATGTTAAAGTTATGACCTTGGGAAGTTAACATTCTAACTAACCTAATGGGGCCCATAAACTTTTGGCACTTCATCTCCTGGGGTTAGGTTTTTGGATGTTTATGGTTTTCCATTGTTTCTTAATGATAAAAATTCTTGTGAGCCTCATTGTAATACATTTTTTAAGGCATGTAGTCATCACATCTCTTCTCAGAGATTAGCTATAATTTCCCAAGCCAATTTGCTCCTATTATATATGTAAAAAGTTTTTATCACTTGCTATTTATTAATTGAAGTTATCTTTCGTTGTATCTATGTGTTATTTTTTAAATATGTATTTCATTCCATTCCTTCATAGATTTGGATCAGTGGTATCAGAGCGTTCTACTCTTTCTCCATTTTTCTGTGCATGTCCCCAACAAGGTCAGGGTATAAGGAGTTGGGACTTGAATTGGTTGAACCCTTGCAAGACTGGCCTCGTCAACCTTGATGACCTCCCATGGTGGAAGAAAAGAAATAAGAGGGAGAAGGATATCCTTTCAAAATGTTGTTTGAAAAGGCCCTTGAGCGACAAAGGAACAAGATGATGGATAACTTTTCCCATATCGTTCAATAGGTAACAACGGGCAAAGCATCTTCATCCAACAATCACTTTGGAGTTGTTTCCCCCTTTAAGGTACAAGTTAAAATTGACATTCCTATATTTGGAGGTCAGATATACACAAATGCCCTAGATAGTGGTTACATCTACTGGAAGGTTTTTTTTTTCTAGGGAAAATATTACTTTTGCACTCCTCAAAGCTGCTCCCCACATCAAGGACTAGTGGGAAGCTCACTGTGAGCAAAGGGACGAGGATGAACCCTCACTATTTTTAACCACATCCTCTTAGAATTCTTTCCAAGATGCTGCCAAGGAACAATATTACTCTCTAGGGAGATATGAAGATAAGTACGTAAAATGGACCATGCTATGGCAAGAAAGGGACCAAGATGTGCCAGAGTTCACAAATATTTTTCATACCCTTCTCATGAAGTTGGGTATTAAGGATTCTGAGCGACATCTGATACTCAAGTACTGCATATGTCAGCAAAAATATATCCGAGAAGAAATGGAATTCTTGGAAATATCATCATTTGGTGCTACATACCGATATGCTATTAAGATTGAACATAATTTTAAATAAAATAAGTGAGACTTTGGATTTGTGAATTAAAGTAGGGGAAAGGCACCTCCAAACCACAAAACAAAGGATAGAGCCAAGGTGGGGTGACCTAGGACAATCCATCAAATCCACAAGAAAATAATAGCACCACAAAGATGAAGAAGGGCACATGAAAATGATGTGAGTTCCACAAGAGCCCCACCTATGACACATATGAGTGGCATGCCAAGCAGTCACTGGTAGCCAAGCTAAAAGCTTCAAAGTCAGATGCATGTTTTGACTCTAAGACAAAACTTGACAAGGGGAATGACAAGAGGAAGTGAATTATTGATGCATAACCTAACATCAACATTGCCACTACCAAGGTCCAGAAGAATGAGTTCAAATATCCAGACGAGGGGGATCATCTCTTCCACTCATAGATCTCGGTGAAGGGTTTTCCGTTGCAGCTCATTATCGACAATGGGATCCAAAAGAGCCTTATCTCAACAAAGTTCGTTAAGAAGTTGGGGCCTACCAACCACAGCACACCCGTAGCCATACACAATTAGGTAGCTACACCAAGGATGATATCTTCGCATCAACCAATAGTGTCGCCTCCTCTACAACATCAAGGCAATCATGGATGAGGTACTATGTGATGTTGCTCCTCTTTAATTTTGTGATGTTATATTAGGTCAACCATACTTGTGGAAGCAACATGTTGTGTATGATTCCAAACCTCACACTGTTATAGCAGAAAACTATATAGGATACCGAGGTGGCCCCGCCCGCTGCCATTTATTTGATCTCCGCTAAGAAATACCGTAAAATCATCTCCCAGACTAGGAAATTTGTTTTCTTTCTAATTCACACTCAAAGTAAGGGGAAGATCATGGCCACTTCCATGGCCCCCAGAAAGGGTTCCTCCACATAATAGAAGCAAGTGGAGGAGCCCATGGAAAGGTATAAGAGAATCTTATCCTCACCCACAGGGGTACCTTTACATTGTCAGTTAAAGCATTTAATCGATCTATATCCCAGAGCACGTCTACCTAATGGGCCAATATACCATTACTCTCTTATGTAAAATAAGGAAATCAAGTGGTAGATCTAGGAATTTCTACAAAAAGGGCACATCCGAAAAATTTCATCACCTTGTGGGAGCCCAATTATACTCATACAGAGGAAGGACGATACCTGGAGACTCATTGATTATCGAGCACCAAATCAAATCACTGTCAGGAAAAAGTATCCAATCCCATGGATTGATGACCTTCTTGAACAACTTGGGGGGATAAACACTTTAGCAAGATTGCTTTTAAGTGTAGCTATCACTAAGTTCCAATAGAACCCATAGATGTATGGAAGACCACCTTTAAATACAAGGAGGGACTTTTGAGTCGGGAAGAGAATTTATAACATATTCGACAGGTCCTTCAAACCCTTCGACAACACAAACTATGTGCCAACTTGGAGAAATGAACCTTTGGATTGAACCAAGTCCAATATCTAGGCTACATCATTGGTGAGAAAGGCGTGCATGTGGATCCAACTAAGATCCAAGTCATTGGGGATTGGCCAGCCTCGACAACTCTAACAGAGCTTCACAGCTTTTTGGGCCTTGCCAATTTCTATGAAAGGTTCATGTTGGGATTCTCTCATATCACTTGATTGTTGAGTCAAGTTACCAGGGGTGAAACAAAAGTAATTTTTTCTAGATTGATTCCCAACAGGAGGAATTCATTGAGCTGAAACAAGGCCTTTGATCTGCACTAGTACTAACATTGCCAGACCTGCAACAACCATTTGAAATTGAGATAGATTCCTCTAATTGTGCTACTGGTGTAGTTCTCACCCAACAGGGGAATCTATTGGGCCTATCACAGTGCGACACTCTCCGATATGATTCATAAATACCCCACCTACAATAAGGAGATCTATTCCATTGTGAAGGATTGTTGGAAGTGGAAACATTACATTCTAGGGAAGGAGATGGTCATCCACACAGATCACTGAACTCTTAAGTTTATATAAAAACAAAGTAAGTTGTATAAATATCGTCATCAGAAGTGGTCCACATATCTACAATAATTTAATTTTAACATTAAATACAAGAAGGGCATCACTAATAACTTTGAAAATTACCTTAGTTGACCCCCAGTTTTGGCACTGACCACTATTCTCAACTCTTGTGGGCACAAGACTTTAGGATGAACAGATCTGTACAAAAGTGATCTAGGATTTGCTCCCACATACCAGATGTTGATGGATGGCAAGTAAGTACTAGAATTCCACCTCCAAGACACATTGTTTTGCTACCTAGGGCACCTTTGTGTTCCTTCAAGAGAGCATGCCAAGTTGATTTGAGAGGCACACTATAGTCGAGTCGTAGGGAATTTTGGTCTGGAAAACAATGGTATTACTGCAAAAGTATTTTTATTGGCTGAAACTATGACATGATGTTGGAAAATATATCTGATCCTACACTGCATGTGCCATCACCAAGCCAACCATTAAGAAGAAAGGTCTGCACACTCCTCTGCCTACTCCTAGCTAGCCTTGGGAATCCATCTCCATGGATTATATGTTTGTACTTCCTTCTACCAAGCATGGTAATGAATGTGTATTTATGGTCATTGATATATTTTTTAAGATGGCTATATTGGCTGCTTGCGAGAAGAGTATCATCATAGAAGACACTACCAAACTCTTATTTGAGCAAGTTGGGGTACATTTTGATATCCTATAGACAATTATATCATATTGGGACAACAGGTTCCTGAGCGCATTCTAGTAGAGCCTCTGGTCATTGTTGGATACCAAGCTCACCAAATCAACTTCATTCCATTCCCAGAATGATGGCCATGTAGAGTTCATCAACATGATGATAGTGCACATACTATGCATGTACAACTACAAGCATCCACAAACATGGGATGAGAGACTTTATTATGTGGAACACAAGTATAATAGATCTCTTCATACATTGATTGGACACAACCCCTTTCAAGTAGGTTTGATATTTCAACCAATGTGTCTGCTTGATGTTGTCATGCCTCTTGTGACTACACGGGAAAAAATTTCACATATATAGTTAGGGGTTGATAAAGCCACCAGGTTTATTGAATGCATCCAACACATCCTCCAACAAATTCATGATATCTTGGATAAATCCAATTCCAAGTAAAAACAACATCGTGATCAACATTGGGTGCCACATACGTTTCAAGTGGGTGACAAGGCATGGTTGAATATATAGAAGGAAAGCCTTTCTTGATCCAAATAGAAAGCTTCAACCCCTTTGATATAGGCCTTACATCATCACCAAGGCCACGGGTGGAAATTATTTTGAGCTAAGTATCCCTCCATTCATTGGTATGCACTCCGTATTCAATGTGGACTACCTTCAACAATATTTTCCACCATTGTTAGACACATCCCACATTGCTGAACAATCGAAGCTAATAGAGCTCAATCCAGATTGCATCAAGCTAGACACAACTGGTCAGATCATGGAAACACAGATTAAAAACACTCACCAATAGAGAATCAAACTATATTGGGTTTTCAAAGTTGACCATCTCCTGCACCAAGGCAAGTCGCTCACTAGGGACCAAATTCAACAAAAGTTTCCCCATCTCATGGAGACAATCAACATGGGTTTATAGTTGAAATTTGTTTTTCCTTAGATAGATATTTCTAACAAGATAATATATGCACTAATGGAGATCATATGCCAAAGTTATGACCTCGGGAAGTTGACGTTCCAATTAACCCCAATAGGGCTCACAAAATTTTGGTGCTTCATCTCCAAGGGTTATGTTTTTATATTTTTATGGTTTTCCATTATTTTTTGATGATTAAAATGCTTACAAGCCTCATTGTAACACAATTCATAAGGAATGTAGCCATCACATCTCTTCTTAGAGATAAGCTACTATTGCCTGAGCTAGTTTGTTTCTCTTATATATGTAAATAGTTTTATGCACTTGCTATTTATTAATTGAATTTTTGTTTCATTATATCTATGTGTTTTTGTTTAAATATGTATTTCATTTCATTCCTTCATAAATCCATATTAGGAGCACACTATCTTTTAACATAATATCTAAAATACTATGAGTCTACATGGTTCCAAAGTTTGACTTTCTACACTTTCTCCTTTACTTTGTTTGATGGTTAAAATTTTTGTTCCTAATTTAATGGTTAGTTTGAATTTCAAAGTTTGTCTTATTGTTGTATCTTTTGCTTAATATTTTGTGGGTTTCATTATTTTGTTTCAATGCATACTATTGCAACTAAAAAAAATCAAAATAAATTACAGTGCACATAGGGAAATGCAATATAATTCAAAAAATTCAATGCTTGCATAGAGTGCTAACCACTTGGTTGAACTATACCTCCAAAAAATATGCATTAAATTCTTAGAGAGATGTTGTGTGTGTCCCAGGCTAAACTACTAGATAGACATCTTTAGTAGATGTAATTGATCTATATAGGAACACACAAACACATAGACCTTGAATGAATATTTGGTTCATCTTTTGAAAGAAATATTATACAAGCAAGTTGAAATTTGATAATATGTATATATCTACAAAGATTATGGTTCCATTGGTTTGTAGATACAATGAAGGGTGATTTTTAGTGATATTAATTATGCTCACTAATAGGCTAGAAATTAATATTAAACTCTATGAATGTTAAGTGAAATGGACTCCTTAGTTGAGTCGTGTCTCTATAAAAACTATCACTTTCTTTATAATTTCAATAGCCCTAGGTGTTGGCACCAGGTTGGGGACAAGTGTTGGAGATAAGTGCCAAGTGTAGAAGAATGAGTTGTGTATCCTATGTTGAACTTATACACTAATGGATTGAGACTACATAAAGGCACTGTGTACAAGCATTGCTCAAGCATATTTTGCCCCGAGAACATTACACCACGGGTTTGAGGAATCTATAATTGTAATGGTTGTAATTGTTGTGCCTATTTTGACAACTGACCAAGGGTTGATTAATGTCTTATATGGAAATCACGATAAAAAATGTAAAATGAATGAAAAAGGAGAGGAGATGTTGGTATTATAATAAGCTTTTGATTTATGAGTCTAAGTTTTAGGGGTGAAGCCTAAGGTGGTTTTTTGTCATGTAAAAATCCAAGTTGTAAGGAATTAATGGAATGTTTATTCAAAGTTGGTCTCTATGAATCTTCTATGCTATGTTAGATGCATTATTTAGCTTGTTAGTGTAATATTTAATGGTTATTTATGTGAATTTTTATATGAAAATGTGATGTTTCCATACTAGAGAGATTTGGACTATGTATGTGATCCTGATACAAAGGTTGCTACAATTCCTATAAGTATCTCAAGTGAGACCTTGTCTAGTATCTAGTGATTGAAAATGTTGATACTTAGGGGGTATTTGTTGGAAAATTTAATTTAACCCTAGGTATGAAATCTTACGTGAAAATAATGGTTCCATTTCTAAACCAGAATTACCAGGATGTTTGTAAAAGAATGAGGTAATGGTATGCAAACCTTCAAGAAGGGAAATCTAGGACTAGCTTTCCAATAAAGAAGAGGAATTCACTCAGAAGGAGACCAAGAACTGACATATCAATTTTTAAAAATGGAAGAAAATGTATACCTACAATGATCTACAAAATATTTTATTTTCTATATTTCCTTGTTTACTTCAGGATTAGATAAAGAGATGAGCAATAATTAACTCTATCTTGTGGTATCAAGAACTGGTGGTGTGGAGATAAGAAGAAATTAAGAGGCTAAAGGTTTTGGACAATAGGTGGACCGAAGCCATCAAATTCTAGTTAGAATGAGTTAAAGAAGGTTACCTAGTTCAATTTTTTATCCAATGCAATGTATTTGTTGATAGGGGGGTGAATTAGTATTGAAAAGTTTTAATAATAAAAAATGTGCAATGTATCCCAAGATATAAAGAAAAGAACATGATAGTGAAAATATGTGGTACGTAGATATTTTTAAGTGGAAACCTAAAGTGGGAGAAAACAATTGAATTGTTTTGTTAATATATTAAGGAGTACATTCAAATTTATCAACACCAACTAAAAGGAAGCACCATCTTCCTAGTTTATCAACACCAACTGGAAGGAAGCACCGACTTCCTAATTTATTAACACCAGATGAAAGGAAGCACCAACTCCCTATTTTATCAGCATCAACCCAAAGGAAGCACCAACTCCCTAGTTTATCAACACCAATAAAAGGAAGAACCAACTCCCTAGTTTATCAACACCAAATGAAAGGAAGCACCAACTCACACTTATCAAGAAACAACCTGAAAGGAGACTATAGTTTCCTGCTTGGAACTACCCCACCACCCACACAAATTTTTTCTTGATCCTTAGTTTTTTCTGTAATACAAATACCCTTGAAAGACTCAACTTTACTGTATTTTGATAGGCCTGCTCCACACTAATGAATATACTCTTCTTCTTTGTATGTACACTTGGAAACCTGTACCTAACACTATACTCATTGTGTTGACACTTAGTTAGGCTTATCAACCCTAATAATTCTTGTTTTCACATTTTTTAAGGAATCCTTAATGAATTAGGGCTTTTCCTTCAAGACAAGCTTGGATTCAGTCTAAATAGGAACTTAAAGAAAGACTCAAACTTGGCCCTGAAATTCGGCCCTGAACCTTGGCTTGCAAAACATAATTTGGTCCTGGAATGAATCCCTGAGACTCGACCCTAACATAATTGGACCTAGCAACTTAGCCTAAAATTTGACCTTGGAACTTTGCACAGAATTTGACCATGAAACTTAGCTCAAAATTCAGCCTTGAAGTTTTGCTAGAACTCGACATCCCTTTTCCCAAAATATGATCACAATATAAGCCTAAAACTTGGCCTTACATACACCAATATTCAGCCCATAATTTGATCCTTTGAATCAAACCTTTACCTCCTTGGATACAATCCTCAAAATAGGTTTGAAACCAAAATTCTATCCATAAACCAGACCTTAAACAAACCAGATTCCATTTCGAAGAAAAGTGCCAAGAACCCTTCAAAATACGTGCCAAAATCCTTCCACAAAATGTTATTTCAAACATAGCTTTACTTCACTCCCTAGTTCATGAGGTATGAACCTCATAACGACTCCTTCACTACTCTAGAACAAAAAAATGTTTGTTTGAGTGAATTACCTTAGTACCTCCTCCTCAATTTCTATATATATTTCTCTGTTGGTTACGACTTTTCAATTATGGTGCCAACATGTCATTTGCTAGTTAGATTTGTGAGAAATGTAGAATATTCAATGAATAGATTTAAAAAATCATATCTCCTCAATTGTGAGGAGTTAGGAGGTGTTTCATATACTGTCAAAAAGGTCTCAAAATGTATTATGTGGCTATGTAATATTCTCATTCATTTGAAAAACCTTTATGCAATAGAAGGATATTCTAAAGTGAACAGCTATGAGGGGTAAGGAAACTTCCTCTTGGGTGCAAAATACCATTATTTTTGGTTTTATATCTTTGTTTT
Organism: Pinus tabuliformis; assembly: GCA_031772625.1. NCBI lineage: Eukaryota > Viridiplantae > Streptophyta > Pinopsida > Pinales > Pinaceae > Pinus > Pinus tabuliformis. The sequence goes on from CM062818.1 coordinate 1,244,556,334, forward strand.
GCATGCTCCTCATGGTTTTGACATCAATGACAATATTAGTTCAACAATCCCCCCTTTTTCACTTATGGAAACCATCACACTCCCATTGTGATCATGCTCCCCTCGTCTTCATGCTTCTTGATCTTTCTCTCCCCCTTTGACATCAATGACAAAGGGTAACTCCCCTTGACACTATATTTCTTATTTTCTTATTATGAAAATAAATTTGGAGTAGAAATTACTCCCAATTTCTATCTAAGATACCCAAATGTCTCCTTGGGAAGTAGTTTGGTGAATATGTTTGCAATCTATTCTTTTTCCCCATGTACTCTAGCTTGATATTATTTTCTATTACTTGCTCTAGTAGAAAGTGAAACTTGATAGGAATATGTTTGGCCTTGGAATGCATCATTGGATTCTTGGAGATGTTTATTGCATTAGTATTGTCACGTAGTATTAGAATAGGTTATTCTATTTTACTTGTATGTCTTGCAAGGTTTTCTTCATCCATAGGACCCGAGTACAAAATGTTGCTGTTGCAATATATTTTTCTTTTGTTGTGGACATGAACTATGAATATTTATTCTTACTCAACTAGGATACTAAAAAATCACCTAAGTAGAAAGTGTTAAAAATATGAAACTGCAATAAAATTACACTTTAGACAGATCATCTAATAAAGATAATAATTGCATTGAATTCATCTTTTTGAGAGGACCAAAATCAACCTAAAGATCACTCAAATCGGATAAGGGAAAGCGTATTTATGAATAATATCCCACATGTGCATATTTGATAAGGCCGACCCTAAAGCAAAGTGGACTGTCTTGGAAGGCTATAAATAGAAGTGCCCTCTATCTAATTTAGACACAATCATGAGACACTCTTCTATCTTGGTGTTTGGATCACATAGGTATGAGGCTCGTCTACGGAGGAATGGGTTCGATCTGAGGTGAAATTGTAGGGTCCAAAGCTCACATTTTAGATCTAGGGTTTTGGGCCATAGTCACAGGCATAACATAGAAGGATCTTGACCACAGTCACTCCCATAGAGGCTCATGCGTACAACTGGAGCCTTCTAGTCTCACAGAGAACTCACTATGCATGCTACTGGGAGTTAGGGTTATCATATACGCAAACACTCACTCACCATAGACCATATCTGGACCTAGTCACTTGCTCATTAGGCGTAAGAGTGCGATTAAGCTGCTATAGTGGCTCGCATAACATCTTGAAGGGTGCAGACGAATATCAGAGATGAATCTGGGTAGATCCGACCACATTTGCTCGCTTGCAATACTTCAAAGAGTGGCCAGGAAACTATAGTCATTCATATGACTCCTTTTCCATGCGACCAGGAACTAAAAGATGAAATATCAGTTGTTCGAATATCTCGCTTAGTGACTACAGGGTTTAGAAGTTGACTGTGTAGTCAGTGACAGTTCACTACATCTTTCAAAGTCAGTATTTTTTAGTAAAAGCTTTGTTGGTTTTATTTCATGGATGTTGTAGTTGTTTTTGCTGGTTAGTTTCATAAATGAAGATATGGATCATTGTACTCTCTTTTTCTGAATCATTTGATGAAAAGCTATAAGAACAATATTTTGCAAGCATTTCCCCATAGTGGGTTTTTCCCTGGTCTTTGATCAATCTTGGTGTATCTATGTGTGATTTCTTTTCTTCTATTGTTCCTTGTGTTCTGCTGCATTAATGATGATGATATTGTTCTTTCTACATAGTTTCATATGATGATGAATAATGATGTAAATCTACATAATGTTATGATGTTTTGGGGTGAAATTAATGTGTTAATGAAGAAATTTAATTATCAAAGCAAAGAAAAATGTATCCCTATGAAAAATTAACATGGAATCAGAGTTGGGCTCAAGAAAAGTCGTGGATATCACCCCTATGATGACACCATTGATGGAAGTAAGAATAGGATGGAGGAGACCTAAAAGAATGCTAGGGTTTGAAGAAAACCTTAGGAAATTTGTGTATTAGGGCTTGATGGATATTATGACGTTATGGTTTGAGAGAACCATGGTTTATGGAAAGATTTGAGATATGGAATCTAGAAACACTAGCATGGTCAATGTAAACATGTTCATGAAATTATGACAAATTTGATGAAGCCCTAGATGGGATAGTCTCTAGCAAACCTGGTTGTTGATAAATTTGATTGAAGGAAACATTGTTATATGGACAATGGAAATTGATGGCTCTTAAAGTCTGGTTTAAGATGGAAAGGATCACCTCTGATTGAGGACAAGTATTTCTTGACTTATGATGCTTCTTTATGTCGTTACTTTTGTCTATACTTATGGATCTGATTATTGATTTGATCATTACCTATACTACCTGCATGTATATTTGAGTATTTGGATGTTTCTGACCTCCTTGATGAAATGTGATAAGAGGGCCCTTCTTAAGGATGATTTGAGATGCAGGAATGAAAAGCTAGAACTAGAAAAGGTAAAGAGGCACTTGATGAAAAGGTGACAAAGTGATACAAGTTTCCTATGTCAAATAAAAGGTACACATGTATTTGAATACTAAGAGATATGATGAATGTTTCATCCACAAATGGTTCTTGCATATTTAAGAAAGTGATTTGGATTCATGTTTCCTATGATGAAATGGTGCACCTGGTATTGAAAATTTTGATCATCGTGAACTCCTTAAATTCTATGAGGTTACTTAATGTTGATCTTTGATATATTGGTGTAGTTGATGTTTGGCTAACATCTGTTGTTTTATCCCAATATTGTCAAGAATGCTAGTACCTGGACTCTAGTAAATGATACTCTTGACACTTGACATGCATAAGACATGATGGATATCATATAGAATGTTATCTCATTTATTTCTATATACAATGGCATTGATAATGCTTGTGATGAGCATGATGAAAGTATGGAAAAACGGTTGACACTCTTGTTGCTTTGGTAAATTTTTATTGAATGACATGACTTAATCCTATTGATAATGATAAGCATGGTAACCATGATGATAGAAGTATAACTGTGAGATTGAAATTCTATATATTTTATTAACCTTGGTTATGTTTTTATGTGATTAGTAACTATGGAATAGGGTAAAACTAAATGCTCTAACTTGATGGATTGATTTGATAGAAGCGATATTTTTTTCATTATCTTTGAAGTGTGATGTTAAACTTGTCAGCTACCCCTATCATGTGACTCCAACCCTTGATGAAAGATTGATGTCATGATGTGATGATGTAGTAGTTGATGGTAGCATGTTATGACCATGATGCATATATGCTGACTTTATGATCTAAAATATTTCTTGATGCATGAAAATATTATAGATAGGTTGATGACATGAATGAATATGATTGAAATGGATTCCCATTTAGAGGCAGAATATCTCCATAATATCCCCTCTCCTATTGTCATTTATATACTCTTTATTGTTGAAATGTTATTTGTGGGCATGGATAGTCAAACATCTGGCATTGAGGATCTGCAACAAAGTTCTAATATGAGGAAAGAAATTTTCCCTTACTCTAAGCCTCAGTTGCACGGAAGCAAGCTTACAGGTGCAATTGTAGCATCCCAACCACATGGATGCAAGCTCAAGGGTGTAACCAAGCACTGATTCAGTTCTAAGCTAGGGTTTGCCAGTTAGGAAGCCACAATCGATCACATAACATCTTGAAGAGTGCAATTGTAATCTCCCAATCACTCAGAGGAAGGCGTATGGGTGCGACTATGCCTGCTGGACACAAAATGAAGTTTTGTGCATGAAATCAGATGATCTCCTGAAGGATATCAGTCCTACTTACATAAAGTAGACAACAAAGGGATCTGTGAAAAGGAAAGTTTGAATGATTACTATAATATGAGCATGAAAACTGAAATTATGTTTGTAGATGACCATGATATGCATATAGATGTGTCATTATGATTAAAGTTTGTGCTACAAGAGTTTGGCATGATTCAAATGATATATGTGAGTAATGTTTGGAGTTTTGACATCATGCTTAATAATTACCTAGAACTTTGACTTGATGACTGGGCTATATTTTGGACTATAGATCTCTCTATGATAGAAAATTTGGATTTGACATGATGGCTAATGATATGATTTGTCGATTGATGATTTTCCTTGATGATAATGATATATGAGTATAGCGACTTCCAATGAATTATATGGGTATTCGAAAAACATGGTTTTGTATTGGAACTATGGTTGAAGTATTGAAAATTGTGATTCAATATGAAGGTGGAACTTGCATGACTGATCCTTGGTGTATGAATTTGCATCTAGTGACATAAATGACTTGTATTATGATCATAAGAATGACTTGATGAAGTTTTGGATTGATATTATGTTGCTGATGACAACCTGTTGGCATGATAATAGATGAAATAAATAATTGATATGAGCTCTACATGTCACCTGGTTTAAAGAATTGACACTATAATATTGATAACTTTGATACTAGTGTTGATCTAGATTCTAAACTTTGATTAGTTGACTTAGTTGATTTGATTGCACAATATTTATTTATGAAAGGATGGGCATGTTGTTTTGGTAAAGTATTATGTTTGTAGAGAGAACTATATGAAGCAAGCTCCTTGGTCCATATATATCTGCATTAAAAGTTACATGGTGAAGCCAAGATGGTGTGTTGGTCCAAACCTCCACTTCAAAAGTTTTCCAAGGTATGACTTTGATTTTGCTTTTGGTTTTATACTGATGGTTTACTCTTGACAGGAAATGAGCCTATGATGATAAAAGTAAGTGGGAGATGGGTTTTGAAGAACGAAATGATGAATCATGTCGTGATGAATCAATTTATGTAGTTTGTAAAATAAAATCTATATTGTGAAGCTATTGAAGAAGTATTGGAAAATGGGAATGAAAATCCTTGGACACTTCAACTGAATTTCAAGGAGTTGTGAAATGATATTGTTGAACTTGACTTGGCTACTGAAAATTGATTCAAGAATTGATGTTCCATTTTGAACATCCATGCGTATATATACATGATGTGCATAGAACCTGAGGCAGTTCACGATTAAGACACTTCATTCATATTGAGTTGCTGCCTATCATCCTTAAAAATATTTGCATGGGATATGGGACTACTTAGACGTACTGATGATTAGATCATTATTGATGATATGAGCACATTTTTTTGCTTCCTTAGTATGATATCTTCCATGATATCTTGGATGAGAGGTCTATGGCATGATCAAGGTTGAGTACGAAGTTGCTAGCATGACTAGCCATGTGTCAAGATGAAGAAGCTCCTTAGAGAGTTGTCTGAGCATGATCTGGATGTGACATGGATATATTGTGATGACAAAGAGTGGGATCTGATTGGTAGAGAATCCCATATATATTTGGGATCAAGATACTTTCATATATTGAGACAATGCAATTGTACAAGACAAGCTTAGGCTTGTGGTTGGCACCTCCTTGAGAGAGAGGATGAATATGGTATCCTTTTGTGATTTATATAATTATTTATGTTCTAATATGATATTTTATTTAATGACCTACATGAAAAAGAGACAACTTCCATTTCTACATGATGATCAAGATGATAACACATATGAGTATGATGAGAGAATCAATGATCGAGGACACTAAGCCAAATATTCCTCCCCTGTTTTATCTCCCAGGGTGTGGAATTGAGATAGAAGGCTCCTAGGGTTGAGGGAACTCTGGACAATAGGGTATAGCCCCTATCTGTTACCCATAGAGTTGGATATGCTTCTCCTCTATCTTCATAGGGTCAGAGATGTTGCTCCCCTATATGGTCTATGCAGAGTATACCCCAGTTAACCTCATACCCACAAGCAGGACTTTTCAGGAATATTGCTCCATATCTGGCCAATTGGTTGAGAGTGTACTTGGGGTGTACAACCTAAGTCGATTATGATGCAGTTTTCTACCACATGACTTCTTAGATTCATTGATGAAAAGATCAATAGGAAATAGGATTGGGTTGAGATAACCCTATGTGGTTCTAGGTTGAGAATGAGCTCCCCAATGTGATATGAGGGTTGATATGTGCTCCCCATGTGTGTTTAGATATCCTATTACTTGATATGGGGTTGTATATGTATAGATTTCCCATGAGATTTTGTGTCAAGATGTGCCCCTCGATGTGGTTCCAAGTTAAGATGTGCTCCATGATGATATGCTCTTCGATGATGATGCGGGTCGTAGATCTAACTCCCCGTCGATGTTTTGGGAAGTATCTCGTTGACCAATATTCAGGGTATTATCACACTAGCAGAGATTCTAGGTAGTATCCAGATGAATAAAGGGTGGTAGCTTAAGCTCCTTTCCGGTAACAAATTATTCTTTTAGATTCGATAATGTTGAGCATATGAGCGGGGACAATCAAGAGAGAAGCACAAATAAGTAAGATATGAATTGAGGTGATCAGTGATGATACGAGACGATGAGTTACCTAAGATTGGATATGATTGTAGGATGCCATGTTGATCGATGGTCATATATTGAGAGGTATAATTATAAAATTCCACTTTAGACAACTCACTTTATGGAGATAATAATTTCATTTAATTCATCTTTTCGAGAGGACCAAAATTGACCTAAAGATCACTCAAATCGGATAAGGGAAAATGTATTTATGAATAATATCCCACATGTGCATATTTGATAAGGTCAACCCTAAAGTAAAGTGGACCCTCTTGGAAGGCTATAAATACAAGTGTCCTCTACTTCATTTAGACACAATCATGAGACACTCTTTTATCTTGGTTTTTAACTTGCACAAGTTTGAGGCTCATCCGTGGAGGAATAGGTTCGCTCCGAGGTGAAATTGTAGGGTCCGAAGTTCGGATTTCAAATCTAGGGTTTTGGGCCACAATCGTAGGTACATGACATAAGTATCTCAACCATAGTCTCTCCCACAGAGGCTTGTGTGTGCGAATGGAACCTTCTAGTCACATGGAAAACTCACTATGCATGCAGCCGAGAGTTAATGTTTTCACAGGCACAATCACTCGCTCACCACAAACTAGATCCAGCCCTAGTCACTCACTTTCTAGGATTAAGGGTGTGACTAGGCTACTATAGTTACTCACATAACATCTTGAAGGGTGCGATTGAAGCTTAGAGACATATCTAGGTAGATCTGATCATAATCGCTCGCTTGTAATACTTTAGAGAGTGACCAAGAACCTATAGTCGCTTAGATGACTCCTTTTACATGTGATCAAGACTCTGAAGATCTCACTTAGTGACCACTGGGTTTGGCAGATGACTGTAGTCAATAACAGTTCAATACATCCTTCAGAATTAGTATTTTTGAGTATAAGCTTTGTTGGGTTTATTTCATGGATGTTGTAGTTGTTTTGTTGATTAGTTACATAGATGAAGATATGGATCATTTTACTCTCTTTTGCTGAATCATTTGATGAAAATCTATAAGAAGAAAAATTTGTAAGGGTTTTCCCCATATTGGGTTTTGCCCTGGTCTTCAACCAATCCTGGTGTCTCTATGTGTGCATGCTTTTATTCTAGTATTCCTTATGTTCCACTGCATTGATGACGATGATACTGTTCTTTCTACATAGTTGCATATGATGATGAATAATGATGTAAATATGCATAATGTTATGATGTTGTGGGGTGGAATTAATGTGTTAATGAAGAAATTCAATTATCAAATCAAAGAACAATATAGCCCTATGAAAAATTAATAGAAAATTTCTCCACTTGTACTTCTTCTATGATCTATACTCCCTTTCCAATCTACATTTGTGTAAGATACTAGTGTCAAATCCTTTCCTTTTGGATACCACGACCTAAGATCTATTGTTCCTTTGAGATACCTTAACATCGTTTTTACTACTATAACATATGTTTCCTTTGGTACTTCTTGAATATTGAAGCCTATCCAATTTCTTGCATTACATAGGGTCTTGAGGCTATCACATAGATTTGGCTGCTAATGATTGATATATAGAGTCTTTGATCCACTTCCTTGGATTCATCTTCTTTTCTCAACTTGCATCTAGTGACCATATTAGTACTCATAGGTTTGCAATTTTCCATTTAAAACTTATTAAATATTTATTTGATGTACTTGGTTTGGGAAATGTATTTGCCTCCATCTAGTTGAGATATATGGAATCCCAAAAAGAAAGTCAACTCCCAAAGCAATGACATTTCAAATTCATTTTACATATTTTTTGCAAAATTATGACTTCATCTATCGTCATCACTTCCAAATATTATGTCATTAATGTATACTTAAATGATGATCATATTGTCTTGATCCATATTTATGTAGAGATTACTATCTATATTTCCTTTTCTGAATCCTTGTTGTAGCAAATACCTGTCCAATCTTGAGTACCAAGCTCTAGGGGCTTGCTTAAGTCTAGACATGGATTTCTTCAATGAAAACATAGACTTCATATTTTGATTATAGAAATCCTTGTTGTTCTATGTAGACTTATTCTTCTAATTCCCCATTAAGAAATATTAATTTTACATCCATATTATATTCTTTGATTCTTTTCGATCATGCATAGGAAAAGATCACTCAGATTGCTTCTATTCTAACTACTGGAGAAAAAGGTTTCTTCAAAGTCTATCCCTTCAATTTTGGTATATCCTTTTCACATCATCCTTTCTTTGTTTTTGGTCACCTTTCCATCTTCATTTAGTTTTTTTTTGAAGACCCATTTTGTACCAATCATAATTTTTTCCTTATGTATTGGAACAAGTTTCCATGTCTCATTTTTCTCAATTTGATTTAGTTATTGTTCCATGGCCTTGATCCAATGTTCATCATTTCTAGATTCCTAAAAGTTACTTGGTTCAGTTGTGGAAAATAGTGATAAATTCCCTTGTTTTGATGTTTGTGTTTTTCTTCTTCTGATTTCTACTCCCACACTCTTCTCCCCAATGATTAGTTTTGGTGGATGATTCTTTTGATACCAACATTTAGATGTCTTGGAAGGTGTATAAAAATATTGATGATTATCTACTTTCTCTTCTTCTTATGCTTCTGGTTACTTCTCTTCTTCATCCTCCCATTCTTCTTTTTCTTCCTTATGCTTTATTTCTTCCTCTTCTTGTGTTATGAAATCAACTCACAAAATAGAAGAAGGGGTCACAATATAATAAAAAATGAATAAGGGGAGGATGAAGAAGAGAAGTAACCTACCTACCTATTGTTTCATTATTCAAAAATGAATAATTCTTGGATGATTCAAATGATTCAAATGATAAGAAGTAACCTACCTTCTTATGCTTCTGGTTACTTCTCTTCTTCATCCTCCCCTTCTTGTTTCATTATATTCTATGCCAAAGTGAGGTTATCCTTTAAGAGTTGGAGAACTTGTTGTTGATGCTCGATGTGATCTTCCACTACTTGAACCTTAGAATTTTCTCTTAAATATATGTGATAGACGGTGGATGATATCCATAAAGTGCCATAAATGGGGTCATTTTTGCTGCAATATGGAAGGAAGTGTTATACCACCAATCAGTCAGAGGAAACCACTTGACCCATTGTGTTTATTTATCAGATACAAAGCAGTGAAGATATCCTTCCAAATATTTGTTCACTATCTCAGTTTTCCCATTAGATTGAGGATGATAAGATGAGATATGATCTAACTAAGTACCCAGACAAGAAAATAATTCGGTCCAAAAATTTCTAGTGAAAATTGAATCTCTGTTGTTTACAATTATTTTTGGGTTTCCTTGTAGCTTTTTAATTGTTTCCATAAATGCAGTAGCAATTGTACTGACTTTAAATGGATGAGACAATGCACAAAAGTGTTCATACTTGGTAAGTCTATCAACTACCACCATGATGACACTCTTTCCTTCATACTTGGGTAAACCTGTGATAAAATCCATTGAAACCTCCTCCCAACATTGACTTGGAATGGATAAAGGTTGTAACAGACTTGGGGTCTTAATTGTCTCAACTTTATTTTGTTGTAAAACCAAACATTCCACCACAAAATTTTGAATATCATATTTAAGGGCATCCCAAAAAAATTCTTTCTTAACCCTATGGTAAGTTTTTAAAAATCCGAGTGCCCTCCTAAGGGAGAGGTGTGCAATTCCAGAAGAATATTTTGTTTGAGTTGGAAATTCTTACAGAAGTATAAGCAATGTTTGTACCATAACGTATCATTTTTCTAGCTAAATGTATCAGATGTAGATCTTGATGTAAATTTTGAATGAGTGCCGACACTTCTTTGTCATTCTTCTATTCATCCCTTACTTTGTTTATCCAATCTGGTTGGATGATAGAAATGGAACAAAGCAATTCTTTCACATCCTAATCCTTTCTTAAGATTGCATCTACAAAAACATTTTTCTTCCCTTTTTTGTAGATGATTTCAAAGTCATAACCCAACATCTTTGTGAATGTTAGGTCCCTATAATACTAGTGTATTCCCTTATTATTATTGTCATTGTAGCCCCTTATTGTTATTGTTGTACCCTTACATTATTATTGTTATGTCGGCTCTGATTATATTGTGACCCCTTAGGCTCCTATATATAGAAAAGGGGTCTTGTCATTTGTATCATCTAAGAATTGTTCATTTGTGCAATGTAAAGGAGGTTTCCCCCTCGAAGAGGATATTTTTGAATTCATTTATCTATCTCTTTCTTCTATTTTGTGAGTTGGTTGCATAACAATTGGTATCAGAGCTTTGGATTCTAGGGTTTTGCTGCTTCAAATAGGTCATCGTGGAATGGTTTACAACAAAATCAACAAAACATAAGTTTATATTGATCTGCAAAAAAAAAAAAAAGAATACAATAGTACAGAGGTCTAATATCTATCTCTCAGCCTCGATTTATTAACCTTTCCTAGTACCCTCCTAGTGCCATTAGAATTCAGATCCATTGTTCTTATACATCTTGCAGGCCAGTTCTTTTGCCTAACTAACTAAAAAGTAAAACAATTTTCTAAAATGAGACTAAGACATAGTAAATAGAAATCGTTGGTTTGCTCCATGACTGGAAGCATGGAGAAAACCCAGATCTGCTGAACATGAACTGCTTTTCCCCAAAATTGGCCGAAATGAGAAGGACAAGAGCTAGGCAGTTGAGAAAGCTAAATCTGGAGTAGCTGATAGGATAGAATCCATGTGGAAGGTTTTTCCAACAAAACCCATGTTCTCATTTCTCCTAGAAGTGACTGGAACATATCTAACCATCACGGTGTATGCAGGAAATTTTGCCGCTGCTACAGGAAATCAATGTTTCTGTAGGAAATCATGGATCTACCTAGAAATAGATATTCTGCTGGGAATTTGATTAATTCTTCTGATAGTCATAGATTAGTCAAATTAGGTAGCTTTCAATATCAAATTTCTTAGGAATAAATAAAAATGATATGCATACCTTAGAGTCTGAATCACCTTTCTTAGTCAAAATGTGGCACTAGGTATCAAAAGGATGGTAATTAGATAGGAAAAAAGGGTATTCAAAAGGGGCAAAGCCTTAGGAATGTTGTCAAAAAGTGACCAAAACCTAGGCCCAACATCTCCCCCACACCTAGTATCTTACATGTCTCCATGCAAACAAAACTTATATATATATATATATATATATATATATATATATATATATATATATATAGTATGCAAAAATAAAAACTCAATCCCCTCCTTGTGTTGTAGCTACTATAGCCAAATGGTCCAACTGAGTTCTGTTGCATTCAACCTTCTTGATTCTATTCATGTATTCTTCATTGTGTATTTGTAGATGTCCGATTTGAACCTGATTCTTCTTCACTATCCTAATGTCCTTCTGGTATTTAGTCCTCCACCTTTCTAACTCTTTTTGTAGGCGCACTCTTTTCTCCTTAAGTGTCTATTGTAGCATCTACAACCACCCTCCAAAATTTTTCCTTAGCTTCTTTTTGGAGCCTTCCTACCAACCTTTCACAACAGCATGTCTTGTCTTGTCAAGTACACAAGCTTTAGTGATTTTCTTGCAAAATGACAACCTGTCCATCAAAGCTTGTTGCATGCCCCTTAGAGGTTGTTTCAATGGACTTAGTCCAGCTAAAGGCTGAGCAACTCCCTCAAGAAATTGTGCAATTCTATTTGGAAGCCTGTTGGGCTCCAAAAGTGCGCAAATCTTCCTATCACTGTTCACTAAGAAAATTGTGCAATTCCTCCGAGCAGGGCTGTTCAACCTAGAAATTGCACAATTTTGGGTAGCAGTTAGCTACTCTGCCTAGAAATTATGCAATCTCTCTAGGCATCCAACCCAGCTCCCTCCCAGAAATGCACATTTTTTTCCTCCTAGCTGAACACACTGTTGCATGTGCAGTTGAGTTGGTCAGTTCCCTTCGGGACCAAGCAAAACGGATTTTCATACATGGGCTACTCCTCCCAAGGCAGCATGCAAATGCATCCCTTGTTTCAGGGATATATTTTTAACTTTTGGAGGTTACATGCAAGGATCATTTCAGAAACCTCCCACCAAGTGTCTCTTGCTCTAGATTTGTGGCATGCGCATCGCAACCTCGATTTTATCGAAACTCATCAACTAGATGCTACAAAGCTCATTCCTCACATTGACCTTGCAACTTTGGCATCACACATTGCATCTAGGATTTGTCCGCACATTCAGCTCAGTTGTCTTGGGGTAAGCCCGCTCGTCATGACTTATGCTACGTTTCTGTCGCTTTTTTTGTTTCTCTTTGTGTGAGTGTTGTTTGCTTCATTTCAGTGAGTGCTTTCTGTCATTTGCATGCATACTAGATTGTACTAGAACTAATTTAGTTTTTGTTTGCATCTCACTGTTGTCGCATGCATGACATTGTTTTGCACGGACAGTCGCCATTGCAGTGACTCACTTCACACACGTGCATGCTTTCTCATTTTCCAAATCCTGCACTTTCTCTATGCATGAATGATCATTCACTCTTGTTTTCACTCATCTCACCATGCATTCAGACTTCTCATGTTTTCAGTCGCCCGTCCGCCGAACTGGGTTGCCTTGGCCCAGATCGTGCCTTGCTTGGCTAGCACTGCACATTTTCGAAAGTGAAGGCTTTTCCTTCCCTCTAGAAATTGCGCAAGTCTATCCAGGCACTAAATTCTAGGCTTGCATTGCGTAATTCTTGGAGGCAGTGCCCCGCTGGCCCTAGAAACTATGCAATGTAGTTTGCTAGTTGCATGTCACCACTGACTGAAATTGCGCATTGCACAGTTTCAACCCTCAGTAGGCCAGACTAGACTGTGCATTGCATAGTTCCTGCAAACAGTCAGCCTACTGACAACCCGACCTACTGACAGCCTATAATGTGCCTTGCACAATTTTGGTAGTTAGTCTCCCGACCTCCCGACGGAAATTACGCAACCTTCATGATCAGTCACACAAGTATGTTGCACGTCAGTTCTCAAGTTCATTTTGGTTTTCGACTGATAGATTTCTTGCCATGAGTGTTTCCATGTCTTCAGGTATCATAGGTGTTCATCTACCTCTCAGCAACACACATACAATGGTTTCAAGGAGAGTAGAGTTGAAGACACTGTTCAGAGCACACTTGATGGTGCAGTCAATCAAGTTTCTATGAACTTTCCTAGCCACGAAGACATCGAGTTTTTTGTAGACAAGGACATCAAGATATGATGGTAGCAACATTACAACAAGAATCACCATGAACAACAGTTGAAGGCAACATATCGGATGCAATGAATGCAAGAGGAAGGTTGTTGACAACATAGAGGCAGAACAAAGTTGCAAGCTCAAGAAAATCCACTTGTGATGAAAGTAACTTTGGAGACTTAGGATATGAGGTGACAACATGACATGAAGATCACATGAAGGCAGAGAATGAAACAAAGAAGTAGTTGCATGTCCTGAAGCAGAAACTCAAGGAAGAACAAGAGCTGCATAGACGTGAGAATGAGTTGTAGCAGGAATAGTTACAGCAGGGGGCACAACATGCACTCACGGATGAAACTGCGCCCGTACAATTTATAGATCCATCCCAGTAGCTGGCACAGAGCAGACATGGTGGGCAGTGTTTTTGATCACATGCAAGGGAATTCAACAACATGCATGTCATTGTGCGCACTCATGCGATCCCACCCATTCAACACACTCACCAAGGAAAATACATGAAGCAAGACTGACTGGAGCTGAACATGCAGTTGACAGTTGATGCGCATGACCATCAACACACTCGAAGATCAACTCGGACACTATGCATCAATGTGTTACCAGTTTGGCCACACCCAAGAAGACCATGTGCATGTTAGCAAACAAGTTGGATGGAGGAGCCACACTAATGCACCAAGATGCAATGGAGGCAAGAGTTCGCTTCAACAAGATGTCACCGTGGAGTGCATGCACACTATCATGGATAGAAAAGCTTGGCATCAGCTCACCACCTTCACCATCACAAGCATGTCAAATAGATGGTCTCATCACAATGGATTGAGTGTCAATGATGTCTTGTATGGCTTGCTCAAGCCATTTTGTCTCACATGGGCACATGTGCCTTGTAATGTAAATTCTTGTCAAGTGGAAGTTCAAGTGTCGATAGTTGGATGTAACATTCATAGAGTAGATGAAGGGTCATGAGGGTAGATGAACTATCACAAAGGGGAATGTCAAGGGTCACCCCACCCTTTGCTATAAATAGAACCTCATAACTCATTGTAAAGGCTTTTGGTGAGCCAAGCTTCCAATAAGACTATCTTAGAGAAAGCTTGGATAATATTGTAACGAGCCTTGGCTTCTCCATTGCATAGAGCTAGTACATCTCTTTGGAGGAGCAAGTGGTTGTGGCTGTAACATTAGTTTTTCAGAACTAGTGTTTGGACATGGATGTATTGTATGACTGGAACTTACACTTCTTCATATAATAGAGCCAACATGTTTCATGCATCTATTGTATTGTATTCTATGCTATCTAGTTTAATCTAAATGATATGTGTATTTGTTTGCTTACACATGCATGTATGGACTATTCTGTATAAGTATGTATGAATCTTTCTGAGATGTGTTGTTGCTTTAACCATCACTTTGGATTTCTCGCTAACTTGATTTCTAGCTTGTGATGCATCTTCACTCGTATGTTCCCTTCCTAGCCGCATACTATTATAGGTTTCCAAGGGGTGCACTCACTTCACCCTCAGTGTGTTAGAACCTCTCATGCACCTTCCTTGACTTACTGCAGTTGTCACACCCTTGCTACCAACAGGGAAATATTACTTTCCTCTATGTGAAATCGCGGTCAAGGCATTACCGTACAACCCACCACTATGACTCCTACACCAAACGGTCTAAGGTCTAATTTGGACTTCTTACCGGGGAGATCACCTTACATGTTGGCGGGTCCAACACCATCAACAGGGTCATTTTTCCATTTGCAGTACTCTCCTGGACACTGTAAGTTCAAATATGGCTTCCTCCATCTCTTGGCATGACCATCTTTTCTTTGAAGTTCCTATTTCTTGTTGAGGGGAAGGAGTAAGATTTTGCTCCTTTAATCCTGGATGGTCTTCAGTGGTTTTCTCCCTACTTCCATTTGATTGTTGGGTTTCCTGGAGTGTTGTTTCCCATTCCCCCTTGTCGACAAACTATGTTGTCTCAATACGAACTTGTTTCTCCTTTGGTTTCTTTATCTTCCCTTTTGTTCGGGGTGTGCCCTCCTTGTTGCTTTCTTTTGTAGCCAACTTTAAAGTAGCTTGGCTTCTAGTAAAGTGCCTAACAGGGTAGAAGTGGCATCCACATGTGATTTAATTCCCACAGTCTCCTTAGTGACTATACCATCCTCTTCCTCTTCTGGTTGGATGAGGGTCCGGGGTTTCTTTTGTGGCATAGGTTCTAACTTGAACTTCTCAAGCTTTGATGACTTGGAAATTTTCTCTTGTCTGTTAGTCTGTGACTTCTTCTTTTGTTTCAGACTCGGTCTTGTCTCTTTGATCCTTGATGATGTAGGTACTTTCTCTGGTTGAGTAGGAGTCCAAATTTTCTTCCTTGGCCTTTGGCTTGACTCTGCCTCTCCAGTGTCTGATTTGGGCAACTCTTCTTCATCCATGAAATGATTTTTGATAAGGAACTCTTCCCAAGTATTCCTCTGTTCCCTTAACACTTCTACCATGATAATTTTAACTAGGCTGTGGTGGTAGAGGTTCTCCTTTAGGTTAGCCTCCCTCTTCTAGGTGGAGGTAGCCATTTTAAACATGGAGATCTTCAAATAATGAGGTAAATTGAGAGGATTATCTCAGAAGTGACCAAGGAAGTGCATATGAAATAGAAAATCCAGGCCAAACCATCCTTCACATGTAATATATTTTTGAAGTAAACACAAAAGGTGTCAATACTTACTGGTTAGATAGCTCTACATAATTCCTTTTCCCCAGTACGAGTTTGCATGCTCCTCCTTTAGGAAAGGTGCACAGACATCCTTATTAGTCCGTTGGTTTTTAAACAAATGCTCTCCCTCTGGTGAAATACCACAGGCTCGAGCTACTAGCTCTTTGGTCAATTTAACTTTTATATTACCGACCTGAGTTCATTCCCTATCCATGTTTAGGGAAAATGACTTAGTTACCTTAGAATTGTTCCCATTGAACTTCAGAAATAAGGGAAGTGACCCTGCCTTCTCCAGTTGCTTCTTTCTATGAGGGTATGCATGTAACATCTCTGACCCCTATGGCTCAAAACGGACAACCGACCTTAATCTTTCCATATGTTGTGAGTAGGGAAGTGTAGGTTTGATTCGGCCCTTTCGACAACTTCCATAGGCTGGAAAAAGTGTTCTTAGGATACAATGGGGAGGAAGATAACTCGATTAGGCGAGATAAAAATGAAATGAAGGTGCGTCGAGGCGGCACATAACGTGATCATGATTTAAAATCATGATCCATTATTACAGGATTCATTGGGAAATAAATGTTGTGCATTTCAAGGTGTATCGGGAGTGAAACCTCATGTCATGATGTGGAATGGCCACCATTTCAATCAAGGGTGAACGTGAATCATAATAATGAAAAAATATATATTTTTTAAAATACACACCATTACCTTAGTCCTTAAATAATTGACATTGAAATTACCTTTTTAACTTACCATACGACCATCAGGTACCTGATGACGCATGTCCTTGCCTTGCAATGATGAGCCATTCAAAAATCGTATCATGTATGGGATCTTGAGGTTTCATGGGGTCGATTTTCTTTGAAGACTTCGGTAACTCACTTACGACTTGTTAGATCTTTGAAAATATGTTCTGCTTGAAATTAATTGAATAATATTGGGAGTGCAACAACCAATATTTTGCTGTAGGAAATTCTTCTGCAGGAAATTTTTCTACAGGAAATACTTCTGTAGGAAATCATAACTTCTACAGGAAATACAAGAATACCAATGGATGAATCCTAACAAAATGATAAAATTCCCTTCATTGTTGTTGTTATAAGTTGTTGTCCCCTTTTATTGTTAACTGATCTTGTTCTGTCTATAGGAACAATCTATAAACCCATCTTCACTTATCCTTGTATAGTTCACTGCCACATGAATAAAGGTGTTGAATTCAAATGTGTAGTGGTCTCGTTGGATTACCAGTCATTAAGGTCAACTATTAACCAACACGAGGTCCATCACCAATTATGAGAGTGAGAATCAAGGTACAATTGATGCATCCTAGTAGGTGTGAATAGATGTGATGTTGTCAAACCCCCTTCAGGATCCAATAGTCAAGGAGCCTTAATGAATCTCCATTGTTGCAGGCGAGATAACCTGACCTTGATGTATACAGGCTTCAAGGCATCACATATCTCTGATCTTGTACCTAGATAATGTGTTGATGTTGATGGGCCAAGATTGTTGGAAGGAGGGCCTTAGAGAATCCCACATCAGTCCTGTGAATCCCACATAATTTATTTTGGGATCCCAAGGGATCTACTTTCCTATGATTTTAACAAGCCTAGGGTAGTTCAAGATCGTCATATTTCAATTTTAGAGAGTCTAAAGTACTGAAAAAGAAAACTCCAATGGGGTTCCTTTTCCATAAGTAGTCTACTGGAGCTAGAAAAGGGATAAACCTATATCCAATAGACACTCCTCTCATGGTTTACTGATCATGAGAAGGAACAAATTAAGCTCAATTTATTATGATGAAGGATCAAGAAGAGGTGGTGAAAGAGATGCCCCCCTTTCCTACCATTTCCATCTCTTTCTTCTTCATAATCTCCTCCAAAACTTCCTCCTTAGATTGGGGCTTCTAATATAACTTTAGCCTATGCCCATTTACCAAGAAGGTAAAATTTTCATCACCTATTGTCTTGAATCGAACAGATCCATTATCAAAGACTTTCTCAATCTCATAAGGACCAAGCCAATGTGTGTTAGACTTTCCTTTAAAATTCTTAAATTTTGAATCAAGCAATAATGCTCATCTCCCTCTTTAAACTGCTTCTTTTTAATGTGCCTGTTGTGCCATCTAGCCCTTTTTTGTTGGATAAGGTTAGTATGCTAAAAAGCATCCTTCCTAATCTCATCTAGTTCATTGAGCTACAGGCTCCTTTGTTGTTGTGCCTCAGTAAGATCTATGCCAAATTCTACTGCCATATAAAAGTTTCGATCTGAAATTCAATTGGCCATAAAACCTGTTTTCCATATACCAATTCATATTGAGAAAACCTGCTAGTGTTTCTCTAGGTGATTCTATAGGCTCATAAGGTTTTTGGAAGTTGACCTGACCAATCCTTTTTGTGTAGTTGTACTGTCTTAGTTAGGATTGTCTGCAACACTTCATTTGTTGATTCCACCTGCCCATTGGCTTGTGGATGGTAGGGAGTGGACTTCTGATGAGTGATTTGATATTTTTGCACAATTCCCTACACAAAATTAGATACAAAATAGGTGCCCTTATCAGTAACAATTTCCCTCGGTACATGAAATCTTACAAAAATATCAGAAAAGAGAAAATCTACCACTACTTTCTCTGTTGCTCTAGACATTGCTCTTGCCTCCACCCACTTCGTAACATAATCAATACATACTAAAATATACTTCTTACCTTTGGACATAGGATTAATGGGGCCTACAAAATCAAGAGCCCACCTCTCAAATGGTTCCATGAGAACTTGTGGTTGCAAAGGCATCTCATCTGCCTGAACAGGTCACCCTATCCTTTGGCAACTGTCACACTTCCAAACATACTCCTTTACATCCTTTAAAATACTTGGCCAATAGTAACCCAAGCAGAGGATTTTATAAGTTGTTCGTTTATCTGAAAAATGCCCCCCACATGGTTCATCGTGACAAGATCTCAAGATATCATATACCTCATCCTCTCTGACACACCTGTGAATAATCAAATCAGGACTAGTGAAAAAGAGATCTCCTTTTATCCAAGAGTAATTAAAACTT
Organism: Pinus tabuliformis; assembly: GCA_031772625.1. Classification (NCBI taxonomy): domain Eukaryota; kingdom Viridiplantae; phylum Streptophyta; class Pinopsida; order Pinales; family Pinaceae; genus Pinus; species Pinus tabuliformis. The sequence goes on from CM062818.1 coordinate 1,244,575,711, forward strand.
TTTCTAATAAATTTCTTTTTCTGATTAGATGAAAAATAGGGTGTTAACTTCCCTATAGCAAGGTAATTGGCCATATCTGCAAACCAAAGTGATTTTACATAAATGGGAAACAAGTTCTTATCAAGGAAGTTACCATTAACAGGAACATCCCCACCTTAATGGTTGAGCCTGGAAAGGAGATTAGCTATCTGATTTTCTCTTCTTGGCCTATCCAACACTGTGATGTCAAATTCCTGCAACAGTAAAATCCACCTAGTAATTCTACCATTAGTAACTGTTTTATTCATAAGATACCGAATAGAAGAATGGTCAGTATGTAAAAAAACTTCATACCCGGTAATGTAATGTCTAAACTTATTAATAGCATAAACCACAAAAAGGAATTCTTTCTCAGTTACAGTGTAATTTAATTCAGTAGGAGTCAATTTTTTATGAACAAAATAAATAGAATAGATTACGAGGGTTTCCTCTTGGCCCAATACTGCTAGTATAACCAAACTAGAGGCATCAGTGGAAATATGAAAGGGAAATTTCAAATCTCGTCCTCTCAAAACAAGTGCTGAAGAAATCTTATCCTTGAGAGTATCAAATGCAGTTTGACATTCATCATTCCAACGAAATTCAAATTCTTTTGTTAATAATCTAAACAGTGGCGAGGCTACCTTGGTAAAATTCTCAATAAACCTTCTGTAGTAGCTTACATGCCCAAGGAAACTTCTAACCCCCTTTTGGTTGGTTGGGGAGCCATTTTTATTATTACTTCAATGTTTGTCAGATCAACTTTAATTCCTGCAGCATAAACATGATGACCCAAAACAATACCTTCAGTCATAATCATAAAACACTTTTCATTACTTAATGAAAGATTAGTTTCTCTACATATTTGCAAAACCTTCCTAATATTAAGTAAAGCTTCTTCAAAAGTATCACCTATTACCATGAAATAATCCATGTAGACCTCTACACAATCATGTAAAAGATCAGAGAAAATGCCAAGTATCGCCCTTTGAAATGTGGCTGGTGTGTTGCATAGACCAAATGGTAATACCTTATATGCATAAGTACCCCATGGACATGTAAATGTTGTTTTATCCTGGTCCTTTGGAGCTATCCTGATCTGGTTATACCCACTGAACCCATCCAAGAAAGAAAATTACTTCTTTCCTGCTAAGGTGTCTAGCACTTGATCTATAAAAGGCAAGGGAAAATGGTATTTTAATGTGGATTTATTTAGTTCACTATAATTTGAACACACTCGCCATTTTCCATTCTTCTTACGGATGATAACCAATGGAGATACCCATTGGCTATCTGAAATAGGATAAATGAACCCTACATTTAATAACTTCTAAAGTTCATCTTTTACAATTTCTCTTAAGGCGGGGTTCATCCTTTTCTGTGTCTGCCTCACAGGCTTCGCATTTCCTTCTATATAAATATGATGAATGAAAGTGTCCAAGTGAATGCCCCTCATATCTGTATATTCCCAAGAAAATGTATCTGGAAAATAATCCAATGTCTATATTAATTGATTTTCTTGTTCATGAGTTAAGGAAGCACTAATATTTAAATTTTTCCTGGGAGAGATTTCAATTACCTTGCTCCCACATTTAGTCATTGAACATGTAGGAAATATAGATAGAAGGGATGAATTTAATTCATCTGTTGTACTATGTTCTTGTAAGTTTTGCTCTAGTAGATCAGCAATGGCATCTGTCCCATGATTTGACTATCCTTCTAGCTACTGAGAAAAATCAGGGTTTGAAATATAGAAATTAATTAGATTTTCCTCAGGTTTTTATTTAAGGCTCATAGCCTGGGCTATTGTTAACATTGGGTGAATTATTTCTGAACTATGTTCTTCATCAACCCAACAAGTATCTTCTGATTTTAAGAGGGGTTTGGCAGAGGGATATAGGTTGATGTATTTGGTTTCATCCCCATGGGTGATGGTCATGTTTCATGACCTACATCCTATGAAGGCATCTGCTGTAGCTAACCAAGGTCTCCCCAAGATCAAAGGACGCCCTTTCAAACTAGTCTTAGGCTGAAGAAAATAGAAATTCGTAGGGTATTCCCAAGAATCTAATGAAATGACAATGTCTTCCAATACACCCTCAGGTTTGACCTTAGATCTATCTGCTAATTCTAACATAGTAGGGGTAGGAAGCAAATCAAAAGATCCTATATGGGATAGTGTTTCTCTTGTCATTACATTAATGGTTGCACCTAAATAAATTAAGGTATTTCTTATTGGGTATCCATTGATTTAACCACACATATTCCAGAGTTTGCATAATTTTCAGTGGAAAATTCGGTGGACATAAGGCTTGCAAGTTTTCCATCTACTTGGATTGTAGAGGGTTCTTTCTTTTGTCTCCCTGGATTTTTGGTACATAGTTCTCTAACCGTTTTAGAAAATATTGGGATGTCCCTAATTGCTTGCAGCGAGGGGATCTTGATGCATACATTTCTTAATTCAGACACTAGATCAAATTCAGTTTGTTCTATTATTTCTTCGACCTCCAACCTCTTTGGAAAAGGAGGTTGGACAGTTTGAGATAAGGAAGGTTCTTGTGATTTTGGAATGTGTTTTCTGCTATTATTTGTACGTTTTCTGTTTCAGGTATATCATGGGTTTCTTTCTCCATAATCTCTTCAATTATTTTTTGTTGGGTCACCACTTTTCCTGACCTAAGTTTAATTTCTTGCAGAGACGCAGGAAATTATTGCAGCAAAGGTACATAAATTTCCTATAGGGCTACGGTGTGATGTAATAGGTAGGATAAGTGGGATAGGTGGTTGCTCCAACATTGTGAGTAGGTTGGGAAGGAAGATGTGTGGGACGTGGTTGAGCTGGTGGAGCAGGCAACTAAAGTTGTGGTTGTGGCATGGGTTGTGGTGAACAAAAATTTTGATGGGGAAAATTTGGTGCAATGAGGTAAGGAAAGTTTCCCTGCCAAGGTTGTTGTGGAGGCCAAGGCTTCTAAGGCATTGGAAAATTCCACATTTGATTCTGAGTATAAGAAAATTGAAAATATTGTTGTGACATACCTGCAGGACGTGGTGGCCATGGCTTTTGATGTGCTATTGCATAATGTGCATTGACAGCTTCTTGATCTGCTAAGTATGCTTCTTTAATCTATGGAAGAGAAGGACATTTATCAGTAGAATGATCAGCTTCACATATTTGACATACCTCTATACTAGATGTAGGACACTCCCTCAAGGGATGTTTCTTCCTACATTTGGAGCAGAACATAGCCAGGTCTTTTTCCACTTCCTCCTATTTCTTCTTAGCCTAAAAAACATCCAAATATGAAGACAAAGTGCTAAGAATGTCAGTTTTAAAATTTTCAAATAAATTTCCCATTTCAACTCTGGTTACCCCAGCCCCTGCAACTGATTTGGTGAATCTGGAAGAAGTATCTCTTGATCCTCTCCCAACCTTAGAATTTCCCCTTGAATATCGTTGACATAACTCACACACATCATCATAAATAATTTTTTATACATCACTTTCTCCCATCAAGTTCAAAACCTTGAGAGATTCTGGTCTTATGGCCCTTAGCAAAATTGTTCTCAAGGTTTCCTTGTTCAGCTAGTTCATCTTGGATATTTGCAAATTGTACTAGAATCTTTCCAGGAAGTCCTCTAGGCTTTCCTCCTCCTTCTGGGTCATGCCAAATATTTCCTCTCATGTCCCTAGTTTTACAGTAATCCTAATACTTTTTCAGGAATACCTTCTTCATGTCAACCCATGTTGAAATGGAGTTTGCACTCAAATCCCATAAATCACCCGAGGGTTGCATCTTTTAATGTGGCAGGAAATAATTTCAACTCTTGAGAATTTGAAGAATAATTGTAGCTCCTACACAATACATCGAACTCAAATAAGAAGGCATCAGGACCTTCACTAGATGTACCACGAAAATTAGGCAAAGCAGAGGGAGGAATGTTTTTCATTTGACTAGCCCCAACAGAATCTTTGATAGGAAATTTGAATGTAATGGGTTCCTCTTCCTTCTCATGATAGTCCCCATCTATGGTACCAGTACCATCTAGATGAGCCATATCGAACCAAAAGGGAGTGGGACCCTGGTGAGCTATAGATCCTTCAGAGTCAGTTGTCTGGAACTCTGGCTTTTGAATAGGATTGAATAGGAATTCCCCTTCAGGCTGAAAACTAAGCAAAGATGATGTCCCCCTAGTAAGAGGAGATTCTTGATGAGCAACAATAGAAGATTATTTGACAGAAGGATCCTTCTTTGTTGTGGGGATGTTGATCTGCTTAGGATCAACTGTCGATCCTTGTTCTGAACGATTAGTCCTTGGTTTAGATTCCCCTGACTCCTTTTCCTTGTTCTTTACGCACTTATTTTTCCCTGCTAGTTTATTATTGAACAAAGTGGTTCTCACACCACCACTAAAAATATTTGAAAATCTATATTGGCCCCTATTTATAAAATAATTCAAAACTTCTACTTACCAAACAATCAGGACATGGATTTAGCAAATTTTTGTCTCTACAAGTGTGTAGACCTTACCCCACGTCTTACCACTTCGACTTCCCCCATCCTGAAAAAGCTCAGACAAAAAGAATCACACTAAAACACTTTCAGTATCATCCCTTAGCACCTCCCCAACAATGATGCCAAAATGTTGGGGAAAATTATAACTTTATAATTTGACACACATATATTAATTATCAACCAAGGGTTATTCGTAACCTTGTGAGGTGTTGTGCAAAATATATGTAGGCTAACACTTCCAGTGCAAAAATACCACTCGCACAATCCCAAATTTTCCTTCTCTCTCTCAACACTTAGTAGAAAAAGTTATGGAGCAGATAATTCATCTCTCCACAACATCTAAAATTGTTGATGCATATCAAGAGAAAGATTAAGAATCAAACAACAATTTAAATCATACTCATTCCAATCATTCAATCTTCCAAATCTGAGCACAAGATGCATGCCTAGTTCTATATTTTAATCAAATTAAACCATTCATGCAATAAACTCAAACATTAACCATGAAAGGAATATGTTGCCGTGAAAATAAAGAAGAGAACTGGAACTTTGTGCAAATATACTTTTAATACATAAAAGATAATGAAATCAAACACAAACTACAACTACTGGAGTTGTGAGTGAAGGGGGCCCTCCCTCACTCACAACCCTTTGATAAATGAAGGGTTTACAACAAAATCAGCAGAACATAAGTTTATATTGATCTGAAAAATAAAACATTACAGTAGTACAGAGGTCTGATATCTGTCTCTCAACCTCGATCTATTAACCTTTCCTAGTACCCTCCTAGTGCCATTACAAATCATATCCATTTTTCTTATACATCCTGCAGGCCAGTGCCTTTGCCTAACTATGTAAAAATCACGATTGTTTGCTAAAATGAGACAAAGACATAGTAGACAAAAATCACTAGTTTTCTCCTTGATTGGAAGCATGGAGAGAACCTAGATGTGCTGAACATGAACCACTTTTCCCCAAAATTGGCCGAAATGAGAAGGACGAGAGATGGGTAGTTGAGAAAGCTAAATCTGGAGTAGCTGAAAGGATAGAATCGATGTGGAAGGTTTCTCCAACAAAACCATGTTCCTGTTTCTCTTGGAAGTGATAGGAACATATCTAACATCATGGTGTCTATAGGAAATTTTGTCGCTACTACAGGAAATCAGCGTTGTTGTAGGAAATCATTGATCTACATAGAAATAGATATTCTGCAGGAAATTCGATTAGTTCTTATGATAGTCATAGATTAGTCAAACTAGGTAGATTTCAATATCAAATTACTTAGGAATAAAGAAAAATGATATGTTTAAATGATATGCATACCTTAGAGTCTAAATCACCTTTCTTGGTCAAAATGCGGCACTAGGTATCAAAAGGATGGTAATTAGATAGGAAAAAAGGGTATTAAAAAGGGGTAAAGCCTTAGGAATGCTATTAAAAAGTAGCCAAAACCTAGGCCCAATAGTGGGGTTTGAAAGAGGACTTAGAGGGCTATCATAGGCCAAAACTTTAGAACTTGGAGATCCAAAATTACAAAGTTACAGTCATTTCAAGATTGAGCTCATACAAAGCGAAAAAAGCAAAGGTGTGTGGTATTTTTAAAATTTGCATCAGTTTTTTTTGAGAAAGTAGTTTGAAGTGATTCAAAGGGCATTGTGAAGCATAATTATCATTCATTGATGACCTGAAGAAAGAAAATGGAAACAACTAGTAAGCAACCTGAAATCACTACTATGACACATGAAGAAGAGGAAGAATTACAACATGATATTTCAAAATTACGAGACCAAGTGCAAAAAATTTCGCTCTCACAAAAAGTAACTGAAGCTAAGATGGATGGTTTAAAGAATGGAATGGAAGCTAAGATGGATGGCATCGAAGCTAAGATGGATGGTATAGAAGCATAACTTAAAGGCAACATGGAAGATTTGAAGATAGATTTGACAACGTTGCTACAAGAAATGTTGACTAATGGCGAAAGGGTAGTAAAGGAAACTCATGATGAGAAAAAAATAAATGGTAGTAATATTTTCATAGAATCTAACATTGGATTGAAGACCCACCATGTTCCAAAGATCGATATGATAAATTTTGATGAAAAGGATCCTGTAACATGGATACTACATATGGAGCAATATTTCGACCTTGATAATGTGCAAAAAACACAAAAGGTACGCATTGCAACTTTATATTTGGAACCTAATCAATTTGTATGGTATCGATGGCTTTTCTCTTGTAAACAAATTGTCACTTGGTCAATTTTTACGGAAGAAATGATAACACATTATGAGGATACAAAAAGAAACACATTTTTATCCAATTGATAAATCTCAAACAAAAGGGATCAATGGTGGAGCACATTAAGGACTTCTAAAAATTGATTATAAGGGTAAAAGATATTGCAGAGGAGCATAAGATTGATGTGTTCATAGTGAATTTAAAGGATAATATCCAACATGAGCTTCACCTTTGGGAACCTGATTCAATGGAGAAGGCATTCAGGTTGGCAAGAAAAATTGAAAGCAAAATTATGGAAACAAGGAAGCATACCAATCACAACTATAAATATGGAAGTGTTGTTTCCCCTAGCCTTCCACAACCTATAATGTTGGCACCACAACAATTGGATGAAAAGGGAGCTAAAGGGCTTTGTTATAGTTGTGATAACAAATACACTAAAGGTCGTAAGTGTGCTGAGAAGAAATTATTTTACATAGATTGTGAAGAGGAAGAAGAAAAGGAAGAAGAACCATCAAAACAAGAGGATACACATCAGGAAAAAACCATAGAGAAATAATAAATGAATCTAACCCTATCTTGTTATGCATTGGCCGGAATTACCACTCCTCAAAATATCAATATAGAAGGACATATCAAGAAGAAAAAGGTAATCATTTTGATTGATTCAGCCAATACCCATAAATTTGATTGATTCGGGAAGTACCCATAATTTTATTCATTGTAAGATAGTTAAAGAATTGAATTGCTTCCTATATCCATCACCAGAGTGTCAAGTGATGGTTGCAAATGAAGGAGCCATAAATTTCTCTGGAAAGTGCCATAATATCAAGCTATCAATGGGAGAATATGTGTTGAATAGTCCAATGCTTTCCATTCCAATGGGCGGTGCTAATGTTGTACTAGGATTCCAATGGCTACAGTCTTTGGGTACGATAGCTTTTAATTTTCAAGAAATTTTCTTGATTTTTTTTCGAAAGGAGAGGAAGTTGAATTAAGGGGTATCACATGGAAACCAGGAAAGATAATCATCTCTAAGGACATGATAAAGCTTCTAAATAAATAAAAACAAGGTGTAATTGCACAATTATGTTCACTAGAGGTTCCCACATCAAAATCATTTATTTCTCTAGATATCCAAAAGGTCTTGGACAATCATTCCAAGGTATTTGAGACTCCCAAAGGCCTCCCACCTATTCATGATCATGATCATGCTATTCATTTGATTCCAGGAAGTGTTCCTCCAAACATCATGCCTTATAGATATCCCTATGCCCAAAAGAGTGAAATTGAACGTATGGTTGCAAAAATGCTAGAGGCTGGTATAATTCAACCTAGTCAAAGTTATTTCTCTACTATAGTATTATTGTTGCACAAGAAGGATGGATCATGGCGCATGTGTCTGGATTATAGGGAGCTCAACAAGCTCACTATTAAAGATAAATTTCTCATTCTTGTCATTGATGAATTATTGGTTGAATTGCATGGAGCAATTTACTTCACCAAGTTGACCTTCGTTCATGATATCATCAAATTAGAATGAATACTAATGACATTCTGAAAACAACATTTAGAACTCATGAGGGTCATTATGAATTTTTGGTCATGCCTTTTGGCCATACCAATGCACCTTCTACATTTGAAGGTTTGATGAATTCCATTTTCAAACACTTCCTTAGAAAATTTGTGCTAGTATTTTTTGATGATATACTAACATGCAACAAGTCTTGGAAGGATCATGTTCAACATGTTGATAGAGTGCTCAAACTCTTGGAGGAGAAACAATTATATGCAAAAAACCTCCAAATGTTTCTTTGGAGTATAAGAGGTGGAATATTTGGGTCATATTGTATCTCATGAAGGTGTTAAGGTAGACCCTAGCAAAATTAAAGCCATTAAGGAATGGAATGGAAGGAATGGAATTGCTTCCTATATCCATCACCGCAGTGTCAAGTGATGGTTGCAAATGGAGGAGCCATAAATTTCTCTAGAAAGTGCCATAATATCAAGCTATAAATGGGAGAATATGTGTTGAATAGTCCAATGCTTTCCATTCCAATGGGTGGTGCTAATGTTGTACTAGGATTCCAATGGCTACAATCTTTGGGTACGATAACTTTTAATTTTCAAGAACTTTTCTTGAAGTTTTTTTGGAAGGAAAGGAAGTTGAATTAAGGGGTATCACAGGGAAAACGAGAAAGATAATCATCTCTAATGACATGATAAATCTTCTAAATAAAGAAAAACGAGGAGTAATTGCACAATTATGTTCACTAGAGGTTCCCACATCGAAATCATTCATTTCTCCAGATCTCCAAAAAGACTTGGACAATCATTCCAAGGTATTTGAGACTCCCAAAGGCCTCCCACCTATTCATGATCATGATCATCCTATTCATTTGATTCCAGGAAGTGTTCCTCCAAACATCAGGATTTATAGTTATCCCTATGCCCAAAAGAGTGAAATTGAACGTATGGTTGCAGAAATGCTAGAGGCTGGTACAATTCAACCTAGTCAAAGTTCTTTCTCTGCTATAGTAGTATTGGTGCACAAGAAGGATGGATCATGGTGCATGTGTATGGATTATAGGGAGCTCAACAAGCTCATTATTAAAGATAAATTTCTCATTCTTGTCATTGATGAATTATTGGATGAATTGCATGGAGAAATTTACTTCACCAAGTTGACCTTCGTTCACGATATTATCAAATTAGAATGAAGACTAAAGACATTCTGAAAACAACATTTAGAACTCATGAGGGTCATTATGAATTTTTGGTCATGCCTTTTGGCCTTACCAGTGCACCTTATGCATTTCAAGGTTTGATGAATTCCATTTTCAAACCCACCCTTAGAAAATTTGTGCTAGTATTTTTTGATGATATACTAACCTACAACAAGTCTTGGAAGGATCATGTTCAACATGTTGATAGAGTGCTCAAACTCTTGGAGGAGAAACAATTATATGCAAAAACCACCAAATGTTTCTTTGGATTATAAGAGGTGGAATATTTGGGTCATATTGTATCTCATGAAGGCATTAAGGTAGACCCTAGCAAAATTAAAGCCATTAAGGAATGGAAAATCCCCACATCCATAAAGCATTTGTGAGAATTTCTCGGGTTGACAGGCTATTATCGCAAGTTTGTTAAGAATTATGAGAGAATAGCAACACCTATAACAACATTACTGAAGAAAGATGCACTTTCTTGGACTTAAGGAGCAACGGAGGCCTTTGAACATCATAAAGAGGAAATGTTCCAAACACCAGCCTTAGATATGCCAAACTTCACAAAAACCTTTATTGTGGAATGTGATGCCTAAGGAAATGGAATTGGTGTTGCTTTAATGTAGGAAGGAAGACCCATTGCTTTTGAAAGTCGTCCAATCAAAAGAAAGTATTTACAAAAAACTATTTATGAGAAGGAAATGTTGGCAATACTACATGCACTTAAGAAATGGCGACCTTACCTAATGGGAAGACACTTCAAGGTAAAAATGGATCATGATAGTCTTAAATACTTTTTAGAACAAAGATTATCTTCAGAAGAGCAGCAAAAATGGGTCACAAAGATTTTGGGTTATGATTTTGAAATCATCTAAAAAAAAGGGAAGCAAAATGTTGTTGCAGATGCACTCTCAAGAAAGGATGAGGATGTGGAAGCATTTCTTTGTGCCATTTCTATTATCCAACCAGATTGGATAAATGAAGCAAGGGATGAATGGAAGAATGACAAAGAAGTGTGGGCACTCATTCAAAAGTTGCAGCAAGATCCCAGTACATCTGATACATTTAGCTGGAAAAATGATTCGTTATGGTATAAATATCTCTTATACCTCTGCAAGAATTCCCAACTCAAAAAAAGATTGTTCTGGAATCGCACACCTCTCCCTTAGGAGGGAATTTAGGATTTTTAAAAACTTACCACAGGGTTATGAAGGTTTTTTTTTTGGTTGACCTTAAATCTAATATTCAAAAGTTTGTGGTGGAAAGTTTGGTTTACCAACAAAATAAAGTTGAGACAATTAAGACCCCAGGTCTACTACAACCCTTATCCATTCCAAGTCAACATTGGGAGGAGGTTTCAATGGATTTTATCACAGGTTTACCCAAGTCCAAAGGAAAGAGTGTCATCATGGTGGTAGTTGATAGACTTACCAAGTATGCACACTTTTGTGCATTATCTCATCCATTTAAAGGAAGTACAAATGCTACTGCATTTATGGAAACAATTCAAAAGCTACGTGGAAACCCAAAGATTATTGTAAGCGACAAAGATCCTATTTTCACTGGAACTTTTTAGACATAATTATTTTCTTGTTTGGGTACTCAGTTAGCTCATAGCACATCTTATCATCCTCAATCTGATGGGAAAACTGAGATAGTGAACAAATGTTTGGAAGGATATCTTCATTTCTTTGTATCTGATAAACAAACACAATGGGTCAAATGGTTGCCTCTGGTTGAATGTTGGTATAACACTTCCTTCCATACTGCATAAAAATGACCCCATTTATGGCACTTTATGGATATCATCCATCATCCATCACATCATATTTAAGAGAAAATTATAAGGTTCAAGAAGTGGAAGATCACATCGAGCATCAACAAAAGTTTCTCCAACTTTTAAAGGATAACCTAACTTTGGCGCAGAATAGAATGAAACAACAGGCAAATCAACATCACAATGAAAGAAGTTTTGATGTAGGTGACTGGGTATTTCTACAACTACAACCATACAAACAAATGTCCCTCAAGCAAGCTAAGAAGGATAATAAATTATCACCAAAGTATTATGGTCCGTACAAGGTGTTGCAAAAGATTGGTACTATGGCATACAAATTGGAACTTCATGTATCTTCTCAAGTGCACCAAGTTTTCCATGTTTCATGTTTAAAGAAGGTTATAGGTGACAATATCCTAGTTCAAACAATATTTCCAAAACTTGACGAGTTATGAAAAATCATATTGGAACCTGAAGCAGTCACAAAAATAAGAACTCGATAGCTACGAAATTGATAAATTTCAGAGTATCTCATCAAGTGGAAGAACTTACCCGCTGAATATTCCACATGGGAGGATGAGAATTTTATATAGAAGAATATAGAACTACTAAAACATTGAGGACAACACTTTTTTGAAGGAGAGGGGCATGTTAGGTCCCTATAATACTAGTTTATTCCCTTATTATTATTGTCATTGTAGCCCCTTATTGTTATTGTTGTTCCCATGTTGTCCCCATATTTTTATTATTGTGCCCCATAGAAGCCCACTATTTTTATTTTTGTGCCCTCACATTATTATTGTTATGTCAGTTTTGATTATATTGTGACCCATTAGACTCCTATATATAGAAAGGAGGTCTTTTCATTTGTCTCATCCAAGGATTTTTCACTTGTATAATGTAAAGGAGGTTGCCCCCTCGAAGAGGATACTTTTGAATTCATTGATCTATCTCTCTTCTATTTTGTAAGTTGGTTGCATAACAATGACCCATTTTTGCTTGTCTTTTGAAGATAATCTTTGTTCTAAAAAGTATTTAAGACTATCATGATCCATTTTTACCTTGAAGTGTCTTCCCATTAGGTAAGGTCGCCATTTATTAAGTGCATGTAGTATTGCTAACATTTCCTTCTCATAAATCACTTTGTGGAAATACTTTCCTTTGATTGGATAAATTTCAAAATAAATGGGTCTTCCTTCTTTCATTAAAACAACACCAATTCCATTTCCTGAGGCATCACATTCCACAATAAAGGTTTTTGTGAAATTTGGCGTAGCTAAGACCGGTGCTTTGCACATTGCCTCTTTAAGATGTTCAAAGGCCTTCGTTGCTTCTACAGTCCAAGAAAATGCATCTTTCCTTAGTAATGTATTTAGAGGTGTTGTTATTTTCCCATAATTCTTAACAAACTTGTGATAATTCCCTTTCAACCCAATAAAACCTCACAGATGCTTTATGGATGTGGGGATTTTCCATTCCTTAATGGCTTTAATTTTTCTAGGGTCTAGCTTAACCACTCATGAGATACAATATGCCCCAAATATTCCACCTCTTGTACTCCAAAGAAACATTTGGAGATTTTTTCATTTAATTATTTCTCCTCCAATAGTTTGAGCACCCTGACAACATGTTGAACATGATCCTTCCAAGACTTGTTGTATATTAGTGTATCATAAAAAAATACTAACACAGATTTTCTAAGGAAGGGTTTGAAAATGGAATTCATCAAACCTTGAAATGTAGAAGGTGCATTGGTAAGGCCAAAAGGCATGACCAAAAATTCATAATGAATGTCATGAGTTATAAATCCTATTTTCAGAATGTCTCCAGTCTTCATTCCGATTTGATGGCATCCTTAAAGAAGATCCAACTTGGTGAAGTAAATTGCTCCATGTAATTCATCCAATAATTCATCAATGACGGGAATGAGAAATTTATCTTTAATAGTGAGCTTGTTGAGCTCCCTATAATTCAGAAACATGCCCCATGATCCATCCATCTTGTGCACCAATACACGTGAGCAGAAATAACTTTGACTAAGTTGAATTATACCAGCCTCTAGAATTTCTGCAACCATACATTCAATTTCACTCTTTTGGGCATAGGGATATCTATACTGCCTAATGTTTGGAGGAACCCTTCCTGGAATCAAATGAATAGCATGATCATGATCCCAAATAGGTGGGAGGCATTTAAGAGTCTCAAACACCTTGGAATGATTGTCCAAGACTTTTTGGATATATGGAGAAATATATAATTTTAATGTGGGAACCTCTAGTGAACATAATTGTGAAATTACCCGCCATTGTTCTTTCATTAGAAGCTTCATCATGCCGTTAGAGCTGATTATCTTTCCCGATTTCCTTGCAATACCCCTTAATTCAACTTCCTTGCCTTCCGAAAAAAGTTCAAAAAAATTTCTTGAAAATTAAAAGCTATCATACTTAAAGATTGTAGCCATTGGATTCCTAGTACAACATTAGCACCACCCATTAGAATAGAAAGCATTGGACTATTCAGTACATATTCTCCCATGGATAGCTTGATATTATGGCAATTTCCAAAGCAATTTATGGCTCCTCCATTTGCAACCATCACTTGACACTCTGGTGTTTGATATAGGAAGCAATTCAATTCCTTGGCTATCTTACAATGAATAAAATTATGGGTACTACCCGAATCAATCAGCACTATTACCTTTTTCTTCTTGATATGTCCTTCTATATTGATAGTTTGAGGAGTAGTAATTCCCTCCAATGCATTACAAGATATGGTCGGATTCAGTTCTTCTTTCTCTAGGGTTGATTCTTGGTGTATATCCTCTTCTTTTGACGTTTCTTGTTCCTTTTATTCTTCCTCTTCACAATCTACGTAAAATAATTTATTCTCAGCACACTTATGACCTTTAGTTTATTTTCTATCACAACTGTAACAAAGCCCCTTTTCTCTTTTTTTTTCCAATTTTTTTGGTGTCAACCTCATAGTTTGTGGAAAGTTCGGAGCAACAATACTTCCATATTTATAGTTGTGAGTGGTAGGCCTCCTTGTTGCCATAATTTTTCTTTCAATTTTTCTTTCCAACCTGAATGCCTTCTCCAATGAGTCAGGTTCGTAAAGGCGAACCTCATGTTGGATGTTATCCTTTAAAGTCCCTATGAACACATCAATCCTATGCTCCTATGGAATATCATTTACCCTTATATTTAATTTTTGGAAGTCCTCAATGTGCTCCACCATTAAACCCTTTTGTTTGAGATTTATTAATTGGCTAAAGAAGGTGTTTCTCTTTGTATCCTCATGATGTGATATCATTTCCTACGTAAAAATTGACCAAGTGACATTTTTTTTACGAGAGAAAAGCCATCAGTACCATACAAATTGATTGGGTTCCAAATATAAATTTGCAATGCGTACCTTTTATGTGTTTTGCACATTATGGAGATCGAAATATTGTTCCATCTGTAGTATCCATGTTACGGAATCCTTGCCATCAAACTTCCTCATATCTATCTTTGGAACGTGGTGGGTCTTTGTTCCAACGTTAGAGTCTATGAAATCATGATTAACATTTATTTTGTTCTCATCATGAGTTTCCTCTACTACCTTTTCGCCATTAGGAAGACTTTCTTGTAGCAAAATTTTCAAACATTCCTTCAAACCTTCCATGCCTTTCTTCAAATCTTCAATGTTGTCTTTCTTCAAATCATGATTAACATTTCTTTTGTTCTCATCATGAGTTTCCTCTACTACCTTTTCACCATTAGGAAGCCTTTCTTGTAGCAACTTTGTCAAACTATCCTTCCAACCTTTCATGTTTTTCTTCAAATATTCAATGTTGCCTTTTCGTTTTGCTTCTATACCATTGATGTCACTCTTCAAACCATCCATATTAACTTCTGTTACTTTTTGTGAGAACGAAATTTGTTGCACTTGGTCTCGTAATTTTGATATATCATGTGTCATTTCTTCCTCTTCTTAAAGTGTCATAGTAGAGATTTTGGGTTGCTTACTAGGTTTTGCCATTTTCTTTCTTCAGGGCATCTACTAATGATAATTTTCTTCACTATGACCTATTAATGACTTCAAACTAATTTTTCAAACAAGAATTATGCAAGTTTTAAAAAAAACTACACACATTTGTTCGCTTTGTAGGAGCTTGATATTGAATTTATTGTATCTCCATAATTTTGGATTTACAAGTTCTGAAATTTCTCCCTATGGTAGCTCTCTGTGTCCTCTTTCCAACCCACAAGTCAGATCAAGATTGGATTTTCCAAGAAGTATTTATGCCCAATCTCCCAAAATGACCTGATTATAGACGTGTTCCATAGAGCGAACTTGTACGAAGTTCCATGTATCACTGTTTCGAACTTAGGCCCTAAAAAAAAACCCAACAAACTACAGTTCGTCCTCTTTCTGCTACTTGTCACAAAATTCGAATCTGATGCTTAGAGATAAATTTAGGACGATTTTCCCAATGTCACATGTTTGATTTAGAATTTGAGATCTTGCAAAAACCCTAAATTCCTCGATACATATCTCCGAAAATATAACGAGAAATGGTCTGAAATTCGGACACGACGTTCATCACGATTTTTTCTCAAATGGTTTTTGTTTCAACTTCTGAGTCTTCGTAGAAAAAAGCTATAGAAAAAAATTCCATGATGACCTATTTGAAGCAGCGAAACCCTAGAATCCCAAGCTCTGACACCAAATGTTATGCAACCAACTCACAAAATAGAAGAAGAGATAGATCAACGACTTAAAAATAAGCCTCTTCGAGTGGTCAACCTCCTTTACATTACAAAATTGAATAATTCTTGGATGATTCAAATGGAAAAACCTCCTTTCTATATATAGGAGTCTAAGGGGTCACAATATAATTAGAGTCGACATAATAGTAATAATGTAAGGGCACAACAATAACAATAGTGGGCTTCTATGGGGCACAATAATAAAAATATGGGTACAGCAGGGGCACAACAATAACAATAAGAGGCTACAATGACAATAATAATGGGGGAATCACTAGTATTATAGGGACCTAACATCTTGTTCTTCAAAAATATGTGAATCTTTTCTTTCCTTCTTTGTCTTTATTTTGTTTGTTTCATCAATTTTTAGTACTTGTTACATTGATGCTTTCTACTATCTTGTTGATTCTAAGATTGTAGTACTTGAATGATTTATTTTACATGAGTACCCAACAAGTATGCCTTCATCTATCTAGGAGTCAAACTTTCCTAACTTTTTTCATCCCTCTTTATGTAACATTTTCTCCTGAATATTCTAAAATGCTTGACACTAGCTGGTCTTCCCTTCCATAGTTCATAGGGAGTTTTGTAATTGTTGCTTCTAATAAACCCTCTGTCCAAAATGTGGAAAATATGTATTTATTGTACCCAAAATATATTATTCATCTTGTATTTTTACAACAAAGTTTTATCCATCTCTTCCATAATTTTTTTTCTTTCTTTCAACCACTCCATTTTGTGGAGTTCTAGTTGTTGAGAAGTGTCTTATTATTACATGTTCTTCTTAGTAATCGTTGAATTCATTTCAAGTCAATTCTCCTCCATTATCTGATCTCAAGCATTTGATTTTCAAATCGATTACATTTTCAACAAGTTCCTAGAATATTTGAAATTTTCAAATGCTTATGACTTCTTGTTAAGAAAATGAACCCAAGTCATCCTTGTGTAGTCATTAACAAGCAACATGAATTATTTTTCTCCATCTAGTCCTTTGGCTCTTATTGGCCCACATAAATCAATATGTACAAGTTCTAGTGATTTTGTTGTGGAATGCTCCTTAGTTTTGAACTCAACTCTAGCTTGTTTTCCATGATGACAACGCTTGGACATAGTGCTTGAAGGCTTTGTGATTTCAGGCATATCCCTTACAACTTCCTTCTTGTTGATGTTGACAACATTGTCAAAGTGTATATGCCTTAATCTTCTATGCTAAAGCCACCTTTTATCTTCCATTCCCAAGCAACATCTTTCCTTTCCAATCTCATTTAAGATGTATATGTTGTTTGGAGTTCTTATTGCTTTTGCAACCAATTTCCCCGATCCTTCTTCCCTTATTTCACATTCTTTTGAATTGAGTATAAGTGTATGTCCTTGATCGCACATTTAGAAAAAAATTAGCAAATCATGCTTTATATCTTCAACATGTAAACAATTTTTTCCATTGCATCTTTGCTTCCAAGGCTAACTGTGCCTTTCCTTATAATTTTGGCAGAGTTATCATTTGTAAAAGTGGCAGATCCTTCTTTTTCTTTCTTCAATGTTATAAATCTGTTCTTTTGTCTCCAATCACATTCTTTGAAAAAAAACTATCAATGTACCATTGACTTTTTATGCTTTGGACTTATAAGGAAAACCCACATACCCGAGCCTTGAAATCTTCCTACTTCCTTTTCAAAGTTATTGCTTGTTCCCCCATATGATTGACAAGAGACTGCCTTGCTTCTACAATTTCTGGATGTATCCCCGAAATTGTTGCACTTGTAACATTCAATTTCATTTCTAAGGGTACCAAAAATGTTATAATTTTTTTTGAAGAACTCATGAGATTTTATACCATAAATTCCTTCATAGTAATTCTTGGGATATCCATAGCTATTTCTTTTATTTCTACATTTGTCATCGAATCTACTATTTATAGCCTTATGCCCAAATTATTACAAAAATAACATAAGCCAAGAAAATATTCGAGTACATGAGTGTAGGTGTTATTTTTTATGGTGTTGTTCTTTTGAAGTCATGATCTTCTTCTTCAGTATTCTTCATTTTTGGTTGCTATATGTCCTCCTTTAGTGGCTTGTAGTCTTCCTTCTTGATAGGACCCCTGAGTGCATGTTAAAATTGGAAACCAGGGCAAAACTTCATGTGGGTCATCTTATTCATGGCTGATAATATTTTTATTAGATTCCTCTCATCGAGAGGTGTAGGATTGATATAAAGATCAACCGATTCCGATAAGTATTCATGGAGATATGAATTTATTTTGATTATGGAATTATTATCAAGCCGACCTACAACTCATGTAGGCTCAGAAGCCCAACAGTCGCATCTATTCACCCACCAACGTTGTGTATAAATATAAGAGGACTTTTCCTCATTTGGACTCACTCATCTCATCACATCTCTCTCTCTACTATGCAAAAATGAGTCTCTTCTCTATTGCGCTGAAATGGGTCTCTCTCTCACACATGTGAAGCCAGAAGCTGTTAAATTTGAAGCTGCAACTGTAGAAGTAAAGATTGAATTGCATGGCCTAGAAGATATCCTCTTTGGAACTGTGTTGTAGGTTCATTTGAACCTCCTCTGAAAGCCATAAATTTTGGTGGTGGAATGAAGTCAATCCGATGAACGGTTTGCAAGATATCGATTGCCCTAGTTTGAAGCCGGAAACTGCTGAAACTGAAGCTGCAACTGTAGAAGTAAAGATTGACTTGCATGGCCTAGAAGATCTCCTCTTTGGAACTGCTCTGTAGGTTCATCTGAACCTCCTCTAAAAGCCGCAACTTTTGGTGGTGGAATGAAGTCAATCCGACGAACGGTTTGCAAGATATCGTCTGCCCTAGTTTGATAATGAAGCTGCTAATGCTGATGCTATTGATCTAGGGTTTGCTACTGCTGATATGAATCAGATTTATTGTACTATTTCTCTCTGCTGAATTATTGAATATAAAAGAAGATTTGATCAAAGGGTTTCCCCACACATTATGGGGTTTGTCCCTGGCTAGCCGCCACATCTTGTGTCTCTTGTCTTGGCTTGTTTTCTGTCGATCGTTTAATGTTCTTTCTGCACTTTACTTTATGTACGTGTGATTGCTAATCTTTGGAATATAATAAGGAAAAGAAGTAAACTATTATAAGCATAGAACATACCATAACTTAACATGGTATCGGAGCTGAGGTGAAGACAAAGCCTGAGCAAGAGCAAGAGCAATCATCGAAGAGAAGATTGGCAAGGCTATCCTAAAAGAACTATGGGGTCCTCAACACACTTTCCTGCCGAAGACAAGCTCTGTGAGAAGGCTGACTATCATGGATGGAAGATGTCTATCGATCTAACCCTTGAGGATCAAGGAGTGTTGGATCATGTGAGAGGCAATATTGTTGAGCCTCCATCAAATGCATCCGCTGCTGCCTGGAACAAATGGAAAAATGGAGAAGTCAAAACAATAGAAGATCATCTGGGACTCTATCGACAAGCACTTGGTGGCCTACAACTTTGAACTGGACACCTCCAAGGAAGTCTACGATAGACTGGTGAGTTTATTTAAAGTAAATGATGCAAATCAAGTTCCGTTTCTTAGAAATAAGATGAAGGAAATTAAGAAGGGTAAAGATGAGAGTATGCAAGCATACTTCTTAAAGATCACTGAAATCAAGAACAATCTCCTATCTATTGGGGAGGCTATTACTGACAGGGAAATGGCACTCATGACTCTTGGAGGATTACCATCCGAATGGTACGTGTTCAGGACTACTCTTCTGAACTATAATGTAATTCCTGGTTTCGAGGAATTAATGGCTAGATGCATTCAAGAATAAACAAGGGAAGAAGAGCAAGAAATTCCTATGCCTAAAGGTCCTCCTACTGCCTTTTCTTCTCATGCTAAGAAAAGAAATAATTCCGGGAATAAATCAAAAGAAAAGGTTGGACCTAAGGGTGGAAGAAAATGACGATGTTACATCTGCGATAAAGCGGGTCATTATGCAAGGGAGTGCCCTGATAGAAAGGACTCACACCGGGACAATGATCAAAATCCCTTTGATGGCAAATCAAAGGAATGACAAATTCAACAGCAAAGGTAAGAGGAGAGCTGGGGATCGAGGAAGAGGACAACCATTCAAGAAGTCTAGAAAGTCCAGGATGTATTAAATGCACCTGACCTCAAAAATAACCTAGTGTCCATCTCGGCAATGGAAGACAAAGGCTACAAGATAACCTTCAATAATGGCAAGGTACGTATATGGAAAAATAATGTTAAAGATGCCTTTACTCTTGGGTTTAGTGTTGATTCATTATATCAGGTCGATGGAAGTCTGCTAGGTGTCATGTCTTATGACACATCTCTTCAGTCCGAACTTTGGCATTAGAGGTTTGCCCCCCTTCATTATAAAGCTATACTCGGTGTAAGACAAATGGTGACAGGGATGCCCGAATTCTGAGTAGAGAAAGAAGGTGTATGTCTAGGATGTGCCGAAGGAAAGCTCAGAAGGGAACCATTCCCCTCAAGCCAAAGCAAGACCTTCGATATATTACAATTGGTTTACTCAGGCATACCTGAGGTTGGCATTAAGAGGGAGACTACTACACCACATACTCCTGAGCAGAATGGTGTGGTGGGAAGGAAGAACCACACGATGATGGAAGTTGTTCGGGCCATGCTACATGATCAAAGACTTCTGAAGTTTATATGGGATGAAACTACAATCACCTCCGTATATGTACAAAATCAATGCCCTCATCAAGCATTGGGTTCCAAGACTCCTGAAGAAAGTTCACCGCAAGGTGAACAATCTTCCGACTTTGAGGAGCTCTCAAGAAGTCGACACCAGGGAACTGAAAAAAAAGGATGATGAATCAATGCCTGATGTAGAAGAACCCATGGATCTGATTGATCCTCATCCACATGAGCCTTCCTCTTCTAGGAAGAGGCCTTCATGGCTTAGGGGGATACTTGATGATGCTGAAGGACATGCTGCACCCTAAGGAACCTTCCATCACAGTAAGAAACTTAACAGGTATCATGGATACCTGACCATCATGAGCACGATCATACAAAATGAACCTTCATCATTCTCAGATGTCATTAAGCATTATCTATGGAAGGATGCTATGACCATAGAATATGAGTCTATTATGGAGAATGATGTTTGGGAAGTAGTTCCCAGACCCTGGACAAGACAATTGTTACTTCAAAATGGCTTTACAAGATAAATCATGCAGCAAATGGAAGTATGGAAAAGTATAAGGTTCATTTTTTTGCTCATGGTTTATCCCAGAAGGAAGGTATAGACTATGAAATTTGCACCTGTTGCCAGATATACGACCATCCACTTGATCATAGCCCTTGTGGCTTCACAATGATGGAACTTACATCAGATGGATGTCAAGACCACGTTCTTACATGGTTCTATCAAAGAAAAGGTCTATGTGGAGCAACCTAAAGGATTTGAGATTTATGATTGAAAATCTCGTGTATGCAGGTTGAAGAAGGCTCTCTATGGGCTGAAGCAAGCACCCTGAGCATGGTATGAGAGGATTGATAGCTACTTGATGAAGTTGGGATTCACTAGGAGTGAAGTTGATCCTAACCTTTACTTTAAGGTTGAAGATGACAAGCCTCTCATACTGGTGTTGTATGTGGATGACCTCTTTCTAACAGGTGCAAACCCTCTCATTCACAAATGTAAGAGGGAGATGGCTTCTGAATTTGAAATGAAGGACCAAGGACTTAAAGTGTGGCAGAAGCCAAGGGAAATTTTCCTATCTCAAGGAAAATATGTGGTAAATATATTGGAAAGATTCGGTATGATGGACTGCAAACTTGTGACTACCTCGAGGATCTTAACTTTTAGAAGTTATATGGTAGTGATGTCGGACCAGACTTGGGAAATGCCTCTGAGTTTCAAAAACTCATTCGCATTGATGTTCTTGGTGAACCTCCATCCGAACATATGTTTTGCAGTTAGCATTGTGAGCTCATATTTAGTTGAGCCTCACTGGATTGATGCCAGGAATCTTCTGAGATATCTTCAGGACACAATCTCTCATGGATTAAGATACACTGCTAGAGATGTGAGACTACTTGGATATACTGATGTTGATTGGGCAGGCAGTGTGGTGGACCGTAAGAGCACTTTCGTGTACTGTTTCACCTTGGGATCTGCTTTGATATCCTGGATGAGCAGGAAGCAGAAGTCGGTGGCTTTGAGCACCGTCGAAGCAGGATATATTGTTGCTAGCATAACCTCATGTGAGGCAGTCTAGTTGCGAAAGCTCTTTAGTGAGCTGTTTGGATTTACATTGGATACCACTGTGATTCTCTGTAACAACCAGAGGTGGGATTCGATTATTGAGGAATCCCGTATTCATTAATTTCTCCAGTAGATAGACATCATTTGGGATATGGTAAGTCGATGAGCAAGGAAGCTCCATCACATTAGGATGATGTACAGGTTGATACACCTTGTCAAAGCCCCGGAGAAAGATCTAATTTGTGATTTTCCCAAACGACTTGGAGTCGGCAAGAAACCTTTGTACAAGGGTCCTACATGTTGCATACATTGAGCTCTGGGAGCTCTGAGGGCTTGCGGTTCCTACTAGAGCAACATATAACCACAGGGTGACTCACCCTCCCCTGGTGGTGCACACTGGAACAAGATGATTCGCTCTCTTGTGGGACAAGATGATTCGATCTCTTGTGGAACAGGATGATTTGCTCTCCTATGTAGTAGGATGATTAGTTCTCCTGTGAGGCCTGGATTGATGTGTTCTCCATGGCAGCCTGGATTGATGTGTTCTCCACGGCGATTGTAGCAGGATTGATGTGTTCTCATGTGAGGATAGGATTGATTAGTTCTCCTGTCGAGGCATCCTACCCATGCAGTCTGGGACTCATGGGAAGTACCTCTCATCTGATCAATGAGCAGGGAAATTAAGTTAGGGACCATAGTAGTACTGATGGACGCATCGTTGTATCTACCGTAATCCCTACGCTAAGATGACCTCCATTGATCTGGGATCAATGATACTGGTATGGGACCAGTGGTAGGAGTTGTACCATACTATGACGTTGACTTCGGGTCGGTTGAGACTGGTCTGGGACTAGTGGTACATACTCCGAGATTGACTTCGTGTTAGTGCAGTACTGGTCTGGGACCAGTGAGAGTGGTACATACTATGATGCTGACTTCGGGTCGGTTGAGACTGGTCTGGGACCAGTGGTACACTTTTTGAGATTGTGATACTGGTCTGGGACCAGTGGTAGGAGTTGTACCATACTATTACGCTGACTTCGGGTCGGTTGAGATTGGTCTGGGACCAGTGGTACATACTCCGAGACTGACTTCGTGCTAGTGCAGTACTGGTCTAGGACCAGTGAGACTGGTACATACTATGACGCTGACTTTGGGTCGGTTGAGACTGGTTTGGGACCAGTGGTACACTCTCTGAGACTGCGATACTGGTCTGGGACCAGTGGTAGGAGTGGTACTTACTATGAAGCTGACTTTGGGTCGGCTGAGACTGGTCTGGGACCAGTGGTACGCACTCTGAGACTGACTTTGAGTCAGTGGAGGATGATACTGGTCTAGGACCAGTGGAGTTGTACTCACTATGACGCTGACTTCGGGTTGGTTGAGACTGGTCTGGGACCAGTGCTACATACTCTGAGACTGACTTTGAGTCAATATGATACATCCTCGATCATTTCTTCTTCTTCATAATTCAGACAAAATCAGAGTAGAACAGAACAATGCAAGAGCAGAGCAAAATAGAGCAAGACAGTACATATTAGTGCAGGGCAGAACAAGACAAAGCAGAATAGGCAGAATAGAGCAGAGCAGGGCAAGGGTCAGGCTGTACAGGGCAGTGCATTTGATGGATGAATAGTAACGACCGATAGACGGATTGCAGATGAAGTTCTCCATGGTTGAGAGGGAGTGTTAAAATTGGCAACCAGGGAAAAAATTCATGTGGGTCATCTTATTCATGGCTGATAACATTTTTATTAGATTCCTCTCGTCGAGAGGTGTAGGATTGATATAAATATCATCCGATTCCGATAAGTATTCATGGAGATATGAATTTATTTTGATTATGGAATTATTATCAAGCCGACCTACAACTCATGTAGGCTCAGAAGCCCAACAGTCACATCTATTCACCCACCAACGTTGTGTATAAATATAAGAGGACTTTTCCTCATTTGGACTCACTCATCTCATCACATCTCTCTCTCTCTCTCTTCTACACATAAATGAGTCTCTTCTCTATTGCGCTGAAATGGGTCTCTCTCTCACACATGTGAAGCCGAAAGCTGTTAAATTTGAAGCTGCAACTGCAGAAGTAAATATTGACTTGTGTGGCCTAGAATATCTCCTCTTTGGAACTGCACTGTAGTTTCATCTAAACCTCCTCTGAAAGCCGCAACTTTTGGTGGTGGAATGAAGTCAATCCGATGAACGGTTTGCAAGATATCGACTACCCTAGTTTGAAGCCGGAAACTACTAAAACTGAAGCTGCAACTGCAGAAGTAAAGATTGACTTGCATGGCCTAGAAGATCTCCTCTTTGGAACTGTGTTGTAGGTTCATCTGAACCTCCTCTGAAAGCCGCAACTTTTGGTGGTGGAATGAAGTCAATCCGATGAACGGTTTGCAAGATATCGTCTGCCCTAGTTTGATAATGAATCCGCTAATGCTGATGCTATTGATCTAGGGTTTGCTACTGCTGATATGAATCAGATTTATTGTACTATTTATCTCTGCTGAATTATTGAAGATAAAAGAAGATTTGATCAAAGGGTTTCCCCACACATTGTGGGGTTTGTCCCTGGCTAGCCGCCACATCTTGTGTCTCTTGTCTTGGCTTATTTTCTGTCGATCGTTTAATGTTCTATCTGCACTTTACTTTATGTACGTGTGATTGCTAATCTTTCGAATATAATAAGGAAAATAAGTAAACTGTTATAAGCATAGAACATACCATAACTTAACAATGCAACAATGCAGCTTCCTTTCTTTGCTTCATTTTATGTCATCATAAATCTTGAACCTTTAGTAGTATTATTTTGTTTATATCCTAGTCTATATCTGTCATTGAATGGTTTATGGTTGTTGATGATTTCATCAAGTATTTTTGTGCTATTGTCAAAATTTTGTTGAATGTCCTTTTTTTTAGTTCATTCGTCAAGGATACTATATTAGCTCCTATATTTTGGGTTATTCTCTCCTTTTCTTCCAATTATTTCTTGAGTGTTTCTTCAATCTATTCAGCTTCTTCTAATTTTACTTTTAGATTTATGATAGTCCTCTCAGCCTCTTCAGAGTTTTGTTAGGACTTTGTAAACATTCCTTTAGTTTCTTCACCTCTTCCCTGAGTATGATATTCTTTTCCTCGTTCTTTTAAGATCTCTTAAGGAACTAACCAATTATGCATCAAGATCCACTTCTCCTTCATAATTACCTTCATAATTTTTAGGATTTTCATTCTCAGTATCTAGTGGCATGAAGAGCACTCTATCGGAATCATTGTCACTATCATCATCTTCATCAAATGAGTTACTATCTTGCGCCAAATAAAGAATTTTCTTCTTAACAAATTTTCCCTTGTTCTTTAATTTGTTTATTTTCAGATATTTATTTTCTTATAAGTTCTTCATCACTACCTGACCCCTTTGCAAAAGGACATTTAGAGGAAAAATGACCAATTCTACCACATTCAAAGCATTTTAAAGGAAGCTTACCTTGATATTTTCTAGTTCCTATTTTCAAATTTCCCACAAAGTTGGCTTCTTCTTCATCCTTTGAATCATCACTACAACCAGAGATTATTTTTTATTTTTTCTTGTTCTTCCTTGTTTTCTTAGCGGAATTCAAAATTTCTTCCCTTATAGATGGATTTTCCTACTATGCCCTCATTTCAAATGTTGTAAGAATTCCATGTAACTCATCTACGCTCAACATAGCTAGATATTTTATTTCTTCTAAAGATGATATTTTAGAATCAAATCTCATTGGGAGAGATCTTAGTATATTTTGAATGATGACTCTATATGCAATATTGTCTCCCAATCCTCTCATAGTATTCATGATATCATCAACTTGGAGAAATTAAGCTACAATATCTTGATCGCCCTTCTTCAGGTGCTCGAATTGTCCTCTATAAGTTTGAATCTTGGCCCCTTTAAAATTTTCATCTACTTCATACACATTCTTAAGCATTTCTTAGATTTCCTTTACTGATTCACAATGCATAACCTTGGAAATTTTTGATCTTGTCAATGCTCCCAGAATGACATACATAACCTTTGAATTACTTTCATAGAGTTTTCTTCCATCTGGATCTATTGGAGTAGAAGTCGGTATCTTGTATTTTTTGAATTTGTAACTATGGTCAGTCTTCATAATGCATATTTGATGTATTTGTATTTATTATTGTAAAGCATATTTTAAATGCTAGAGTCAAAATAAAACTTATTTTGAGTCAAAGTTCCATTGTGAATTTTTAAAGAAGAAAAAATGAATTTTTGAAATGTAATTTTTGGCTTCAAAAGCTGTCAAGTTGGCCTCCCTCCATGTCAAGTTGAACCTAGATAAATACACACCCATTTAGAGAAAAAATACTACTATATAAAGGTATTTCAACTTCCTCCACTTTGGAATTCACATTGTCTCACATAAGACACATTGTGGACGACTACAGGGGACAAAATTTCTGAGATGACTGGAAATTGCAGGATGGCTGAAATTCAAGGTCAAGATAAGTAGAGAAAATTGTTGGATCAGATTGGGAGGCTTGAATTAAAGGGGAACCAAGTTTGACCATAGGTGTAATTTTGTTTGTCATTTAACAAGAAGAATTTATCCATTGAAAAGGTTGTTGGGTTTTTCCCCTTGGTGGGTTTTCCCAAGGAAAATCTTGTATTCTTTTGTGCATTGTGGTCTCTACTATTCTACTATTATTTATGGTTGAATTTCTAAAGTATAATTTTTGAATGATATATTGGAATAATTTAAAAGAATATTTACTTGAAAGAAAAACTTCGGCGTAAATCACATGTAGACATACATTTGTCGACGTGTTTCGAACCAACTAGTGTGGTTCATCGTCAGGACAAGTTGAAGAAACAGATCCAGCTTAGCATGATAAATAGTCTCAGCAGTCTCCAACGGCTAATTTTGACCTTAGGACCCAGGTCAAATTCTTATTTATTAATTTAATATTATCATAATTATTATTATTATTATTTTTCTTATGGAAATAAGTTAAATTAGGTAAAATGGTTGGTTTAAAAGGGAATATATTTATTTATTTAAATTTGAATATATATATATATATATATATATATATATATATATATATATATATATATATATAATATTAGGTTATTAAGGTAAAAGTTAGGATTAATAATTTCCATGGTTGGCAGAGCACATTGAGGACTTCCAAAAATTGAATATAATGGTAAATGATATTCCAGAGAAGTAGAGGATTAATGTCTTCATAGGAAATTTAAAGGCTAACATTCAACATGAGGTTCATCTTTGGGAACCTGATTCATTGGAGAAGGCATTCAGGCTGGAAAGAAAAATTGAAAGCAAAATTATGGCAACAAGGAATCCTACCACTCACAATTATAAATATGGAAGTGTTGTTTCTCCTAGCCTTCCACAACCTACAAGGTTGACACCACAACAATCGGAAGAAAAAGGAGAAAACGACCTTTTTTACAGTTGTGATAAAAGATACACTAACGGTCATAAGTGTGCTGATAAGAAATTATTTTACATTGATTGTGAAGAGGAGGAAGAAAAGGATCAAGAAACGTCAAAAGAAGAGGATATACACCAGGAACCAACCCCAGAGAAAGAAGAAATGAATCTGACCATATCTTGTAATGCATTGGCAGGAATTACCACTCCTCAAACTCTCAAGATAGAAGGACATATCAAGAAGAAAAAGGATAACCTCACTTTCACACAGAATCGAATGAAACAACATGCAGATCAAAATTGCAGCGAAATAAGTTTTGATATATGTGATTGGGTATTTTTACAAATATAACCATACAAACAACTGTCCCTCAAGCAAGATAAAAAGGATAATAAATTATCACCAAAGTACTATGGTCCTTACTAGGTGATCAAATTACATCCCAAATAGGTGACCTGGGGAAAATCATCATAACATTCTCTCTGAGCATCAGATTGAAATTTCATAAAAAGTAACAGAAAGGGAATGTCCTGTATTTTTTTGTGTATCAGTTTGAGGTCCTAAGGTTGAAACAGTGACATGTGACACTTTGTACAAGTTCACTCTACTAAAAAATTATATAATCAAGTCATCTTGGGAGATTGGGCATAACTCTTTCTTGGAGAATAGAATATTGATCAGACTGGTGGGGTTAGAAAGAAGACTCAAAGGGTTACCACTGGATAGAATTTCAGAACTTGAAGATCTAAAATTATAGAGCTACAGTCGTTTAAATATCGAGCTCCTAAAAGAAAGAAAAATAATGACTCAAATCAAGAAAATAGAAACATCTAGTAAGAAAAATTGGATGGATGATTTGAAGAATGTGATCGAAGCTAAGATAAATAGGTTTATATGTGCCATGGAAGCTAATATCGATGGTATGGAAGCATATTTGAAGAAAGACATGGAATATTTGAAGAAATACATGTAAGGTTTGAAGGAAGGTGGGACAAAGCTGCTACAAGAAATGCATCCTAATGACGAAAAGGTAGTAGAGGAAACTCTTAATGAGAAAAAAATAAATGTTAATCATGATTTCATAGAATATAACATTGGATTGAAGACCCACTATATTCCAAAGATCAATATGAGGAATTTTGATGATAAGGATCCCATAACACAGATACTACAGATGGATAAATATTTTGATCTACATGATGTGCAACTATTACAAAAGGTACGCATTGCATCTTTATATTTAGAACCGAATCAATTTTTATGGTATAAAGGGATTTGTTCTCATAAACCACTTCTCACTTGGTCATTATTCATGGAGGAAATGATAGCACATTATGTGGATACAAAGAGCAACACCTTCTTTAGCCAATTGATAAATCTCAGACAAAAGGGTTCAATGGGAGATCACATTGAGGACTTCCAAAAATTGAATATAAAGGTAAATAATATTCCAGAGAAGTAGAGGATTGATGTCTTCATAGGGACTTTAAAGGATAACATTAAACATGATTTTCATCTTTGGGAACCTGATTCATTGGAGAAGGCATTCAGGCTGGAAAGAAAAATTGAAAGCAAAATTATGGCAACAATAAATCCTACCATTCATAAAGATGGAAGTGTTATTGCTCCTAGACTTCCACAACCTACAAGGTTGACACCACAACAATTGGAAGAAAAAGGAGAAAACGACCTTTGTTACAGTTGTGATAGAAAATACACTAAAGGTCATAAGTGTGTTGAGAAGAAATTATTTTACATTTATTGTGAAGAGGAGGAAGAAAAGGATCAAGAAACATCAAAAGAAGAGGATATACACCAAAAACCAACCCCAGAGAAAGAAGAAATGAATCCAACCATATCCTATAATGCATTGGTAGGAATTACCACTCCTCAAAATCTCAAGATAGAAGGACATATCAAGAAGAAAAGGGATAACCTCACTTTCACGCAGAATCGAATGAAACAACAGGAAGATCAACATCGCAATGAAAGAAGTTTTGATATATGAGACTGAGTACTTTACGAATACAACCATACAAGAAAATGTCCCTCAATCAAGCTAATAAGGATAATAAATTATCACCAAAGCACTATGGTACTTTCAAGGTGCTGCAAAATATTGGTACTATGGCACATGAATTGGAGCTTCCTACATCTTGCCGAGTGCCCCTAGTTTTCCATGTTTCATGCTTAAAGAAGGTTATAGGTGACAAGCTCCCAGTTCAAACAGTATTTTTGGAACTTGATGAGGAAGTAAAAATCATATTGGAACCTGAAGTAGTCATAGAAACAAGAACCCGATAGCTACGAAATCAGTCAATTTAAGAGTATCTCATCAAGTGGAAGAACTTACCCGCTGAAGATTCCACATGGGAGGACAAGAATTTTATACAGAAGCATATAAAACTACTCAAGCATTGAGGACAACATGTTTTTCAGGAGAGGGGTGTGTTTGGTCCCTATACTACTATTGTAACCCCTTATTGTTATTATTGAAAACCCCTTATTATATTTTTGTGGCCATGTAGTCCCCATATTGTTTTTATTGTGCCCCATAGAAGCCCACTATTGTTATTGTTGTGCCCTTACATTTTTTTTTTACAAGAACGGGTATGGGATTATATTGATCTTTGGCCAAAATGATTTCACCGGTTACATTTGGTCGGGCATAGCCCATAAACTTTTCTTCCACTAGTTGATCAGAGGTCCCAAATCCTGGGTACCCGCGAAATTTATTCCAGACTATCGATTCTATCTCTGTTATTTTCCCTATCTTAAATAGACAAACAAACTGATTCAGAAAAATGCAGAAAAACATGACAATTGTTATGGAATGGATTCCCAAGTCTCAATTTCGTCTGCCAAGAGACAGCCAACAGAAAGAGGAATTGCCCTGTTGGCTTCTATATCAACATCTTTATTATTTTCTCTCAAGACATGGAGGAAAGTTGTAGTCCGGAAAGATTTCATCAAGGTTCTAATTCTTGAAATGATTCTTGCCAGGCTGATGTATACAAGAGAGGAATCCTATACTAAGACTTTGATGATGGCTTGAGAGTCCCCTATAATGCTGACTTCTGAGAGACCCATAGCCTTTGCTTGCTTAAGGCCTTGCAGAAGTGCCAAGGCTTCAGCTTGCATGCTGGATGACTGCCCTAATCCCCAAGTGAACTTTGCCACTATTATGCTCTCTTTATTTTTTATAATTCCTCCTGCCCCAGCCAATCCAGGATTGCCTTTCGCTGCTCCGTCGAAGAACAAAGAGAATCTGGCTTGCTTGAGAAGCAAATCTGACAGTTCGTTCTCCTTCCCCCTGAATTTCCATTCTTTTGTGGCCTTGTGGTGCCTAATTTCTCCTGAGAAATGGAGGCCCATCGAGGCACCCCAATCTAAGTCATGCTGACTCAGATTCAGCTCTGGCAGATAATCCCCAGGACTTTCTTTCCAAAGGCATTTTGTTTTAATGATAATAACCTGTGAGTTGAGACTTTCATCCCTGAAGACTCTTCTGTTGCGCTCGAGCCAGATCTGCAAGCAAGCGAATTTCGGTAGGGAGAGCCAAGTTGCTCTGAATCTTTCATTTTTTGGGAGAGTTTCAGGGTAGTAATTCCGCCAATTTGCAAAGAGGTCAGGTATAGTCATGGGCAAAGTGAATTCAGGTTTCCAGAAACTCAGAAGTCCTTGCCAGATTTCTCTTGAATATTTACAGTCCAGCATGATATGCTGAGCGTTCTCCTCTTTGTCACAGCATAAATGGCAGTGGGAGGGGTCTTGAAGGCCTTTCTTCTACAATCTGTCAGCTGTTAATATCGCTCTTTGGCCTAATAGCCAGCAAAAGAAGTCGACCTTGGGCATGGATTTAATGTTCCAGATCCCGTTCCATACAGCTGGGTTAGGGGGG
Source organism: Pinus tabuliformis (assembly GCA_031772625.1). Lineage (NCBI taxonomy): Eukaryota > Viridiplantae > Streptophyta > Pinopsida > Pinales > Pinaceae > Pinus > Pinus tabuliformis. The sequence continues at coordinate 1,244,607,351 of CM062818.1, forward strand.
ACATGAGGTCGATCCTGTAGTCTCTTGTATCCTTGTGCCACCGTGTACAGCCCTGGGGCAGCTCCCCATCCTCAGGCGTCCTTCTTACCCACGAGCAGAGCCACCATCCCGTTTAGCAATGCAAGGAGCAGATCGCGAGCTTGAGACAGCTCAGGAGGGATGGGTGGGAGTCTCCAGCGCAGCCATGATCTGCCTTCCCACTGCGTGATGTCCCAAAGTGTGTTGAAGCCTGCATTGTCCAACCACAAGCGCAGCGATTGTAGAGAACTGTGAGACGATAAGGGTGGATGCATCATAATTCTATCTTCCCATATCTTGCAATATTTACCGTTTCCTGGAATCCAGTATGCTCTGTCTCTGATTAAAGGGACTGCTTTTTGGCAAAGTTTGATAGAGGGGCATCCAAGCATCTCTTTCTCTTTCCCCTGAAGTATTTCCTCCAGAGAGCTCTTTGCGCCCAGCTTGGATGTGATCCAATGACTCTCCAGAAGATCTTGGCACCCATGGCTATGTTTTGGAGGCTGAGATCCTTGAAGTTAAGGCTTCCTTCGCTCTAAGGCTTGCAAATTTTATCCCAACTTACCAATGGGATTTTTCTGTCATTATGGTTGCCCCCTTTCCAGAAGAACTTGTGAATGAAGGCTTCCATTTTTTTTATGATGCCTAAAGGGGCTAGAATTACAGAGAATTGAAAAATGGGAAGGCTATAGAGAACGGATTTGATGAGGACAGTTTTGTGAGCGAGACTTAGCCATGAAAACCCCTAAGCTTGGATTTTGGCCTTAAATTTGTCCAACAGGGGGACCCAATCTCTGCTGTAAGCCAATTTACGAAAGATGGGGAGGCCCAAATATGTAAAGGAGGACCAGTTGATGGAAGAAGTAAAGCCCAAAATTCTTGAAATGATTGTAAGGGTGGAAGTCGAAATATTCCAACAAAAGATTTACACTTACCCCTGTTTAAGTTGCTACCTGTAGCTTCACTATAGTCATCCAGGACCTCCTTGAAACTTGAAGCAGATCTGGCGGAGGCGACCCCTAATAAGAGGGTATCATCCGCGAATAGGGTGTGATTGACAGTTTTAACACCTCTTGCTATATTGAGCCCCAGGATCTCTTGGTCAACCAGTTTCTGATCCAGGTAGAAACTCAGGACAGAAACATGAAGAACGAAGAGGAGAAAAGAGAGGGGACAACCCTGCCTAAGCCCCCTTGAGGCTTTAAAGAAACCAGCTGCTCTCCCATTCACAAGAGGGACGATCCAAGGGTCAGCAATACAAGCCCGAGTCCATTTTAAAAAACCCATTCCAAAGCCAAATTTTTTCAGGACCTCCCAAAGAAATCTAAGTCTGACCTGATCAAAAGCATTAGCTAAATCTAATTTAATTACCATACCTTTCTCTTTGAGAAGCTGGCTTGAATGGATCGCCTCTTGAACCAAGATGAAATTGTCAGCAAGTTGTCTCCCTTGAACAAATCCGCCTTGGTTCTCTGGGATGATGGCTGGAAGTATGCCTTTTAGTCTATTAGCAATGACCTTTGTGATCAATTTGTATCCAATATTACAAAGAGATATGGGGCAGAACCGATTGAATTCTTTAGCACCCTTTTCCTTGGGGATGAGGACAAGGAAGGCTGAATTGGTGTTGCCCCCAATTTTCTGGCAAGTTTGGGATTTCAAAACCATTTTGTAGAGGTCTTTCTCCACAATCTGCTAGCAGGTTTGAGGGAATCTTGCAGTGAAGCCATCCGAGCCCGGGGCTTTGTTCGGCTCCATGTCGGAGAGAGCATCTTTTATTTCTTGTATAGATATCTTTGCCTCGATCTGTTGATTCATTAAGGGAGAGATCCTAGGAGGAACCACCTCCAAGAATTTAGAGTTAGGGTCCGTCACTCCCTCTTCTCTATACAGATTTTGAAAATGATTGAAAGCTGATCTCTTTATGCTATCAAAGTCTTTGTGAATTAAGCTGCCATCTTTAATTTCTGCAATAGAATTGAAGCTCATTCTGGCTTGAACTTGTTTGTGGAAGAAGGCAGAATCTCTGTCTCCTGCTTTAAGCCATAAACTCCTAGACTTCTGTCTCCAATGCTCTTCCTCTGAAAGGCAAGCTTTATGGAAGATTTGTTGGAGCTCAGCTTCCTTGTCTAGAACTTCTTTAGTGATTTCTGCATCTTCACTTTGAGCATGGTGGTGGGCGAGGTTGTCCTGGGCCTGCTTTCTCTCTTTTGCAAGGGAGGGAAGGGATTTGGCCCAAGTTTTGAGGACCGCTTTCAATCTTCTAAGATTTTTTTCCCAAATGAAGAAAGGGGAACCTTTTACTGGAAAAATCCAGTAGTCTTGAACCAGCTTCAGGAACTCTGGTTCCTTAACCCAAAGAGGATTGAATCTGAAGGGGATGGGACTAAGATCTTTGTGGCCCGACATCTCAAGCAAAATGGGCTTATGATCAGAAATGCTACAAGGGAGGATATGCAGTCTGGATTCTAAGCCCAGGAGAAGAAAGGAACTCTGCACCAAGCATCTATCAAGTCTAGCAGCAATATGACCAGGACCTATTCTTTTGTTAGACCAGGTGTACTTACCATTTTCTGGAGGGATGTCTAGCAGATCCCAGTCCTGCATGAGGTCTTCGACCCATTCCCTTGCAGGATCCCTTATGATTGTTCCTCCTCACTTTTCCTCCATGCACATGGTAAGGTTTAGATCCCCTGCCACAATGATGTTTTCCAGATTTTCTGACTCCGACAGATGTCTGATGGAGTCCCAACACTCTCTTTTCTCCCCTATATTTGTTGGAACATAGACATTGAAAAGGTTGACTGCCTCCCTTGAGTCCAAAGGCTGGAGCTTCAAAACAGCCAGTGGGTGTTGTGCAACTCGGTGACTAGCCAATACTTGAGAGGGTTCCAGAGGGAGCCCAGACCCCCAGAGGCTCCCCGTGCTGAAACTGCATGTATGCTGCTTCCTTTCCAATTTTTTTTTTTCTGATTTGGAGAAACTCCTTGTCCTCCATTTTGGTCTCCTGGATCAGAAGAATGTCTGGGGCTTCTCTTCTTCTAAGACTTCTTGTTGCTTCTTATTTCACTTTGCTCCCCATTCCTCTGCAATTCCAGGAGATGATCTTCATCATTTATTTTTATGATGATGGGCTTCCTTGGAACCCTGCGCTTGATTTTTGTTCATCTTCGGATTTTTTTCAAGGAGTTTCTCCAGAGTGGGCTGGCTACCCTGAAGCTTGTCCTTGTAAGTTTCCTGATCTCTCTTTTCTCTAGCAAATTTACGGCCTCTTGCAGATCTTCTGACTGATGTCTGCATGTCTCCTATTTCTCCATCCTCCTCAGACTCCTCCGAGTCATGTTCCTCCTCGGATGCTTTTGTTTTCTTTTCCTTGTTTCTTGCCGTGGCACTTTCTTCAGGTCTTGCATCTGTTGAAGTCATTTTTTTTGGTGGATTATCTTGCTTATCTTCTTCCTGGGGAGTCTCTTTGGTGGAGCTTAAGACCACATACATGTTTTCTTGACGTTTTGGCAGGGGAGCATTCTGGGTGGAGGCAGGATGGGGGACATGAACCCCAGATTTCTTTTGGGGTGCCTTTGACCTCTTGACCTGGTTCCAGCCCTCTTCCTTACCTTTCTCCGCTTCCCCTTTGTTCGGGCACCCTCTTGCAAAGTGGCCATAGATATGACATTTATGGAATTTGAAAGGAAGTTGCTCGTAATCCAGCACTTGAACGTGCATCCAACTATCGACCTTTAATTTGATGGCCTCCGGAAGCCCCACCTCTAAGTCTACCTTGACACAGATTCGGGCGCAATCATACTGGTCGTTGTTGTTTGCTCTGTCAATGAATTTTCCCAGAGTATTCCCTATGTGCTTGAGGGACTCCCAGTTCCAGCAATGCGCTGGGAGATTAGGGAGCCGAACCCAGAAAGGGACCGCCGTTGGGACATCCATGGTTGGGTCGAAGTCAGGGGTCCATTTGTTGAGATAGAGACCCTGAGGTCCCATGAAATATGGCCATTCCTAAAGATCAGGTCTTTGTCCTCCTTTGTGTTGAACTCAAACAGGAAGAAGCCTCTACCCAGAAAATAAGAGGTGACATTGTTTTCGATCAGGGGAACCTAGTTCTTAATGACCCAGTTTTCCATCGATTTTGGTGAGGGCCAAAGGCCTGTGAATTGACCCACCAGGGCTCGATCTGGCAGGGACAAGGCAACCTGGATTGGACCCTCAGGAGGAAGGTTTACCTCCGAAACATTGTCAAGCCTTTTGACGAATTTATAGATTTCGGGCTTCTTCTTTTTGGGCATTGAAGCCAGGAGAGAGGAGAAGGCTGCTTCAGCTTCCAGGGGTGAAGCTTATGACGGACTGGTAGGTGAGCCTTGGGCCTCCATGGCAAAGCACAGATCAGCAAACCCAATCTACACCAAGAAAGAATAGGAAGCAAGTCATCTCAGGCTCGGAGAGAAGGAGATCCGAATAGACCCTGCAGGACGAGGGCGATCCAGGCAGATCTGAGAGGTGCAGGGGCATAGCGTGGTCTAGGCAATGAGCAGAAGGGAGGCCTGGCAGATCCAAGCAGCCCCGTAGTCAAGAGGACCAGGATCGGGGCGGAAATTCCGAGAGGGCAGCGCCCAAACAGGCTGCGTAGATCATAGCGAGGGCAGCAGCGCTCAGCGATTCAGCGGGTATTATACCAGCACAATGTTTCCCTTACATTGTTATTGTTATGTCGGCTATGATTATATTATGACCCCTTAGACTCCTATATATAGAAAGGAGGTCTTTTCATTTGTATCATCCAAGAATTGTTCATTTGTGTAATGTAAAGGAGGTTTCCCCCTTAAAGAGGCTGATTTTGAAGTCATTGATCTATCTTTTCTATCTTTTTGTGAGATGGTTTCATAACAACCTAGCAACATGTGTGTGTGTGTTTTTTTTATGTTTTTTGATGTCAATTGTAAGAAATATATGCATTATTCCATTCTAAAATATGCACAGTGTATGGTTAAGAACAATGACATTTTGGTTATTGGTGCAGTGTATGGTTAAGGCTGGAGGTATTTTGGTTATTGACACAGTATATGGTTCAGAATGAAGGGATTTTGGTTATTGGTGTAGTGTATGGTTAAGCCTGAAGGTATTTTGGTTATTGGTGCAGTGTATGGTTGTTAGCAGAGTTCATGGTTAAGATCGAAGCCATATTGTTTCAATCTATTTGTGACACACACACACACAAACACACACATACACACATATATATTCCATATATACCAGTTCATGGTTAATATTGAAGGCGTATTGGTCTATCTAGGCTATACATATCGTAGCTTTCATTTCTGTTGGGTTGTGTTATATTGTTTCCACGACTTGCCTCCCTAGTTAACCTGGATGTTAGAGGTGGGGCGGATCCCCCCCTTTGTTGCGTCAATTGTGCAGAGTGGGGGGTCAAAAGGGGTTTGAGGGGGGCAGGTAGCTCCCTTGTATGGGGTCCGGGGCAGCGCCCCAAGGAAATTTTTTTGGGACCCTATATTAGTTGGGCGGACCTACTTATGGTTTTGTGCATGGTTTTTGCACATGGTTTTGGGTGCGATGGTTTTCAGTTCATCGTATTCGATGCTTCAACATGTATAAATATGTATCGTAACATTGAAAGGAACATACTGGAAAATCAAGGTGGTAGTCCTGATTTTGGGATCTAGGGGGGAAATCTCTGTGTATATGTGTTTTATGTGTTATGCTCTCGCATTGTTTATTTTTTGTGTTTTAAGAATTCGTATGCAGGTAATTTCTGTACGTGGTTAAAACCTACATTTGGTTTTAGAGTTGTTTTGGCTTCAAGGGGACGCCTTTGTTGCTAAGGGGTTTCACTCGGGCCTGTGGTAGACCATGTTCAATGGGAGATCTGCGGGATCAATTCTGGTGGTGAAAGAAGATGGCTAGCAGTGGAAAGATAGAGATCAAGAAATGTAATGGTCAAAGTTTTGAGTTATGGAAACTCAATATGGAGGATTTATTGGTAGATAAAGATCAGTGGATCACAGTAGATCCAGGTATTAAACCAGTGGGAGTGTCCAATGAAGAATGGAAGAAGTTGGATCAGAAGGCAAAGAGCACAATACAATTGTGTGTGTCAAATTCATTATTGTTGAATGTATCAGGGGAAGCTACGGCTAAGGCTTTATGGTTCAAGTTAGGGACTTTGTACCAATCTAAGTCTCTGGTGAATAAACTATTCCTACAGAAAAAGTTGTATAACCTAAGGATGAAAGATGGAGACTCAGTGATAGAGCATCTGAACACATTTAATATTGTGGTAAGTCAGTTATTATTTGTTGATATTAAAACTTCAAATGAAGATAAGTGCATTAGTTTGTTGTGTTCTCTACCAGATTCGTGGGATAGTTTGGTTGTTGCAATAGGTAGCAATGAAACTGCCTTGCAGTTTGATGAAATAGTCTCATCCTTGCTAACGGAGGAGATAAGAAGAAAAAATATGGAGATCCATAATGGTGATTCCTTGTCTGTACGAGGATGATCCCAGAATATAAACAAAAATAAGTTATCGAGTGGGAGATCTAAATCTCCCGGAAAACATATAAATGTGGTGTGCTCGAAATGCGGAAAGGAAGGGCACTACAAAAGGGACTTTAAATCTAAATCTCCTGATAAAGGAAAGGGATAAGATGATGATCCTTCTGCAGAGGAAAAAACCACCTCAGATGAAGGTGGGGATGTGTACTTGGATTCTTCAAGTACACATGTAGATCATGAGGCATGGTTGATTGACTCAAGTGCATCATTTCACTTCACTCCCCATAGAGAGTGTTTCTACGAGTATGGGAAATATGATGTTGGTGATGTCTTCTTGGGGGATGACAGGAATCATTGGTCATGGAAAAGTAAAGTTGAAGTTGCAAGGTGGAAGGATAAGAACACTTCTAGGTGTTTTGCATATTCCTACATTGGCCAAAAATTTGATTTCTGTAAGCAAGCTGGATGATTCAGGTGTAAAAACAGTGTTTGAGAAAGATACCTGCAAGATGGTTCAGGGAGCACTGGTATTGATGCGGGGAGTTCAAATTGGAACTCTGTACAAGCTACAAGGTAACATTGTTGTTGATGGGTGCAACAGTTCTATGGTTCCTGAAAGTGGAGTAGAAAATCCAGTGGTCTCTGGAGAGAAGACCATGTTGTGGAATCAAAAGCTTGGACATATTGGAGACAAGGGTCTTCGAATACTTCATGGTAAAGGTATGGTAGAAGGTATGAGTAATATCTCTTTCGATTTCTATTTCTGTGAAAATTTCATATATGGGAAGCAGAATCGGGTGAGTTTCCCTTTTGGTGGTAAGAGGGAAAAACAGATATTAAAGCTAGTGCATAGTGATGTGTTTGGACCTGTGAATGTTCCATCACTGGGTAAGTCTATGTACTATGTATCATTTATAGATAACTTCTCAAAGAATACATGGGTATATTTCCTAAAGAATAAATTTGAAGTCTTTGACAGGTTTAAAGAATTTAAGGCTCTGGTGCTGAGGACAGATAACGGTGGAGAGTTTTGCAGTAAGGAATTTGAAGAATTCTGTAAGAAGTGTGGTATAGCATGGCAGAAGAATACTCCATATACACTTGATCAAAATGGAGTTGTAGAAAGAAAGAACAAGACGTCGAGGGAAAGGGCAAGAAGCATGCTCAGTGGTGCCAGGTTAGGACAGGAATTCTAGGCAGAGACGGTGGAGACAACATGTTACCTAGTCAACAGATCGCCTTCATCAACGTTGGAGGATAAGACTCCATAAGAGGTATGGACTAGTAAGAAACCCTCTCTTTCAAATCTGAGGGAATTTGGATGTGATGCATATGTACATGTTCCAAAGGAGAAAAGAACAAAGTTGGATAGTAAATCTGAAAAGTTCACCTTTATTGGGTATAAGGATGGTTTAAAGGGTTATAAGCTTTGGAACCCAATAACAAGGAAGGTTGTGTACATCCGAGATGTGGTGTTCAGAGAGGTGAAAAATGTTATTAAACATGAAGTCCCATCAAAGGAACTTAAGAAGATAGAGTTTGAGCTAAAGGAGGAAGAATCAGACTCTACAACAGAAGAGGAATCAAAAGATGAAGAGCCACAAACTCTGGTTGTGAGAAGATCAGTTCAAAAAATAAGGCAGCCAAAAAGGTATAGTCCATCTGCTTTCTGTTCAAATTTTTCTTTAGCTATTAATAATGATGATCCCAGGACTGTGAAGGAAGCAGTAGATTCAAAGGATGGAAAACTCTGGAAAGACGCCATGGTTGATGAAATGGCATCTTTGTACAAATATGAGGCTTGGGATCTGGTGGAGTTGTTGGCTGGAAGGAAACCCATTGGAAGCAAATGGGTGTTCAAGAAGAAGACACATGTAGAAGGAAAGGTGGAGAAATACAAAGCTCGATTGGTAGAAAAAGGTTATTCCCAGGTGATGGGAATTGATTTTGGTGATATTTTTTCTCGTGTTGCTAAGGTAGCTTCTATTAGATTACTATTATCTGTTGTTGCTGCTTTCTATTTTTAGGTAGAAAAGATGAATGTGAAGACAACATTTCTTCATGGGGATCTATAAGAAGAGATCTACATGAAGCAACGTGAAGGTTTTACGGTGAAGGGTAAGAAAGAACTAGCATGCAAGTTAAAGAAGTCTTTGTATGGGTTAAATAGTCACCAAGGATGTGGTATCAAAAATTTGATACATTTATACGGGGACTTGGCTTCACGAGAAGCAAAGCAGATCACTGTGTGTATTTTAAATTAATTGGTGACCGTGTTATTTATCTGGTCTTGTATGTGGATGATATGTTGCTGGTTGGAAATGACAAAGAAATTATCCAGGATTTGAAGACCCAATTGTCCTCCAAATTTGACCTGAAAGATCTTGGTGCTACAAACTATATTTTTGGCATGGAAATTAAAAGAGATCAGGCAAATAGGAAGCTCTAGTTAAACCAGAGGAAGTATGTCTAGACAATACTGTAGAGGTTTAATATGCAGGATAGTAAACCAACGAAGGTTCCTATTCTTATAGGTGTAAAGTTATCTGTTGAACAGTGTCCCAATACACAAGAGGAGGAAGAGGACATGTCCCATGTTCCATATGCAAGTGCAGTCGGTAGCCTAATGTATGTGATGGTCTGTACTAGACCAGACACTACACATGCAGTGGGAGTATTGAGAAGGTTTATGTCAAAACCAGGGAAGGAGCATTGGATAGCAGTGAAGCGGGTTTTTAGGTATTTATGTGGCACTAATGATTATGGTTTGTGCTACCAAGGAAGACCAAGATTGGACAGAGTTTTGGATATTCGTGGCTTTGTTGATGCAGACTGGGTTGGAGATCTGGATCATAGAAGCTCTACAAGTGGGTATGTGTTTAACCTATTTGGAGGTGCAGTCAATTGGATGAGTAAGAAACAGTCTGTAGTGGCACTATCAACTACAGAGGCAAAATACATGGCAACGACTCATGCAAGAAAGGAAGCATTTTGGTTGCAAATATTGTGTTCAAGTATGGGGTTAGTACAGGGAGCTGTAAGGATAGACTGTGACAGCCAAAGTGCAATTTTCTTGGCAAAGAACCCTATTTACCATTAAAAGACAAAGCACATTGATGTTCAGTATCACTTTGTGATGGATATGATAGAATACAAAAAGGTGTTGCTGGTAAAGGTGGACACTTTAAGAATACTACAGATGCATTGAAAAAATCTATGAGCTCTGAGAAGTTCTCTTGGTGTAGAGAAACAATGGGCATTGCAGGGTTGGATAAACAACTAATCTTGCCTATGGACCCCTATGGAAAGAAAACAACAAGTGGGAGAATGTTGGATTGTGTTATATTATTTCCATGACTAGCCTCCCTAGTTAACTGGAGGGTGGAGCCCCCCTTCATTGTGTCGATTGCGCAGTAAGGGGGTCACAGGGGGGTGGTAGCTCCCCTTGTCTAAGGGGTTTGAGGGGGGCGGGTAGCTCCCCTGTACGGGGTCAAGGTCAACATCCCAAGAAACTTTTTGGGAACCTATATTAGGTGGGCAGACCTACCTCTCGTTTTGTGCATGGTTTTCGCACATGGTTTTGGGCGTGATGGTTTTCGGTCCATGGTATTGGATGCTTCGGCATGTATAAATATGTATTGTAACATTGAAAGGAACATATTGAAAAATCAAGCTGGTAGTCTCGGTTTTGGGATCCAGGGGAGAATCTCTGTGTATATGTGTTTTATATGATATGCTCTCGCATTGTTAGTTTTTTGTGTTTTATGAATTCGTATGCAGGTAATTTTTGTACGGGATTAAAACCTACAATTTCATGGTTAAGCTTGAAGGCATATTGGTTCGGTTTGTCTGAAACATATATACCATATCTCTTGGTTTAGAGTTAAGTCTGAAGGGATATTGGTTCAATATAAATTGTGACACACACACACACACATACACACAATGTTTTCTTGGCTCTTCACTCAAAGGTATTTTGGTTCTGCGACATACACATATATACATATGACATAGCTCTTGGTTAGAAGATCAAAGGAATTTCGGTTATGTATGAGATATACATACATATGAAATCATATTGGGTAAAACTTGAAAGGCTTGAGACATATATATAAGATGTGGCTAAGAGGTTAACCGTGAAGTCATATTGGTTTTATCTCGAGTTCAAGCCTGGCTTGACACACACACACGCGCACGCACGCACACACACACACACATATATCATGGCTCTTGTTTCTGTGGGAACACCTTTTGATTATTTCATAGATACATATATAGAATGGAATCGTTATACGGTTTCATGTTATCGATTTTTTACAATCAATATATTTTTTATGGCTTCCATAAACAAGTCACATGGTAGCTAAGTTGGTATTGAGTCCTATTGTGCCATGGGAGGTCATGGGTTTGAGTTTGGTCAGGCTCGCTGAAAGTTCCATTTCACCCTTAGGAGTGCATTTTATCAAACATTTTGACAGATCAGAGAAGTGCATTTTGTTGAAAACATGTTGAAAAGGTGCATTTTGTAGACAGTGGACCAAAGAATGTGTAGTTTGTAGAACAATTAACTTTTATAATGTTTTATTGGTTAATTTGAGGGTCAATTTGATTTTTGAAAAAATGGGAAATGGCTAGAATTTTCTTATGATGAGGAAAGGGGACATGAAAGGTAATGAGGATAGGTTTATGAGGACAAGAAGTTGTACTTATTTATTATTATAAAAAAAAAATGGGTCATATGAAGAGGTTTAGAAGTGAGGAATGAGCTACTACTGATCTTTTAAGAATTGGTTGAAGCTATGTTGATATGATCAGATTTGGAAGAGGTTTTTAATTTGTCAAGCTTGTGGATCCAGTTTGAAAGATTGTGAAAAGTGGTCCACTTTGTTTTTGTGAAGCAGATGGCTTCCTCCATTGAGGTTGGTGCCTCAATCATGCTATAAACTAATGTAGGTTGGTGATCAAAAATCTATTTTGGGGGTTTGTGCCTATTGAGAAGTGTAGCAAGAAAGTCTCAATTTGAATTTTCCTTTGTCAAATTGAGAAAATTCGAATTTCCACATCAGCAGACAACTTGGAGGAAGTTAACTAAGGTGACATTGATATTGGCACTTAGTTAGCTTAGTAAATTCGAGTTAGATGGCTTGGAGTTTAGTTATGCATGTGTGATTGCTAATTTGTAGCAATCCAGATCGACTATTTGTAGTTGTATTCAATTAAACTAGTTCTAATTGTTGATAGAACCAGTTGGAGGTCAGTTGTGTAGTGGGACAATAGTCTAACTCAATGATCATCCAGTTAACAGATCAATCAACCAAAAATAGCTAGTGCATGCAGAGAATTCGAGTTCCCCAACTATGGTGGAGATTCCAAGGCAATGTAACATCAGTTGTAGACTATTTTTAAGTGTACAGGTGTTGCATGCAATCGACTATCAATCCTTGGGAATTGTGTAATCAAATGGAGGAAAATTCCTAAAAAATAGGGGGCCTAATTCCTCATAATTTGCACAAGGAAATAGGAACTTATGTGAAGGAAAAAATTAACTAAGTTTGGGTCAGGGATTTTCATTGAATAGAGATAATAGTTATTCACTTGCAGGTTGAGGTCAAAGTGAGAAAGAAATTGTAATACATTCTCTATTAATCTAATTAATGCAAGAAAGATTAAGGGGTTTTTACTATTTGGTTTCCCCTAGATAAATATGTGTACTTGTGTATGTGATTGATGCATGTTTGTGAATGATGTTCTAAATTGTGAATTAATTTCCATAGATCAGTAGAGTATAATTGTGTCTCTTGATTCAAATTAAATTTCTTGAGCAGTTGCAATTCTATCACTATATTTATACAATGCCTCCAACAAGTTAGTTCTTGCAAATATGTTTTGGAGGTTATTTCCTCCAATAGTTTGATGCCTACAAACTAATGTAATCATGGATTGAATAATTTATATTTTTGGTCTTCACCCACAAGGGTTTCCACATACATATGGTTTTTCATGTGTTGATGTGATGATGATGTTTATTGGCACTCTGTCATTTTTTAGTCATGATCAAATTGTAAAAAAATTGTATAATTTGGTTTAATTGACTACTACATTGATTCACCTCCCTCTTAGTGTGATCATTATTCTAACATTCATTTCTCAATGAACACCTATTTCATATCTCCTTAAATGATCTTTGGTATGGATATATCCTTATATATCTCCAAAATATGAAGTTCCCCCCGCCCTTCTTATAGGATGATAAACAATATATTCTACATCTAGATAAGAATTGCATTATCATCAATGATTCTCTTTATTGTTGAGTAGATTCAATATTACGTTGTTGTTTAACCAATGAGGAGGTGGAAAATTTCTTAAATGAACACCACGATAAAGGATGTGGTGGTCATATTTTTAGGTTGGTGAAAACCCAAAAAATATTGCATGTTGGCTACTTTTCACTCTCTATTTTTAAAGATTGTATTGAGGTCATTGAGAAGTGTCAACCATGCCAAATGTTTACAGGAAAAATGTGTGCACATCTTCCCCAGTAGAAACCATGCTTTACCGTAATCCATCTTGGATCATTAGGCCAACACAATGAACACATCATAATAGGATTTATCATGATCTCCACCTAATCACTAGGCCAAACAAGCATGGATGCCACTGGATTTCTCCACCTACATTGTGAGAAATTTTCCTATCTCCTAGCCTCTCAGGATTTACTGCAATCCAAACCCAAATCACTAGGCCCTAAACTAAGGCATACTCTCTAGGCTTTACAACATATCTTAAACCTGGGATTACTAAGCCCAACAGAGATAAAACCACCTCTAGACTTTACGGTATATCCAACCATTCGATGGCATGGATTCCTAGGCCATCTGAGGCGACATAAAATTTGGCTTTACCGCAACCCACAGACTGACTCAGGGGTTACTAGGCCATGTGTTCTATTATTTCGAAGATCCACCTCACCGAACTTCGAATCCATCTAGCAATCTAGCTCAACCAAAACATGAGAACCCCATCACACCATGGCTATTCGGAAATGGCAAAGCTCAGCTGAAAAAACTGTCACACCCGAAAAAACCCATGCCATGATAGAAAATAACCACATGCAATGCCATGCACTCCAACTCTATCAAGGAAAATACACATCTAAGTTGATACTTGCAATGAAGCCTACTGTAACTGCTTGATCTTACCTTTCCCTGCTTGATCTTTGCTTCCTCTTGCCTTCTTTTCCTTTCTTGCTCCAATGACAAAATGACCTAAGAAAACTCTAAGTGTCCAAGAGTATGAGAGAGAGAGAGTATAATGGGAGAGCTCCAAAACTCAACTGACAAAAGGTTACCAACTGATTCTCAAAAGCCTCTTCATGAATGAGGCCTTTATTTTCTTCATTTTCCATTATTTTCCTTCATTTTCCTCCTCTTCTGCAACATGTGACCTTTCAACTCCCTTTTCTCCTAATTTCCATTATTTTCATAAATAAATGTGCCAAAAATGCCATTTTTCCTTTCTATAGCCTTAACCATTGCCTTTGCCAATTTCCTTAGCCATAAACAACCAAATGAACACCCCATAGGATGTCTTGCCGAACATTTAGCTTGGAATAAGTGTCCCATTGACCATGGTTATTGTTTTTAACTTTTATTACATGAAATTTTCACCAGGGTTGTTACAGAACCCTCCCCCTTGGGGGACACCATCCTCGATGTTCAATCACAAATATACCTCAGCAACCTGCTGGAAGAAGACATACTCTCATGGAGCTTTCTAACACATCTCGTTGCAGTACTTACAATGAAATACCTACTCAAAAGTAAAACATCATGACAACATGATAACATACCACATAGTGGAGATTTATAACGCAACTCATTATGATATTTACAATGATCATCCTGCTGAGTGCCAACCCACATGACATCATAACATCATGATAACATAACCACATGATGGCACAATAACATGACAACATAATCATAATGAAATAACACCCATACCACATAGTGGAGCTTTATAACATAACTCATGGCAGTATTTACTTCCATACACCTACATACATATAGAAACATCACCATGAATATATACCAAAACATATATCAAATAATACACCAAAACATATGCTAAAACATAAACTAAACACCATATCTAAGCATATATTAAAACACCATAAAGCATATACCAAACCACCATAAATCATATACCAAACCACCATATCGAAGTTGCTTAGCCTCAACTGGAAAACAAGGAAGGATACATAGCCCACATCTTATCCTCCATCCCCCATGTAGCTGCATCGGGCCCAAAGTGCTTCCATTGCACTTTAACTTGATTGATTTCTTAATTCCATAGCATGAGAACCTTTTTCTACAATATTCACTAAGGCTCCAACTGGAATTCTCCATCTGGTTCCACTTGCAATACATGCCAGTCAATCACATGATCAACATCCTTAACATACTTCTTAAGAAAAGATACATGGAAAACATCATGGACTTTCACTATCATAGCTAGTGCAAGTCGATAGGCTACTAGTCCAATCCTCTTAATGATACTAAAGGATCCACAAAACCGTGGTTCCAGCTTAGCACAAGATCCAATTAGCAAGGATCTCCTTCAGTTTGATATGAAAGTACACCTATTCCCCAACCTGGAACTCCTTAAATGTTAAAATTGGAAACTAGGGCCAAACTCCACGTGGGTCATCTTATTTATGGTCGCTAATATTTTTATTGGATCCCTCTCATCGAGAGGTGTAGGATTGATCTAAAGATCATCAGATTCCGATAAGTATTTATGAAGTTATGAATTTATTCATGGTATAAAACAAATTGTCAAGTCGGCCAGCAACTTGAGTAGGCTCAGAAGCCCAATAGACGTGTCTATTCATCATCTACGTTTTTAATATAAATAAGTGTGGAATTGAAGCCATTTGGATATACATTCTTGATGTTATCTCCTCTCCACATCTTGGGTTTTTGGTGAAGGAGAGACACAAAAGAAGATACGTTGGGCCAAGCGTATGATGCCCTAGCTTATACGTTGTAGTGGAATCGCCTAGCTGCGATGAGGGAAGGAATTCATACGATGTAATGGAGATACCTAGCCATAATAAGGGAAGACATTCATACACTGTAATGGGAGACATCTTGTACAAATACGTTTTTCATAGTGGATCATATACACTGATCATAGTGAATCATATACATTGTTCATAGTGGATGATATACGCTGTTCTCGGAGGATGTTATACGCTGGTCATAGAAACACATAGTCAATGAGAGGAGCAGATACGCAGTCAATGATGACACCTTAACGCAGTCATAGAGACTCTTATACGTTGGTATGAGGGACACTAATACGCAGATCATGGAGACAGTAATACACAGTTCATGAAGATTCTTATGCACAGGTCATGGACATCCTTATATGCAGATCATTGAGACACTAATACGCAGTTCATAGAAACACTTATGCATAGATCATGGAAACACAGTTATACGTTGTTCATGGTGATATTTATACAGTCAATGTGATGCCCTAATTATACACAGGGCAAAGATCCTTACATGCAGTTAGACTCTATTCGGACGCAACGTCATCTATGTATTGGGTCAATATATGTAGCCGTTGTCAATGCACGTAGCCACAGTCATGGTGATAAAGCCGCAGTAAGGACCACAGTCATGGTGATGGAGTCACGGTCAAGAGAATGAAGTAGCACTCAAGGTAATGGAGCCACAACCAAGGTTGTTGGAGTCGCAGTCCAGGCATGGAGCCGCAGTCATAAATGAATCTGCATTCTTATGTGGGATAGATCTAGGGTTCGACTACATCTAAGGAGCAGCAGAACCTAGATCAACAATGTAGTTTCAGTAGCTCTCATATTTAATTATGATGCTAACTTGACGTGCTACAAGGGACAGGGACAAGGATCACAGTATTGATCCTGATATCTCCATAATCACAGTAATGAATAGCAATGATAGATTGGTGGCATACCTATAGCAGCAATGAACAACAAAGGATGAACAGTCTTAGATCATGATGATGAAAGATGCAACATCATGGGCATGTTAGTAAAAGGCAGCACGATGATGAATGAGACAGCATGATGCAGCTTGACGGTGCTACACGGTAAGGTGTAGCAAATGGATGAGATGCAACACTAAGATAGGTGAAAGAGTCACCTTAGAGAATAAGTTGAAGCAATATGTCTTCAACTAATCTCATGTGATATCAAAAGTCAAGTATGGACTTTTATTGTAAATGTACTATCTCTCTCACTTTCTCTGCTGAACTATGAAGAACATAAAAGAAGAATTGATTAAGGGTTTCCCCACATTGTGGGGTTTGTCCCTAGCTAGTGCCACATTTTGTGTCCTCTTGTCTTGGCTTGTCTTCTGCAATTTATATTTATGTTCTATCTGCAATTTACTTTAATGTTGATGTGATTTCTAACTGTGAAAATTTAAATAAATTGCTCTAACGTAGAACATACCTAAAATTAACATGGTATCAAAACTGAGGTGAAGACAATGCCCAAGCAAGAGTGAAAGAGTAATCACCGAAGACAGTTGGGACAAGACAAAAGGATCAATGGGTTCCTCATCCCTCTTCTAATTCACCAAGGGTTAAGTCGAAGCAGAGAATATTATCAGAATGGCGCAACAGAAGTTTCTGATGGCCTACCTAAAGATCACTTCATTGGGAAGTTCGGATCTAAGGGTGGAAGGAAAGGCAGATGCCTTGGTTGCAATAAGTTTGGCCATTATGCGAAGGAGTGTCTGAATGGCAAAGACACATCTCTTGATGAAGATAATAATCATTCTAGGTCAGAGGAATGATAAGTAATGCAGATCATCAAGGACTTGGCTGACTCTTTAGAGAAAGAAAGGAACCCTAGGTATGAAGAATCAAATATTGTTTCTGATAAGATAAAGAAATGTTATCTTGTATTGGCCCTCTCCTTCAGATTCTTTGGGAATCTAGCTTATTGATTGTAGTGCTTTAAGGCACTTCATTGGATAGAAGGGTGCACTCTCTAATTTTGTAGAGACAGAAACAATCGTGGGATTATACTTGGAGCCGATGCCACCTATCCCGGAAAGGGTGTAGGGAATGTTACCCCTCAATTGAATGAGGGTAACTTGATTCATTTACAAAATCTCTTTTATGTACCCGATCGCAAGAAGAACCTAGTGTCCATTTCAGCAATGGAAGTCAAAGGTTACGAAGTCGCACTCATCAATGGAAAGGTCCTCAGGTTTGGAACAACCCAAGGGGTTTGAGATTGATGATCAGGAATCTCACGTATGCAGGTGGAAGAAAGCCCTCTATAGCTTGAAGCAAAACTCCCCGGGTATAGTATGAGAGGATTGATAGCTGTCAAATGAAGCTGAGATTCACTAGGACTAAAACCAATCCAAACCATTACCCAAAGGTTGTGGATGATAGACCTCTCATACCGGAACCTATGTATGACAAGTGCAAACCCTCTAATTTGTAGAAGACAGAGGGAGTTGGATTCCGAATGTGGAAAGATAAACTGCAAGCCTGTGACTACCTCGAGGATATTAACTTTAAGAAGTTATATGGTAGTGATGTTGGACTAGATTTGGGAAATGCCTCTAAGTTTCACAAACTCATTCGCGTTGATGCTTTTGGTGAATCTCCATCCAGAAATATGTTTTGCAGTTAACATGGTGAGCTCATATTTGGTTGAGCTTCACTAGATTGGTGCCTAGAATCTTCTGAGATATATTCAGGGAAAAATCTCTCATGGATTGAGATACACTGCCAAAAATATGAAACCACGTGATTATTCGAATGCTGAGTGGGCAGGTAGTGTGGAGGATCACTAGAGCACTTCTCAGTTCCGGTTCTCCTTGGGATCTACTTCGATATCCTAGATGAGCAGGAAGCAAAATTCGATGGCTTTGAGCACCACCGAGGCAGAATATATTGATGCTAGAATGGCCACCTGTGAGGTTTTCTGCTTACGAAAGCTCTTCAGTAAGCTGTTTGGGTTTACATTGGATACCACTGTGATCCTGTGTGATAACCAGAGTGGGATTCGTTTATCATAGAATCTCGTATTTCATGATCACTCCAAGCATATCGATATCAAGTACCACTATATTCGAGATATGGTGCAGGGGGGAGCTATAAGGCTCCAACAAATCAGTATAGATGAACAGGTCACTGACATTTTGACAAAGCCCCTAGGAAAGGTCAAATTCCTGACTTTCCAAGAATGACTTGGTGTCATTCAGAGAGCCTCTAACAAGGGTCAAGTATGATGTACTTAGATCTGGGAGCTTCAGGGGAGCGTGGGGTACTTCTTGGAGTGACATATGACCATAGGGTGACTCACCATCCCCTGGTGGTGTACGTGTATAGGGTAAAAGAGTCAAAGCTTTCCCCGTGACACCCCGTGGCGACTATGTAGCAGGATGATTAGTTCTCCTGTGAGGTCTAGATGATGTGTTCTCCATGACAATTGTGTAGCAAGATGATTAGTTCTCCTGTGAGGTCTGGATGATGTGTTCTCCATGACGATTGTGTAGCAGGATGATTAGTTCTCCTGTGAGGTTTGCATGATATGTTCTCCATGACAATTGTGTAGTAGGATGATTAGTTCTCCTGAGAGGTATGGATGATGTGTTCTCCATGAAGATTGTGTAGCAGGATGATTAGTTCTCCTATGAGGCCTGGATGATGTGTTCTCCATGGCGATTGTGGAACAGGATGATTCGCTCTCCTATGGGCCAGGATGATTATTTCTCCGTGGCATCTACTGGACAGGTTGATTAGCTCTCCTGTGGACAGGATGATTAGTTCTCCTGTCGAGGCATCCTACCTATGCAGTTTGGGACTCATGGGAAGTACCTCTCATCTGATCAATGAGCAAGGAAATGATGATAAGGACCATAGTAGTACCAATGGATGCATCGTTGTATATACCATACTCCTGATGCTAGGATGACCTCCATTGATCTGGGATCAATGAGTACTAGTCTAGGACCAGTGGTAGGAGTTGTACATACTATGGCACTGACTTCGGGTCAGTAGAGGACTGGTCTGGGACCAGTGGTACATACTCTAAGACTGACTTCGAGTCAATAGAGTACTGGTTTGGGACCAGTGGTAGGAGTTGTACCTACTATGACACTGACTTCGGGTCAGTAGAGGACTTGTCTGGGACCAATGGTACATACTCTGAGACTGACTTCGAGTCAATAGAGTACTGGTCTGGGACAAATGGTAGGAGTTGTCCCTACTATGACACTGACTTCGGGTCGGTTGAGGATTGGTCTAGGACCAGTGGTACACACTCTAAGACTGACTTCCAGTCAGTGGAGAATGGTATGACACATTCTCAATCAATTCTTCTTCTTCATGGTTTAGCAGAGTAGAGCAGAGCCAACAGAGTTGAGCAGAGATGAATAGAGCAAAGAAGAGCCAACAGAGCTGAGTAGAGCAGTGCATGGCATTGATGGTAGAGATAGTATAGTCGGACATATGGATCAGCGGATGGAGTTCTCCCTAGTTGAGAGGGAGTGTTAAAATTGGCAACTAGGGCCAAACTCCATGTGGGTCATCTTATTTATGGCAGCTAATATTTTTATTGGATACCTCTCATCGAGAGGTGTATGATTGATATAAAGATAATCCAATTCAGATAAGTATTTATGAAGTTATGAATTTATTTATGGTATAAAACAAATTTTCAAGTCGGCCAGTAACTTGAGTAGGCTCAGAAGCCCAATAGACGTGTCTATTAATCATCTACGTTTTTAATATAAATAGGTGTGGACTTGAAGTCATTTGGATATACATTCTTGATGTGATCTCCTCTCCACGTCTTGGGTTTTTGGTGAAGGAGAGACACACAAGAAGATACGTTGGGCCAAGTGTATGATGCCATAACATATATGCAGATCATGCCTTAGCTTATACGTTGTAGTGGAATCACCTAGCCACAATGATGGAAGGAATTCATACGATGTAATTGAGACACCTTGCCATAGTAAGGGAAGACATTCATATGTTGTAATGGGATACACGTTGTACAAATACGTTATTCATAGTGGATCATATACGCTGATCATAGTGAATCATATACGTTGTTCATAGTGGATGATATACGTTGTTAGAGAAAGATTTCGGCGAAAATCACATGGAATCTCATTTGTCGACGCGTTTCGAACCAACCAGTGTGGTTCATTGTTAGGACAAGTTGAAGAAACAGATCCAGCTTAGCATGTTATATAGACCGAGCAGAGCCTCCAACGGCTAGTTTGACCAACCGTTAATATTGACTAATGGACCGAGATCAAAATAATAGTTTATTAATAAATATTTAAAAATTAAAGGTCAATTATTTTTAAAAGGAAATTAGTTGCAACAAACCGCTTCTATGAATAAATTAAATGTGAATAAGAGTTAAATGTGAATAAAAATAACTAAATGAATAAAATAATAATAACACGGTAAATATCAATAAAATAAATAAATAAATAAATACAAAAAACACCAAATAAAAATAATAAAAATAAATAAACAAATACATAAAAATAAAAATAAAATTAAAAATAAATAAATAAATAAAAATAATAATTAAATAAAATAATAATAAATAATTAAATAATTAAAATAATAAATAAAAAATAAATAACTAAATGTGAATAAGAGTTAAATGTGAATAAAAATAACTAAATGAGTAAAAATAAAAATAATATTAAAAATAACAATAAAATAAATAAATGAATAAAATAAATAAATAAAAATAATTAAAAAAAAACAAAAATAAGAATAAAAATAAAAATAAATAAATAAATAAAAATAATAATAAATAAATAAATAAATAAAATAATAAAAATAATAAAAATAATAATAATAATAATAATAATAATAAAAATTAATAACTAAATAAAAGGAAAAATTAGATGTAAAGAGTAATGTATAAAATTAATTTTATTTTAAAAATATTATAAAAATTGTGTGTTAAATAATAAAGGTAATAAAGAAAAACAAAGGATGATAGATTAGAAATATAAGCAGTAAAGAAAGGAAATTAGTTACACGGAGGCTCTTAACTAAAATAATCAATAAAATAATAGGAAAGGCATCAGGAGAAATAGGTTGCTATAAACACGATTAGAAAAATATAAATAAATAAATAAAATAATAATAACAATATTAAAATAAATAAATAAGTGAACAAACGATAAAAGACACCAAAAACCAAAGAGGACGAAATAACGACTAGGACGAGAGGGCTGGGACCCAACACCTACTGACTTTCCAACCATCCTCTCTATTGAGATTGCTTGGTCTCTTTTCGATCTCAAGCGCTTCCCTGAATTTTCGATGATGGAAATGCGGAACCTTAGCAATAACACTGGCTTCTTCGATACAAACATGATGATTGGTTTTCTCAGCATGTTCAGCCAAAGCGGAAGACTTAAATCTCCTATGCTTCAGATCCGCTGCGTGCTCACTAATCCTCTGATTAATGGAACGACCAGTCTCCCCAATATGGGGGGTCCCACAAGAATAAGGGATCATATAAACACCCTTCATATCTTTAGGGTCGATGGGATCCTTCACCGACCTGAGAGACGAACGAATGGTGCTCAGGGGCCTGAAGGACACCGGGATACTATGTCTCCTGAGAATCCTACCAATTCTACCAGTGGTCCCTTGAACATAAGGTAGATGGACACCAGGAACACGATCTTTTGGCTCTCTTTTCACCAGAGAATTCTTGGAGGCTTTAAGGAAAGCCCTATGACCCATGTATCTACTGTAACCATTCTCCACAAAGACATCCAACAGATGGGATTTTTCCTTCTCAAAGCTCTTCTTGTCCGAGATCCTCAGGGCCTGAGTAGCAAGGGTACTAAGAACACGCATCTTTTGAGTTGGGAAATGGTGGGAACTGGCATGAAGATACTGCTCCGTATGAGTTTTCTTTCAAAAAACTTGATGGGTGAGGGAACCATCATCATTCCTAGAAATAAGAATATCCAGGAAAGGAAGGCATCCCTCATCTTCCTGCTCCTTAGTGAACTTAATGGCTGAGGACTGCCTGTTAAGATGATCAAAGAAGAGATCAAGCTCATCCTGGCCATGAGACCATATGACATTGGTGTCATCCACATACCTCTTCCATAGTTTAGGAAGGAGTCGGGAAGAGTTCAGAGCTTTGGACTCAAAATCTTCCAAAAACATATTAGCAACAACAGGGGAAAGGGGGGATCCCATTGCAACCCCACATGTTTGCTCGAAGAACTCCCCTTCAAAACTGAAAAGAGTGGAAGTGAGACAGATCTCAACCAACCTAGCCGTGTCAGGATCCGTTAGGCGGTTGATCACAATCATGGCCTCATTAATAGGGATGCAGGTGAACAGGGAGACAACATCAAAACTGACAAGAATGTCCCCAGGATCAAGCTTAATGTCCTTGAGCTCGTCGATAAAGGAAGCAGAGTCTTTTACGAAGGACTCCATCCGACCAACGAGGGGCTTAAGCTTTAAAGCCAGGAACTTCGCAAGAAGATAGGTAGGACCTCCAATGGTGTTGACGATGGGCCTTAAGGGGGCACCTTCCTTGTGGATCTTAGGGAGGCCATAGATTCTAGGAGTAATAGGGTTGCTTTCAATGAGCTTATGGTGCAAGGAACTCAACGAGCCAATGGATTTAATGGCCACAGCCACATTTCTAGCAACCTTCTTCAAGGGATTTTTGGAAAGCTTTTTGTAGCTACCACTATTATGAAGATGATCCAACATCTTGCTGCGGTAATCAACCATGTTAAGAATCACGGCAGCACCACCCTTGTCAGCCTTAAGAACAATGATATCCTTGTTCTGGTTTAAGGATCTGAGAGCTAAAGATTCATCTCTGCTGAGGTTACTCTTGGGCGGCTTAGCCTTTCTCAAGGCCACTGCACAATCCTGCCTGATAGTATCCTTGATCCTATCAGGTAGACCTCGGATCCCAAACTCAATATCACAGATAATATCCTCCACAGGGATTTTTCTAGGGGCTAAGGCAAAATTTAAGCCTTTGCCCAAAACTTTAAAAACAGCAGGGGGAAAAACGAAACTGGAGAGATTAATAACCTTGTTACTAGAAGGAGAAGAAGGGGTAAAAGCAGCAGACCGATTTTTCTTTTTATATTTCAAGCTAGAGAGTCTTTTGCTCATATCATTAATATTATCATTATTGTTATAATTAATGCTAGAATTAATATTAATATTATTATTGATGCAAAAACTATTATTATAACTATCGTAACTACTAATATCATAATTATAATTCAAATTATTGTAATGTCGTGTATTATCACTATAATTCTTAACTAGGTTCTTATTAATATTAAAAATAATATTCCTATTATTATTAATGCAATGACTATCGTTAATAATGACACCATTACTATTCAAATTATTGTCACAATTATTATTTAAATTAACGAGATGTTATGTATTAATACTACCATTCTTAATTATGTTATTAGCAACAAAAGTGTTAGAATCATAATCGTTAGGGCGAACACAACCATTTTTACCTGAGCTCCCACTGCTTACGAAGAACCGGTCCCTCGAAAAACGCAATCATCGGGTTCAGCGGTAACTACACCATCGCATGAGGGGTGGGGAGCGGTGATTGAACCCCCGCTGGCCTCCCCAACTCTGTCAACAGAACCGCTCACAGTGAACCCGGCCGATCCAGCGTTAAGCGATTTCGAAAACGGCTTCACGCTACCCGACTGGTCTGTCAGATCATCAGCCAGTCTCCTATGCAGCGCTGATGCATCAGAACTCCTGGAGGGAGAGCGAGGAACAATAGATGGCGACTGGGAACCTTCGGTAACCGGGGAGGCGGAGAAAACACTAGTCACACCCGAAGCAGGATCCGAAACGCAGAGATCTTGAAAAACACCACCGCTGGCCTCCCCAACTCTGCCAGCAGAACCGCTAATAGCGAACCCGGCCGAGACATAGTATCCCGGTGTCCTTCAGGCCCCTGAGCACCATTCGTTCGTCTCTCAGGTCGGTGAAGGATCCCATCGACCCTAAAGATATGAAGGATGTTTATATGATCCCTTGTTCTTGTGGGACCCCCTATATTGGGGAGATTGGTCATTCCATTAATCAGAGGATTAGTGAGCACGCAGCGGATCTGAAGCATAGGAGATTTAAGTCTTCCGCTTTGGCTGAACATGCTGAGAAAACCAATCATCATGTTTGTATCGAAGAAGCCAGTGTTATTGCTAAGGTTCTGCATTTCCATCATCGAAAATTCAGGGAAGCGCTTGAGATCGAAAAGAGACCAAGCAATCTCAATAGAGAGGATGGTTGGAAAGTCAGTAGGTGTTGGGTCCCAGCCCTCTCTTCCTAGTCATTTTTTCGTCCTCTTTGGTTTTTGGTGTCTTTTATCGTTTGTTCACTTATTTATTTATTTTAATATTGTTATTATTATTTTATTTATTTGTTTATTTATTTATTTATATTTTTCTAATCGTGTTTATAGCAACCTATTTCTCCTGATGCCTTTCCTATTATTTGTATTGATTATTTTATTTAAGAGCCTCCGTGTAACTAATTTCCTTTCTTTACTGCTTATATTTCTAATCTATCATCCTTTGTTTTTCTTTATTACCTTTATTATTTAACACACAATTTATATAATATTTTTAAAATAAAATTAATTTTATACATTACTCTTTACATCTAATTTTTCCTTTTATTTAGTTATTAATTTATTATTATTATTATTATTATTTATTTATTTATTTTTATTTTTATTATTTTTATTATTTTTATTATTTATTTTATTCATTTATTCATTCATTTATTTTATTGTTATTTTTATTATTATTTTTATTTTTATTCATTTAGTTATTTTTATTCACATTTGACTCTTATTCGCATTTAGTTATTTATTTTTTATTTTCTATTTTAATTATTTATTTATTTATTATTATTTTATTTTATTATTATTTTTATTTATTTATTTTTATTATTTTTATTTGGTGTTTTTTGTATTTATTTATTTTATTGATATTTATTGTGTTATTATTATTTTATTCATTTAGTTATTTTTATTCACATTTAACTCTTATTCACATTTAATTTATTCATAGAAGCGGTCCGTTGCAACTAATTTCCTTTTAAAAATAATTGACCTTTAATTTTTAAATATTTATTAATAAACTATTATTTTGATCCCGGTCCATTAGTCAATATTAACGGTTGGTCAAACTAGTCGTTGGAAGCTCTGCTCAGTCTATATAACATGCTAAGCTGGATCTGTTTCTTCAACTTGTCCTGACGATGAACCACACTGGTTGGTTCGAAACGCGTCGACAAATGAGATTCCATGTGATTTTCGCCGAGATCTTTCTCTAACTTGATATGGATCACAGAAGCCTAAACTCGATATACATTGTTCTCAGAGGATGTTATACGCTGGTCATAGAAACACGTAGTCAATGAGAGGAGCACATACGCAGTCAATGATGACACCTTAATGCAGTCATAGAGACTCTTATATGCTGGTATGAGTGACACTAATATGCAGATCATGGAGATAGTAATACACAATTCATGAAGATTCTTATGCACAGGTCATGGAGATCCTTATATGCAAATCATTGAGACACTAATACTTAGTTCATAGAAACACTTATGCACAGATCATGGAAACACAGTTATACGTTGTTCATGGTGACATTTATAAAGTCAACGTGATGCCCTAATTATACACAGGGCAGAGATCCTTACACGCAGTTAGACTCTATTCGGACGCAACATAATCTATGTATTGGGTCAATATGTGTAGCCGCAGTCAATGCACATAGCCACAGTCATGGTGATAAAGCTGCAGTAAGGACCACAGTCATGGTGATGGAGTCACGGTCAAGATCAAAAATGTAGTTTCAGTAGATCTCAGATTTAATTATGATGCTAACTTGACATGCTACAAGGGACAGGGACAAGGATCAGAGTCTTGATCCTGATATCTCCATAATCACAGTAATGAACAACAGTGATAGATTGGTGGCATACCTACAGAAGCAATGAACAACAAAGGATGAACAGTCTCAAATCATGATGATGAAAGATGCAACATCATGGGCATGTTAGTAAAAGGCAGCATGATGGTGCTACACGGTAAGGTGCAGCAAATGGACGAGATGCAACACTAAGATAGGTGAAGGAGTCACCTTAGAGAATCAATTGAAGCAATATGTCTTCCACTGATCTCATGCGATATCAAAAGTCAAGTATGGACTTCTATTGTAAATGTACTATCTCTCTCATTTTCTCTGCTGAACTATGAAGAACATAAAAGAAGAATTGATCAAGCGCTTCCCCACATTGTGGGGTTTATCCCTGGCTAGCGCCGCATATTGTGTCCTCTTGTCTTGGCTTGTCTTCTACGATTTATATTTATGTTCTATCTGCAGTTTACTTTAATGTTGATGTGATTGCTAATTGTGAAAATTTAAATAAGTTGCTCTAACATAGAACATACCTAAAATTAACATTAAACAACTTGTTCCTATCTGCATAATTCTTTTGCCTATCCTGTGATGCCTTTAGATTCTTCTTGATCACCTGCCTCTCCTGTTCCATGTCTGCCAACATACATTAGGGGAATTTTGAGGTCTAAAATGGGCTTTCTAAGAAAAATGTACAACAAAAATAAACTTTATAAGAACCTATAGGATTCAAGATGATGATGTCAACCATGGGGGATGATTCACCATTTTTGGAGTAAAAAGGTAAAAAGATTAAAAAATAATAAAATAATAAAACTACTTTTTCAACTCATATTTTCAACTTATCTCCCTAAGGTTTTACTCAAATTTCGAGCGAGAGTACTCGTTGGATGAAAAAATTAATTCCTCATCCAAGGAGTACCCATGTTGTATACTTTTGATGGACCCTACTGTTAGTGTCAGTCTTTCCAGCCTTCCTCCAGTGATCAAACGTGCTCTTACAAAGTGACTTTGAAGTGTCAAGGTCAAATTTTGTCATTTCAGTGAGTCTTCAAGCAAAATTTGGTCACTAGGCATTAGGTCTAGGGTTTGCTCTCACTCTTTTCAAAGTTGCCCAAATGCCAATCTATGTCACTATTCAGCTGATTCTATCATCATTCATAGGGTTTTTATTATCATCTCAGTGCCTAAGGAGTCTTTTTACACCTTGTCCATGCTTCAGTTGCGCCTAGGTAAGGTCATTTCCCTCTCCTAGGGTTTTGAAGGCAATTTCTCTTGGACGGTCAAATCATCGGCAAAAATTGTATCCTGATGTTCATACACCTTCCCCTATCCTTCATGTACCTTATTAAACACTTTCCATCACTTAGATCCCCCAAATTCCTCATTTTTCCACAAACCCTAGTTTCTTGCTACAACCTGGCAATTTTCTAGGTTTGGCCTGTGTTTTGCCCGTTTGGACCCCTTCCCCTCACTCAATCTCTGAGATTCCACTTTCCCCTGCTTCCTAACATCCCTAACCACTCCCAAAAATTTCCCCAAGAATTTAAAAGCCCCTCTCTCCCTCCATTTGATCATCATTTGCCTCAAAGCAATAGTGAAAAGCGATTTGGAGAGAAATTGGGTGAAATTGTAGACAGAGCCCGCGCGCGACCTGTCAAGACCTGCGCGCGACGTTTTGGGCAGGCACGACGTGTCAGGGGGGTCATAGTAGTTGGGAAAAAACACTGGCGCGACGTGTTGGGTGAGCGCGACCCGTCCAGACCAGCGCGCGACGTGTTGGGAATTCATCCACAAAAAATCACCTATAAACTGCCAAACGACCCTAAAATTCTTCAAGATTGCAGGTAGGCCTCTGATCATCAAAGTATTTTTCTTGATAAAGAAAAATGAGCATGTGAAATGTGTTTTAATGCCATCAAGTTGAAATGAGAAGTTCATGTATATTTGCTTTAAAAATGTCAAAATGCAAGTAGAGATAGGGTTTTGTTTTGCTGCTCTCAAGGTCATCCCTTTCACTCCCATTTTTTCCCCCACATCCCAACCATCTCCCTTATCATTCTTACCTAATCTCCCTACCAAAAAATATCAAAGGTCCAACACCCTACCCATATCCCTAAAATCCAATAATATAACCTTAAACCCTACTTCCAATAAAATCTTTGCAAATGATAATGGTATGATGTTGTATATGTCATGATTCCTTCCCTTAATTCCCTTTTTCATGTATTTTCCCTAATTCCCCTTAGAATTCTCCCTTCCCTAACATCTCCCTTGTGTTATTTGTCCCCTTGAAACAACATTTCAAACAGGGAAAAACAGCAGGTCATTTGAGAAGAAGCAGCAGTACATTTCAGCCACTTTGCTCTTGAAACCATGTCAGAAACCGAAACCGACTATGAGCAAAGTGATGACCGTGAGTCAACACCAGAAGTTGAGGTACAAAGGAGGCCTCACAAGGGTGGTAAGAGTGGTCACCATGTGAGAGAGGAGCCCACCTCTTTGACCTATTTGCAGGCTTGTCCACTTGCAGTCACATGTTTCCGCCACCTCTCATGTTATGAATTTTGCGAGAGGATTTCTCAAATTCAGCACAATAGGGAATTGGTCCGCTTGTTTGTTTTGCATCTGCATGATGGGCATGTAAATCTTGCAGGGGTGGATTTTATATTTTCATCTGAAATTATTGCTCAAGCAACAGGGATACCCAATGTGGGAGAAGAGTGGAACAAGCGCAAACTATTGGACATATTTCAGTATGAGCCCTACATTAAACCTGCCTACATGAGGTACATGACTGGTGTATTTCCTTTCAGATTTTTGAGGGATGAGTATGCTCCCTTGATGAGGCTCATCATGCGCTATTTCACTTGTGAGGGCAGATTTTCATGTTTGTATTCGTACCATATTCGCTTGTTGATGCATTTCACACGAGCACGGATGATGAACATACCATTTTTCATGTGCCGGAATATTGAGAAGATGGTGCCCTTGGTGCAGAGAAAGAGCCCAACACAGCAACACAGGAGCATCTATCATTATGGTTTGATCCAGCTTGTTGTCATACATCAGTTGGCTCAGCAGGGTATCCAATGGGAGGATTTTATCTCTCGATATTTTTTCACAGCACCAGCATCATCACCCCCTGAGGTTGTTCATGAGGAGGGAGGGCCTTCACATCAGCATGATATTCCTGAGACCAGACATGTCAACTCCCCTCCATTGGTCACATATCAGAGAGGCCACAGGGCCTTATTTTCATCAGCTAGGCGAGTATTTTCTCCACACCAGGTGGAAGGGGTCTCGCCTTCTTCATCAGCACCACGAGTGTTATCTCCACACCAGGTGGAAGGGGCCTCGTCTCCGACAGCAGCACAGGTACTAGAGAGAGGCAATCAGCCCAAGATTGATGAGGGGCCATCAGGTGATCCAGGCATAAATGTTATTGACCTTGATATCAGTTCTCCTAGCCTAGAGCCAAAGGAGATCATCCAACACCTAAGGGCTGAAAATGACTCATTGCAACAAAGATTGGAAATGGAAAATTGGACAATCACCTACTTAGAGCAGCGCAACAAGCAACTTGAAGATGAGCACACTCTTGATGAGTTGCAGAGGATCCATGAAGACCGCAACTTGGCTCGTAAGAGACCCGGTGATTTGGTACCCGTTGAGTGAGAGGCTATGCTTCTCCAGGTCAATGCTCATTTGGAGAGGTTGCTGTCCAAGGCCAACAAAGATAAAGACTTGCTCCGGAACATGAAGAACCACTATTGGGCCCGAATGCACGTATGCAAGGCGAAAATGAAGGTGATCCAAGGGCGGTTGGCTAAAGCACTTAAACGAAGGAAAAGGCCCGATCCCCTCCACATCTTGGCTGAGGCTTCCTTGAAGGAGAATGATGCTAAATTACTTAACTTCAGCACAAATTTCAAAAAAATTTGAGCATTTTTGGTCACTTGTGAATTTTTGGGCAAAAAACAGGTTTTCTCCACCAACACGTCGCGCGCTGCGAGCGACCTTTTCAATGGGCAACCCCATTTCGGGGAAACTCAACATTTTTGGATTTTTCATGCAAAGATACACCTTCTCAGCAATTACCAAGAGATTTCATCAAGTTTTGAGCCTCCAGAAGGTCAAAAAACAAGCAAACAATGACTTTCTGCCACCTTTTTGACACACAGGAAGCAGTCTTGGGAGATTGCAATTTTGGAGGGGAAAATGGCCACCAAATTTAGAAAATCCACTTAGGTTGAAAAGTAGACATCTAGACCTTTCCAACAAGCCCACTTTTTCTTCATTTGGACACCTGGAAGTGCTTCAAAAGCAGATCCAAAGGCGCGCGACCTGTTCGGGATCAGGGCGCGACCTGTTGGGAAAGTTTGCCAATTTTTCATCTACAGCTCAGGAATTCGCCCAGCTTTGACCAATTTTGACTTGTGATGGGATTTTTCACCCTCTTTGATGTAATTAATGTATTTTCATGTTGACATGACACTTATTTAACTATTCTAGAAGATTCATTCATGAAATAGCAAACATTTAATGAATGAATTGGTTTCCTAGCTTATAGAGGCAAGTTGTTTTGACTGCCTAGATTTTAGTGCTCAGTTTAGAATTGGTTGAAACAGCTCCTAGAAGGATTAGCTCGACCCCTAGAGGCAAGGAAAGGTGTTAGCTTGCCCATATTATGTATTTTCTTAGTCATTTTCAAAGGTTGGAGAGGTTGGACTCTTGAGGGAGAAGCTTCTATTGTATTACTCATTGTATCTCTGCAATTTTGGCAAAGGAAGAAAGACCAGGGTTTTGCAGTCCTTTTTGGGATTCCTGTGGTTACATGTATTGATGGTGTGTTTCTCTTTGTACTTGTAATTTTGTTATGTGAATCATCTTCTTACTTTTTCTTCTGCAAATTAGGCAAATGAAGTGTTAAGGTAGAATTCATGGTTGCTATGCTCTGCCTTTAAGTTTGCTTAATATCAATGTTTTCAGCTGTTTAAGGAGAATTCAAGGTGATTGCTTGCTCTCCTTAGCTCCTCACCAGTCATTCTCATCCATCCAAATCTTTCAAAGGCATCAATACAGTCTCCTACCTTGCCCGAAAGAACCCCCTGCGAAAACTGTGTCCAATCCCCGCACCCAAAATTGCCTTTCCCCAATTTTCCACCGAAATCCTAAAAATCTCAAATCAAACCCTTTATCAGTTTACTAGCCTAAAATCAGTGTTTCCTCATTGGTTATCTCACCCGTTGAAGATCTTTACCGAGATAGACCGGAGAGAGCCCTCTCCTGCCCCGTAGGGCTAGCTACGAGGCTAAGTGGTTTGATGTTGCCTTGAAGTTTACCTTTCTCAGCCTGAGGTGAAATTTCAAGCGCTAACATATTGGCAACCATACTGGGGAGAACATTCAACTTGTTGATTGTCTTGTCCCAGTACATGAAATCAAATTGCAGATCTGATGCTGATGGTGGACAGCAGTCAGACACATATGCAGGCTAAAGATTTCCATATGGTTGAAAATGAGGAAAGAGCAAATGTTGTTTCAGATCTGTCCATAGAAGAAGACGGCATGAAGGTAACGCAGGAAAGTAATGTTCCAATCTCAGAAAGTGATGATGATAAATCAGATCGGGAGATAAATTGTGATGAGGCAAAACATGTTGTTCCGGATCTCATAAAAGAGAGTTGTATTGTCACGGCTGCCTCAAATGAAGAAAATGGAGTAGCAGACCTAAATGCTCTCATCTCACCAGCACTAGATCTTCATGAGGAGGTAGTTCATTGCCTCTGTGAAAAACAAGACAAGATCTTCATTCAAGTAAGTGAAAAGGTTTCTCTGGATGAATCTATGATAGCTGATAGAAATGTTAGTGTTGGGTTTCACGAAACACCTAAAATTTCTTTTCTCATGATTGATGAATGTAATGAGAATCTGGCTGTCATATCATATGAGAATGACCTACCATATATTCAAACTGCAAAAGATCAGACCATTCAGGATTCCATTTCAGATTCTTCCTCATATGTCTCATGTTTTGAAATGTTTTTTCAAGAGGAGATCTGCTCATCTACTTGTTCAGAATTTTTTGAGGACCAGGAACATACTCTTTCTAAAGCACATGATGAAGGCAGATCAGAATTTGAAACAAAGGATACTTTGTTCTTTTAGTAGGAGGTGGCAATGTCAAGTCTTCATGTTTTCCAGGATCCAATGGCAGATTTGTTACAGTCAGCAGCGAAAGTGATTATTGTTGTGTTCAGTGAT
Source organism: Pinus tabuliformis (assembly GCA_031772625.1). Classification (NCBI taxonomy): domain Eukaryota; kingdom Viridiplantae; phylum Streptophyta; class Pinopsida; order Pinales; family Pinaceae; genus Pinus; species Pinus tabuliformis. The sequence continues at coordinate 1,244,640,181 of CM062818.1, forward strand.
GAAGGAGAATATGGTCAACTATGTTTTTGGATTCCCAGTGATAGGTTTGTATTGTTGGCCAGAAGATCTAATCACGAGAATCAATCAAGAAGGCATCTGCTTGATTGGTTGCATTGGCATTTTGATATAGTTTGATGTATATTTTCTTGTAAGAAACACAGGTGGTTGTCATCATGATTTCAAATCTTGATGGACTGCTGCCCTTCAATAAGCTTTGTAAGTTCTTGTTTTCGTTAAGTCAGTCATGAGTCATTTGTGAGTCAGTTTTCAGTCATGTTGGTTTCATAATTGTGTCGGCTTGAGTCAGGTTTCAGTCAATAAATGATTCAAAGTCTTGTGTCGTTTGCCAAAATAATGACTCCATTGCCCAATGGTTGGAAAACACTGGTCTGCTCTCCCAGAGGTCAAAGGTTCTTGGCACCTCCAAGGAGCTACCATCCCCAATGGAGCCAATGTTAGAGTCAGTCTTTCCAGCCTTCCTCCAGTGATCAAACGTGCTCTTACAAAGTGATTTTGAAGTGTCAAGGTCATATTTTGTCATTTCAGTGAGTCTTCAAGCAAAATTTGGTCACTAGGCATTAGGTCTAGGGTTTGCTCTCACTCTTTTCAAAGTTGCCCAAATGCCAATCTATGTCACTATTCAGCTGAGTCTATCATCATTCATAGGATTTTTATTATCATCTCAGTGTCTAAGGAGTCTTTTTACACCTTGTCCATGCTTCAGTTGCGCCTAGGTAAGGTCATTTCCCTCTCCTAGGGTTTTGAAGGCAATTTCTCTTGGACGGTCAAATAATCGGCAAAACTTGTATCCTGATGTTCATACACCTTCCCCTATCCTTCATGTACCTTATTAAACACTTTCCATCACTGAGATCCCCCAAATTCCTCATTTTTCCACAAACCCTAGTTTCTTGCTACAACCTGGCAATTTTCTAGGTTTGGCCTGTGTTTTGCCCTTTTGGACCCCTTCCCCTCGCTCAATCTCTGAGATTCCACTTTCCCCTGCTTCCTAACATCCCTCCCCACTCCCAAAAATTTCCCCAAGAATTTAAAAGCCCCTCTCTCCCTCCATTTGATCATCATTTGCCTCAAAGCAATAGTGAAAAGCGATTTGGAGAGAAATTAGGTGAAATTGTAGACAGAGCCCGCGCGCGACCTGTCAAGACCTACGCGCGACGTGTTGGGTAGGCGCGACATGTCAGGGGGGTCATAGTAGTTGGGAAAAAACACTAGCGTGACGTGTTGGGTGCGCGCGACCCGTCCAGACCAGCGCGCAACGTGTTGGGAATTCATCCACAAAAAATCGCCTATAAACTGCCAAACGACCCTAAAATTCTTCAAGATTGCAGGTAGGCCTCTGATCATCAAAGTATTTTGCTTGATAAATAAAAATGAGCATGGTAAATGTGTTTTAATGCCATCAAGTTGAAATGAGAAGTTCATGTATATTTGCTTTAAAAATGTCAAAATGCAAGTAGAGATAGGGTTTTGTTTTGCTGCTCTCAAGGTCATCCCTTTCACTCCCATTTTTTCCCCCACATCCCAACCATCTCCCTTAACATTCTTACCTAATATCCCTACCAAAAAATATCAAAGGTCCAACACCCTACCCATATCCCTAAAATCCAATAATATAACCTTAAACCCTACTTCCCATAAAATCTTTGCAAATGATAATGGTTTGATGTTGTATATGTCATGATTCCTTCCCTTAATTCCCTTTTTCATGTATTTTCCCTAATTCCCCTTAGAAGTCTCCCTTCCCTAACATCTCCCTTGTGTTATTTGTCCCCTTGAAACAACATTTCAAACAGGGAAAAACAGCAGGTCATTTGAGCAGAAGCAGTAGTACATTTCAGCCACTTTGCTCTTGAAACCATGTCAGAAACCGAAACCGACTATGAGCAAAGTGATGACCGTGAGTCAACACCAGAAGTTGAGGTACAAAGGAGGCCTCACAGGGGTGGTAAGAGTGGTCACCATGTGAGAGAGGAGCCCACCTCTTTGACCTATTTGCAGGCTTGTCCACTTGCAGTCACATGTTTCCGCCACCTCTCATGTTATGAATTTGCGAGAGGATTTCTCAAATTCAGCACCATAGGGAATTGGTCCGCTTGTTTGTTTTGCATCTGCATGATGGGCATGTAATTCTTGCAGGGGTGGATTTTATATTGTCATCTGAAATTATTGCTCAAGAAACAGGGATACCCAATGTGGGAGAAGAGTGGAACAAGCGCAAACTATTGGACAGATTTCAGTATGAGCCCTACATTAAACCTGCCTACATGAGGTACATGACTAGTGTATTTCCTTTCAGATTTTTGAGGGATGAGTATGCTCCCTTGATGAGGCTCATCATGCGCTATTTCACCTGTGAGGGTAGATTTTCATGTTTGTATTCGTACCATATTCGCTTGTTGATGCATTTCACACGGGTACAGATGATGAACATACCATTTTTCATGTGCCGGAATATTGAGAAGATGGTGCCCTTGGTGCAGAGAAAGAGCCCAGCATAGCAACACAGGAGCATCTATCATTGTGGTTTGATCCAGCTTGTGGTCATACATCAGTTGGCTCAGCAGGGTATCCAATGGGAGGATTTTATCTCTCGAGATTTTTTCACAGCACCAGCATCATCACCCCCTGAGGTTGTTCATGAGGAGGGAGGGCCTTCACAGCAGCATGATATTCCTGAGACCAGACATGTCAGCTCCCCTCCATTGGTCACATATCAGAGAGGCAACATGGCCTTATTTGCATCAGCTAGGCGAGTATTTTCTCCACACCAGGTGGAAGGGGTCTCGCCTTCTTCATCAGCACCACGAGTGTTATCTCCACACCAGGTGGAAGGGGCCTCGTCTCCGACAGCAGCACAGGTACCAGAGAGAGGCAAGAAGCCCAAGATTGATGAGGGGCCATCAGGTGATCCAGGCATAGATGTTATTGACCTTGATATCAGTTCTCCTAGCCTAGAGCCAAAGGAGATCATCCAGCACCTAAGGGCTGAAAATGACTCATTGCAGCAAAGATTGGAAATGGAAAATTGGACAATCACCTACTTAGAGTAGCGCAACAAGCAACTTGAAGATGAGCACACTCTTGATGAGTTGCGGAGGATCCATGAAGACCGCAACTTGGCTCGTAAGAGACCCGGTGATTTGGTACCCGTTGAGCGAGAGGCTATGCTTCTCCAGGTCAATGCTCATTTGGAGAGGTTGCTGGCCAAGGCCAACAAAGATAAAGACTTGCTCCGGAACATGAAGAACCACTATTGGGCCCGAATGCACGTATGCAAGGCGAAAATGAAGGTGATCCAAGGGCGGTTGGCTAAAGCACTAAAACGAAGGAAAAGGCCCGATCCCATCCACATCTTGGCTGAGGCTTCCTTGAAGGAGCATGATGCTAAATGACTTAAATTCAGCACAAATTTCAAAAAAATTTGAACATTTTTGGTCACTTGTGAATTTTTGGGCAAAAAACAGGTTTTCTCCACCAACACATCGCGCGCCGCGCGCGACCTTTTCGATGGGAAACTCCATTTCGGGGAAACTCAGCATTTTTGGATTTGTCGTGCAAAGATACACCTGCTCAGAAATTACCAAGAGATTTCATCAAGTTTTGAGCCTCCAGAAGGTCAAAAAACAAGCAAAAAATGACTTTCTGCCACCTTTTTGACACATAGGAAGCAGTCTTGGGAGATTGCAATTTTGGAGGGCCAAATGGCCACCAAATTCAGAAATTTTACTTGGGTTGGAAAGTAGACATCCAGACCTTTCCAACAAGCCCAATTTTGCTTCCTTTGGACACCTGGAAGTGCTTCAAAAGCAGCTCCAAAGGCGCGCGACCTGTTCAGGATCAGGGCGCGACCTGTTGGGAAAGTTTGCCGATTTTTCATCTACAGCTCAGGAATTCACCCAGATTTGACCAGTTTTGACTTGTGATGGGATTTTTCACCCTCTTTGATGTAATTAATGTATTTTCATGTCGACATGACACTTATTTACCTATTCTAGAAGATTCATTCATGAAATAGCAAACATTTAATGAATGAATTGGTTTCCTAGCTTATAGAGGTAAGTTGTTTTGACTGCCTAGATTTTAGTGCTCAGTTTAGAATTGGTTGAAATAGCTCCTAGAAGGATGAGATAGACCCCTAGAGGCAAGGAAAGGTGTTAGCTTGCCTATATTATGTATTTTCTTAGTCATTTTCAGAGGTTGGAGAGGTTGGACTCTTGAGGGAGAAGCTTCTATTGTATTACTCATTGTATCTCTGCAATTTTGGCAAAGGAAGAAAGACCAGGGTTTTGTAGTCCTTTTTGGGATTCCTGTGGTTACATGTATTGATGGTGTGTTTCTCTTTGTACTTGTAAGTTTGTTATGTGAATCATCGTCTTACTTTTTCTTCTGCAAATTAGGCAAATGAAGTGTTAAGGTAGAATTCATGGTTGCTATGCTTTGCCTTTAATTTTGCTTAATATCAATGTTTTCAGCTGTTTAAGGAGAATTCAAGGTGATTGCTTGCTCTCCTTAGCTCCTCACCAGTCATTCTCATCCATCAAAATCTTTCAAAGGCATCAATACAGTCTCCTACCTTGCCCCGAAGAACCCCCTGCGAAAACTGTGTCCAATCCCCGCACCCAAAATTGCCTTTCCCTGATTTTCCACCGAAATCCTAAAAATCTCAAATCAAACCTTTTATCAATTTACTAGCCTAAAATCAGTGTTTCCTCATTGGTTATCTCGCCCGTTGAAGATATTTACCGAGATAGACCGGAGAGAGCCCTCTCCTGCCCCGTAGGGCTAGCTACGAGGCTAAGTGGTTTGATGTTGCCTTGAAGTTTACCTTTCTCAGCCTGAGGTGAAATTTCAAGGGCTAACACCTACTACATGAAAAATGAGAAGTACATGAAAAAACGTGAATGCAATAACGTTTTTCATGTATTTCTCATTTTTTGTGTTGTAGGGTCTATTAAAAGTATGCAACATGGGTCCTCAACATGTCCTTTAATATCTTGTTGACCCTCTCTGTCTATGGATGATAAGTTGTGCTAAAGGACGAATCTATGCCCAAACCTACAAATAACTCCTTCCAAAACTTGGAAGTGAAATTCACATCCCTATCTGACACAACCTTATTTTGAACATCGTGTGATCTAACTACATCTTTGATGAATCACTGCACCACATCGCTAGCTGAGAATGTAGACTTCATTGAAATGAAGTGTGTAACCTTTGTTAATCTATCCACAATGACCATGATGGAATCATGATGCTTCACTGTCTTAGGAAACCCTGTGATGAAACCCATGGAAATGAAATCCCATTTCCACTCTTGAATCACAATCGGTTGTAACATTCCACCTGGATGTTTACACTCTACTTTCACTCCTAGTATCGATATTGTGAGAAATACAAAGAATCTCATCCTTTTTTGTTGTTGGTTAAGAATTGTTGTGACCATGTTGAAAATTTCATTCAAAACCTGGAAAAATTTTATAGCGATAAAGATTTCATGGATGAATAAATCCTGGAAGCTTTGTACGAGAACCCTTTTCATCACCAAGAAGATATGGTAAATTCTCTTTTGCTTGAAAATGAATTAAATCAACTTTATGATGCAAACTATTATGATTCAGCTTCTGAGTTTGATGAAATTTTGTAGCAATCTTGTTAGTATTTTTGTGATAAAAAGTATGAGAATTCTTTAAAACAGTGGAAGGACATTGTAAATGATGAGGAAGTTTCCATGAGATTCAAGTGGATTCCTAGCAGCCAATAATTTATTCATTAGCTCGAGATGAAATCAATCAAGAACTTGATATAGATGTTAATGCCCTTTCTTCTGAGATAGGTGAAGATTTGCAATGAGTTTGTCAGTTATGTGTGATCAAGATGAAAGTAGTGAACTAGCTCATGTTGGAAACATCTCACATCTACAAGAGGATAATGAAGAGCATATTGTTTTAGATTCCTTGGATAGTGCATAATCTATTCATGATTATACATCTCTGGAATTGACATTTTCATAATTTTTAAAAGGCCAAGATGACACTTTTGTTGATAAACATGAAAGGTTAACTCTTGACACGACAATTTTACCTGATGTAGTTGTTCTATTTACACTCCCTCAAGAAAATTTAAAGTTTTTTCTTGTAGATGAGAAGAGTGAAAACACAGGAAAAGTCACTCAAGGTTCAAAAAATGAGGAGTCTAATGAAGAAGAACAATTAGCCATTATTTTTGAAGACAACTCCTTTTTTTTGTTGATCATCAAGAACATGAAATCTTTCATGATTTTCAAGTTCCTCTTGCCAATTTGTCACAGTTATCAATGAATTTATTTATTGCAACATTCCTACACCAAAAATATCAGTTTCAGTGGTAGTTTGGGTTTCCAGTCTTACCTTTTTTCTACCTGTTCAAGGCAACAGTGAGCAACACTCAGCCAAGTAGCCTTCTTCTTGGCTGGCTACATTGGAAGGAGGTGATTACTTAGTGTACATACTTTCAACATATGCAAGATTCCATTGTACATACTGCTTTACTTCTGAAAAATGCAAGTGTGGGTAGTTGGAGTTGGGATTTAAAGCCCGAGATGAAAGCCATAAGTAAATCAATTTTCAAATAGGAGTTTGTGAGTTATCTAGTCTTTTTAGTCAATCAGCTAATTGATTTTTCTAGATTTGTTCGTATTTTTCTCAATTTTTCACATTGTTTCCATTGCCCAATGGATAAGCTTTTGGTCTACGATGTTTAGGGTCAATAAGTTTGGATTTTTCAAATGTCTAAAAATGACTCAATGGTTAATTTGAATAAATTCAAACTTAATGTCATAGAAGTTATCATAAGTTTGAGTGTCACTATCCATAATTTCGCCATGGGTGTGGACATCAAGAGGTCTAGTCGAAAACATGAAGTTGTCATGAGTTATTAGGAAAAATTTCCATAGTCTAGAATAACCGAGTCATGAGTTAGGTGTAAATAGTGAGTCTATCATGAGATTTAAATAAGTCAAAGATAGTTGAAAATATCACTACTCCAAAGCAAGATAGCTGTTGAAAATACCACCTTTCTTTTCCCTCCTAATCTATTCATTTCCCAAACACTATAACCTACATTCTACATTACACATTTCCCATTCCCTATGTTTTAAATCCCCTATGCATCTAATCATTCTTCACTCCTAAAACATATAATTATCATAACTTCTATTCCATATTTCCCTCAAAAGCTATGATTGCCTATCATATATGACACTACCCATATAATCCTCCCACCACTTCAATCCCTATGCCAATCAAGCCTTATAATGATTATCACACACAAAACAAGGCGTTGTATGACATCACACAACAAGACCAAGGTAAGCAGGTTGTAGTTGAATAACAACCCAAGAAGCTTGAGATGGAGTCTAGTAGGCCTAATACAAGAGCAACAAAGTTGAAACAGGGATGGATACAACAAATGAAGGACTCTATTTTAGTTACCATTTTGCATAACAATTTCCGACCATATGAAAGAAATTTTGGAAAACTAAAAGATGTGTTTCTCAAGGACAGGGAAAAAAGAAATAACCTCTTCCATATTTTTCATAGGTGTCATGGATCAGGAGGCTTGATTGCATCTTCAAAGCCTATTTTTCAGATTGCACAAATACTCTATTTTAGTCATGGTTTTGCACAGCAGTTTCGAAGGCTCTGGGGATGAATTTGAGGAAAATGAGAGAGGTTTCTCTCAAACACAAGTTCATATACAAAAAATATCTCATTTTATGCACATGTGTCACGGTTTGGGAATTATAGGTGTCACTTGGAGACCCAGTTTTCACATTTTCCTGCTACCAGAATTCTGAAATTTGTTTGGAAATTCGATTTGTAAATTCAGATTTTGAAATTTTGGATGCATGCTAGGAGTTATAAGGTGTTTTTGATTAATTTATGGAAATTGAAATTCTTTTGGAGTAGCATGGTAGTGTTTTGTTAATACTGGAGGACACTTACGAAACAATTTTGGAAAAGGCATTGTGAAGGTGCTCTGTAGTCGCTGCACAACCGCCATGCAAACCATGGTTGCACATTTTCACATATGTTGGGAGGAAGCCACCTATTGAAATTTGAAAATAGGAACATGGAGGAGGTGTCGCATCCAACTCACCTCTTCAGCAACCAGCCACATGTTAGTTTTGAAAGAAAAAATTTGTTGCACAGTCGCTGCACAGGCGCTACTCAATCAACACTAGCTTTTCCTATTTTTCTGCTTTATTGGGTTCACAAAGATGGATTTTGAAGATATGTTTTTTTATTAAGATATTTAGTTTTTATTAGATAAATTTATGAAAATTTTATGGCTATTGTTTTTTTTTCATTGTAAGAGGAAAAATACTCATAACGGTGAAAAATATTTCCTCTTTTTATTTTTGATCCCATCCTCCGTTGGATCAATGGTGCAGTGAATTTAGACTTTTATTGTGTTTTTTATGTCTATTTAAACTTAGAAATACATATGAAAAGGTTGTTGATGGTTCAGCACTATTTTGGCTTCATTTTTTCAGAATTTATGTGATTGTGATCAATTCATGGTTATAATACTTATGACTTGAGGGTTATCGGTTATACTTTGCAAGGATTCTTATGGTATGATGTCTGGAGTTATCTTTTTTTATTTCTCAGTTATTCTATTGTTCCTTTTCGTTTTATGAGTATAATGATCTCGGTTGATTTAGAATTCAGTTAAGCTGCTCTAGTCAACTGTTTTCATATTTCAGTTGCAAATGGAATGTTATATACTCATGACTGTTATTTCTTCTGTTTAATTCTCTTTCTTATGTATGAATAACATTATTATTCGCATAGGAAAGATTTGTTTCTTCAGTTTTTCTCCTCTATACTACAGCCTACTACTATGTCCAAAGTCATGCCTAACAAGCCCTTGTAGAAGATGTCAATTTTACTTGCATAAGTAAAATGAATAAAAGGAAAATTGATCACATGTTATCACCCTTTCTACCATTTGTACTTCAACCAAATACATTAAAATCCCCTTTTCCAGACCTGGTCTCTGTAAAAATTGTGCTTTAAAGTCTTTAAACTTCATATTTTTCGAGTGAGGGAGCCCCCTCCAGTTGGAGAAGACCAATCTCTCAACCCAAAGTGGTTTATGGTTACCTTTGGGTTCCTCTCCTCAACCTGGAGGAATTATGGAGTGCTAACATATTACAGAGGAGACTGAGACATAAGAGCATGTCAAAACATGTCTTTAGGATGCCAAAACATTCTTGGCACAAGAGGTCATTATATTTTAGTGAATTCATTGAGGGTTTTCATCCTTCCATAGCATGATACATGCCATTGATGCCCTTTCTAATTCAGAGTAGACATTTCTTTGTAAGAACCATATTTTAGATCTACTGAAGTTCAACAACCCAAAGGTTTGTCATTTTAACATTTCTTGTCATATAGAGAGGCAACCTTTAGATGAATTTTAGTCATATACAGACTTTCTTATAGAACTAATATTCATTTCCTTGTCCTCATACTTGCTTTGATCATTAATCATTTTTTCTTGTAGACGAAGATCCTTTCGTCCTTCAACTCAACTCCTAATAGTGCATTATGTCTTATATACTTTTGGTTCAACTGGTTCAGTGTAGTCTTTATCACTTTAAATGAATAGGACATTCCATTCTTTAGTATATGCATATCAAACTTTAGACTAGTTCTCTTGCATTCAATATTGTAGTATGATTTTGCATGAAAAACTTTTTTAGGCTTCTAAACTATAGTGGACCTCTTTTGGGGTTTGTTTTTGACTCTGAAATTTAGTGAATCCTTTAAGGTTTCATCTGGTTTCCTCCTTTAGAGGGGCATCGAATCAGTTACTTGCAAGCATCTTGGCATAGACAACATGCCTTGTTTATTCCATAGTCAATACTACAACCTAATCCCCAATACTTGTCATCAATTCAATCTATTTCCTAAGTACAAAGCTTAAATCAAATTAATCATTGATTTTTATCTTATTAGAATGGAGAATGTATTCAGAATTTAGTCAAGGTGAATTTAGCTTATGTTAGAATTTGGTTTGATCTATGCTTTGGCTTCCAAGACAATAGAATATTCAACCTTCAAATAAATATAATACTAATAAATTCTTAGCTTCCCAAGAATAAAAGATTGGGATTCTTATGTTGGCATTATGATGCATGTGTTTTCCTTGATGGAAACTCACTTGTAATAGAGTAGGTATATGGTAACTAGATGAATCTACAGGTCAGATCAAAGATGATAGAATGACAAAATAAAGATATCAAAGGTGACAGAATGATGGAACATAATGATGAAGTTTGATACATGGAGATTGTGTTAGTGTTTTCCTTGATAAGAAACCTAACTGATGAGTTGTCCTTGATGACAACCTATTTGATGAATGGACTACTTGATAAAGGTATAAACAAGATGTGACAGAATGCATGGAATTTGTGTTTACAGATGTGACAAAATGCAGGAAAGTTCAAAGGAATCAGTTCAAAAGTGATGTATGATGGAAACTCACATTGCAACAGGTCAATTCAGAGGTAACAGAGTAATGGAATAGAAGAAAAGGATGATGGAACAAAGGATTACAGATCAAAATTGAGAAATTGAAGAAAAAGAATGTTTTAAGTTGGTTTAAGTTGAATATGTTGTTTACCCTAGTCCAAGTAGCATATACACACTGGTACATAGAATAAAATAAGCGTATACAGATGCACGTGGTTTTACAAAAGGAAAAACGCGTATGGGAAGGAAAATTAAGGTTAAAGAATACCAGGGGTTTCTACCATGGTATTTGCCCATAGTAATAAGCGTGGAAAATAATATTGATCTCGTCAAAGAATACCATCGGCATAACTATGGTTTTGACCTGAGCTATTGAAAAAGGATAAAACTATATAAGGAGGTGAAGATCAAAGTGTGAGAATGTGCAGGGAATGAATATCTTATCAAGAGTTAGATCAAAAGAAAATATGCATGTTATGGGTTTTTGATGCTTTGCTTGATCTGAGCTAAGTATGTACCTGAGTGTTTGATGATGGATGAGATCTAATGATGGTTCAGGATCATGAAACCTGAAATGACTCATCATTATATGATTTGATAGGCTAGATCTAAGTGTTAATGCATGTTTGATCCTTTATATGTTATGATCTGGGTATATCTGAAGTCTTGAAAAGCTAGAAAGTTATAAGTCATTATTTTCATATCTATACGCAGGTTGTCCTTGGTGAAGGCGTGTATACATGCGGGTTCGACACTTCCAAGTAGTGTATGCAGAAGAAAATCTTGTTTTTTCAGAGATGACTAGTCTATCTAATCAGTGCTGCTATTTTAATGATCTTTTTCAATGATGTCTTCATTAGATATGAAAGTAAATCTGATTTGATAAGGAGATTGAGCTTGGTTGATTGATTGATTGAGTAAGAAGGGTGACCTTTGCTGCTATCTATTTAGAACTCTATAATATGACAATAGATCTTCAGAATGTCATTGATTGGTACAATTTTTGGTTGAGAAGTTTTATGATTTAGTATATTTAGAGGTATATGCAGGTTGGGTTACAGAAAGTAGCGTATACACACATGATGTCCTCATTGAAGTAGCATATACATTCTGACATATGATTTTTGAGGTTGCAGTTGGTTCTAGTTGTTGATACAGTGTTATGGGTTCACATCTATGTTCTTGTTACAGTGATCTGAATGTTCCAGTTGATTGGTTGAATTTTGATTAATTGTCGGTTGATTGTGTTTGGTTGATTCAATTGTATCAGAAACTGATGATTGGGTGATTCAGTTGTGCTAGAGGTTTCAGTGATTATTTGATTCAGTTGTGTCAAAAGTTTCAATGATTGGCTAATTCAGAAAGTGATGATTGGGTTTCAATGATTGATTTATAATGGATGAATGTGTTATAATGATGAGTTACAGTTTGATTTTTGATATTGAGCTTAAGTGTTGATAATGGGTCTAGAATGAAAATTTGATGAAACATGGCCTACAAGTTATGATGTGTTGAAGCAGGTGGATCCAGTCTGAAAATTTATGAAATGTGGTCCATGGAGGATGTTGAGGGTTGGAGCCTTCAGTGAGGAAGTCGAAGATTCTTTCCAATAGTAGCTGGTGATTAGATCAGGGAGTTGGATCTCCCTTCCACTAGTAGCTGGAGAACGAGTAAAGGTTGTAGCATTCTATATTCTGGCATCTACGTACTAGTAAACATATCAGCCAGTATAAGAGCCAAGGGGTTGTAGCTCCCTTCAAGTAGAAGTTGGAGAACATGACAAGGTTGTAGCCTTCTGCAGGTGGGTGCCTGCGTACTGGTATGAGTCTGCACCAATACAAGATTGTAGACAAGTTTTTCTTATATTAAAAAGAAGACATAGACAACAACAACAGGTGGTTCTCTCCTGCATTGGGTTTCCACTTTAAATCCTGGTGTTCATATGTGTTTCTTATGTGTGAGGGTTTATTTATCACAACACTTCGTTAATTTTTATCTAATGGTTAATAAAGTACTAATGCACTAGCTAAAGACAAACATATGATGGATTAACTGAATTGTAAGTTCACTAGATATATGCTAATTGTCTTAAAAATAGTCACATGCACATGTAGGTTTGATTCAGTAAAGTCGCGTATAGAAGACTGAATATGAAATGTTAAAATTTATTGATTTGTAAATATTGATTAAACCCCCCCCCCCCTTAGTATTTTTCCCAACAATTGGTATCGGATCAGGTCCTTTGGTAGATGCTTGATCACTTGAAGGAGATTCGTTGTAACAATGGGAAAGAAGAAAAATAAGAAAGCTCCTAAGAAGAAGAAGACATCTCAAAGGAATAGTGACAACAGGAGAGACAATTGGCTATTAGGTGGAAGTAGGTATTCAGATTCAGAAGCACTTCAAATTGAATATGAACAAGCAAAAAAAAGTATCACGTACTAATTTTTGGTTTTCTAGTGATACATTTGTATGTTCATGCAATATTGAAGATAATGAAAGTGATAGTGAAACAACTGAATATTCTCTTATGGGTGAAAGTGAAAGAAATCTAATAGAGACAAAAGTTAAAATGATCACATATAATATTAGATATCAACAAGATCTATTTGACAAAAGGGAGTGTACCTACAAATAAGAGATTACCAGGTTAAAAACTCAGTTGGAGGAAGGAAAAAATATGAGGAAGCAGTGCAAGGAAAAGGAGGATCAATGTCAAATGTTGCAGCATGAAGTGACATCATTGAAAAATGAAGTGAATGAAAACGATACAACAATCAAGAAACTTAAGGATAGATCCAGTTACTATGAAAGTCTTGAAGCTGAGATCATCTCTCTAAAATAAGATCTTGAAAATTCAAATAAGCAGAATGAAGAACTACCTCAAGCATATGAAGAAAAAGAAAATGAGATTCTCAAATGAAGACAGCAAGTGGAAGAAGGAAGAAAAGTTGAAGAAATCATGAAGAACCAGTATCTGGAAAAGGAAGAGCAATATCAGGTTGAGGTAAATACCCTAAAAGGTAAATTAGAAGAAAAGGATAAACTTTTGATATTTCAAGATAGTACTAAGATTTTGAATCATATTCTTAGTAGCCAAATGTATCCAACCATCAAATCTGGTCTTGGTTTTCATGAAACTGTTAAAGGTGAACCTAGCTCACAAACAGAGGCAAGGAACTCTAATGCAAAATCTGAAATCCTCAACAAGGAGATAAGAGGTCAACCCCATCAAAAACCAAGGAAATAAATTCTTCAAAGAAAATAATCTACTCTTAACTATGGAAGTGTTAATCGATTCTTTCCTCTGATGAATAATGTTGAATGTTTTAGATGTCATAATTTTGGACATGTTACAACCAGATGTAGAAGTAGAATGTTTCAAGCTAATAACTGTCACACAGAAAGATCATCATCTTCCAGGTACTTTAAGGGATATTGTTTTTCTTGCAATATGTTTGGTCACAAAGCCATTGATTGCTATAGAAGTAATATGAAACATATAAGATTTTATGATTGTAACAAGTTTGGGCATATAGAAAAATAATCCAGGGACAAGTCTATGGATCATCATAGACAATGTGGTAAGTAATAAAATAAGAAAATTTATATCAGAAAATATGAAAAAGATGAATCAACCAAGAATCAAGAAAAGCAATATCAGATAAGGTGTGATCTTGCTCTTTTCTCATTCAAAGACAAATGTGATAGTGGATGTTCTCATCACATGACTGGAGACGAGAAAAACGAAGTCTCTGATAAAGAACCATCATGATAATGATATTCTTGGAACTGATGCTTCAACAAAAGTTCTAGGACTAGGTACAGTCATAACAAAATCAGGGGAAACTGAAAGTATGAAATTTCAAGTCACATATATACGCAAGTTATAAACTGCATAGTCACATATATGTTGGTTTGATGAAGAAGCAGTGGGACAGAGTAAGAAAAAGGGTCTGATGTGATTCAAACAATTATTAATTGTCTTCTCCGTTTTGATGGTTGATGATTATAGTCTGTGGATGTTATTTAGAAGTGCTTTTGACCCTCATAAGTTGTTGATGACTTGATGTATGACTAGCTAATGATGATGCCTTGATGATTCTTACTAATACATGCAATGATCAGATCTAACAGTAAACAATTGGCACAGGTCCAGGGGGATAATATCATTAGGGGAGTTTTGAGGTCTAAAATGGGACTCCTAATGAAATTATAAAATAATAGTGGAAATAATAAAATAATATTAGATTAAATCATCAAATTTTAGAGGGAAAAAAGAAAAAAATGTTTTTTCAACTCGTATTTTAAACTTATCTCCCTATGGGTTTACTCAAATTTCAAGTGGAAACACTCGTTGTATGTAGAATTTGATTCCCCATCCAATGATTTCTTGTGTTTCTTACTTTCGATGGACCTTCCTACACAAAAAATGAGAAATACATGAAAAAAAGTATTTCAATCATGTTTTTTCATGTATTTCTCATTTTTCGTGTAGCAGGGTCCATCGAAAGTATGCAACATGGGTACTCCTTGGATGAGGAATTAATATTTTCATCCAATGAGTACTTCCGCTCGAAATTTGAGTAAAACCTTAGGGAGATAGGTTGAAAATACGAGTTGAAAAAGTAGTTTCATTATTTTATTATTTTTTAATCTCTTACCTTTTTACTCCAAAAATGGTGAATCATCCCCCATGTTTGACATCATCATCTTGAATCCAACTGGTTCTTATAAAGTTTATTTTGGTTGTACATTTTTTTAGGAGGCCCATTTTAGACCTCAAAATTCCCCTAATGGTTATGCTTCTAATAATGCATTGTTGGCATTATGTTTAGAAGTCACTGGTACATAATAATTCTTATCAATGGTGAGGATGCTTATGTTGTTGAAGTGTTTAAATGATACATCATTCTATGCTATGGTCATAGGTTGCCTATGATAAAATCTCAGATGATACTTTTCTTGAGCCACTTAGTTGTTTTGATGCTTCTGGTCAAATTTGTGGATGACTCTTTTGATGATGCATATAGTTATGTTTCTTACATGGTGATCTTCATAAGTTCAAGGAGAAGAACAAAGCCTGAGTACACATGTTCATTATTTGATGATGTTAAATGTCACTCATTTATGTTATGCTATTGCCTCCATGCCTTCAAAGATGCATAAATTTCCTATGGTGCATGATTCCTATAGTTATTAACTCTCACATGGTTGAGGATTACTGCTTTTGATGGTATCAAGAAAGTTTGACAAATGACTGTGAGCTCATCATTTTCTTTTCACATTGATGAAAAGCAAGATACATATTTCCATCACTATGTTGGATACATGGATTATTACTTAAGTTGTGATGTTGGTATAAGAGATCCTCATGTATGAAGA
Source organism: Pinus tabuliformis (assembly GCA_031772625.1). NCBI lineage: Eukaryota > Viridiplantae > Streptophyta > Pinopsida > Pinales > Pinaceae > Pinus > Pinus tabuliformis. Next base: position 1,244,656,107 of record CM062818.1, read on the forward strand.
AAATTGGCCAAGAGAATGGTATTATTGCAGGTTTTGTGAAGACATGGCTATTTGGAGACATGGCTTACTTATTCACATAATGATGATGACTTCTTACTTTATGATGATAGGTTTGATACTCACATATTTTGATTATCATGGTTGATGCTTATCAGATATGGGATGTTAGAAAACTCCCTAATGATGATACATGGTTGATATATTGAGGGTTCTTGTGGAAAGATCATGCAGTTCTTGCTACGATGATGATGACTATGATGGTTTCACATACATATGATATGATGAGAATGTCATTTGTATTACTGCTTGTAAATACGACATATATGTAGTTGATTCATGGAAGGCTATGTTAAGGATTTTTCTACTAAGGAAACAGAGAAAGTTGATCTTGATAAGGTCAAGGGGATGAGTTGATATCTATATGCGACCTACTTTGTCACAGGTTGATGATATTAAAGTTACATGTCTTATCTTGCGAATTGATGATGAACATATACATGTTGTTACTCTTGATGCTGCTGACAAATGTTTATGGTGCAGATCATATATGGTGTATGATAGTTGTTGATAATTATCATGATCTTGTTTAGGTCTTTGGTCTTTGTTATAAATGTCATGTATATCATTTGATGTAAAGGTCATGTAAAGACCTATGATGTAATAATTGTCATATTCAGTCATGTATGGACTTTTAAGATCATGTCAAACATGTAATCCCACTTGGTTGGGTGGAGGAGTCAAATATGTATCCCCACTTGGTTGGGTGATTGATGTATGTATGAGTAATTGGTAATAGGAAGGTCATACTCACATAGTTGAGTTATAGAGTCATTTTATTCTTGTGAAAAATATTTATGCAGACTTTGCATGCGCTCAAGGGGATCATGGACAGTGTTAGCGCTTGAGATTTCACCCTAGGCTAAGGAAGGTAAACCTTCAAGGCAACATCAAACCATTTCACCTCGTAGCTAGCCCTACGGGGTATGAGAAGGCTCTCTCCGGTCAATCTCAGTAAAATATTCAATGGACAGAGATGACCAATACAGTGACAATGATATTAGGCTAGTAAACTGATTAAAAGGTTGATTTGGGGGTTTTTGGGGTTTTTTTGGTGGCAAATTGAGGATCTGCAATTTTAGGGTGCGGGGATTTGACACAGTTTCTGCAGGTGGGTCTTTGGGGCAAGGTAGGAGTTTGTGCTGATGCCTTTAGCTGAGATGGATGATCAAGGAAGAAAAAAGAGAAGCTAAAGAGGGCAAACAATGACTTTGAATCCTCTCTAGACAGTCACGGAAAACATAAACATTAAACAAATTTGAAAGCTGAGCATGGCAAGCATGAATTCAAACTTTATCACTTCATTTGTTTAATAAGCTGCAGTAAAGAAAGAGATGGAACACATAAACACACTTACAATTACAATAAGAGAACACACCATCAACACAAGAGTCCACAAGAATCCCAATGATGTCTGCAAAACCCTGGTCTTCCTTTTCCTCAAATTGCAGAGATACAAGTAAAATATACAATAGGAGCTTCTCCCTCAAGAGTCCAACCATGAAAATGAGCAAGAGAAGGCATAATATAGATGATCTAACTCCTTTCCCCACCTCTAGGGGTCGAGCTCAGCTTCCTAAGAGCTGTTTCAACTAATTCTAAACTGAGCACTAGATAATAGGCAGTCAAAACAACTTGCCTCTAAAACTTAGGAAACCTATCCATGCATTAAATATTTACCATTTACATCAAAGAATCTTCTAGAAGTGTTCAAGGAGAGTAAAAGCATCTAAGTGCCATGAAAATTACACAAAAATCCATCATTTACATGCCTCAAAAGTCAACCAAGATGAAAACAGTGTTTTGCTGGCCGAACTGGTCAAAACAGGCAAATTTCCCTGACAGGTCGCGCACATCACTCTGACTGGTCGCGCACATTCACAGCTCTGTTTGAGGGCCTTTCCCATGTCTAAATAAGGTGCAAGATAGCTCGTTGGAAAGATATGCGAGTCTACTTTCCAACCCCACTGGAATTTCTGAATTTGGAGTTGATTTGACCCCTCAAAAGTCATTTCTCCCAAGACAGCTTTCTGCAACTCAAAATAGGGGCAGAAAGTCAAAAATTGCATGTATTTTGAGCTTTTGGAAGCCCAAATCTCCATAAAATCTGAAACCCATCTATAGGCAAGTGTATTTTTGCATGAAAATTCCAAAAATGCAAAGTTTTCCCCGTTCTGAGTTGCCCCCATGTATGGTCACGCGCGGGGTGAGACCAGTCAAATGGCCAAAACCTGTAAAATTCCCAAAAATGCCAAAAATGCTTAAAAACTCTCAAAATTTCTTGGGTTTGCTGCTAGGAGGATGCTAATGAGTATCATGGTGAGTGAGAGAGGCCTCAGCTAAGATACGGAGTGGGTTGGTCTTCTTTTTCCGTTTTTGTGCCTTGGCCAAACTCCTTGGATCCGGCGATTGTAATTTTGGAATTTCTCTAAAACCATGACACCTGTGCAAAAAGTGAAGGAGGTTTTTCTTCTTTGGCATGTTATGGACAAAAACCTCTCTCAGATTTCCAAAATTCATCTTTTATTGCTCTGAAACATCATTTAAGTGCAACTTGTCCCGATGTGTGAAACAAGGGATTTTGTCGAAATGGAGCGAAATGAAGGGGATAGGGGGCTTGTAAATTCTTAGGGAAATTTTTGGGAGTGGGGAGGGATGTTAGGAAGCGGGGAAAATGGAATCTCAGAGATTGAGTGAGGGGAAGGGGTCCAAAAGGGCAAAACACAGGCCAAACCTAGAAAATTGCCAGATTGTAGCTAGAAACTAGGGTTTGTGCAAAAATGAGGAATTTGGCGGATCTAAGGGATGGGAAGTGTTTGATAAGGTACTTTAAGGATAGGGGAAGGTGTATGAACATCAGGAAACAAGTTTTGCCGGTGATTTGACCATCCAAGAGAAATTGCCTTCAAAACCCTAGGAGAGGGAAATGACCTTGCCTAGGCACAACTGAAGCATGAACAAGGTGTACAATGACTCATTAGACACTGACATGACAATGACAACCCTATGAATGATGATAGACTCAGCTGAATAGTGACATAGATTAGCATTTGGGCAACTTTGCAAAGAGTGAAAACAAACCCTAGACCTAATGCCTAGTGACCAAATTTTGCTTGAAAACTCTTTGAAATGACAAAATTTGACTTGGAAACTCTGAGACCACTTTGTAAGAGCATATTTGATCACTGGAGGAAGGCTGGAAAGACTGACACTAACATTGGCTCCAATGGGGATGGTAGCTCCTTGGAGGTGCCAAGAACCTCAGACCTCTGGGAGAGCAGACCAGTGCCTTCAACCATTGGGCGATGGAGTCGTTATTTACACCTTTGACACAAAACTTTGACACATTTATTGAATGAAAACTTGACTGAAACTAACTCAATTATGAAACCAACATGACTGAAAATTGACTCACAAATGACTCATGACTAAACTAAACGAAAACAAGAACTTACAAAGCTTATTTGAAGTGCAGCAGTCCATCAAGATTTGAAATCATGATGACAACCACCTTGTTTCTTACAAAACAATATACATCAAACTATATCAAAATGCCAATGCAACCAATCAAGCAGATGCCTTCTTGATTGATTCTTCTTATCAGATCTTCTGGTCAACAGTACAAACCTATAACTGAGCATCCGAAAACATAGCTGACCATGATCTCCTTCATCACTGAACACTGCAATAAACACTATCACTGCTGGCTGCAACAAACTTACTAGAGGATCGTGAAAAACATGAAGATTTGCCACTGCCACCTCCTGCTGAAAGAACAAGGTGTCTTTTGTTTCAAATTCTGATCTGCCTTCATCATGTGCTTCGGAAAGAGTATGTTCCTGGTCCTCAAAAAATTCTGAACAAGTAGGTGAGCAAATCTCTTCTTGGAAAAACATTTCAGCACATGAAACATATGAAGAATATGAAAGGTAATCCTGTATGCTATGATCTTTGGTAGTCAGACAATATGGTGGGTGATCTTCATATGATATGACAGCCGGATTATCATTATTTGTTTGCTGATCTACAAGACAATCATCTTCTTCAACAGAGGAAGAAGTTTCCCCAACACTTTCCTGACTATGTGTGCATTGCAAATCTGCTGTAGCTTGGGCTGTAACAAGACCTTTCAAAAGCTGATCTATCTCCTCTTCAGACAAAGGAGACAATGCCTTTTGTTTTCTTCTGCTTAAACAATAATTATCTTCATATGACAAGGCATTCAAACTATCATTTATTACTGAGTTATTGAATGGAGGTTCATCACTTACTTGCACAAAGATCTCACCTTGCTGTTCATGAACATCTGAATCCAAAACTCTGTCTATGATCTCAATAGTAGAGCTCTCTTTGATGGGCTTCAGCACAAGATATTCCTGGTCATCATAATCTAAATGTTGTTCTGAAGCAGTTGTCCTAACATTATCACATTCTGCAATCAACACTGGACTTACTTGCATGCTGCTGTCTTCTGTGGGCAGATCTGAAACAAGCTCTTCTCTTTCATCAATTACAGCCATATGGCCATTTTCAACCTGCTGATCTTGACAAGTATCCTCTAAGATTTCTATGTGCTGCTGAAACGGCTTTTCATACAGGGCTTCCATGATCTCTTCATCCATGAAATTATCATCTTCATAAAACTTCTCAAGGCTTTCAATAAAACTATAGGCATGCTTGCAACAGTCTTGAACTAAATTTAATGATGGATAAGATGCTTGATATTTTTCAATGAACATAGCATGAAAATCCTTTAAACAGTAAATACAAGCAGATGGCAAACTTTCATACCATGATTGGGCTTTACCTTCCAGAGTGGCCAAGAATATCTTCATCAAGAAATCTTCAGGAAAATCCACCTTCAACTTGCGAATATGCATATGAAATCTAACTAGATGAAGAGCAGCATCTTTCTTACCATCATCATTAAATGTAGGCAAATTCCTTGACCAATCTACCTTCAAAATTTTATTTGGAAAACCTGGAATGTGATCTCGGCTCAAGGGAGCATATCTTCTTGTGATTTGGTCCATCTTGAAAAGCTCAAAGCTACTGATCTTCCTGCAGTGAAGTCACCATGAAGCATAGGTTGCTGGATTCTTCAGTGAAAGGAGTCGCCAAGTGAATGATTTAGCCTTTCAAGTGTCTAATCGTTGTCCACTATCAACAATCAGATCTGAACTTGATACATGTACTGAGGTGAAATGCAAATGAAGTGTTGTATTCACAAGCTCACGGAGATTGACTGAAGCAGCGTTTATCTACTTACGCTGATGTAAAACAAGAGCGTTTTCGAAGGCTACCTAGCGTAACTTCAGGCTCCGTCTAAGACTTATGAAACAAACACATCAACCCACAAACAAGTTTGTTCTCCCCAGTATGGTCACCAATATGTTAGCGCTTGAGATTTCACCCTAGGCTGAGGAAGGTAAACCTTCAAGGCAACATCAAATCATTTCACCTCGTAGCTAGCCCTACGGGGTATGAGAAGGCTCTCTCCGGTCAATCTCAGTAAAATATTCAATGGACAGAGATGACCAATACAGTGACACTGATATTAGGCTAGTAAACTGATTAAAAGGTTGATTTGGGGGTTTTTGGGGTTTTTTTGGTGGCAAATTGAGGATCTGCAATTTTAGGGTGCGGGGATTTGACACAGTTTCTGTAGGTGGGTCTTTGGGGCAAGGTAGGAGTTTGTGCTGATGCCTTTAGCTGAGATGGATGATCAAGGAAGAAAAAAGAGAAGCTAAAGAGGGCAAACAATGACTTTGAATCCTCTCTAGACAGTGGAAAACATAAACATTAAACAAATTTGAAAGCTGAGCATGGCAAGCATGAATTCAAACTTTATCACTTCATTTGTTTAATAAGCTGCAGTAAAGAAAGAGATGGAACACATAAACACACTTACAATTACAATAAGAGAACACACCATCAACACAAGAGTCCACAAGAATCCCAATGATGTCTGCAAAACCCTGGTCTTCCTTTTCCTCAAATTGCAGAGATACAAGTAAAATATACAATAGGAGCTTCTCCCTCAAGAGTCCAACCATGAAAATGAGCAAGAGAAGGCATAATATAGATGATCTAACTCCTTTCCCCACCTCTAGGGGTCGAGCTCAACTTCCTAGGAGCTGTTTCAACTAATTCTAAACTGAGCACTAGATAATAGGCAGTCAAAACAACTTGCCTCTAAAACTTAGGAAACCTATCCATGCATTAAATATTTACCATTTACATCAAAGAATCTTCTAGAAGTGTTCAAGGAGAGTAAAAGCATCTAAGTGCCATGAAAATTACACAAAAATCCATCATTTACATGCCTCAAAAGTCAACCAAGATGAAAACAGTGTTTTGCTGGCCGAACTGGTCAAAACAGGCAAATTTCCCTGACAGGTCGCACACATCACTCTGACTGGTCGCACACATTCACAGCTCTGTTTGAGGGCCTTCCCCATGTCAAAATAAGGTGAAAGATAGCTCATTGGAAAGGTATGCGAGTCTAATTTCCAACTCCACTAGAATTTCTGAATTTGGAGTTGATTTGACCCCTCAAAAGTCATTTCTCCCAAGACAGCTTTCTGCAACTCAAAATAGGGGCAGAAAGTCAAAAATTGCATGTATTTTGAGCTTTTGGAAGCCCAAATCTCCATAAAATCTGAAACCCATCCATAGGAAAGTGTATTTTTGCATGAAAATTCCAAAAATGCAAAGTTTTCCCCGTTCTGAGTTGCCCCCATGTATGGTCGCGCGCGGGGTGAGACCAGTCAAATGGCCAAAACCTGTAAAATTCCCAAAAATGCCAAAAATGCTTAAAAACTCTCAAAATTTCTTGGGTTTGCTGCTAGGAGGATGCTAATGAGTATCATGGTGAGTGAGAGAGGCCTCAGCCAAGATACGGAGTGGGTTGGTCTTCTTTTTCCGTTTTTGTGCCTTGGCCAAACTCCTTGGATCCGGCGATTGTAATTTTGGCATTTCTCTAAAACCATGACACCTGTGCAAAAAGTGAAGGAGGTTTTTCTTCTTTGGCATGTTATGGACAAAAACCTCTCTCAGATTTCCAAAATTCATCTTTTATTGCTCTGAAACATCATTTTAGTGCAACTTGTCCCGATGTGTGAAACAAGGGATTTTGTCGAAATGGAGCGAAATGAAGGGGATAGGGGGCTTGTAAATTCTTAGGGAAATTTTTGGGAGTGGGGAGGGATGTCAGGAAGCGGGGAAAATGGAATCTCAGAGATTGAGTGAGGGGAAGGGGTCCAAAAGGGCAAAACACAGGCCAAACCTAGAAAATTGCCAGATTGTAGCTAGAAACTAGGGTTTGTGCAAAAATGAGGAATTTGGCGGATCTAAGGGATGGGAAGTGTTTGATAAGGTACTTTAAGGATAGGGGAAGGTGTATGAACATCAGAAAACAAGTTTTGTCGGTGATTTGACCATCCAAGAGAAATTTCCTTCAAAACCCTAGGAGAGGGAAATGACCTTGCCTAGGCACAACTGAAGCATGAACAAGGTGTACAATGACTCATTAGACACTGACATGACAATGAAAACCCTATGAATGATGATAGACTCAGCTGAATAGTGACATAGATTGGCATTTGGGCAACTTTGCAAAGAGTGAAAACCAATGTTTTACAACTCGGACTCGGACTCGGACTCGGCCGAGGATCGACTCGGACTCGGACTCGGTAATGACTCGGCCGGCTCGATTTCAATGACTCGGTCGTTGTAAAAAATACATTAAATATTTATTTTTTTTATAAAAAAACATAATTTTAAATATTTTAAACATAATTTTAAAGATTTTCATTCAAGTTTCCAAACACACAACATTATAATATACATGGAAGACAACATATGATCAAAGTAGGCTCATGAACCAATCCATTATATCAAAATGGTACGGTGTACCCAATGGCAATAGTAAATACATAGTCAACTGTAGTTTGTCATACATGATCAAAGACTCAAGAGTCAAAACAAAATACAAATAACCAAGGAGGCTAGTAGCTACTGCCAGAGGAGCCAAGATCATCTCGACCAATCTCTGGATCATCATCATCAGAGTCAGACAAGGGGCCCCATGGCTCCTCCTCATCATCATCGTCTCCAACTGCAACTGTAGAAGTGGTGCCAGTACCACTAGGCTGTGCAGCAGATGCAAGCTGAGATAGAGTACAAATGCGGCTGCGCTTCTGTCGTGGCTGAGCAGAGGAAGCACCTACAACTGGAGTCCTACTAGCTGGCTGTGAGACTGAGGCTGGTGGATTGGGATCTGCATTCAACTGAACATGCTGCAGTGGATCTCCAACATCAAGTGATTCAAGATCCTCATCAGGATCAAACTCTGGTAGACGACTCTCCACTACCCAATCTGATGTTGGGTCAATGTCTTCCAACACAATGGGATCTGAATCAGGTCTTTTGTTCAGCAATTGGTTCCGTCTGAGCCGAAGGTTGTATTGGACAAAAACTAGATCATTCAACCGTTTTTGCTCCAAACGGTTTCTCTTCTTTGTGTGAATCCTCTCAAATACAGACCAATTGCGCTCACACCCAGATGCACTGCAAGTTTGACTCAAAATACGAATTGCAAACCTTTGCAATTCAGGGCACTGGCCACCAAAGGCCTCCCACCATTGTGCTGCAAAAAACATAGGAGTGTAATGAATTATGAGTTAGATGAAGGCTGAAGCTCAACAAAATTACAAATTATATCTAACTTTCAAATTATAAATGATTTAACAAACTTTAATTAAAAAAGTAAAACCATTAAGAAATTGAAAATTGAAATTTTTGTTTACCTGGCTCATCTGCTTCTCTTGCAATCTTTGCTAGGTTCTTCCCAAAGGTACCTGTTGCATTGCTGAAGGATGTGACCTGCTGATGTATCAGCAGCTGATCAGACTCCGATGGGACCATGCGCCCAATGCAATCAACCAGTCCATCTCTGACCTCCCCCCTCAAAGCTCCTGACTCCTTAGCTTTATAATGATACCGTGGGTTCAAAAAATACCCAGCTGCATGTATAGGGCGATGGAGTTGATTGTTCCATCTTTCATCAATGATTGCCCAAATGGGCCCATACTTTGCCACTCTATCCTTGTATGCTGTCTTTATTTGCTCCTTTGCTTGATCCATAGCCTCATAAATGAAGCCCATAGCCAACCTTTCCCCATCCACCAACCGCAACACCTTAACTAGTGGCTCAGCAAGCTTCACAATCTCTGCTGCCTTTCTCCAAAAAGTTTCATCATGGACTTTCCTTTTCAATTCTCTGCCTTCTGGTTTGTTAGACCAACTGCTTTGATTCCATTCATCACTGGAAAACATCTTTTGCAAGTTTCTATGTTGGGAAAGCATAGATTGCAATGTCAAAAAATGTGTAGCAAATCTAGTGATGGCAGGCCTAATGATATCCTTGCCTCCAGTGTGTTTCCTCATGAGACTCAAAACCAGTGTATGATTGTAGATAAAATTTTTTATGCTTTTGGCATTATCTACAGTGTTTCTGACCCAATCTAATTTTCCAATATCCTCAAGCATGAGGTCTATGCAATGTGCAGCGCATGGGGTCCAAAAGATGGTCTTGTGTTTTTCCTCTAACAGTCTACCAGCAAGAACATAGTTAGAGGCATTGTCTGTGATGATTTGAACAACATTAGCCACCCCCACATCCTGAATAACCTCATCCAATAGCTGAAACAACAAGTGGCCATCTTTTACCTTATCAGATGCATCAACTGATTTTAAAAACATGGTTCCCTGTGGGCAGAAGGCAAGAAAGTTTATGATGGTACGGTTTCTTTGATCAGTCCATCCATCTAACATGATGGTACACCCTGTTCTTGCCCATGATTCCTTGAAATCTTGCAAATACTCATTAATTGATTGAATTTCTTTCTGCAAATGAAACCCCCTTAGCTCTTGCATAGTAGGGCCTTTGAAGCCTTTTCCAGCAGCATGTATGGCCTCAAACATAGGCTCATAATATGGTGAACGAGCAGCATTAAAGGGGATATCAGCATCATACCACCATCTAGCTATGTAGTCACAAGCAGTCTCCCTCAATTCTTTCTTCCAATGGTCATCTAAAGTGGGCTGAGCAAGACCTTTACTAATACCAACTTCAGGACCATGTGCATCTGATGGAGAGGAGCCTGAGTGAGTGAAAAAACTTTTGATAGTCCCATCACCCTTCATTCTACCCTTTCCCTTATCTTGAACAGAAGCAAAAGAGGGAGGAACATAACGGAAAGGGTTTGATGCATCAGTTTGAGGGATAGAGGAAGAACCCTCAAACTCATAGTGGGGGTTGGCAGCCATCATTCTTTGTATCTCCCTCTTCCTCCCAATTTCAGCCTGTATCTCTTTTTGCCTAGTCTTTTCTTCTTTAAATTTTTCAAAGCTTTCCAACAAATTCTTTCTAATCTCCCCAATTTCATTAGATTTACATGCAGTAATATTGCCTTTAATCCCTACCAAGTGTTGTTTCAGCCTATTAATCCCCCCAGGACCTTCCTTAATTTTCCTATGGCAAAACTTGCAACACATCTGATTATCAACCATTTCAACATATGCCCAAGCAGGATCTTTTGCTCTAGGTGCCATTTTTTGACTAGGAAAACAATCTGAAAATGAAAAAAAAAAAAAAATTGATTCAATGTTCATTTATTTGACAAAAAACACTCTCTAAGCTTTCTTGATATGCAACTAAAATTTACTAAGCAAAAACAGATTTGTAAGGGTGGAAAAAAATACCTCCAGGCACAAACTGCCTCCTCAAGCTTGCTCCAAAAATCAGCTCCTCAATGCTGCTCCAAATGGCTGCCCAAGAAGCTCCTCACTCCAGCTACAATGCTCCTCCAAGACTCCTCACTGCTGCTCCAAAACAAGCTCAAGAACTGCTCACTAACTCTCAAAGAAGACTCTCACTCAAATGCATAAGACTGCTGTGAGTGAAATGAGAGCATTTGGCTGTCTTAAATAGAGTTTGGGAGGGGGAAATGGACCCCAAAAGCATTTAACAATATTCCATTACCCTTTGGAATCCACAAACCCTATTTACCTTTAACAAAAAACATCAAAAAAGTGATTTAAAAATCTGTTTAACGCTGCCCAGCCGCGGATTCATTGACTCGGCCGAGTCAATACGGACCCGGCCGGGTTGACCGAGTCAGCTATGACTCGGCCGAGTCATAGCTGACTCGGTCAGCCGAGCCGGGTCATGGGCCGAGTCACAGTTTTGGCAATGGAAACGGTCCGAAACGGCCGTTTCGGAGTCAACCCGGCCGTTTCGTAAAACACTGGTGAAAACAAACCCTAGACCTAATGCCTAGTGACCAAATTTTGCTTGAAAACTCTTTGAAATGACAAAATTTGACTTGGAAACTCTGAGACCACTTTGTAAGAGCATATTTGATCACTGGAGGAAGGCTGGAAAGACTGACACTAACAGACAGTATAGTGCATCTTAGCATGTACTAAGGGCGAGCATGATCAGCGTTCATATTCAGCAGTTTAGATATGGAAGTCTTCATTTAACATTGGCCAGCCCTTTGCCTTGATGTCAAAGGGAGAGAGTAGCTTGGTGTTTGGAGAGTAGCTTGATGTTTTGAAAATCTTGGTGCTTGTCTTAATGTTACTTATAGGTTGTGGTGACCAAACACCAAAGTGGTTGCCATCAAGTCCAAAGGGGGAGATTGTTGGCATTATGATGCATGTGTTGTCCTTGATGGCAACTCACTTGTCACAAAGAAAGTATATGGTAACTAGATGAATCTGCAGGTTATATTAGAGATGACAAAATGATGGAATAGAGATATCAAAGGTGACAGAATGATGGAATAGAATGATGAAGTTTGATACAGGGAGATTGTGTTAGTGTTGTCCTTGATAAGAAACCTAACTGATGAGTTGTCCTTGATGACAACCTATTTGATGAATGGACTACTTGATAAAGGTATAAACAGGATGTGATAGAATGCATGGAAGTTGTGTTTACAGATGTGACAAAATGTAGGTAAGTTCAAAGGAAGCAGTCCAGAAGTGATGTATGATGGAAACTAGCATTGTAACATGTCAATTCAGAGGTAATAGAGTAATGGCACAGAAGAACAGAATGATGGAACAAAGGATTATAGATCAAAATCAATCAATTGAAGAAAAAGAATGTTTTAAGTTGGTTTAAGTTATATATGTTGTTTACCCTAGTCCAAGTAGAATATACACATGAGTACACAGAATAAAAGAAGTGTATACGTATGCACATGGTTTTACAGAAGGAAAATCTCGTATGGGAAGGAAAATTAAGGTTAAAGAATACTAGGGATTTCTACCATGGTATTGACCCATAGTAATGAGAGCGGTAAAGAATATTGATCTCGTCAAAGAATACCATCGGTATAACTGTGGTTTTGACTCGAGGTATTCAAAAAGGCTAAAACTTTATAAGGAGGTGAAGATCAAAGTGTGAGGTTGTACAAGGAATGAATATCTTATGAAGAGTTAGATAAAAAGAAAATATGCATGTTATAGGTTTTTGATGCTTTTCTTTATCTGAACTAAGTATTTACCTGAGTGTTTGATGATGGATGAGATCTAATGATGGATTAGGATCATGAGACCTTAAATGACTTATCATTCTATGATCTGATAATGGATAGGCTAGATCTAATTGATAACACATGTTTTATCCTTTATATGATATGATCTAGGTATATCTGAAGTCTTGAAAAGCTGCAAAGCTATAAGTCATTATTTGAAAATCTATATGTAGGTTCGCCTTGGTGAAGGCACATATACACGTAGGTTCGACACTTCCAAGTAGCGTATGCAGAAGAAAATATTGTTGTTCAGAGATGACCAATCTATATAATCAATGATGTTGTTTTACTATTTAGAAATCTGTAATATGACAGTAGATCTTCAGAATGTCACTGGTTGGTACAGTTTCTGGTTCAAAAGTTTTATGATTCAATATATTTAGAGGTATGCGTAGGTTGGGTTATAGAAAGTAGCGTATACACGCAGGATGTCCTCATTGAAGTAGCGTATACATTATGACATATGATTTTTGAGGTTTCAGTTGGTTCTGGTTGTTGATGCAGTGTTCTGGGTTCAGATCTGTGTTCTGGTTACAATGATCTGACTATTCCAGTTGATTGGCTGAATTTTGATTAAGTGTCGATTGATTGGGTTTGGTTGATTCAGTTGTATCAAAAATTGATGATTGGGTAATTCAGTTTTGTCAAAGGTTTAAGTGATTGTTTGATTCAGTTGTGTCAGAAGTTTCAATGATTGGCTGATTCAGAAAGCGATGATTGGGTTTCAGTGATTGATTGATGATGGATGAATGTGTTACAGTGATGAGTTATAGTTTGATTTTTGAAATTGATTAAGTGTTGACAATGGGCCCATAATGAAAATTTGATGAAACGTGGCCTACAAGTTATGATGCGTTGAAGCAGGTGGATCCAGTCTGAAAATTTATTAAATGTGGTCCACGGAGGATGTTGAGGGTTGGAGCCTTCAGTGAGAATTCAAAGCTTCTTTCCATTAGTAGCTGGTGATTAGATTAGGGGGTTGGAGCCCCCTTCTAGTAGTAGCTCGAGAACGAGTGAAGGTGGTAGTCTTCTGTAGATTGATGTCTACGTACCAGTAAACATATCACCCAATACAAGAGCCAAGGAGTTGTAGCTCCCTTCTAGTAGAATATGGAGAACGAGAGAAGGTTGTAGCCTTCTACAGGTGGGTGCCTACATATTGGTATGAGTCTATGCCAGTACAAGATTGTAAATAGGTTTTTCTTATATTAAAAAGAAGACAGAGACACCAGCAGCAGGTGGTTTTCTCTCGCATTGGGTTTCCACCTTAAATATTGGAGTTCATGTGTGTTTCGTATGTGTGATGGTTTATTTATTACAACACATGGTTAATGTTTATCTAATGGTTAATAAAGTAATAATTCACTAGCTGAAGACAAGCATATGATGGATTAACTAAATTGTAAGTTCACTAGATATACGTTAATTGTCTTAAGAACAGTCGCGTGCACACGCAAGTTCCATTCAGTAAAGACACGTATATAAAATTGAATATGAAATGTAAAAAGTTATTGATTTGTAAATACTAATTCACATCCCCCCCCACTCTTAGTATGTTTCCCAACATCTTAAGGCAGAGAAATTCATCCATTCCTAAGGTTCTTGGTATTTTGAATAGATATTTAGATTACTAGAAAAAATAACATCAGTTTATGCTTATGACTTTACATGCTCCAATGGTTTGAGACTTGATCAGAAATTTAGAAGTTTATTCAAGATTTGGACTCCCTCTCGTCCTGGAATTTATGCTTTTAGTTCTTTGGTCTTCATAGGTTTTGATATTTGATCTTCTAAGATTGTCTTGAGGCTTTCAAGGCCTATCGAAATTGTCACCTCATTCACTAAGGTAATTCAATCTATGAAGATAGTCCTATATGGTTTCGGTTCTAGATCATAGATGAATGATGATATGTTTGCAAATAGGAATAGTTGACATTCTAAGAATTAATATCTTTTAGTTTGACAAAGATAACATTTTAGCCAATCAAAGATTATAGTTTGGCCTCTTTTAGCATAGCATAGATCTTCTAAGATCCAGATATGAGGTCATTGACTTCTCAGAAAAATGAGGATTTCTGCCAGCTAAGACCTTGATCGATCTTCTAGAAAATGGTTAAAACAAATTTTCTCCATTTTCAGCCTCCTAGTATTGAAATAGAGGCTAATCTTAGATTGGGATTGACCTTTCAGGAATTTGGCCTACAAAGGTAGGGTTTTTAGGTCTTGAGAAATTAGTCACCCTTTGTTCCTTATCTTCTTCTTGGTTAATGGTATTTCTTTTCCAAAACAGAGGATGTTAAATATTTGTGCTAGATATAGAACAACTAGGGATAATTTTCTATAACTACTCTTTCATGCCCTAGCTTTGATACCATGTTGAATTTTGTGTAGTTCTCTTAACTTGATAATTTTTTCTTATGATTTCCCACTTAGGTTGATCTTTTATTTCATTTATTATGAAACACAAAACAATTATACAAAGAACTACAACAGAATAACATGAAGAGACAACCACACAAAAATTCACTTTGGGAAAACCCCACTCCAAGGGGAGAAACCCAACAATCCTTTCCTTATAAATCAATTCATTACGAACAGACCAACATTGTAGCTAAAATAACCAACCTCCAAGTGCCAAGTCAACCCTATATCATACCAAGGAAAAATGCTTCCCAAATATGTCAATAAAAGAGGTATGTACCAAGTCTATAATAGTGCCAAAATTAAGCCAGCAGTAGCCTTAGGCTTCACATGTCTTCCATAGGAATGAGCTCTTTGACGGTGTTGGACCTTCCAAAATTCAGGTGATCTCCCTGTTATGAATCTCCAATCAGACCTCACACCATTTGGTTTAGGAGTCCCATCCAGTATAAAGGCACGGATGCCAAATACTTAAAGATTTTCCTTGGCTCTAGCTGTCAACACAAAAGAGGGATGCAATGGTGCCTGGTGAGTGTTTAGTTGAAATTGTGTCAAGGTTATTCTACTGCAAAGGGGGTAGAAAAGTAAGCCTCTAAGTGAGAGGTAATAGTACCACCCAGGAAGAGACACACATGGACTAGAAGGATCCATCTAACATCTAACGGAATAGTCCATAACGGATGCAATGGTCAAATTTACAACAAAGAAATGAAGGAAGATCTTTCTAATATCCTGTGGAATAGTCGACACTGACAGGACAACAATTACAACCATTACAACACATTCTCAATAAGATAAGCAATAAAATAACTGAAACAGTTCAACTATCTTACTGCATGTGAAAGAAAACATGAAACACAAATGTCCACAAAATAGTCTTACAAACATTCATAGTCCATACGTGAAGAACGTGATGGCCTTGAAGGATTCTGTTATTAAGTAACAGTTCTAAGAAACATGTTTACAATGTACATCACTAGCCGCAATAGTGGTACATTGTAGCCACCCCTTTCTCCTCAAATAATTAGCTGATCTCTCTAATGCCTTACGGGAGGAGACAAGGTGAAAAGTCCTTTGCTCACACAATGAGGGTGTATATATAACCAAGGGGTGATGCTTCCCATTTGTGACTCTTTGAGTACCCTCATGATTGTTCAACTTGCTATGACTTTTCAACTTACATAACTCTCCATATTGACGTGTGTCCTTTAGACTTCCACTTTATAATACATTTGAATACAATATACATGGTCCAAAATAGTGATGTGGCATATGACCACTCATGACATGACATGACATGAAACTCCTAACATGGACTGCTTGGTGATGTGGAAATATAAATCACTATTTCTACTGAGCGTTGGATGTATTCTTGGGTATTCTTTTCTCTTCACCTTCGCATGGCTTGGTGATGCAGAGTCTTTAATGATATTTAGTCTTGGATGGTAGTTGTGAACTTGTGTCCCTTTGCTTTATCTTGATTGATTCACTTGTGAGTTCAGCTACAAGAAATCCTTTAGACATGCTTCCCTCCTTCTTCACCATCTTCATCATCTAAAAATGACATGATAGTGTACCTTTTCTTGCAATTCACTCATGACATGAAAACATTAATCCAAAAACCCCCTAGTCTAAGATGATGCATTCTTATCCATCAATTGAGCCCGGGACAATTGAAAGACTGGGGAAAGGGCTTAAATACTGTGCATTATGTAGTTCCAACAGTCAAGGGAGGATCTTGGGCTCTAAGACTGCGCAATGTGCAGCTCAGAGAGGCTTAAAAGGTAGAACTAAGCAGTTTTTGGAGGCAGTGGGGTACTGCTGATGGAAAGTAATCTGGGAGAACCATCTGCGTAGTTTTGGATATCAGGGGAGGCTGGTATTCTATGCATTGTGTAGTTCTAGCAAACAAGGGGAAAGATTGAGGGTTGAATATGTGAAGTGCACAATTCAAGGCAGGCTGGGAGACACAACTGTGCAATTATGGGGGTCGAGATCAAGAGTTGGGCATAGGAATTGCGCAGAGTAGTAGCCCTAGGGGATAGGGACTGCACATTGTGCAATTCTAAGTAGAAAGGTCCCAACTTAGAATGATGGTACTGTGCAGTTAAGTTGGGGCCTGGTGAAGCTAAGTTTCTCGGTTAGGAGGATTCTCTGAAAATAGCTAAGTGTGGGATGGTGAAGAACTGTGATAATCCTTGACTGTGATCACACACTTAGCATACTTTGATGACTCGAAAACATATATCATCGGAACACATGAACAAAGAATTTCCCTCCATGTGACTGCCTCACGACAAGATACGATAAGTGCGACACTTAAGATAGGCATTAGGATGACTGTGATGACACTTGTGCAACAATTCTCAAGACATTGTGTATGGATGTGACAAATATTTACATGGTTGGGACAACTCATATACACAAAGACCGACCTTCAAAACCATCAAAATAGGCTTGCAAACATTGGATGATGACCAAACAAGTCAAAATACGACATTTAAGCCAACATACAAAAGGGACCAAAGCACTGCAAGAAAGCTCATGAAATGAGCTCTAGTGTTTGCAACAACAATGTAAAAGACCAAGGAAGGCTCTAGAATTGAGTGTAAACCAAAATTTTGGAGGGTGTTGTAGCAACTATAACACTTGGTGACACAGTAGTTGAACTCCAACTTCTCTGTCTTGGTTAACTTCTTTTATGTAGGGCCTTGGTTCTTCAGGGAGTATTGATTCATCGTGCAGATTACTTTGGCCTTCCTACTTACCCCACAATAATCATAATGTTTTGAGTTGGGAAGGGTAGTGTAGCTCATGAGCTTAAAATTTTCAGAGTATAATTTTTCATCTCTAGTGTTGTTGCGCTACTAACAAGCCTGGACAATATCCCAATGGAGTCACACAGGAACACAAACATTCCTCCCTTGCTAGGGAGCCTGGAAAGTACCCCGACAAAGTTTCTTTCTTTGCCTCTCTACGTAGGAAGCCTTTCTCTTATTTCACCTTTATTTATTTATTTAAATAGAACTGTGCATTGGCACTTCTTTATATTGGGGTAGAAGAGGGAGCTCAACTTATTGAGAGAAGAAGAGGTTGTTCCTTCAAAGAAGCATATAGATACCTTTGATTTAGGTTTGCTCATTTATATTTTTCCCCTTCTCCATTTCTACTAGTTGGATAAGCTTGAGAACACCAAAGTAGAAAAAACCAAGTATAGGCATGAGGTTTCTAGACTAGACATGGGTTCATGGTTGGACCAAAACTCTCCTTATGGACGGATCGTATTTTCCATCGGAACTTCATCAGCCAAAAGATGTAACCAACACAAGGAAGACAAACAGAAGGATAGCCAAATGTTGAAATGTCACAAGAATATTTATAGTTTAGCCACACGCATACTTAGAAGCCACAACATACTCATGCACAACACTTATTCACATAATAGAAAGCAAAATAAAATTCAAACAAACAAGAAACAAAAGAAAAGAATATGTACATAGTGTAGGGCACAACCCAAGATTTTCATTGAAAATATTGTTTCAAGTCTCGGCCATTGACTGGGAGAGAGTCAATCTTCCTATCAAGTGATTGAAGATGATATGTGTGCTGGTCACGATTTTCATGCATCGTGAATGGCCCAATCCACAAGGATAAAACTTAGTGTGTTTTCCTTTGTCATCGTGGGATTTGTCCCACTTTAAGACTAAGTCACCCACAGTAATGTTTTTTTTCCGTGCAAACTTCTTGTCGAACCACCTCTTGATATGACTCTGGTGAAGTGAAGATTTTTCCTAAGCTTTCAACCTTTATTCTTGTAGCTTATGAAGAGTGTCCATCCTACACTGAACTAACAGACACAGATTTCCTCGGGATTCTTGTGATAGTTGGAGAGCATGAAAGTATATGTTTGTTGAGAGGATGGATTCTTTTCTGTACACCAAAAAGTAAGGGTAGCTGTCCAGGGAATGTTTTGGCATGACTCGATCAGCCCATAAGGCATTCCCAAAGCAAAGTTCCATTTTCATTATTCAGATAATATGATAATGTGGATAAGGTTCTTGTTTGTGGATTCAACAATACCATTCCCCTGCAGATAATAATTAGCTCAATGTTTCAATATGATAACGCTTTCAAATTCAAAATCATAGAGTCTTAATGATGAAAATTATCTTGCATTGTCAAAAACAAGTGATGTAGGAATGTCGAACCTAGAAATGATGTTCTGTTGTAGAAAGTTAATGACTTACTAATCATTCACATGTTTGAGTGGCACTGATTTTGTCCACCGTGTGAAGCAATCTGTAGGAGTTAAGATGTAGTGGTGCGACTTTGACTAGTGCGAAAAATTTCCCCAATAATGTCTAGTCCCCACTATTGAAAAGGTTCTTCCACTACAATGGGTTGCAGTGGGATGACTGACTTCTTTTTCTATCGGCACACCTTTGACAAACTGAAAACTTGCGGGCATAAGCATGAGCATCTCTGAAAAATGTAGTCCAGTAAAAGTTGGCCTGCATAACCTTATGTGTTGTAGTGTTTCCTACAAAGTGTCCCTCAATTTTTCCATCATGGAGATCACGCAATACCTTTTCTGAATCATGTGCCTCCAAACACTTGAGCAGTACTCCATTGTGGAGCTTTCTAAACAACACCCCATGCACCAACTGATAAGATAACGCTTTGATTTTGAGTGCCCTCTTCTGCCATGTGGAAACGTGGGAGGGTATTGTGCCATGCTCAAGGTCTTGGTGCACATCCGTGTAGCAATAGTTTGTGCTTATGTGGGGGAGGCTCGCTCAATGTTATATACCTCAAATTCTCACTCCCATCTTGAGAGATATTCTTCTTTGTCCTTTTCATTTACTACTTCTACTGCTAGTTGGAAAAGACCATGGCCCTTGATTGTGTGAATTGGCTTGATTTCTATATCATACTCTTGTAACCTAGTCATCCAATTCACTCTCCTTTCACCCAACTCTTGTTGAAAAAGTAATGATCCAACCGTTGGGTGTGGGACAAAGATAAATCAATTGTTATTCATTAGATAGGGCCTAAAACGATTTACCGCCTTGTATACTACATAGGGTTCTTGAATAGAATGAACCTATTGACATTGTTGGACCCGCCAACATTCAGGGTATCTCCCTGGTATGAAGCCCCAATAAAACCTCACATTGTTTGGTGTAGGATTCCCATTTGGTATAAAGTCTTAGTTTCCAAATCCTTAAATATTTTCCTTGGCTCTAGCTGTTAGCAAGTGAGAAGGATGCAATGGTATCTTCAAAAAGCAAGGGAGGTGTTCCTAGTGAGTGTTCAGTTGCAACTATGGCAAGGTTCTTCTACTGCAAATGGGGGAGAAAAGTGAGCCTCTAAGTGAGAGGTAATAGTACCATCCAAGAAGAGACACACATGAACCAAAAGGATCCGTTTAACATCCAGCAGAATAGTTTACAATGGATGTGGCAGTCATTACAACCAGCAAATGAAAGAAGATATGTCTAGTATCCCGCGGAATAGTCCACAAGAATGGGACAACAATAACAACCATTACAACTCATTCTCAATAAGATAAGCACTAAAATAACTGAAATAGTTCAAATATCTTATCGCATGTGAAAGCAAATATGAAATATAAACGTCCACAAAATAGTCTTACAAACATTCATAGTCCATGCATGAAGAATGTGTTGGCCTTAAAGGATTTTTTTATTAAGTAAAAGTTCCAAGACACATTTTTACAACGTACATCACTAGCCCCAATAGTGGGACATTGCAGCCACTCCTTGCTCCTCAAAGAACTATTTTATCTCTTTAATGCCTTGTGGGAGGAGCCAAGGTGAAAAGTACTTTGCTCATACAATGAGGGAGTATATATAACCAAGGGGTGATGCTTCCCCTTTGTGACTCTTTGACTACCCTCATAACTGTTCAACTTCATATGACTTTTCAAATTACATGACTCTCCATATTCATGTGTGTCCTTTGGACTTCCACTTTACCATACATCTAAACACAATATACACTGTCCAAAACAGTGATGTGGCATACACCATTCATGACAGGAGATGACATGAAACTACTGACATGGATTGCTTGGTGATGTGGAAATTTCAAGTAATTGTTGCTACTGAATGTTGGATTTCTTCTTGGGTATTCTTTCTCCTCACCTCTACATGGCTTGGTGATGCGGAGTCTTCAATTATCTTTAGTCTTGGATGGTAGTTACAAACTTGTGTCCCTTTACTTTCTCTTGATTGATCCACTTGCGAGTTCAGCTACAAGAAAGTCTTTATGCATGCTTCCCTCCTTCTTCTCCTTCTTCATCATCTTGCCATGACATGATAGTGTACCTATTCCTGCAATTCACTCATGATGGGACGACATCAATCCAAAAAATCCCTATTCTAAGATGATTCATTCTTATCCATCAACTTAGCTAGGTACAAGTGACATTGTTAGATCCCTATAATACTAGTGATTCCCTCATTACTATTGTCATTGTATCCCTTATTGTTATTTTTGTGCCCCTATTATTCCCATATTGTTATTATTGTGCCCCATATAATCCCACTATTGTTATTGTTGTGCCCTTATATTATTATTGTTATGTTGGCTTTGATTATATTGTGACCCCTTAGACTCATATATATAGAAATGGGTTTTTGTCATTTGTATCATCCAAGAATTGTTCCTTTGTGTAATGTAAAGGATCTTTCCCCCTCGAAGAGGTTGATCCTAAAGTCATTGATCTATCTTTTCTATCTTTTTGTGAGCTGGTTTCTTAACATTTGGTATCAGAGCTTTGGATTCTAGGGTTTCACTGCTAAAAACGGGTCGTCGTGGAATTTTCTCTATAAAGTTTTTTCTAATGTTTCAGAAGATAACAAAACAACCCATTTGAGCCACATTCATTTTAAACTTCGGGTCCAAATTTCAGATCTTGTCGCGCTATATTTTCATAAATATGATATCAGGAAGTTAGCGTCTTGGTAGACTCCCAAATTACATTCCAAACAGGTGACAATGGGAAAATCGTCATAACTTTCTCTCTAAGCATCAGATTGTAATTTAGTAAGAAGTTACAAAAACAGGACAGGCTATAGTTTTCTGTGTATCCTTTTTAGATCCAAAATTCGAAAAAGTGACACATGGCACGTCGTACAAGTTCACTCTACTAAAAAATTATATAATCAAGTCATCTTGGGAGATTGGGCATAAATCTTTCTTTGAGAATCCAATTTTTATGAGACTGATGGAATTAGAAATAGGACTCAGAGGGCTACTGTAGGAAGCCATTTCAAAACTTGGATATCCACAATTACAAAGATACAAGAGATTAAATATCGAGCTTCTACGAAGCGAAAAAAGGTGTGTAATCTTTTTAAAATTTTGCATAAGTTTGGGTTGAAAAATTAGTTTGAAATTCAAGGGCATAGTGAAGCATAACTATCATTAATTGATGTCCCAAAGAAAGAAAATGGAAGCACCTAGTAAGAAACCTGAAAGCTCTAGCATGACTCATGAAGAAGAGGAAGAAATGCAACATGATATATCAAAATTACGAGACCAAGTGCAACAAATTTCACTCTCACAAAAGGTAACAGAAGCTAAGATTGATGGTTTAAAGAAAGGTGTGGAAGCTAAGATAAATGGCATGGAAGCTAATATGAATGGCATGGAAGTTAAGATGGATGGCATGGAAGCTAAGATGGATGGCATGGAAGCTAAGATGGATGGTATAGAAGAAAAATTGAAAGGTGCCATGGAAGATTTGAAGATAGATTTGACTAAGTTACTACAATAAATTCTTACTAATGGTGAAAGGATAGTAAAGGAAACTCATGATGAGAACAAAAGAAATGTTAATCGTGATTTCATAGACTGTAACATTGGATTGAAGACCCACCATGTTCCAAATATCGATATCAGGAAGTTTGATGGCAAGGATCCAGTAACATGGATACTACAGATGGATCAATATTTCGATCTCCATAATGTACAAAACACACAAAAGGTACGCATTGCAACTTTATGTTTGGAACCAAATCAGTTTGTATGGTATTGATGGTGTTGCTCTCATTGGGCAAATTTTATGGAAGAAATGATCGCACATTATGAGGATACAAAAAGCAACACTTTTTTTAGCCAAATGATAAACCTCAAACAAAAGGGTTCAATGATGGAGCACATTGAAGACTTCCGAAAATTGAATATAAGGGTAAATTATATTGCAAAAGGGTATAGGATTGATGTGTTCATAGATACTTTAAAGGATAACATCCAACATGAGGTTCGCCTTTGGGAACCTGACTCATTGGAGAAGGCATTCAGGTTGGTAAGAAAAATGGAAAGAAAAATTATGGCGACAAGGAAGCCTACCACTCACAACTATAAGAATGGAAGTGTTGTTTCCCTTAGCCTTCCACAACCTACAAGGTTGACACCCCAACAATTGGAAGAAAAAAGAGCAAAAGGGAATTGTTACAGTTGTAATAGAAAATACACTAAAGTTCATAAGTGTGTTGAGAAGAAATAATTTTACATATATTGTGAAGAGGAGGAAGAATGGGAACATGAAACATCAAAAGAAGAGGATATACACCAGGAACAAACACTAGAGAAAGAAGAAATGAATTTGACCATATCTTGTAATGCATTGGCTGGAATTACCACTCCTCAAACTATCAAGATAGAAAGACATATCAATAAGAAAAAGGTAATAGTGTTTATTGATTCAGGCAGTACCCATAATTTTATTCATTGTAATATAGCCAAGGAATTGAATTTCTTCCTATATCCAGCACTAGCGTGTCAAGTGATGGTTGCAAGTGGAGGAACCATAAATTTGTCTGGAAAGTGCCATAATATCAAGATATCCATGGGAGAATATGCATTGAATAGCCCAATGCTTTCCATTCCAATGGGTGGCGTTGATGTTGTACTAGGAGTCCAATGTCTACAATCCTTGGGTACAATAACTTTTAATTTCAAGAACTTTTCATGAAATTTTCTTCAGAAAGAAAGGAAGTTGAATTAAGAGGTATCACAAGGAAACCAGGAAAGATAATCAACTCTAATGGAATGAAAAATCTTCTAAGAAAGAATAACGAGGCTTAATTGCACAATTATGTTCGCTAGAGGTTCCCACATCGAAATCATCTATTTCTCCAAATATCCAAAGATTCTTGGACAATCATTCCAAGGTATTTGAGACTCCCAAAGGTCTCCAACCTATTCATGATCATGATCATGCTATTCATTTGATTCCAAAGTGTTACTCCAAACATCAGGCCTTATAGATATCCCTATGCCCAAAACAGTGAAATTGAATGTATGGTTGCAGAAATGCTAGAGACTGGTATAATTCCACCTAGTCAAAGTTATTTCTCTGCTCCAGTAGTATTGGTGCACAAGAAGGATGGATCATGGCGCATGTGTCTGGATTATAGAGAGCTCAACAAGCTCACTATTAAATATAAATTTCCCATTCTTTTCATTGATGAACTATTGGATGAATTGCATGGATAAATTTACTTCACCAAGTTGGATCTTCATTCTTGATATCATCAAATTAGAATGAAGACTGAAGACATTCCAAAAATAACATTTAGAACTCATGAGGGTCATTATGAATTTTTGGTCATGCCTTTTGGCCTTACTAATGCACCTTCAAAATTTCAAGGTTTGATGAATTCCATTTTCAAACCCTTCCTTAGAAAATTTGTGTTAGTATATTTTGATGATATACTAATCTATAGCAAGTCTTGGAAGGATCATGTTCAACATGTTGATAGGGTGCTCAAACTATTGGAGGAGAAAGTATTATATGAAAAGATCTCCAAATGTTTCTTTAGAGTACAAGAGGTGGAATATCTAAGTCATATTGTATCTCATGAAGGTGTTAAGGTAGACCTTAGAAAAATTAAAGCCATTAAGGAATGGAAAATCCCCACATCCATAAAGCATCTGCGAGGATTTCTTGAGTTGACAAGGTATTATCACAAGTTTGTTAAGAATTATGGGAGAATAGCAGCACCTCTAGCAACATTATTGAAGAAATATGCATTTTCATGGACACCAAAAGCAAAGAAGGCCTTTTAACATCTTAAAGAGGAAATGTGCCGAGCACCCATCTTAGCTATGTCGAACTTCACAAAAACATTTATTGTGGAATGTGATGCCACGGAAAAAGGAATTCGTGCTATTTTAATGCAAGAAGAAGACCCATTGCTTTCGAAAGTCATCCAATCAAAGGAAAGTATTTACACAAATCGATTTATGAGAAGGAAATGTTGGAAATACTACATGCACTTAAGAAATGGCGACCCTACCTAATGGGAAGACACTTAAAGCTAAAAATGGATCATGATAGTCTTAAATACTTTTTAGAACAAAGATTACCTTCATAAGAGAAGCAAAAATGGGTCACAAAGAAGTTGGGTTATGACTTTGAAATCATCTACAAAAGAGGGAAGAAAAATGTTGTGGCAGATGAACTCTCGAGAAAGGATGAGGATGTGGAAGCATTGGTTTGTGCCATTTTCATTATCCAACTAGATTGGATAAATGAAGCAAGGGATGAATGGAAGAATGATGAAGAAGTGTGGGCACTCGTTCAAAAGTTACAACAAGATCCCAGTACATCTGATACATTTAGTTGGAAAAATGATTCGTTATGGTACAAAGATCACTTATGCCTATGTCAGAATTCCCACCTCAAACAAAATATTCTTCTGGAATTGCATGCCTCTCCCTTAGGAGGGCACTCAGGATTTTAAAAAACTTACCACAAGGTTAAGAAGGAATTTTTTTGGGATGGCCTTAAATCCAATATTCAAAAGTTTGTGGTGCAATGTTTGGTTTTCCAAAAAGATAAAGTTGAAACAATTAAGACCCAGGTCTATTACAACCTTTATTCATTCCAAGTAAACGTTGGGAGGAGGTTACAATGGATTTTATCACAAGTTTACCCAAGTTCAAAGGAAAAAGTGTCATCATGGTGGTAGTTGATAGACTTACCAAGTATGCACACTTTTGTGCATTATCTCATCCATTTAAATCCAGTACAGTTTCTACTTCATTTATGGAAACAATTCAAAAGCTACATGGAAACCCAAAGATTATTGTAAGCGGCAAAGATCCTATTTTCACTGCAAATTTTTGGACAAAATTATTTTCTTTTCTTGGTACCCAGTTAGCTCATAGCTCATATTATCATCCTCAATCTGATGGGAAAACTGAGATAGTAAACAAATGTTTTGAAGGATATATTCGTTGCTTTTTATATGATAAATAGACACAATGGGTCAAATGGTTGCCTCTGGTTGAATGGTGGTATAACACTTTCTTCCATACTGCAGCAAAAATGACCCCATTTATTGCACTTCATGGATATCACCACTGTTCATCACATCATATTTAAGAGAAAATTCTAAGGTTCAAGCAATGGAAGATCACATCAAGCATCAATAATAATTTCTCCAACTCTTAAAGGATAACCTAACTTTGGCACAAAATAGAATGAAACAACGGGTAGATCAGCATCACAACGAAAGAATTTTTGATGTAGGTGACTAGGTATTTCTACGACTACAACCATATAAACAAATGTCCCTCAAGCAAGATAAGAAGGATAATAAATTATCACCAAAGTATTATGATTCATACAAGGTGTTGCAAAAGGTTGGTACTATGGGATACAAATTGAAGCTTCCTGCAACTTCCTGAGTGTAGCCATTTTTCCATGTTTCATGCTTAAAGAAGGCTATTGGTGACAAGCTCCCAGTTCAAAAAATATTTCCAGAACTTGACAAGGAAGGAAAAATCATATTGGAACCTGAAGAAATCACAGAAACAAGAACTCGACATATATGAAATCAATCAATTTCAGAGTATCTCGTCAAGTGGAAGAACTTACCCGCTGAAGATTCCACATGGCAGGATGAGAATTTTATACAGAAACATCCAGAAATACTAAAGCATTAAGGACAAAAAAAAATTGAGCCCTATAATACTAGTGATTCCCCCATTACTATTGTCATTGTAGCCCTTATTATTATTGATGTGACCCTATTGTCCCCATATTGTTATTATTGTGCCCCATAGAAGCCCACTATTGTTATTGTTGTGCCCTTATATTAGTTTTGTTATGTGGCTTTGATTATATTGTGACCCCTTAGACTTCTATATATATAAAGGAGGTTTTGTCATTTGTATCATCCAAGAATTATTCATTTGTGTAATGTAAAGGAGGTTGCCCCCTCAAAGAGGTTGATTATGAAGTTGTTGATCTATATTTTCTATCTTTTTGTGAGCTAGTTTCTTAATAGAAATACTGGGGAGAGGGTCTCAGTGACTATGCATTGTGAAGTTCCAACAGTCAAGGGGAGAGCTTGGGCTCTGAGACTATGCAATGCACAACTCAAAGAGGCTTGAAAGCCAGAATTGCACAGTTTTTGGAGGCAATGGTGTCTGGTTAAGGGTAAGGACACTGAGAGAACCATCTACGCATTTTTGGATGTTAGGAGGGTTGGGCTTCTACGCATTTCACAGTTCTAGTAGACAAGTGGAAATCTTTAGGGTTGAAGATGCGAAGTGTGCAGTTCAAGGCAGACTAGGAGACACAACTACACAATTATGAGGGTCAAGATCAGGAGTTGAGCACAAGAATTGCGCAAAGAAACAACCATGGGGGAAGGGAATATGCATTTCAAATTTCTAAGTAGCAATATCACAACTTAGATGGGTGAGACTGCACATTGCACAGTTCAATTGGGGCCTGGTGAAGCTAAGTTGCTCAGTTGGAGGGATTCTCCGAAAATGGCTAAGTGTGGGATGGTGATGAACTGTGATGAACCCTGAATGTGATCATACACTTAGAAGACTTTTATGAATTGAAAAAAGATATCATCAGAACACATGAACAAATCATTTCCCACCATGTGACTTCCTCACAACAAGATATGACATGTGCTACACATAAGATAAGCTTTAGAACGACCGTGATGACACTTGTGCGACAATGCTCAAGACTTTGTGTATGGATGCGAAAGATGTTTACATGGTTGGGAAAACTCATATACACAAATACTGACCTTAGAAACCATCAGAATAGGATTGCAATCATTCGATGACAGAAAAACATGCCAAAAGACGGTAGTTAACCCAACATGCAAAAGGGACCAAAGCACTGCAAGAAAGTTCATGAAATGAGCTCTAGTTTTTGCAACAATAATGTAAAATACCAAGGCTCTGAAATTGAGTGTAAGCCAAAATTTTGGAGTGTGTTGCAGCAGCTACAATAGAGCCACAAAACCATAAAAATTTATGCCTCAAACTTCATCTTCTACTCGACCTTCCAATTTTCCGTGACCAAGGGCAGATCAAAGATATGTTTCACTTTTGTTTTTCGACCTCCAAACTATCCCTCTTACTTCCTTGGATTATATGTATAAGTGTGTGATATGTGTATAAAATGAGGAATTTGAGTGGGCTTTATATAGCCTCCAAGCCATGTAAAAGGGTTCCACTTAAGTTGAGTTGACATCAGGGTTAGGAGGGCCAAATTTGTAACATGGTAGGTTAAATGAAACCTAACCAAAATGCAATTGTCTTCCTTTGAAAGGGTAATGAAGAACATGCCCTTCTGTATTTTTATTTTGACCAATACAAAGCATGAAGAACGTTCTTGTCAATAATAATTTTACTTATTCAAAATACATCAATAAAATAATATTATGAAGTTTGACCATAACTACATTCTTCATCAATGTCCATATGTGATTGCTTTTATGTGTTGATTTTATGTTGTCATGGAATGTTGTTATGTTGATTAAATATGCTATTTATATGATTTTATACTATTCATTGAATAGTTTAGATAAAATTTGAAAATAAAAATAAATATAATTTGATGTCTATGAATGCACTAAACTAATTCACCCCCTCTCAGTTTAGTCAAGTTTCCAACAAGAGTCATGTGGACAATAGTGACAAAATAATTGGCTACCATCTCTAGGATGGGTTACTCTATATGTTGGATAATTTATGTGATCCTAAAGGTGATCAATTGTAGCTAATTGAAAAGGTTCACACCTCCATGGTTGCAGGGAACCTTGGTGTAGGGAAGACTATGGCCAATTTGTAGTGGTATGTGTATTGGCCCAAGATGCATGAACAAGTAGCTAGGTTCATAAGAGGATGCATGTTTTGTTTTCCCAACAAGCTTAGTAACAAGAAACAAGGTCTATATCATCCCTTACCTATACCTACTCATCCTTGGGAAAGCATTTACATGGAATTTGTGGGAGGTATCACAACAACTAGAAAGGGATATGTATACCTATTAAAGGTAGTTGAAAGGTTCAACAAGATGTGTGTTCTAATGCCTTGTAAAATTACCATCAATGGGAAGGAAGAAAAAAGAAAAATATTTGGATGTGTCTAGGTGCACCTTGAGATACCAAGAAGCATCATTTTAGACAGGAACAAAAGATTTCTCTATTCATTTTGGACTACAATGTGAGAGAATATGGACATGAAATTGAAAATGTATACAACATTCCATCCATAAACAAATCGGTAGATAGAGGCAATAAATAGGACTTTGGTGAAAATTTTGAGGTGTTACAATTAGAATAATTTGGAGACTTGGGATGAAAATCTAGTTTATACATACAAAATTGTTATAACATTTAAATTCACACTTCTACTCGTAAGTCCCCATTTGAAACTTGTTTTGTATATTTGACACCTTCACCTTTGGATAATTTCATATGGGCAACAACAATGAGTGAGGAAGGATCTTACAGGGGATGCCTTATGGGTAGGAAAAAATGTTAAGAAGAATACAAAAATCCATATAAAAGTACAAGAGAAATTGTAAAATTCACAGGAAAAATATAAGGCCATGCATTATTAGCACAAACTAGAGAAGTCCTTTAATGTGGGAAACAAAGTATGGTTACAGTTAAAGAAGGAGAGGATATAGGGTCTTGGTCAGAAAATCAAGGATAAATAATATGGTCCCTTTGAGATACTAGAAAAGGTGGGATATAACACCTATTGCCTTAGTCTAACCCCATACATGTGTATTTGATCAATGGTGAATGTAAATAATTTGAGAATCTATGAGCCTTCCATGCTAGATTATAAAGAGGAACAAGTCCTACCTTTTGTAGAGGATTTGGCACCAGATTCTCAAGAATAGTTGAATGAGGATATAGTTTTACAAAATAGGTCCAGAACTATGAGACAAAGGTAGCATGAACTTTGGTAGATCGATTTCAAAGGAGATCTTCCAAGTAAGGCTAAATGGTACACCCAAGAGAAGGTGGAGGAAAAATTTACTCACCTCATTCAGTAGAATATTTTTAGAACTGAAATCCTCCCAAAATGTGGAGGCATGATCCATATTAAATAATTATATTATTTGTCATCCATATTGAAACTTTTAGAGTGGAAAAAGTGGAGGAATCAACTCATAGGACCATTTTTACAAGTGGGACATAGTTTAGCAAATTGGCATTTGAAAACTTCTCGAAGACATTTGAGGTATCAAGCATAATTTTTGGGGGGTAAAAATATTATGCTTAAGTGTGTTACAGGGAAAAGTGTCTACTCAGAACTTCTTATCCCACTAAGGTGTGACAGCTGCCTTAGAAACAAACAGATTAAAGCTACTTTTGTTTTTCCTTTATGAATTATAGATAGAGAGGAACAAAAGACCAACCTCTATCTTGCACTAATCTCCTGATTTGATTCCTCTCTTCCTTGATAGTCTTTCACTACTTGTTCCCTTGCATGCCCAGCTTCACAAAGTACCTGTAAGATCACAGTAGCATAGCACTATACAAAGACATGGATCTATAATCATAAACAATCTAGGATCAGATGTAAATTGACCATACAAATGCAGCAAACATGGATGACACAAAAGTATGGAGGAAAACTTGAATAGCTTTTATTGATAAACAAGAAAGAGCCAAGAAGAGTTACAACCAGTTGTTCTGACCCAGCATCAACCTCTCAGCAAGGAAGCCCCTCTTCACCTCATACAAATCTTAGATCACCCAATAATCTGATGTTTGTCTCAAGAAACCAACAACAATTCCTTACAATATGCAAAATTCCAGCCTCTGGATCTCTGGGATGAGGGATCCATATATAGATATCTGTAATGGAGATGAGTCAGCTTATGATTTGATTAGTGTCTTCCCTCTAATAGTTCTTGCTTCCGCTTGGAGATTGATGATCTCTTACTCATCCTTGGTCGAATTCAGAGAGGCAAGTGTCACAGGAGAAGTTTCTGGAAGCTTCCATTGCCTCTCCACCTCGCGGAATGACATTTCCATTTGTCATTTCTCGCCCATCGCACCCCATAGAAGGGCTTTTTGAAATGCAACGCACCCACACAGTGTACTTAGGTGAGATGCAACACACTTGGCCAGTGGAGCAGCTGAAATGATCCTGTTTTAACCAATTCTAAGCAGTTTTTCATGGAGAACTTCTGGGAGAAGCTGTAATCTGTTGACCTTGTTCCTTTAGGGGTTAGAACAACACTTTTAGGGACTTAGGAGCCCTTGGTTTATGGACATTTCATGCTTGGGGTTGTAGTGCCCAAAAATTTCTATAACAGTTGCCCCCTAAAGCATGAGGTCGTTAATCTTTTGATGTCGGGTGAAATGCTTTATTATGAGGATCCAAAGTTCTTTCAAGCTGGGAGGAGACCTGTAATAAGATAGAATACAATACATTATCTTCATAATATTTTCATGATCTAGCTGAGGCGGGCATTCCCATGCTCAGCTTTATAAATTCATTTTCATGTACATAAGACAGACAATCGTCTGAGTGTAGACTGATGATTCTGATAGAGCCATCATCCCTTTGATTGGATGATTATCTGTGCAGCAATGATGTACATTTGATGTCTTTATTTTCCTGAATATATATCGCAGCCCAGATGAATGAAACTAGATCCAGGGTCTTCAATATCGTTCGATCTTCACTCGAAGTACAAGTCTATCCATGTGAGAGATGTTCAGGAGTCGAACATGGAAAGACATCGCTTGATTACTAGCCAATGATATAAGCTGTTAACAAGCGCAAGAGGAATCACCAATAATGATAATGACCCTCAAGGTACTGCAGTACAATTCACGTGGTGTGAATAAAGGACTTGGCGTCGAACACAACGCAAAATCTTTTGGTCGAAGGTCATTGATGAAAACCTATCGCCGGAAGTGAGAAACTTGCCATTGAGGCATGCAAGCTTCAAAGTACTGAATGGGGTGTTCCTAGATCAACTTCTTGGATAATGAGCTGATGTCGACAAGAAGTGATCCGTCATAGGAGGGCCTTAATGAATCCCCACATCAATGACACGTAACGGAGCAAATTATTTTAATGGAGGTGAAAACGATCTGGTGATATAAGATTCAGGGTGGTGGTCATGAAAGAATGGAGTATAAATGTATTGTAGTGGGTGAGACACAGGCGAATTCTCTGAATGACTTCTCTTGAACATATCGGCGACACTGACGTGATGGATTGGTAGAATTAACCCCAAATGTGGATGGTATGATGGGACCATGGTGATGTGACCGGTGAATGAAACAACCCAACCCGACTTGGATGCGGAGTGAAAGTGTCATGTTCAAGAGCGACTTGCTACCAACAAAGTTTCTTCAAGTTTTCTTCCCAATTTTTCCCCAGTCATTGCTGACCAGTACCTCTTTATTTTTATCAAGCTTGAGGAGGATAACATATGCTTGTTCTATATTTTTCCCTTCGGGCAAACCCATTGCTATGTTTTAACGAGCCTAGCGATAGTGAAACTCGTTCTCGTCTATAGACAAGTTTGTCGCTATTAAAATTTTAACGAGTTTAACGACAAAGATAACTCGGTCCTTTTCAATTTTATAGAGTCTGAAAAGGAACGTAAAGGAAACTCCAAAATTCCTTTCTCGTCATCTAATCCCTTAAGTCCGAAAAAGTATAAAACAATACAGAAGGGATGAATTTTCGATACTTTTAACGAGCCGAACAAAACAAGTGCTCGATCTTTTTGTGTAATAATCCCTCAGGTCCAAAAAGATTAAAATTTAGAGGAGGGATAGCACTTCCGGTCCCTTTAACGAGCTGGAGAGGCCAATGGCTCGGCAATCTTTTCATATTTTACGAGTCAATTGAAAAGAGCTTAAAGGAGACTCGTCTTTTGAGGAACGAGTGATAAAATGGGTAGCAACTGATTCCAGGTAAGGTTTGGAATTTTCCAATCACGGCAGTGTTACAAGGATGGATAGTGAGATCACTCTTCGCAGCTATTCCTCAAAATGGGTAAACAATCAAATGGAGGTGAATGATCGGCTAATGCAAAAGTGGAGGTGACGGTGCAAACACGACCAAGGCTTTAACGGCTGAAGTACTTCATTCACGATGGTTATTTACTGGGGAATAGTTCATTTTTTAATGAGCTTAAACACGGGGGGAAACATTTGCTCATGGCTTATGTTTATTTTTTAACGAGCTTGAACTATGCGCTAAAACTGCTCGACTAAATGGTCTCTTTTTGACTTTACCATAAATAGCTTTGTTCTTTCAAAGATTGTACTGTATTCTCACTTGCTTCATCAAACTAGTAAAAAATGAACAATATATGCTTGAAAAATGAGTTAGAACACTAATAATTTACTTTGAACTACGTAAAAAGTAATGAAAAAGTGATTTCACCTCTCATTTTACCATTTCTTTTGAACTTTGGTTTGTTGGAGCTTTGGAGGTGCTTTCCCCCTTTGATTTTCATTTGTTGATTTTGGGAGATTCTGTGGACGATTCTCGGCGCCGTCTAGACCAGGTAGGAGCTAAATCTAAGCTCTTTCATTTCATGCTTTCCATTTTGCATTCTAAGCTTGATTCCTAGTTTTTCTGAGCCTCTGAGGTTTGAAAAACTTGTTCTGCCTTCAGCGCACCCTCTGTGTATCGAAAGGTGTGTTGGATGTTGGCCTGTTCACTAGCCATCTGACATGCAACGCACCCAGAGCACTACTGTAGGTGCGATGGGCGCAGAGAAGGAATTTTATGCACAATTTTTTATGGAAATTTTGCCTATTTCTTACCAAAATCAGGATCTAACTCTTCTCTTGTTTGTTTTTCAGAGATCTTTGGAGTAACATGACTATTACATGGCGAGAACGTGAGCATGAAGAAGAGGACATGCTTGCCCTATATGATCCGGTTACAGTAAACGCACTGCGGAACTATGGCTTGCTGAAGTTTTTCCGCATTTCTAGCATGAGACAACAGATCAACTTACTGCAGTATTTGCTCGATGCTTGGGATCCTACCAACCAGGTTTTCCAGATTAGGGGCAAATCCATCCCCTTGACTGTAGTAGACATCTATTTCTTGACTGGCTTATCGAGGCGGGGTGCCCCCATCTCTTTATCAGGTTCGGCCCGAGGAGGTGAATCTGTGAGAGATTATGTTCGCTGGTATTGCAGAGAGGGATCTCAGCCGAGTAAAGACGACAAGATTATCATCCGTGATGTCACTGATAGGTCCCTCAGGACTATTCTGTTTACTTTTGGTAGGATGGCTGGTGGTGCGGCTCTTCATGTAGCCAATCGATGTTATATGCAATATGCCTTGGAATGCCTCCAACCGAAGGTGTTCAACTGGTGCGACGCAATACTTCTTGTGATGAAAGAGCAATTGACCAAGGTAAAGAGCGGGAGGTTGAAGAACTTTGGGTATGGTTCTATTTTGACCTCCTTTTCCTTGGAAAAGATACCACTGATGCAGCCACAGTATATTGCACTCGATTTACCTTCACCTACTGAACCACGTATGCAGAGATGGGTTGACCATATGTCTAGGCATGCTGGTCAGTCTCAGATTTCATTTTCTGATACATTCTTCGGGTGGTTTGATCGTCAGGAGATGGTTTATTCCGAGTATCCATATGCTGGCATGGACTTTCGAGGTGATCCAGATTTAGTACTGCCGGATGGCGAACAGTGGGGCGCCATTGGTAAATTTTTTGACCATATTCCTGTTTATCATTTTTCATTTATAATGTCCTTGTGCTTTATTCTGTCAAGACTTAATCAAACTCATGTGTTCATGCAGATGTTGGTCCTGTTCGGCCAATAGCACGCCTGAGAGTGCTAGCTGCCGCCCCAGTAGGAGAGGCTATTGGAAGGGCTATCCTTTACGACCTCGATGTGGCCAAGACTCTCACAGCATTACAGGAGTAGGTTGAGGGCCTCACTCTTGGTATTACAGATGTGAGGACTGACGAGCTGCCCTTGAGGTTGCAGCGGCATACTACTGGTGTGCCAAGATGATGGACTCATCTCTTACGCATGATCACACAGGCTGTGACTTGCTATCACGAGCATCATTAGACTAGGGTGCCCCCTAGCATTTTGAGTTTTTTGGTCATTCGACCAATTTTGTCTTGGTTACAGAAAATTATGTGTAAACCATAAACATTTATATATATTTTTGATTTTCAGAGTTTTATTTTGGTTAAGTTACATGATCCAAATGCAAACATTGATGGTATGCTTCTTTTTATAAATGTTGCAAATGTCTATCTAACACATAATTTGCCAATGAGTCAGTTAATGTGTTTAAGTTTCTGGAAATATGTTGATATTGAATAAAATCAAATTGTCTTTCCAAAATCTTAACCCTTAGGAACATGCGATAAATAGCTGGATTTCGGACATAGTAGATACCAGTGAGTTGTAGTATGACGAGTTGTGAGTCTAGCCTAAAAATCAGTCGGCGTATAACATGTGTGATGGCATCAGAGAGAAGTTATATCAACACGCTATATTCAGCAATGTTATTCGTTGATCGAACAATACATACCCCTCTGAAACTTACTAACTCGCCGCTTGGATCAAAAATGGCCCAGGCTGCGGAAGATAGGTTCCGCGAACTACGACTCGCTCCGTCGGCATATCCAACACATGACTCCAATAGGTTTGACATCTGCAATAAATGTAAAAAGTGGATTACTTGACCAAAATAAACACTTTAGTGAAAACAAAAACATAACAAAAGCATACAGGTTACCATACTGAATTACGCATAGTAACGCTTGAGGTACAACCCGTTACGAGGTTGTGCCAGTGGAATTCCGTCATAATCCATTAACTTGTAGGCTCCTTTTGCTAACACTCGCTTAACAATATAGGGGCCCATCCATAAAGACTTAAATTTACCTGCTCCCAATTTATCGGATTCTTGGTCATAAAGCAAGACCAAGTCACCTTCTGAGAAGACACGGGGTTTGACATTTTTGTCGAACTGCGCTTTGACTCGTTTCTTATGGGCTTCGTTAGCCAAAGCGGCATCACGATGGGTTTCATCCAATTGGATTAGTTCCAAGAAATGAGCTTCTTCTTCTGAAGTTCCGGGGAGGAGATCAATTGCGAGTTTGAGGGACGAGATTTCGCACTGGATTGGTAAGACTGCTTCCAGGCCATATACCAGTTGGAAAGGTGTAAACCCAGTTGCATTCCTTACCGATGTTCAGTAAGCCCACAAAGCTGAGTACAGGATTAGGTGCCATATTCTTTCGTGAACTCCAATCATCCTTTACAGCATGCGTTTCAGGACCTTGTTGATTGCTTCAACTTGTCCGTTGGCTTGCAAATAATATGGAGTAGAGCTGTTGTGAGACAACCCTAGTTTGGCAGCTAATTCGACCATCATGTGATTGCGAAAATGCGATCCATGATCTGTGACTATAGCTTGTGATATGCCGAATTTGGGGACTACATGATTGAAAAAGAAGAGGGCAGCTGTTTCACCAGTATTATCTAATGTAGGCATCGCCTCGGCCCATTTGGTAAAATTTGTTTGTTTTGGTCGAGATATTTATGGCGATAGTCTCTTCAATATTGGACAAGTTTCGCTCGGAATCCACCATGTTTACAGTGTTTGATAGAAAATCAAAAACTAAAGGATGATAAAGGTCATTAGGAGTATCTTCTCCACAATCCGGAAGAAGGGAACGATGGTGGGAATCATTCCATGGTGCTCCTTCAATTACCATTGATTGAACAATTCCTTCGTCGGTGTCATGCACTCTCGACCAAGGATCTGAAGGGGTGCCATATTCCTTAGACCTATCTATCCAAACACTCGATGAGCGTTGATTTGGGTTCGCCATCCAGGCTAGGAACATTGATTGCTACAATATTTCCATTGGGCTCGGAGGCAAAACCATCGCATGATCCATGTCGATATCATTTTCTGAGATCTTTTTAGAAGATATCATATTGCAGGTTCCTATCGACGCTACTTCCGCCAGATGGATTGGAGGTGGAAGGGCGAAAGTTCCCATTAATATAGGATCTTTTAGTAGGCCTACTCCGATATTTTGAAGCGAATGGGGGCTTCCATGGATAATAGGAATGCTTCCTGTAAATTGAGAACCATTGGGGAGGAAGTTTTGTTGATCGATGATTGTAATCCCTCCTTGGAAGGGAAATGCAATCTTCCTAAAATAGGTTGACACAACGGTAGCCATAGCATATATCCATGGTCTTCCTAGTAGGATGTTGTAATCGAGATTTCCATCGATTACTTCAACATCTATTTCTACTGTTTTCCCTCCTAGTTCAACCTTCAAGTTACTTAGAATACCATATGGGGTATATGTCCTTCCGTCGAATGCTTTTAATGTCGTCGAAGATCGCGACAAGGTTGGAGATCCTAAAGTTTTCCAGCAACTCATCGACATAATGCATGTAGATGCCCCCTCATCAATAATTGTTCGATGAACAGTTTTGTTGAGGGCTTTCACTTGAACAAGGAAAGCTAGCTGAGCTGGTAATTGAGGATCGTATCCTTTATGATCGAAGGATACAAGATTGGAATCCTTTGGGTCTATCCCACCAATGGCTGATAATAAAGCATGCTTTTGGGATGGGCAATTTTGTAGTACTTCAAGATTCGACATAGCGGATGGTGATTGGGCCAAATCTTCCACTATATTATAATGATGTGCCACTCTAGCGTGGGGATTAAACGTCGACTTGTGTACTACTCCCTTTGGCGGTTTTATCATCAATTTAGGAATGATGGGCGGCGCAACTTCTGTCGAAGTTGTTGTCGAACTACTAGGCTAATCTTTATCCTTGTTGTTTGACAGCTGTGGATTCCCATAATATTTGTTCCTTGTTGATATCAAAGCATCATCTTGCTGTTTTGAAACCGACAACATTAGCACTTGACACCAGGAAGCATCTTCACTCTCAACCAAATTTGTTCCTGGATTTGGAAATGGATCAGTTAACACTGCGGAGGTTTTTGAATTCTTGAAGAATTTTTTAAGCTCAGCTCTGTGTGGACAATCTACGGTCCAATGATCCTCATCGCATATAAAGCATGGATTTTTTGGTTTCCTATTTCTAGGAGGGTTTGCAGAAGATTTTTCAGGTGATGATTCTTCCTATTTCTTCTTATTCCCTTTGCCTTTCTTCTTGCCCCCTAGTTGATTGGTTTCTTTGCCTTTATCTGTCGATACGGCATTTACTTCCGAGGAAAGAAGTTCATCTTTTGCATTTTGACCTGAAATCTTACGGGCCTTTTTGGATGTAGCCTTTGTCGATTTCGTGTTTGTTGCACCAATCACACCATCACCGGCATGAGAGTCATTGTTTGATTTAGGAGGAGGAGGAACTGAGAATTCCGGTCTAGGGGCGTCAGGTATTTTATTGTAGAGCGTGCCGGACTGAGTGTAAATCAAGTCCAAATATTGCACACGAGCGATAACTTGCTCTTCTGTTACGACTCCCCCCTTTGCCACATCTTCCGTGATGGAAGGTAGTAATGACTTGATAAACCATTCAGCTAAGAGCTGATCAGGAACATACGTTTTTACCATTCTACGACGATGTCGCCACTCATGTATATGATCAGATATGTGAGTGGCCGTCATTTGTTTGAAGTTGGTAAGGAGTTCCATTCCCATTTTGTACCTTATTGGTAATTGAAAATGGGTTAAAAAGTTTGTGGCTAAGGTACTGAAGTTGTCGAATGAAGCTCTAGGCAATTCAATGTACCATTTTGTCGCCAGACCAGTTAACGTCCTCTGAAAAAGGCGAAGACCTATCGAATCATCATTTAGGGTGTTTGATGAACACCACAGATGAAAGGTCATCACATGATTCGACGGATCTTCACCCGGATTTCCATTAAATTTAGGAATATTTGATGGAAGTTTATGCGGAATCGCTGGCCACCAAGGGGCGTAAGCGATTGGATCGTTTGTTAACCGATTTAAATCAGGTAACTCTAAAGTTTCCACAAAGGGTAACTGCTGATTCAGGTTAGGTGAAGCATAACCAGGATAAGATGGGATTGCCTGAGAAGTTAGTCTTTGCATACCGGCATAATGCATTTGATGCTGGTAACTTTGGTAAGGTTGGTGGGCATGATCATTGTAAAATGGTTGATTTTGACCATTTTGAATACACGGTTGTCCACTATTTACAAAGATTTGTTGCTCAAAACCTTAGTATACTTGTTGGAATTGCGGTTGTTGGTATTGTACTAGCCATGGTTGTGAAGCCATGTGTTGTTGCCCGATACTAACAGTTTGACCAAGATGAGGGGTAATTGTACCCGTCTGAACCTATGTCATTCCATCAGTCGGCGATTGTGGTTGAGTCGCAGGGTCAAGGGACTGTTGCATTACAACCTGAGAAACCTAAGGTTGGCATACAACAGGCAGCGCTTGAACTTGCGACATCGTCACAATAGTTGGCGTAGTTGGTATATTTGACATAGGTAAGCATTGTTGCATCAAGTATACAACTCTTGGTTGTTGAGGTAGTATTGGTACTCTTGGTTGTTGAGGTAGTATTGGAACTCCGGTATGGTTGTCCCCCCGGAGGGGATAACGAAAGGGTATAATGCCCCCCATACGGTGGTAATCCAGAACTCAAGGGAATGGTTTTCCCTTGAGGGCTGGACTGCGTAAATTGACATCCAAATGGATCAATTTGTTGAGACTCAACATAAGAGTTTCCGGATACTATTCCGGATGAAAAAACAGGAACAGACCATACTGTCGAAATGGCCCTTGAGTGGGCTCCTTCTAGCGATTGAGGGCTAGTTGGGACAGATGGTATATCGGCGAACATTGTTGGAGTGATAGCAGGGGGTTCTGTCGTCGTTGTGTCAGACGACACAGTCCTAGATGTTGACGGTTATTTAGACATTTCTAGTCTATCCAAAAGATTACCTAGCGATTCTACAGGAGCTTCTGTTGGCGGTAGACTAACTTCTGATGAAGAAGGATACAGAGTGATCCCGACTCCAAATTGCGATGGAGTACTAGTTGGAGGATCTTCCACAATCTCTTCTATGGCAATCAGACCAGGTGGAAGGGGTAGACCGTCAGGTCCGTGGAATATTTCTGGTGCCGAAGAAGGTATGGAATCGGCAGCGATAGATGTTTGAGGAGCAAGACTCTCTGAACCGGTTGTAAATGGAACTGGTTCGGTAACACAAGTGTTTACCCTCAGACTAGGATCAGTACTACTGTCCTTCTATGGCTGCTGAACTTCTTCTGTAGAGGCAGGGATTCCAGAAATGTTTGGAGTAACCGGAGTCTCTGATGTTGTTGGAACACTTGTTCTAACTTTAACAGGAGATTTAGAACCGGTTAAATGAGTTCGCTTTGTTCGTACTAGCTTCGATTCCAGAGACAAAGATGGTTGACTCGTAAGCCTCCGCAAACGACAGGGTTTCAATTGGCTTTCTTCCATGATTGCAGATTACTCGATCAACTAAAAATAAAGGGGAAGTATGTTTCCAAATTAAATGAATTTTAGACGCTTTGACGCAACTTGTTTTTTCAATTTTTAAGAGTCGAGAAAAAACAAAAGATGACTCTAGTCTCCTTCGATTTTTAATGAGACTGAAGTGACAAGTGCTCAGATGGACCTTTTCTGTTAAAGAGTCTGAAAAGGAACGAAAGGGACTGCTCTGGAAATCTAGGTAGAGGGATTACCAAACCAATTGCAAAACTGTAGAATACTTTTTATGGTACGGCAGTCAATCTTCCCGAATGATGTGTTCAGTGCATTGCGATCGATAGGGTGGCAAACACAGCTTCCTATGGATAAAGGATTAAGCCTATTGGGGTCTCCCAAAAAATATTCGACGGTACGCGGGAGCACATGTCCGTACTGGCACTTATCGTCTCAAAGTGGAGGAATCACCCAACCATCAGTGAGAACAACAGTTACCAGGCTTTACGACGCTGGAATACGTCTCTAGCCTAGACTTCTAAATGTTGTGTGTTAGGTTCCAAAGCGTTGTTAGATTCATTGAATTTATTTTATGGTTGATCTCGTTTATGAAGTTTGCCTTTCAAGTTCACCGCGAGATGTAGATGTAATTCCTAAAATGCAATCTAAGATGATAAACAATCTTTTTATCTTCTTTGTGCAATGAAAATCCTAGCTACTAAGGAAAGAAAGACATAATCCTTTCACAAAGAGCAAAGAGCACACTCTAAATGCACTTTCCTAAATCAAACCAATCAGACTGTCTAAATGCAAATGCACATGCATGTATTTGTTTTTGACTTTCT
Organism: Pinus tabuliformis; assembly: GCA_031772625.1. NCBI lineage: Eukaryota > Viridiplantae > Streptophyta > Pinopsida > Pinales > Pinaceae > Pinus > Pinus tabuliformis. The sequence continues at coordinate 1,244,697,822 of CM062818.1, forward strand.
TAGTATATGAACGATAAGAAGAAAGTTGATGCACAAATCTGAATTTCTTTTCAAGCGACAAATATCAACAAGTTTCTTTTCGAAATAAAAAATGGAGACGATCACAACACCTTATGATTTTGAAATGAATACTTGTTTTTGACACTAGAAAAATTACAAATTCAGACCAAAAACAATAGTAACAGGATAATCGATCATCAACAGCAATCAAACTCTTTCCTATGATCGAAATCGACACTTGCGACAGTTTCAAATCAAAGGACGACAGTACGACTACGCTACTTTTGCAAAGGAGAACTGAAAATGACTCAAAAAACATACAAAAACATTTACAGTTCTTTTGTACAAAGGAGGCGGAATAACAACAAGGAAAAGGGGTTTCAAACAGACATATACTGATCACAGGCAGGAAAATTCAGGAATAGAACTGAAAAGAATGAGTCACAAGAACCAACACTGCTCAAAGCCTAGTCTGATCAGCGCACCTGTAACACAGGGAATTTGAAATGCAGCACACCTTCTCCACTCGGGAAGTGCACTGAAGTTCAAATTCTCATAACAGTACCTACGCTGGGCCAGAAACGAGACTTTGCTTGGGTTCCGAGTCATAGTTTGTAGTTCAGTTCATGGGTTTTGGCCGAGCAAAAGGTAATCAGTAATGCAACAATCAGGGGTAGATTTAAGGAGGATCTAAGAGCTATCACAAGGGCAATTAGAGAGTTTGTGAATCAGTTGTTTAAATCATAAACAGATCCCGTAAATGGACTGAAGTAGCATTTATCTACTTTGCATTTGCTATGGCAAATGTAGTTCGAATGCTACCTGTAAGTTTATGAAATAGACAACAAGGAAGATAAACAAACAAACTAATTCGTCCCCAGCAGAGTTGCCATTTTGTTACAGGGAAAAGTGTCTACTCAGAACTGCTTATCCCACTAAGGTGTGACAGTTGCCTTAGAAACAAACAGATTAAAGCTACTTTCATTTTTCCTTTATGAATTATAGATAGAGAGGAACAAAAGACCAACCTCTATCTTGCGCTAATCTCCTGATTTGATTCCTCTCTTCCTTGATAGTCTTTCACTACTTGTTCCCTTGCATGCCCAGCTTCACAAAGTACCTGTAAGATCACAGTAGCATAGCACTATACAAAGACATGGATCTATAATCATAAACAATCTAGGACCAGATGTAAATTGACCATACAAATGCAGCAAACATGGATGACACAAAAGTATGGAGGAAAACTTGAATAGCTTTTATTGATAAACAAGAAAGAGCCAAGAAGAGTTACAACCAGTTGTTCTGACCCAGCATCAACCTCTCAGCAAGGAAGCCCCTCTTCACCTCATACAAATCTTAGATCACCCAATAATCTGATGTTTGTCTCAAGAAACCAACAACAATTCCTTACAATATGCAAAATTCCAGCCTCTGGATCTCTGGGATGAGGGATCCATATATAGATATCTGTAATGGAGATGAGTCAGCTTATGATTTGATTAGTGTCTTCCCTCTGATAGTTCTTGCTTCCGCTTGGAGATTGATGATCTCTTACTCATCCTTGGTCGAATTCAGAGAGGCAAGTGTCACAGGAGAAGTTTCTGGAAGCTTCCATTGCCTCTCCACCTCGCGGAATGACATTTCCATTTGTCATTTCTCGCCCATCGCACCCCATAGAAGGGCTTTTTGAAATGCAACGCACCCACACAGTGTACTTAGGTGAGATGCAACGCACTTTGCCAGTGGAGCAGCTGAAATGATCTTGTTTTAACCAATTCTGAGCAGTTTTTCATGGAGAACTTCTGGGAGAAGCTGTAATCTGTTGACCTTGTTCCTGTAGGGGTTAGAACAACACTTTTAGGGACTTAGGAGCCCTTGGTTTATGGAAATTTCATGCTTGGGGTTGTAGTGCCCAAAAATGTCTATAACAAAGTGTGCACCTTTTAGCACTATTATACACATTTATTCCTTTCTAATAACACAAGAACCACCTCAATCAGAGTTTGTATGAAAAATTTATCCCACGCGGAAGTTGTCCTTCCTATTTTGACCACAATAATTCGAGAGGTTCCCACATTATCCCCCATTATTCATGGAAATAGGGCTATCCACACGATCATGATGAAAAAGACTCTAGAGGAGTCCATATTGTAACTCTAGTTAAAAATTGAAGGAGTCAAATGTAACTACTAGTAGGATATCAAGTTTTGTTATAACTGAGCCACTGAATGGAAAAGGAGGTTCCATTATATTCGAGTGCATTTTGTTCCATAGATGAGTGTACTAGCCGAAAGTGGATTGGGAGAGAAAAAACATAGATGGTTTTATGAAGTATAGCATCCCATGAGCCACAGACCTCACTTCTTTATACTTGCATCAATTTTCCATTTAAAGAAAGAGAGCATAACAACCTTGCCTTCCAACTAGGTTTTATCCCAAAAAGGTTTCCCAGGTTATATCTTGTGTTAATTGTGGTTTTTTAGTTAATTTCCTTGTTATATATTTTCCACATAATTATAATTCACATGCATATGTAATAAAAATTAATTAACAAATCCAAAAATATAAGGAGAAATAAACCCTCATAGTGTATGTTTTAGATTTTTAATCATAAGTTTATCATATCTATTGTGAAAAATTATCTAGTGGAATATCCATCATAGTTTATAGATTAGTATTGCTTTAATTGAAAACATGAGTGAAACTTATAAATTGGTATGGAATTAATCAATCAACATTCCTTCACATTCAACTCATAGTTTTCCATTTTACACTTGTACAACTAAGTATCTAAATCTTGGATGATTAACAAGGGTGAACCCCGCAAAATTTCTCATGATGCATTGGGTTCCATATTATCTTTGTCATCTTACATGACTTGGTAAAATGCCTTATTTTCTACATATGCATCCTAAGATTTGATCCATGGCTTCCTTTTCTTTGGGTTTCATGGAACTATATTTTTTCTGCAAATCCCCTTGAGCTTAAATCTCTCTCTCTCTCTAGAGAGATAGTTTCTTTTATATTTCAACCCCAAGGGTGCCTGAACAACACTAGATATGCAAAATTACCTTGGCTAGGTTTATTACTTTAAATGTAACCAGAGTTGAGATACCCATTATGAAAATATCAACATTTTTTAATGTGTCTAAGGGTTCAAAAAACCTTTGATCTATCAATTTGAGGTAGTTCATCATTTTTTGGACTTGTGGTCAACATAATTTTAACCATGTATCCCTTGGGAGAATTTTAACTTGGGAATTGAAACTGACTAGTCATCAATTTCCAGATTGTCCTACAAATCATAATCATCATGTAACTTATTCTAGGATAGTTATCACGCATTCTTATTAACTTGTGGTCTTCTTATATTCTTTAAGTTCAATGCTTCATGTTTTCGCACATTATGCAACAAATTCACATCTTCTTATTCACTACTTTCTCCAACATAATTGGACTATGTTTCAATGCACAGTCTCCAACTTCACATATATTACAAAACTTGAGTTCAGTCCTCTCCTTGAGTGGTTATGTGATGCTAATATGATCATCCTTCCTACAAGTAAAACAATAAGCTCTTCCCCTACCATGTCCATATTCATTTCTTCCATAACTTCCATTATAATCTCCCCTTCCTCTACCATGATAGCCATTAGTGAAATTTTGAGGTTTGAAATGGGCCTCACAAGGAAAATAATAAAATAGTAGTAAAAATAATAAAATAAGAGTGATAATTTTTTAAAGGAAAAGAAAGAAATCTAGTTTCTTTTCTCATATTTTCAACTTATATCCTTATAGGTTTACTCAAATTTCTAGTGTGGGCAGTCATTGGAGGAGGAATTAGATTTTGCATCCAATGAGTACCCACGTTGCATAATTTTGATTAGACCCAAAATGACAAAAATTTAAAATACATAAAAAAAATGTGTTTCATGACGTGTTTCCAACATGAAACACATTTTTTGTATTTTCAATTTTTTCAATGTGGGTCAACGCAAAAGAATGCAAAGTTGGTATTCATTAGATGTAGAGTCTAATTCTATATCCAATGAGTGCCCGCACTTGAAATTTTAGTAAACCTATAAGGATATAAGTAAAAAATACAATAAAAGAAAGTAGTTTTATTCTTTTCCTTTGAAAAATATTTACCCTTGGCAATGACATCATCATCTTGTTTTCTATTGGTTCTTTTAAATTTGAATTTTTAGTAAATTTTTAGATTTTGAGGCCTATTTTTGACCTCAAAATTCCCCTAATGAATCTACCTTGGTATTTATGTGGTAGGCATTTACTTTTCCTTGATTCACTTGCTCCATGTTCTAGTTGAATTCCTGAGCATGATGTATTTTGTGGTAATTTGAATTATTTTGACCATTTAGTTGGAATGCTTGCATTAAGTGTCTAACCTTCTAACAAATGGCACACCACTTCGATTTTAAATTCATTAAGTTGTGGCGACAATATTTTGTAGTATGATTTGTCAACGATTAACAAACCTCACAGTAAATTTCTACTTTCAATCGATGAACATCAATCTTCCTTTTAGATGCATCCTTGTATTTACAGTTATCTTTGTGTGACCTTCAATTAGATAACCGTTGCACCAAAGTTCACTTCTAATAACTAGTATATACTTTAAGGAATGATGAAGCATCTTAAGTTTTTCTTCCTATATTGTTTTTTCGACATCAAATTTTATGGCTAGTCATCGTCAATTTTTATGTGTAGACCCTTTTTTATGTTTCCTCACACAATTAGATATCATGCATACACAATGGTCCTATAACTTTTTCAATAGACCTAACACGTACCATTGCATAATGATTTTTTCATTGATTGCATAAAGAATATAGGTACGTCGATCCTTGAATCTTTTTCCATATACATGAATTGTTTCTCCTAGTTTTTGCTTTATTTCTTTGAGTTTTTGTGCTAGAAGAAATATGATATTTTTCACTTTAAAGAAAGAGAAGAAACTAGTCTTAATATCTACTTTGGATCTTTTCTTATTTTTGGTATAGCTCATAAATTACGTTAGAGATATTTTCCTTAAGGCTACATCAAAATAATCCATTTGTTTCTCTTCATTGATGTTGTCAAAGGCATCCAAAAATATTTTGCATATGGATCAATGTCTCTTTGGATCCTCATCTCCTTCATAGGTAGGAATGTAGTTTAGACATGTTTTATCTATAGGTAAATATTTCAACTTTGGAATATTCAGAAGTGTTTGAGTTTGATGACTAACTGATGAACTCGACTTTTTGGTCAGTTATACTTTGACTATAATAGTTAATTGTGCTAACAACTATGAATCAACTAGATTTGTGTATGACTCTACTACTGTTAAGAATTCTTTACTTTGTTTGTCCTCAACGTTTTCACTTGTTATGTCATCCATTAGACACCCTTCATATATACATTGAATTAACCATCTCTATTGAAAACATATTGGTCCTCCACAACTATGCACCGAATGTGTATCTTCCTCAATTAAAAAATTCAATAGGGGGGTCTGTCCATGAGATCATTGATATGAGGTATACTCTCATCTCCTTAATTTCATACCCAACTTTGTTCTAGTGGGGGTATCTCAATTAGAATTCCATCCTTTAAGTTACCTTGATTATCCATTTGATACCACACCGAAGGGGGTTCTAGCTCAATATATAGTCTTTGATGAAATAATTAGTTGATTCAGGAAATTTCTTCATCGAGAATTGAATATTGTCGTAATGTAGGTACCTACTTATCTACATCCATCCTTTCACCATTATCTTTTAGTTGGAGGGAAACAATTTCCACCTTAGCCAACTACAAGTTCTCACTCCTTAAAAGGGCCATCAGGGTTGCTCCTCTCCAATCTAGTTGGTCACCACAAATCTTAAATGAGTCAACTGCTCCAGTGATCTATTGCTGATGAGGGTGATATAAACTTGAATTCCTTGTATCTCATAAATCAAACTTCACTTTTCTTTTTTCTATTGTTTTTCCCATTGTATTCTCTGAATGTCAACCAAAGGTTTATAACACTAAATTCTTTTTGTTTCTTCATCTAACATGTATTATCTTTTCATTTTCATCGACTTTCTTCTTCTTGCTATGAAATTTTGACTATTATTGCTACTAGAACTTATTCTTCTAAATGAAAATGTAATTATGCACTTTATTTTCTACGACAAACAATGAATAAAATCACAACTACAATTTTCACCATAAAAGTAGTGCGGAAAATAAAATACTGAAAATTGAGAAATTCTAGCACACACACAATAATTTTGATGGAGTTATTTTTGGACAATTGTCCCCAGAAAAACCCAACTTGGGAAAACCGTGCAACATTATTATAATCTTCAACAGCAATTCTAGGTACAATAATTTAGATACCCAACTGGAAATCTAACATGAGGAAAATACTGGCAAGAATATCATGATAATTTTCTCTCACCCCACATCTATTCTCCACCTCTAATACTTACTCCCTAGTCTCTGCGTTGAGCTCCCTGCATCACCCTCTGCGCAAAGCTTATGTTGGCCCTCTGGAAATTCCAACCTTCCTTGCTTCACCTCTCCCGGGAACTAGAAATCTTCCTCTCGGAATATTGTTTCCCTCCTCTTCCACCTACTACTCACCCTTAGGCTCTATATTCTCTATTGGTTTGTTGCTTCTGAGAAACTTGAACTCCCTGGGCAATTGAGTATCTACACTAGATGATTTCTCCATTACCACATCAACTTCCTCTTATAATCCACTATTGGAGTACCAATGACCAAGATTAAAACTTAATCGATCGTTAGGATCATCTCTGGATTGATCCATGCGAGTTTCTAGAAGATTCTAACCTTGACTTAATTAATTTTTATTAATTAACCATATCCCTAAGTTTAGACTTAGGATATATTTAAAAATTGGTTAATAATCTAATTAACCCATTTCTAGACGGAATTTCCAAAAATGATTTCTGGGTTTTGGAGATCTCACATATTCTAGCCTCTCCAAAAAATTTCAAGGATATAACACATCCGATGCTACAAAAAATAACACTTTATACCATAATGGCTCATTAGTGTAGGTCAATTACTTTACTCTACTTTAGGAATCCAACAAACAACTGCACCCCTATCAATGACCCCAGCTTACTCTTAATTAACAGATGTACAGATCATCACCATGTTCATTTCTTTTAGAAAAATCCTAATATTCTTTGTTTCACTTGTAATATGCTTCTAGAAACCCTTCCTAATCACTTTGTATTTTTCTCCAATTGGAATCGATGGTGGTGTATGAAGCGAGGCATGATATTAAAAATGTGACTAAAACCTTTCTCTAATGGAATTTTATGTAATAGAGATGGTACAATATAAAAAATTATTTTGTGGATGTTGTAAAAAGTTCTCTATTTTATTTTGTTGACTAACATTTGTTCCTCAATTACTTGCTCTTTATAGTGTTCATTGGCTATATTTTCAACCCACTAATGTAAATTTGTTTGGCCTTCATTAAATAATTTAGACATTAATGCATTTCTTGATTAGTGGGTTAGTCAATGTATTTTTTATTTCTTTAGAGACCATTTCAAAAATATTTAATGGGTCTCTTTGAATAATTGTGCTCTTGCCTCTATTAATGTTAGTCAATTTCTGCATGCATTGTTCTTCAAGTCATCATTAATATTTCTCTCTCACCACTCACGTATCTCTTCCAAGCTCAACATCATGTGTGCATATCTTCACATGCTCAAGTTCAGGAACTACTAGCAACAAAACCAATGTTGTAATCTAGGGATTTGCAAGGAAGTGCTAATAATAGTCCTTTACTCAGAGCAATACATAGAAATATACACTAAGTTACAAGTACACACAGCGAAGAGAAGGAAGAGAACATAAAATAATGGAGATACCAATAATAGGCATTATTATACCACAACTGCAACTATTAAACCCAATGTCTCTATTACATGGATGCATATATTTATACTCTTGATTTAATTACAAGGTAGTTACAAATATCTAACTACCTTGGTTTATCTACCTGACTACACAATCAAGGGAGTTATAAACTTGACTTGACTACATTCTCAATCGACTATTATTTTACTTAGTTGATTGTCAGTCTAGGCAACTAGCCCTTCCAATAAGCACCAACATGTCATAAATTTTAAAAAAATAAATAAGCACTAACATGTTCTAAGTTTTGTAAAAATGAATAAATAAAAATAAAATGATTATTTTATGTTAAAATTGTAATCATCGTTTTATTATTTTGAATATTTCATGTTAAAGGTATAAATGATTAAGAATGATATTATGTTAAGAGAAACTATTGAGATATTAACACCCACTAAAACATTAAAACCCAAAATCATATAATTACTTTTATGATCAAGTGACTTTAATAAACCATCCTAAACTAATAAAATGACTAGCTCAATTAGGTAGCATGGCTACCAAATAAGTGGAATATTGAAAACATTCCCCATTGAAATCAAATGACTCCATCTAAGAAAATGTTCATGTTCTATAACGCATGTCTACTTATATTCATTCTTTTAATGGATATTGTCCTTAGTAACAAAGATAAAATATAGTAATAAAATTGCTCTTTTAATTTCTCCTACTATAGCCATCAAATATATGATGATACTTGAGCTATATGTTGGAAGAATTCTTGTTATTAATGTCCAAGGAGGCACCATCTCAAGAATATTGTGGAATAGACTTGTAGAGGACTTCAAGCCCTTTCCAACAAGTGTATACTCACTCTCTAACTCCTATTCCTTGAAGAGACATTGAATTTCTAATTTAAAGGACCATATTTTTTTCTCCTTTCAGCCGACCTACATCAACTCAAGTTGGAATCCTCAATAGACACGTATGTTAAAATCATGGTCAAATGAGTATAAATAGAAGCAATACATCCTCCATTAATCCATCCAAATTGGACATGCAAGGAAGAAAAGCGTTTGATCTGAAGTGCAAAGAAGCTCATAACTAATGAAGTGGTAGCAAGCTTAAAAAGGAATTCATTTCTAGAATTGGTTCTTGGATCTATTTTTTCTTGGATAATTCTAGTTGTGATCTAGATTTATGAAGGAACAAAACACAAATTAAAAAAAAAACAAAAACAAACAAATAAACAAACAAACAAACAAACAAAAAAACAAAACAAACATACAATAATACTAAATTTTATTTAATAAATAGTGAATGTTGAAAATTGTTTACGAGCATAATGAAAATAAACTAGCTCGAGCGATGGTAGCTTATCTCTTAGAATAGATGTGACAGCTACATTGCTTTTTAACTGTGTGATAATGAAGCTCAAATTCCTTTTTATGATAAAGAAGAAGTGTGAACCCTAACCCTAGGGGATGAAGTGCCAATGATTTTGGGCTCCGATGGGATAAGTTGGGCCGCTAACTTGTCAAGGAAGTAGCTTTGGAATACGATCTTCGTTTGGCCATCAAAATACCTTGTTTCGAAGATATCCACGAATAGGAAAAATGAGAATAAGTGAAATAAATTATGACACTTTTCCATTCTCTATATTTTCTCAGAAAATGTCTTTTAGGACCTCAAAACAGTTTCAGAAGTTTAGGACCTAAAAAATGCTAAAAATAGAAAGTTATGATAGAATTAAGGAAAATGAAAGGAAACAATTTGGGGTCCAAGTGGAATAGGCATGTGGCCACCAATATCCAATTGGGATCAGTCCTCCCCACTTAGGAAGAAATGGTCCCCATTGCGTTGAGTGCCTCCATGATATGGGGAATTTTTTGTTGAACTTGGTCCCTAGTGAGCCACTTGTCTTGGTGCAGGAGCTGGCCAACTTTGATAACTTGATTCAATTGGATCCTTTGTTGGTGAGTGTTCTTGATTTGTGTGTCCATGATCTAATCAACTGTGGCCTATTAAATGTAGTCGAGGTTGAGCATTGTTGGTGTCAGTTGCCCAACAATGTCTGATGTGTCTAGCTATGGTGGAAAGTATAGTCGAATGTGGTCCACATTGAACACTGGGCGCAGGCCAAGGAAGGGGGCCATGTTGAGCTTGAAATAATTATCACCCACAACCTTGGTGATGGCATAAGGCCCATATTGGAGTGGTCTAATCTTCTGATGAGCTCTAATAAGGTGTTATTTCTACAAATGTAACCAAACTTTGTCACCCACTTGAAATTTATGTGGCATCTGATGTTGATCATGACGTTGTTTGTACTTGGAATTGGCTTTATCTGGGATATCATGGACCTAATGGAGGATGTGTTGGATGTGTTCAATAAACCTAGTGGATTTATCAGCTTCATACTGAACATGTGAAAATTTTGCTTGTGTAGTTGCAAGAGGCATTGCGGCATCACTGGGATAAAATGGTTGGAATCCCATGCCCACTTGAAATGGGTTGTGGCCAATCGAGCTATGAAGAGATATGTTATAGATGTGTTGCACATAGTGAAGAATCTCATCCCATGCTAGTGATTCTTGGAGTTGTACATGTGTAGTATGTGCACTATCATCATGTTGACAACCTCTATCTGGCCATCCATCTAAGGATGGAATGTAGTCAACTTTGTGAGCCTAGTGTCAAATAATGACCAGAGACGTGACCAGAATGTGCTCAGGAACCTACTATCCCAATATGATATAATGGTATGTGGAATTCCAAAATGTACCCACACTCATTCAAAGAAGAGTTTAGAAGTGTCTTCTGTTGTGATGCTCTTATTGCAGGCCATCAATATAACCATATTAGAAAATCTATTGATGACCACAAATGCATAGTCATTACCATGTGTGGTAGAAGGAAGGCTATACATATAGTCCATGGAGATGGATTCCCAATGTCAATTAGGAGTAGGCAAAGGAGTGTATAGGCCTTTATTCTTAGTGATTTTCTTAGCAATGGCATAGGTAGTGCAAGAACTAATATATTTTCCAACATTCTGTCAGAGTTCTGGCCAATAAAAATATTTCTACAGTACTTCCATTGTCTTGTCGACACCAAAGTGTTATACGACCCTGTTGTAATGCGCCTCCCATATCAACTTGGCACGCTCGGTTGAAGGAACACAAAGATGTCGTAGATAGCACGATAATCCACCCTGAAGGTGGAAGTCTAGAATTGGCTTTCTATCCATCAACATCTTGTAGGTGGTAGATAAATCTGAGTCACTTTCATATAGCCATGGCCATCCATAGGTCCCATGCTCATAGGAGTTGAGAAATGTGCTTACTCCCACAATTGGGGTTTGAATAAGGTAGTCTACATGTGATAGGTTCTTCCCTTCTTATACTTCATGTTCAAATGGAATTGATGCAAGTATGTGGACCATTTTTTATGGTGATTGTTCGACAAATTCTTTTGTGTCTATATAAATTGAATAGGTCAATGATCTGTGTGTATGATTGTCTCCTTCCCTAGAATATAATGCTTCCATCATTGGTAAGCATGCATGATAGAATACATCTTCTTATCATAGGTGGGGTACCTACGAACAGTATCCAAGAGTGTATCACTATGATAGGCCACTAGATTCCCTTGTTGAGTGATGAATGCACCAATAGCATAATCAGAGGCATTTATTTCAATCTCAAATGGTTGTTGCAAGAATGGTAAGGTGTGGGCTAGTGTAGAGTAAAGGCAATGTTTCAGTTTGACGAATGCCTTTTGTTGTGCCTTAAACCAAAAAAAAAATTCTTTTTCTCCACCCTTGGTAAATTGAATCAAAGGCCACATAATATGAGAGAACCACAACACCAATTTCCAGGAGAAATTAGTAAGTCCCAAGAAGTTACGAAACTTTGTCATAGTCGTCGGGGCTAGCCAATCTCGAATGAATTGGATCTTAGCCAAATCAACATGCATGTCTTGCTCTTTGATTATGTAGTCTAGATATTAGACCCATTTCATGCCCAAGGATCACTTCTACAGGTTGGCACATAGCCTGTGTTTCCATAGGGTTTGAAGGACCTACCGAATATGTTACAAGTTATTTGCCCAACTCTTGTTGAAGATGAGGATGTCATCCAAATATATAACCATGAACAAGTTGGTGAAAGGCCACAATATGTCATCCATCAACCTCATAAAATTTGTAGGGGCATTTTTCAACCTGAAGGGCATGAACAACCACTCAAAAAGGCCCTCCTTGGATTTGAAGGTGGTCTTCCATACATATGTGGGCTCTATTGGAACTTGGTGATATCCAAACTTCAAATAAATCTTACTAAAGTACTTGGCCCCCTTAAGTTGGTCAAGAAGATCATCATTCTGTGGGATCGGGTATTTGTTCCTAACAATTATTTTATTCAATGCCCAATAATCAATGCAGAGTCTCCAGGTCCTATCCTTCTTCTATACCAGTACAATTGGGCTCCTACGAGGTGAGGAACTTAGTTGGATGTGTCCTTTTTGTAGGAGCTCCTGGATATGGTACTTGATTTCCTCATTTTCTAAAAGAGAGTGGCAGTATATTGGCCCATTGGGTAAAGGAGCTCTAGGAGTCAAATCAATCGAGTGCTTGACCTCACAGTGAAATGGTACTCCCGTGGGTGAAGAGAAGATATCCTTGTATTCTTCCATGACCTTATCAACTTGATTTTGTTGCGTGGAGGGACCTTTTTCTAGGGGCCATGGATGTGGTGAAAATATCGCCCTTACTTTGATAATGAATCAGAAAGAAAACAAATTTCCCGGTATGGGATATGATCTTACTGCATTGCTTAACATAGATCAAAGAGTTGGTGGTAGGTGGGGCTACCTCTGGTATCCTATATAGTTTCCTTCTCAACATAATAATCATAGTGCAAGTCATGGATTCATACAAAACATGACACTTCCACAAGTATGGTTGGCCTAATAAAACATCACAAACTTCAAGAGTAGCAATATCACATAGTACCTCATCTGTGAAGAGCTTGATGCTATAGGGAAGCGATAGTGCTAGTTGACATGGAGATATCGTCCTTGGTGGAGCCACCCAATGGTATATGGTTGTGGGTGTGGTGTGGTCGTAAGTCCTAGTCACTTACTGACTTATGCTGAGACGAGGTTCTTTTGGTTCCCACTATTGACAATGAACTACAACAGAGAGCCCTTCACCCACATCTATGAGCGGAAGAGACACTCACCCTCCTATGGATATTTGAGCTCAATCTTCTAGACCTTAGTGGTGGCAATGGTGGCTCTAGGTTTTTCATTAATAATTTTATTCCCCTTATCATTCCCCGTTGTTATGTTCTAGCTCAGATATGTAACATGCATTGGACTCTAAAGATTTTAGCTCGACCACTAGTAACTGCTTGGCATGACATTAATTTGTGTTGTGGGTGCGGCTCTTGTGGAACTCACACCACTTTCCTGTGTCACTCTTCGTCTTCATGGTGACATTATTTGTTGGTGGCTTCGATGAGTTATCTTAGGTCTTTCTACCTTGGCTCTGTCATTTTTTCTATGGTTTGGGGGTTCTCTTTCCCTGCTTCAGATTCGTAGATCCAAAGTCTCACTTCTTTTGTTTAAATTTTTGTTCAATTTTTGCAGCATATCGGTATGTTGCACCAAGCAAGGATATGCATAGGAACTCCATTTCTTTCAAAATGTATTTTTGTAGACAACTATGGTATTTGAGAACCAAATTTTGCTCAAAGTATTTGATACCCAACTTTGTGTGTAGAGTATGCAAAATATTCATCAACTCATGCACATCTTGATCCCTTTGTTGTGGTAGTGTGATCTCTTGTATGTAATTGTCTTCATAGCCCCCAAAAAGGTACTATTATTCCTTGACAATGTACCAAAAATACTTCCAAGAGGGTGCGTATAAAAATAGAGAGATTTCCTCGACCCTTCTCTCACAATAAGTATCCCACTAGTCCTTGACATGGGGGGTGCCTTTAAGTAGTGAAAAAATAATCTTTTCCCTATCAGAGAAAATATGGACCTGAAAATAACCTTTCAACAGGCTTAACCAGTTATCTACAACATTAAATCCATATGACCCTTTAATATAGGTATATCGAATTTAACTTGTACCTTGAAGGGGGAGGCACCTCCGAAGTGACTGTTGGATGAAGATGCGTCGCATGTTGGCATTTGCCAAAAGATCTAGGAAAAATTGTTCATCATTTCATTCCTTTTTTGCATGAGGGATTCTTTGAGTAAAAATTATATAGGATATCTTGCTCCCTCATCTTTCTTTTCTTCCGCCATGGGATGTCATTGGGTTCTATGAGGGTGGTCTTGTAGGGGTTGGACTAGTTCGAGTCCCAATTACTTATACCCTAACCTCGTTGGGGACATGCACAAAAAAGAGAGAGAGAAAACCATTATGATACCATTGATCTAGATTTATGAAGGAACTAAATGCAATACATAATTAAACAAAAAGACAGAGATACAGTAATAATGAACTTCAATTAATAAATAGTGAATGTTGAAAACCGTTTACAAGAAGAATGAAAATAAACTAGCTCTGGAAATGGTAGTGTATCTCTGAGAAGAGATGTGATGGATACATGCCTTATGAACTGTATTACAATGAGGCTTAGAGGAATTTTTATCATAAATAAGTGTGAAACCGTAACCCTAGGAGATGAAGCGCCAATGGTTTTGGGCCTCGTTGGGGTAAGTTGGACCACCAACTTCCTAGGGTCGTAACTTTGACATACGATCTATCTTTGGTAATCATAATGCCTTCTTTAGAAGATCTTTACAAGGAGGTATAAAAATAATAGATGAAAAAAAAATTGACACTTTTTTGGTCTCTTCGTTTTCCTAGAAAATGTCTTTTAGGACCTCAAAACTGCCAAAAATAGAAAGTTGTGATATAATTAAGGAAACTGAAAGGAAACAATGTTGGGGGTCCAAGTAGAATAGGTGGATGGCCACCAATATACACTTAGATTAGTTTCCTTTTTGAAAACTCTTTGTGTTGAATTCGTTTGACCTTTTAGCCTCATTAAATACTACACTTTGGCTCCTCTTGAAAACATAATTTGACCCTTGTTTTGGATCATATTTTTTGCCCTAAGGACAAGAGAAAAACTCTAAAGTTTCAACCCCTTTTTGGCTCAATTCTGTGACCATATATCAGTTTGACCTATGCTTAAATTTCAACCTTTTGTGGCTTGGCCCTAATGCTAGAATAGAATTCAAATTTTAGGCCTCTGTGGCTCAACCCTGAGGCTAGGATAGACCTTAGTCCTACACAAAACGTTTCCTTAAGAGGAGTTTTGTTTGTGCTAAGGTTTGGTCTTGTGATCCTTTTGAAGAGAAGTCCTATTGGAGCAAAAATTTCGGTCCTATGATCTTTTAAAGAACAAACCTATTGACACTTCTTTAGTAGAAATGGGTTGGAACAAGAGAAAACTTGGAGTAAAAATAAGATCATCGTTGGAGCTTCCTTTTTGAATACCTTGTTGAAGGAGATGTATATAAATAGTTTTATGTGGAATTGAAGATAGAGTTGAATTTGTTTGGAAGCAGAATTTGAGCCTTATTTGGAGCAAACATTTGAAAACATTCTTAAATATTCTTGGATCATTGTTAAATCTTATTGAAGATATCTATGGAGCAACCTTGTTGAAGTATCGTTGAAGCCTATTGAAGACAACCTTTGGAGCAGCCTTGTTGAAGCCTTGTTGAAGACTATTGAACACAACCTTTGGAGCAATCTTATTGATTAGCATTGTTGAAGCCTATTGAATAGATCCTTCGAGTAGCCTTGTCGAAGAATTATTGAAGGAAATCTTGGAGCATTAATGATCCAAGATCTTTTGCTTACAGATGCATCAGAATTACATATAACATAGTTAATTAACCATGGAACTTAAAAGAACATAAACAATGTGGAAATAATTAGAAGAACACGAAAACCATGATAATGATTTGATTACGGAGTTCTTCCAATTTGGACTACGTCTCCGGGCCCTGATCAATAGTGGGGAGGCCTTATTTTTATTAGTGGCATAAAATAGACAAAAGTACAGCAACAAGTAATTTCAACCCTTATACCTCCAAGTTGATAGATGGGCAGAGAATGGAGAGCCAAACTTTGAAAATAGAAAAAACCACTGAACTCCTGGTGAATAATAGTGTAAAACACCTATCCAAACTCTCAATTTGGATAATCAGGCCTTTTGTAACCTTCTTGGAACCTCCCTGCTACTCAAGGCAAGGTTCTGACTTGTTGCCAAGGTCAGGGTCTGTTGTATGTAGTAAAACCTATGTATTCGGCTAGTTCGCTCCTGATTTTTTTGACACAACAGTCATATATATAAGATCATGGTGGCATCCCTCAAAATCGGGGTAGTTTCAACATAATATCCAAAGTTAGCAAGCGGGAGCAGGCCTGAAGAATTCACAATAACTACCCTTCCGCAATAGTAATCCATTGTCTAGCAACCCATTTCAACGACGCATGACTCTCGACAGTGGGTTCATCGGCGGTTCCAACTTATCGGTGGACAAGCCAATGCCCAGACACAACATCCTACGATAAATATGGACACGATAGGAAGATTCACCATATAACATAATGTCTTCGCGTCCGACACTCCCATCACATTATCGCAATCGATAGGAAACCATTGGCGCAATGATTAGCACTCTGCAACAACTGAAAACCCATTGGGTTTATTAATCACACTGTATAAAATTTTGGGTCTGTGCCCCTTATCACAGTATCGCAATCGACACCCACTACGAAATTTCAATTGACACTTTTCCCCTGAACTGTATCACAAGAACTAGCCTTTTCATGCGATTGTGATACGCAATGTATATCGCATCATAACTAAGTCCTGTCGGGGCTGATTCTTAACTCCTCTGGCCTGCAATATGTGATATTGTAATCATAGCTGGGAACATTAGGGGCTGATTCTTCCTTAAGCGCTCCTCCTTTATGTTGTTATGTGATATGTGGGGTCCAGTGGCATCCTACCACGTGGCACTCCCTTATTCATTAAAACTATGCCATGTCATCTTCTTCTTGCTACTTGTACAAGTCAAACTAAAACTTTGACTTTCTCTAGCTTTGTCATCTGGACTCAGATTTGAGTGTCGTTCACACCGTTGGAATCGGGATGATGAGAAATTCAATCTGATGCTAAGCTTATCCAAATTCTGCGACTTTGAGTTTTGAGCATTTTGTCATGCCACTAGTACTTTTTTGAAGATCCACCTGGATCAATTAACGAAGAAATTTTGGAGAAATTTTGAAGTAATTATCTCTTGTAAAGTTTTTGGTTTTACCAAGTTGGAGCTTGGATATGTTGAGAGGATTGCAATTCTCATTTTTTACCAAGTTGGATCTTGGAGTTGTTGAAAGGATTGGAGTCCTTTTTTTACCAATTTGGAGCTTGGAAGTTGTTGAGAGGATTGGAGTCCTCATTTTAACCAAGTAGTAGCTTGGATCTATTTAAGGTTGGAGCCTTGAAAAAGTTAAAATTTTGTTTCACAGGTTGGAGCCTAATTTATTGTACAAGAGGAATGGAGTCCTCACAATTTTGATCAATAAAATTGTTTTTATTCTATCTCTTGTGTTTTGGTTTATTTTTTGATAAAAATATTAATTGGCATAAAATAACAATTGAAAGAAATATTGATTCACCCCCCTCTCCCCCCCCCCCCCCCCCCCCCCCCCCCCCCCCCCCCCCCACAAAGTAGTAAACTTGGAGTAAAAATAAGATCACTATTGGAGCTTCCTTTTTGAATACCTTTTTGAAGGAGCTTTATAGAAAGAAAGTTTATGCAAAATTCAAGACAAAGTTGAAGTTTTTTGGAAGCAGAATTTGAGCCTTATTTGGAGAAAACATTTGAAAACATTCTTAAAGGATCTTGAAGCATTGTTGAAGCTTATTGAACACATCTTTAGAGCAATCTTGTTGAAATATTGTTGAAGCCTATTGAAGAGAACCTTTGGATTTGGATTAGCCTTACTGAAGCATTGGTGAAACCTATTGAAGACAACCTTTGGAGAAACCTTGTTGAAGCATTGTTGAAGCCTATTGAATACATCTTTGGAGAGGCCTTGTTGAAGCATTATTGAAGCCTATTGAAGACATGCTTTGGAGAAGCCTTGTTGAAGAATTATTGAAGGAAATCTTGGATCATTAATGAAGAAATTTTGGAGAAATTTTGAAGTATCTCTTCTAAAGTTTTTGGTTTGACCAAGTTGTAGCTTGTAGATGTTGAGAGGATTGTAGTCCTCTTTTTTGACCAAGTTGGAGCTTGGAGTTGTTGAAAGGATTGGAGTCCTTATTTTTTACCAAGTTGGAGCTTGGAAGTCGTTGAGAGGAATGGAGTCTTCGTTTTGACCAAGTAGTAGCTTGGATTTGTTCAAGGCTGGAGCCTTGAAAAATTAAAAAATTTGTTGCACAGGTTGGAACCTGATTTATTGTACAAGAGGATTGGAGTCCTCACTATTTTGATCAATAAAATTATTTTTGTTTTATCTCTTGTGTTTTGGTTTATTTTTTGATAAAAATCATAACTGGAATAAAATAAAAATCTAAAGAAATATTGATTCAACCCCCTCCCCTCAACCCCCCACAACTGTTTCCAACACTATATACAAGTGAATTTCCCTTATTATATGGCTTACCACATTAATTAATTTTTTTAATCCTCCTTCATGCTATTCATTCTAATACAAAAGTTGAATGGTTTGTGCCCCTTTCTTCTATGACAAAATTCTATTGGTCAAGTTAATAATGTGATAAAATGGTCTATCCAATTTAATGAACCCCATTTAACACATTAAATTATTATTTTTAATCCATATGTAAAAGATCCATATTACTAATTGGTAATTCTAAAATTGGGAACTTTCCCTTTTAATACCTTGCTTGAATGTTCCAATAACATTAATAATAGTTCCTCCCATTTACATTCTCGAGATTAAGGTTTATAGGTGTAACCATCATGTACATTTAAATTAACTTCCTAAGAAGTTTCTCTTCTTTAAACAGGATTTAATAATAATTCTTGACTTATCAAAGTATTATGTTTGTATACTATGTCTATTCTTCTTCCTCTTATCCTGTAATGAATCACTGTGATTTTCAATTTGATGATGCTTTCCATCCATATGCTAGAACACTAAAAATTGTGTAGATAAACCTAATAAACCCTTAGCTCAAGGATGGAATTTAAACCTATATTGTTCCAAGCAACCCATTTTCTCTCTTTTTTCAATCAACACATCTTATATTTTAATATTATGCATACCATGACCTGAATTAACTCTTATCCTCTTAATAGGGCTTGTTTATCGTTCTTGTATACATTTGTGTGTATATGTTTCCTTTCTTTATACTATACTATGGTTTACGATGGGTTATGACCATACCACATATACCATTTAAGAATATTGTATCTAATGCTAATGAATACTTACCAACATATATTACCACAACAAGGTCATGTTATGTAACTACATTATCTCAATGTTTGACATTATATGTTATAACCTCCATTCAATGGCACCATGTGTTATATTTATTTAGGTATTATATCGAATATTCACAAACCTCCAACATATTCATTCACCTCGACATGTTTTTTTGTTGTGTCGACATGCTAATAGCTCCAAACCCTAGGATCAATGACTAACATCTATCCTTGGAAGATCAACGATTTACAATGGTTAGGGTTATTTTGAGATTAGAATGAATACATTTGGTTGTCATTCTCAGGGGTTCATTCTTTCCTTTCGAGGGTTTTTCGGACAGATCTCTGCAAGATCTGAGACCAGAATTTGTTCCATCCATTTGTTAGAAAATTGATTAGGGAAACATATTTAATTTAATGTTTTCCTTACATGAAATTTACTTGTGATGTTAATATTTTTTTTTCATTATTATTATTATATTTTCATCACCAAATAAATGCAAAAAAAATGAACACGAGATATAGGCTCCACGTGAGGGAAAAGCCCCTCCAAAGGGAAAACCCATCAAATACGTCTCTTCTTATTAATTTCAGAGAGTTCCAAGACCTAAAAACAAGATCTCTTTCTCTCACCAAGAGAAAAATTGACTAGCTAGACATTTTACAAGATCTTCAAAGGCCACAAGGTAAATTCTCTCCAAAAGAATGTTCTCCTAACCATCTTGGAACTAAGGTAACCCTAGGTCCCACACATAATAGAGATTAACTCCTTCATTGGATGTATTCTCCCTTCTAAGACCTTTTCCTCCTTCAATCATTCTCTAAGCTATAGACCATATCAAGAGAAAATGTGCAGGTGTCTATCGATAATGGAGATTGAAGTTTCTCTATAAATAGCCTTCCAAGTGGCTCTTCAATCCCACTCTAGGTCGACTTCAACTAAATGGACGACTTATTCTTGGGAGAACACCTAGACACTTTTATATTCAAAATAAATTTTATTTTCTTGATATAAGTGCCCAAATCAGTATTTTACATAATAATAATGACAATTTGACTCATTAAAAATCTTAGAGCATACAATGGATGCTTGACCTAGTAACCAAAGACATAAGCATGAAACACGTGCTTTACAAAATAATTTTATTTTACATTGTTTTCATCATTTTGATTAATACATAGATATTACATGGTTATATGAGTCAAATGGCAATTATGAAGACCGAAACTAGTTGCAATTTCCAGCACTCCCTCTTAACTAGGGAGGTATTCACAATTGTTCAAATGGTACAAGGACAATACTCATTTTGAAAAGCTCTTATAAGAAGAGTATTATAAATAGTATGTACAATGTTAGGGATCTACATACCATCTAGGATAACTACCAATGTATCAATTCATCTAGGTACTATCTAGGCTACCTTCCAAGGTACCATCCCAACAGGGATCCAGGTGTCAACTAGGTTGTTAAAAATATGCAACCATAGTCATATTTCACTTTGGAAAGCTCACTTGATGGGATAATTATTTCATTTAATTCCTCATTTCGAGAGGACCAAAACCGACCTAGAGATAACTCAAATCAGATAAGGGAAAGTGTCCTTATGAAGAAAAACCCACATGTGTGCATTTGTCAAGGTTGACCCTAAAGAAAAGTGGACACCCTTGGAAGGCTATAAATACAAGTGACCTCTACCTCATTTGGACATAATCATGAGACACTCTTCTATATTTTTTTTTTGGCTCACATAGGTTTGAGGCTCATCTGCAGAGGATCATATTTGCTTTGAGGTGAAATTGCAAGGTCTGAAGCTTTCATATCTGATTTAGGGATTTGGGGCTCAGTCGCAGGGACAACATAAGAAGGCTTTGACCGTAGTCGCTCATATAGAAGCTCATCCATGTGACTGGGATTTAGGGTTTTCTCAGTCCAGATATGACCCTTGTCGCTTGCATGCTAGGCTTAAGGGAGCGATTGGGAAGCTATATTCGCTTGCATGACTCCTCCTCTATGTGACCGAGACTTAAATGATGGAATCTGAATTGTCCAGAGATTTTTCTCAATGACCGCAGGGTTCAGCAGTTGGCTACAGACAGTGATAGTTCATTACAGACTTCATAATCATATTTTTTAGTAAAATCTTTGTTAGATTCATTTATGGATGTTGCAGTTTTTTTTGTTGGTTAGTTGCATAAATGAAGATATGGATCATTGTACTCTCTTTTTCTAAATCATTTGATAATGATCTAATAAGAAGAATAATTTGAAATGGTTTTCCCCATAGTGGGTTTTTCCTTGGTCTCTGACCAATCCTGGTGTCTCTAAGTGCGAATTTTTTTCTTCTATTGTTCCTTTATGTTCCACTACATTGATGATGATGATATTTTTCTTTCTACATAGTTACATACACTGTTGAATAATGATGAAAATATGAATAATGTTATGATGTTATGAGGTGAACTTAAGGTGTTAATGAAGAAATTTAATTATCAAAGTAAAGAACAATATAACCTTATGAAAAATTAACATTGTATCAGAGCCATGTTGAAGAAAAGTCATGGAGATCACCTCCATGGAGACACCTTTGATGGAACCAAGAGAAGATAGGGGAGACCTAAAAGAATTCTAGGATTTGAAGAAAACCTTAGTAAATTTGTGTACTAGGGTTTGATGGATATTATGAGGTTAGGGTTTGAGAGAAACCCCGGTTTATGGAAAAGATATGAGATATGAAACCTAGCATGATCAATGTGAAGATGATCAATCACTTGTGACAGATTTGATGAAGCCCAAGATGCGATATTCTATAGTAGTCCTGGTTGTTGATAAAGTTGATTGAAATAGTGAAGGCATCAAGTGGACTATGGATAGTGATGGATCTTAAA
Source organism: Pinus tabuliformis (assembly GCA_031772625.1). Taxonomy (NCBI): domain Eukaryota; kingdom Viridiplantae; phylum Streptophyta; class Pinopsida; order Pinales; family Pinaceae; genus Pinus; species Pinus tabuliformis. The sequence continues at coordinate 1,244,720,100 of CM062818.1, forward strand.
GGCTAGCTCAAGAGCAAGAGGATCACCTCTCATTAAAGATAAGTTATTTCTAATTTTCAATGCTTCTTTATGTCCTTACTTTTGTTTAGAATTATTTAGGTGACTATTTTTTTGATCATTACTTATACTTCCTGCATGTATACTTGAGTATATGGATCTTTCTAGCCTCCTTAATGAGATGTGATAAGTGGATCCTTCTTGAGGATCATTTGAGATGCAGAAAATATGGCTAGAGTTGGAAAAGGTAAAAAGGCACCTGATGAAAAGGTGACAAAGTGCTACAAGCTACCTATGTCAAATGAAAAGGTGCAAAGGTATTTGAACACTACAAGGTATGCATGATATATTATTTCAATGTTATGTTTCAGCTATAATATTGGATGGCAAGGTAAGCCCTAATGTATGATGAGAATGTCTCCTTCTCAAATGGCTCATGCATGCATATGAAATTGATTTGGATTCATGGTTCTTATAATGGAATGGTGCACTTGATAGTAAAAAAGTATCTTACCTTTTATACATGATGAATTTCTTCACTCTATGAAGTTACATAATATTGATCTTTGATATAGTGGTATACTTGACGTTTGGCTAACATCTATCATTTTGGATATCTTGATTCCATAAAAGGCTAGAACCTTGATTCTAGTAGTTGGTAACTTGATAAAATTGATATTGTTTATAAAAAGCATGATAGCCATGATGATAGAAGTGTAACAATGAGATTGATATTCATGATCTTTTGTTGACCACAGTTATGCCAGGATGTGCTTAGTAATTATGGAATATGGTAAAACTAGATGCCCTGACTTGATGTATTGAGTCATTTGACAAAAAAGTAATGTTGTGATCGTGATTCTTCAAGTATGCTCTTATTAGCTATTTAACACTAACCCTTGATGAAATATTGATGTCATGATGTCACGGTGAAGTAGTTGATGCTAACATATATGACCATGATGAATATGTGATGTAGTCTGACTTTATGATCTAAAAAATTCGTTGATGCATGAAAATAGTATAGTCAGGTTGATTACTTGAATAAAGATGACTGAATCAACTTCCCATTCAGAGGGAGAATGTCTCCATAAGATCCTTACTCCTATTACCATTGGAATTATATGTATATTATTTACTGTTGAATTATGATTTATGGACATGAATAGACATATATATGACATTGTTGATCTGCAACAAAATTCTAATATGAGAAGAGAGGGTTTTCCCTTACTCTAAGTCTTGGTCGCATAGAAGCTTGGTTACAAGTGCGATTGTAGCCTCTTAGCCACACGAAAGTAAGGTCAAGGGTGTGGTTGTAGCCTCCCAACCACTAGTAGAGATGGCCTATGGCTGCGACTATGCATTTTGGACACAAAAATGAAGTTTTGTGCATGAAATCAGATGTTCACCTGAAGGATGACAATCCTACAAATGTGGAGTAGAAAAAAAAATATTTGTGAGCAGGAAAGTTTGAATGTTTTCTATAATATGGATATAGAGACTGAACTTGTGTTGGTAGGTGACCAGGATATGCATATAGATATTTCATTATGATTTAACCATTAATATCTATGATGAAATAATTTGACTAGATTTGGTTGATTGATATAGATGAGAAGCCTTTGGATTTTTGACATGATAATGATTTAGAATCTTGACTTGATAATTGAGATATCTTCTGGAATATAAATCTCACTATGATACCACATCTGAATTTGACCTGATGACTAATGATTTGATTTGACGATTGATGATGACAATGTTATGTGGGCATACTGACTTTTAGTGACTAATATTAGTATTCGATAATGGTTTTTAATTATAATCCTCATTCTTACCACATTGGTTGAAGTATTGATAGTTGTGATTCAGTGTGAAGTAATCTAACAATGAATGGATGGAACTTGCATAACTTATTCTTGTTATATGCATTTGCATCTAGTGACTTATATTAATATCATGAGGATGAATTGATGAAATTTGGATGGATATTGTTTGATAAATGAAAAATTGTTGGCATAGATGAAGTCATGACTTGATGAGAGTTCTACGTGCCACCTGGTCTAAATAATTTGATACAAATGATATTGATGAGTTTGATATTAGTTTTGATTTGATAGCATTTATTCATGTAAGGCTAAGCATATTGCTTTAGTAAAGTGTTATGTTTGCATAAAGCTTTGTGTAAAGCAAGATCCCCGATCCAAATATGTCTGCATTGACAGTTATCTGGTGAAGCCAAGAAGTTGTTTTGATCCAAACCTTCACTTCAAAAGTGTTCCACGATATGACTATGATTTTGAATTTGGTTTTATATGCTAATGGTCTACTCTTGACAGGAAATGAGCCCCTGATAATCAAAGTAAGAGGGAGATTGATTCTGAAGCTCAAAACACTGAGTTATGGCATAATGAATTGATTTTTGAAGTTCGGAAAATAAAATCTATATTGCAATCTTTTCATTCTTAAATGACTAGATGATTTCAAGCATTTCAAACAAGTAGACTCTAAATATGATACTATCACATGCTTATATCTTATGATGCCATACTAAGTAAAGATTCTTATAATGATGCATACTTACTCATCCAATTACCAATGAACTTGTTAGCATTTATTGCTTCATGGTCTTTACAGTTCCCTTTGACCATCATGCTCACCAAAGCAAAGGATTTGCTTTGTTTGGCCATACTTCTCATTTTACTTCCTTCATTATATTAGAAAATCAGAAAGGTAGAAAGATTTTATTAACATTTATAATTACTTGTGATGTTTCTTGTTATTACGATTTTATATATATTATTTGTTTTAGTTCATCAAGAAATTACCAAAGCAAGAACACATAAAACAATAGACACAAGATGTAGGCACTATTCCAAGGCAAAGCCTCCCCTCGAGGGGAAAACCCAGTCAAGAAATTATTCCTTTCAATAGAATTCTTTGAGACTCTTCACCCTAGAAAAATACTAGACCTTCCCTCCACACCAAGTTATCTTCCCATAATTTCGACCCCTTTCTAGCAACTTCGACTAGGAAACAACTTCCGACAACAGGGAACTTCCAGCAACATTGAAACTTGCATGATTTTGATCTCCTAACTAGGGCACGAAACAGAGAGAGAGAGGCACCAAAATTATGATTTTCTTCTTCTACTTAGACTCCACCAAACTTGCACTTCTTTTGGCTTCCCAGCTTCAAACTTCAGACTTTTCCCAACTATAAGAGATATCAAACTTCTTGTGAGAGAGTGTGTTCCAAATAAATTCTATTTTCTTGTATATATAGGCTCCATGTGAGGTCGAATTAGTGTCCTTAGGATGACTTGATCTCTTCTAGGCCGACTTAGTGTGGAGGATACATAAATTATATTTGACGCAATACATAACCTTTTAACATGATTCGAAAACCCAAGAAGGGTCTCTTTGAAAGTACAATGACTCTATTGACTCAAAATAAATCACAGAAGTCCTCAATGGGGAATTTGACCTAAAACATGGTAACCCAAGCATGAAACCCATGCTTTAATAAGTCATAATACTAATAATAAATTTTATTTTCTTTATTTTTTTTACAAGTACATTACAAGATGCCTCGAATACATTAATGAAGACCAAATCTAGTTACATTTTCCAACACTCTCTCTTAACTAGTGAGGTATTCATCATATACAATTATAATGGAAGATCTCAAACTATATGAATAATGTAGAACTTTTAAGCACCGCAATGCCATGGACTACATTCCTCACCATGGCAATCTATCCATTGGTCTCTCATCAATTTAAGCACCTTAATGCCATGGACTATATTCCAATATGGCATTGTTGAGATGACAAACATTATTATGATCATCCCTAACCCTAAACTATGTTACCCTAAGCCTAAAAATATGAAACCCTAACCCTAACTTTACTAAATCCTAGCCATGTTGGAAAACCAAAATCCTAGGTCCTAAGTGCACAAAACCCTAACCTTTGTTGAAAGCAAACCCTAACCCTAATTTGATGAAAGGGTGTTGATGAAAAATCCTACAAGAATATATCTTGACCTTTAACGGATGACCAAAATAAAATCAAAGAAAAAAAAAGGGTAGAAATCAATATATATATATATATATATATATATATATATATATATATATATATATATATATATAATATTTATATGATAGAAATTATATAACATATATCGACAATAAATAAAAATGTATTTACCACATACATTGAACATTAACATATATCGAGCATATATTTAAATCAACTCAAACTACTGTTCTGTCGGCCCTCTAATTCAAAAAAGATGTGGCCTTTCAACACTTGTCAGTTCCACCATTTCGGATGTAATTATTCAAACTAGAAAATGCGTATACATTTTTTTTTTAAGGGAGGGGCTAGTTCCCATCAAAAGCTTTATTGGCCCTCTTTTTTTAATGCATATATACAAATCAACCACAAACTGGCATCTGACACATCCATCACATCATACAAGAAACTTGTTATATGTTGCATCGCAGCTCCACAAAGCGAGACTCGATCGTAGGTGGGGTGCGTAGCAGCCAAGATTATTCGATTCATCAATTATCTCAATGAAGGCAACCACAGGGACAGAACCAAAAAAAGTTCACATCTCGTGAACTCACAGAAAGATAAAAAAGTGCAATTCATAAGATACAATTGATGTCCTCAACTCTTCAATTTATTTTGGGAAATATGCGATAGCGTCTTCAACTCTTTAATTTATTTTGGATAATATGTGATAGTGAATCTGATTCTTACAGAACTTGAAATATTAGATTGTGGTTCCTTCTAACTCATATGGTGAAGGATCATTCTGGACTAGACATCTGTCGTGGATTGTGGGGAGACTAGTGTATTGCACTTTGGACTGAGGATTGTGGGACTACCTCAGATCACAAAGGACTCGGATCTGTTGTACCTCAAAAACTCTTAGTTCAGACCTGTAATAAGAGGCTACTATTATGGACCTGTGTGATACTCATTGTAGACTTAGAGCCTCTAGTATAGATGTACAGTGACGGTCTTGTGAAGTAGAGACCTAAAGCCTACAAATATTGAACTAAAGTCTCTTCTTGTGAATATAATCGAGCCAACCTTAAGCATTTTTGGACCTGTGTTGAAGTATAACTTTGATACTTTTTTTAAGCACCTTTGTTGAATATTTTGGCTTCCTAGCTGTAGAATATTTAGCTCTCTTATGGCCCTAGAACAATACTCTCTAGAAGGATACTTCAGGCCTGAAATAACAGTAGTCCCAACTTCCTTTTTGTCACATAATTTTGGAGGACCGAACCAATAGTTGACTAAGTAAGATAATTTGAATTTGTATTTACTAAGAACAAGATCCCAATCCTTGACAGTTGGAGATTGAGATCCGAATTTGATACTGGTCCATATTTCTTAGAGTAGACTAAGGAGTTGAGAATATTTGTGACTTGAGATAGGAAGCCTGTCTGAGAATTCCTTGTAGTTGTAGTAGACTGGTAGCGAAATTGAAGCTGAATCTGGGAACCTTTGAACCAGAATTCAAAACATTTGAAACAGACTTGTAGACATCAGTTCTTGAGAGATTTCTGGTAAATCTAGCAGCAACATACTTCAAATAATTTGGGACAGTAGAAGACATATGTAAAATTGGCAGAAACATATTCTTTCCTATTTTGACATATCCCTGTTAAAGACCTGTTCAATTTTTGTAGCAGTTGAAGACTTGATGAAGCAGATCTATTGAAGCATTGTTGAGGCCTAAAGAAACATTGTGAGAGCATCATTTATAATAGACAATTTTTAAGTTCACTTGAAGAGAAGTCATTAAAGAATATTTGAAGGCAGTCTTGAAGGAAATATCTATGTAGAATGAGCTTTGATGAAGCCCTCATGGAGTAGCATTGTGGAATAAGTCTTGAGTGACATGAAGCAGTGGTGACACCTTCTAAATAGCAAGGTTTTCATTGATGATGTGACATGGATGCTCACTGACGACATAGTTGAAGATAGACAGGGCTCGTTGAAGAAGACATTGAGAGTCGTGAATAACAACCAAACACATTTTGACAAAGTAAAGCTAAGGGTTTGAGCCCAAGAGGATGGAGCCTTGTAGAGACAAGGTTGGTGCCTTGGAATATAGGGTCAGAGCCCTAGAGGATCGGAGTCCTCAAGAGCCCAAGTCGAAGCTTGAACCAAATATAGGGTTAGAGCCCTTGAGGTTGGTGCCTCAAAATTGACAAGGTTGGTTCTTTGGAAAGTCCAAGTCGGTGCTTGGCACAATACAGTTTGGAGCCTTGGAGATTGAAGATCGGTGTCTTCATCTAAGGTTGGAGCCTGACATATATTGTACTTGATTTACTATTAAAGAAGAAATTAATAAAATCATTTATTCTTATTGTTCATTTTGTTCTAAATATAAGTGATCTAATTGGTAAAAGTAACATGTTATGAAACCAGCTCAAGAAAAGATAGAAAAGATAGATCAACGCCTTAGAATTCAGCCTCTTCGAGGGGGAAACCTCCTTTACATTACATAAATGAAAAATTCTTGGATGATACAAATGACAAAACCTCCTTTCTATATATAGGAGTCTAAGGAGTCACAATATAATCCAGCCGACCTAACAATAATAATATAAAGCCACAAAAATAACAATAGAGGGATTCTAAGGGGCACATAAATAATAATATGGGGGCAATAGGGGCACAACAATATAAATAAGGGGTATAACTACAATAGTAATGGGGTAATCACTAGTATTATAGGGACCCAACATGCCCCTCTCCTTCAAAAACGTGTTGTCCTCAACGCTTGAGTAGTTCTGGATACTTCTGCATAAAATTCTCATCCTCCCATGTGGAATCTTCAGCGGATAAGTTCTTCCACTTGATAAGATACTCTGAAATTGATCGATTTCGTAGGTGTCGAGTTCTTGTTTCTGTGACTGCTTCCGGTTCCAATATAATTTTTCCTTCCTCGTCAAGTTCTGGCAATATTGTTTGAACTGGGAGCTTGTCGCCTATAACCTTCTTTAAACATGAAACATGGAAAACTGGGTGCAATCGAGAAAGCTGCAGGAAGCTCCAATTTGTATGCCATAGTACCAATCTTTTCCAACACCTTGTACGGACCATAATACTTTGGTGATAATTTATTATCCTTCTTAGCTTGCTTTAGGGACATTTTCTTATATGGTTGTAGCCGTAGGAATACCCAATCACCTACATCAAAACTTCTTTCACTGCGATGTTGATCTGCCTGTTGTTTCATTCTATTTTGTGCCAACACGAGGTTATCCTTTAAGAGTTGGAGGACTTGTTGTTGATGTTCGATGTGATGTTCCACTGCTTGAACCTTAGAATTTTCTCTTAAATATGATGTGATTGATGGTGGTTGGTACCCATAAAGTGCCATAAATGGGGTCATTTTTGTTGTTGTATGGAAGGAAGTGTTATACCACCATTCAGCCAGAGGCAACCATTTGACCCATTGTGTTTGTTTATCAGATACAAAGCAACGAAAATATCCTTCCAAACATTTGTTTACTATCTCAGTTTTCCCATCAGATTGAGGATGATAAGATGAGCTATGAGCTAACTGAGTACCCAGACAAGAAAATAATTATGTCTAAAAATTTCCAGTGAAAATGGGATCTCTGTCACTTACAATAATCTTTTGGTTTCCATGTAGCTTTTGAACTGTTTCCATAAATGCAGTAGAAACTATACTGGCTTTAAATGGATGTGATAATGCACAAAAGTGTGCATACTTGGTAAGTCTGTCAACTACCACCATGATGACACTCTTTCCCTCAGACTTGGGTAAACCTGTGATAAAATCCATTGAAACCTCCTCCCAATGTTGGCTTGGAATGGATAAAGGTTGTAATAGACCCGGTGTCTTAATTGTTTCAACTTTATTTTGTTGGCAAACCAAACATTCCACCACAAACTTTTGAATATCTGATTTAAGGCCATCCCAAAAGAATTCCTTCTTAACCCTGTGGTAAGTTTTTAAAAATCCTAAGTGCCCTCCTAAGGGAGAAGTGTGCAATTCCATAAGAATCTTTTGTTTTAGCTGGAAATTCTTACAGAGGTATAAGCGATCTTTGTACCATAACGAATCATTTTTCCATCTAAATGTATCAGAAGTACTGGAATCTTGTTGTAGTTTTCGAATAAGTGCCCACACTTCTTCGTCATTCTTCCATTCCTCCTTTGCTTCGTTTATCCAATCTGGTTGGATAATAGAAATGGCACACAACAATGCTTCCATATCCTCATCCTTTCTTGAGAGTGCATCTGCCACCACATTTTGCTTCCCTTTTTTGTAGATGATTTCAAAGTCATAACCCAACATCTTTGTGACCCACTTTTGTTGCTCTTCAGAGGATAATCTTTATTCTAAAAAGTATTTAAGGCTATCATGATCCGTTTTTACCTTGAAGTGTCTTCCCATTAGGTAGGGTCGCCATTTCTTAAGTACATGGAGTATTGCCAACATTTCCTTCTCATAAATAGCTTTGCTTAAAAACTTTCCCTTGATTGGACGACTTTCAAAAGCAATGGGTCTTTCATCTTGCATTAGAACAGCACCAATTCCATTTCTTGAAGCATCACATTCCACAATAAAGGTTTTTGTGAAGTCCGGTGTAGCTAAGACCGGTGCTTGGCACATTGCCTCTTTAAGATGTTTAAAGGCCTTTGTTGCTTCCGGAGTCCATGAAAATGAATCTTTCTTCAATAATGTTGTTAAAGGTGCTGTTATTCTCCCATAATTCTTAACGAACTTGCGATAATACCCTGTCAACCCTAGAAATCCTCGTAGATGCTTTATGGATGTGGGGATTTTCCATTCCTTAATGGCTTTAATTTTGCTAGGGTCTACCTTAACTCCTTCATGAGATACAATATGACCCAAATATTCCACCTCCTAGACTCCAAAGAAACATTTGGATCTTTTTGCATATAATTGTTTCTCCTTCAATAGTTGTAGCACCTTGTCAACATGTTCAACATGATCCTTCCAAGACTTGCTGTAGATTAGTATATCATCAAAAATTACCAACACAAATTTTCTAAGGAATGGTTTGAAAATTAAATTCATCAAACCTTGAAATGTTGAAGGTGCATTGGTAAGGCCAAAAGGCATGACCAAAAATTCATAATGACCCTCATGAGTTCTAAATGCCGTTTTCGAAATGTCTTCAATCTTCATTCTGATTTGATGATATCCCGAACGAAGATCCAGCTTGGTGAAGTAAATTGATCCATGCAATTCATCCAGTAATTCATCAATGACAGGAATGGGGAACTTTTCTTTAATAGTGAGCTTGTTGAGCTCCCTATAATCTGGACACATGCGCCATGATCCATCCTTCTTGTGCACCAATACTACTGGAGCTGAGAAAGAACTTTGACTCGGTTGAATTATACCAGCCTCTAGCATTTCCGCAACCATACGTTCAATTTCACTTTTTTGGACATATGGATATCTGTACGGCCTGATGTTTGGAGGAACACTTCCTGGAATCAGATGAATAACATGATCATGATCACGCATAGGTGGGAAACCTTTGGGAGTCTCAAATACCTTGGAATGATTGTCCATGACTTTTTGGAGATCTAGAGAAACAGATGATTCCAATGTGGAAACATCTAGCGAACATAATTGTGCAATTACACCTCTTTGCTCCTTTTTTAGAAGCTTTGTCATGCCATTAGAGCTGATTATTTTTCCTGGTTTCCCTGCAATACCCCTTAATTCAACTTCCTTTCCTTCCACAGAAAATTTCATGAAAAGTTCTTGAAAATTAAAAGCTATTGTACCCAAGGATTGTAGCCATTGGACTCCTAGTACAACATCAGCACCTCCCATTGGAATGGAAAGCATTGGGCTAGTCAATACATATTCTCCCATGGATAGCTTGATATTATGGCACTTTCCAGAACAATTTATTGTTCCACCATTTGCAATCATCACTTGACACTCTGGTGCTGGATATAGGAAGCAATTCAATTCTTTTGCTACCCTACAATGAATAAAATTGTGGGTGCTTCCTGAATCAATCAACACTATTACCTTTTTCTTCTTGATTTGTCCTTCTATCTTGATGGTTTGAGGAGTGGTAATTCCCGCCAATGCATTACAAGATATGGTCGGATTTATTTGTTCTTCATCTAGGCTTTGTTCCTGGAATATATTCTCTTCTTTTGACCTTTCTTGCTCCTTTTCTTCTTCCTCTTCACAATCTATGTAGAATAATTTCTTCTCAGCACACTTATGACCTTTTGTGTATTTGCTATCACAATTGTAACAAAGCCCTTTTGCTCTTTTTTCTTCCAATTGTTGTGGTGTCAACCTTGTAGGTTGTGGAAGACTATGGGCAACAACACTTCCGTCTTTATAGTTGTGAATGGTATGCTTCCTATTTGCCATAATTTTGCTTTCCATTTTTCTTGCTAACCTGAATGCCTTCTCTAATGAATCAGGTTCCCAAAGGCACACATCATGTTGGATATTACCCTTTAAAGACCCTATGAACACATCAATCCTATGCTCCTCTGAAATATCTTTTACCCTTATGTTCAATTTTTGGAACTCCTCAATGTGCTCCATTATTGAACCCTTTTGTTTGAGACTTATCAATTGGCTAAAAAAGTGTTGCTTTTTGTATCCTCATAATGTGCTATCAATTCTTCCGTAAAAATTGCCCAAGTGATAAATTGTTTACGAGAACAAAGCCATTGATACCATACAAACTGATTTGGTTCCAAATATAAAGTTGCCATACGTACCTTTTGTGTGTTTTGCACATTATTGAGATCGAAGAATTGCTCCATCTGTAATATCCATGTGGCGGGATCCTTGCCATCAAACTTCCTCATATCGATTTTTGGAATGTGGTGATTCTTCGATCCAAAATTAGCGTCTATGGAATCATGATTAACATTTCTTTTGTTCTCATCATGAGTTTCCTTTACTACCTTTTCACCATTAGTAAGTATTTCTTGTAGAAAATTAGTCAAATCTGTCTTCAAATCTGCCATGCCTGTCTTCAAATTTGTGTTCAAATATATCTTCAAATTGTCCATCTTAGCTTCCATGCCATTTATCTTAGCATCTGTTAACTTTTGTGAGCGTGACATTTGTTGCACTTGTTCTTGTAATTTTGATATATCATGTAGCATTTCTTCCTCTTCTTCATGAGTCATGCTAGAGCTTTCAGGTTCCTTACTAGGTGTTTGCATTTTCTTTCCTCGGGGCATCAGTTACCGATAATAATGCTCTACTATGCCCTTTGAATTCCTTCAAAATAAATTTTCAAACCAAGCTTAAGCAAAAATTTAAAAAAATCTACACACCTTTTTTCACTTTGTAGGAGCTCGATATTGCCTCTAATGTATCTCTGTACTTTCCAGTCATCTAGTTCTGAACTTGTGACTTGTAGTAGCTCTCTGTGTCCTCTTTCCAATGCCACAATTCTGACCCAAATTGGATTCTCCAAGGAAGAGTTATGCGAAATCTCCCATAGTGACTTGATTATAGACTAGTTCAGTAGAGCTAACTTGTACGACGTTCCGCGAGACACTGTTTCGACCTTTGAATCTAAAAAACACCCACAAGAAACTACAGTCCGTCCTCTTTCTGTGCCTTTTTACAAAATTTCAATCCGATCCTCAGAGAGAAAGTTATGACGATTTTCCCCAGGTCACCTGTTTTGAATGTAATTCAGGAGTTTGCAAAAAGACCAACTTCCTCAGATCATATCTCCGAAAATATCTCGCCAAAAGCTCTGAAATTTGGACCCAAGGTTCAGCGCCAATTCTTCTCAAATGGGTTTTTTTTTGCGACTTCTGAAACGTCACAGAAAAAAATTTATAGCGAAAATGCCACGATGACCTGTTTGGAGCAACGAAACCCTAGAATCCAAAGCTCTGATACCAAATGTTATGAAACCAGCTCAAGAAAAGATAGAAAAGATAGATCAACGCCTTAGAATTCAGCCTCTTCGAGGGGGAAACCTCCTTTACATTACATGAATGAACAATTCTTGGATGATACAAATGACAAAACCTCCTTTCTATATATAGGAGTCTAAGGAGTCACAATATAATCCAGCCGACCTAACAATAATAATATAAAGCCACAAAAATAACAATAGAGGGATTCTAAGGGGCACATAAATAATAATATGGGGGTAATAGGGGCACAACAATATAAATAAGGGGTATAACTACAATATTAATGGGGTAATCACTAGTATTATAGGGACCCAACATAACAATTGAAAAGAAAAACTGATTCACCCCCCTCTCAGTATTTCCAACAGAGAGAGAGGCACCAAAATTTCAGTTTTATTCTTCTCCTTGGATTCCACCAAACTCACACTTCTTTTGGCTTCCCAGATTCAAACTTTGCACTTTTCCCAGCTACAAGGATATCAAACTTCTTGTGAGAGAGTGTGTTCCAAATGAATTCGATTTGCTTGTATTTATAGGCTCCATGTGAGGTCGAATTAATGTCCTTAGGCCAACTTAATCTCTTCTAGGCCGACTTGGTGTGGAGGATACATAAATTATATTTGACTCAATGGATAACCTTTTTACATGATTCGAAAGCCCAAGAATGGGCTCTTTAAAAGTACAATGACTATATTGACTCAAAATAAATCATAGAAGTTATCAATGGGGACTTTGACCTAAAACATGGTAGCCCAAGCATGAAACCCATGCTTTAATAAGTCACAATAATAATAATAAGAATAATTATTTTCTTTATTCTTTTGATAAGTACATTACAAGATGCCTCGAATACATTAATGAAGACCGAAACTAGTTACAGTTTGCAACACTCTCTCTTAAATAGTGAGGTATTCAAGTATCCAAGTACAATGGAAGATCTCAAACTATATGAAAAAAGTAAAACTTTTAGGCACCTCAATGCAATGGAATAGATTCCTGACCATGGAAATCTATCCATTGGTCTCTCAACAATTTAGGCACCGCAATGTCACAAACTAGATTTATGACCAGGGAAATATATCCAAGTGGGAATAAGGTGGATTTCAACCCCTATATGTACCATTTGGCTTACTTCCTAACCACCAACCCAATAATCTATTTGTGTATCCAAAAATAGAGCTCTATAATCAACACCACCTTTTCAACTTCGGGACATGGACATCAACACAAAGTGTCGGTCAGATGTCCTCCCAGGCAATGCTTCACTCACAAAGTTTCAACACTCCTTGATCCAACAGATCAAGGATGACCAATCTCTCCCAATCAAATTGATTGGTAAGCAACATGCTATTGTTAATCTAGGTTTTCATTGATGTCAATATGTCAGTGTTTGTGACGGAAAATTCTTGTGATACGTGATGTTGCCCATTGATCATAATGTTGCCCATGGAGGACCCAAGGACTGAATACAATGTATGGATTTACAAACAGAATAGAAGCAGTAGACCCAAGGAGGAAAGCCATCAGGAAAGCCATTGGAAAGACATTGGAAGTCAGGAACAAGAGCATTCAAAGAAGAACTATCTGGAGAGCTATCAGAAGAGTTCATCAGAAGTAGTTTATTGGAAGTTGTTTATAGGAGTAAAACCAAAGGAGCGAGAGAAGCAATTCATCAGAAGTCATAGGAGTGAAGAGAAGCCACATGAGTGAGAATCCAAGAGTAAGGGCCGAAAGGAAGAAACCAATGATATCAAAGGAGCTAAGAACCCAACAGTAATATTGGTAAAATATATAGCAAAAGGACCCAATCAGAGTAATAAACCATGGAAACCTTTTAACCAAAGTTCATAATGAAATATCGCATCCGCTGCATCGCAAGTCTTGAAGCCTTGTTACACTCAAATCCTTTGATTTCGATATGTATTGCGGATCCGATGGTTCAATTACAATACACCTTAATACGATATCACATCCTCTGTATGAACTTTCATATCGCAAGTCATAAAGGGATGTCACATTAAAAACTGCGATTGCGATATAAGGTGCGGACTCAATTACTCCATTATAAAATTCCCTAATGTAATATCACATCCACATATCAAAACTTTCATATCAAAAATATTAATTGGATGTCATGGTAAAATGCCGATTGCAATAGTATTGCGGACCGTCGATTGAGATAGAGTGGTGGACCCCGGACCGTCGATTGTGATAATATTGTGGACCCAATTAGCTTATCAAAAACAATTTATTGAATATCACATCCGCTCCATCGGAAGTAGGGGAATCAGAAATATTATGTGCAGACCTTCGATTCTCATGAAGTTATGATTGTGGGATTAAAGGTGATGACGTGGCATGTGTTACCTCCATGTGGGCATAGCCTATCCTATGTGATATCCGTAAATAACAAGTCTATTGAATGAATATTAACAAAAGGCCCATCTGCTATATTTTTTAATGTGCAACCTCATAAGTCGGCCTCTTCTCCCAATGAACGTGTCTTTCAGTCATTAGTGAAACTTGTATAAAAACGAGTTAAAACGCTTCACTTCAAATAAGGATCTCAGAGCATCGATCAAAGAGAATAAGAAAAATTTCACAACTCGTGAACTTGAAGGAATAGAGGAAGGTGAAATTCGTGCGGGAAAGAAGGAAATCAAAGGTTGATCAAAGGAGAAATACATAGGAGCATTAAAGAGTTGAAGAACGAAGAAAGCTTAGATAGGTTGCGCATAGGATCATTCATATATCCCAGACTTGTGTTTAACAGTGATTCAGATGACAATTCAAAATATTATCTGAGTATAAACAACGTTGTTTTAATTGAACGTACAATATAAATCCAAGATAGTCATTCCTTTGAATAAGTCACTCCTGAAGCAGTCACCACGATAGTGAGAACAGCGGCTCAAAACAAGGAATTCTTTGGTGCAGATTTTTTAGGCTTATTGCAGCTTATTGAAGACACATTATTGAGAAGCCTAGCTATCCTTAGAGTTAATCTTGGAGAGCATTATGCATTAGTCATCATGAAGTGACCTTGGAGAAAGTGGTTGGGTAAATATGAAGAAAAATGGCAACACTTTCATGGTAAGACAAGGTTGTCATTGATAAACTAATGTGGAGACTAAGTGAAGACATTGTTGAAGATTTAAAAGTCTCATTAAAGAAGACACAGGGAGCTGTGAGTTACTACGAAACATATTTAAACAAAGTATAGCAATGGGTTGGAGCCCAGAGGGTAGGTTCCCTAAATGTTGGAGCCTCGAACAAACAAGGTGAGTGCCTTGAAGGATAGGGTTGGATTCCTAGAGGATCGGTGTCCTCAAGAAACCAGGTCGGAGCCTGTACTAGATAAGGGTTGTAGCCCTAGGGTTTGGAGCCTCTAAACACTAGGTTGGTGCCCTAGAGGTTGCAGCATCACAGAAGACCATGTTTGTGCTTAGAAATAGTTTGGACCCTAGGTGATTGAATATTGGTGTCTTCATCAAGGGTTGGAGCCCTATATATATATATATATATATATATATATATATATATATATGTACTTGATTCATTATAAAGATTATATTAATAAAATCATTTATTCCTATTTCTCATTTTGTGTTATAAATATAATTGATTTAATTGGTAAAAGCAACAATTGAAATACCGATTCAAACCCCCCCTCAATATTTCCAACAATTGGTATCAGAGCCAGTACCTTCACACAAAGGATACCAGCTTGAAGGTTGATCAATTAGAACACAAATGGTGAAGCCAAAGAAGAAAGTCTCCAATCCTCCTAAAGATGTGTCTCCCTCGACCACGGAAGTTGAAATAAATCAATTTGTGAAGGCTCCATTGTTCAATGGAAACTTTGATATATGGGAAGTAAGAATGAGGAATTTCTTAAAGACTCAAGCCATTGAAGTTTGGAAATCAGTGATTGTTGGTAACATGATGGATGAAGAATCCAAGGAGTATAACGAAAAAGCAAGGAAGGCAATCTTGAATGGGCTACCAAATTCTATAAAGGATAAACTTCATGACTTTCATTCAAAAGTAGCATTGACCATGACCACTAGTCAAGAAGATGATGGAAAGCAAGAAGGAAATCCAGAATCCATCTTGGAAGCTAAAGATAAGAGGATAACATCAAGGCTAAAGAAGACCTAGAATATGAAGAGAATGAAAAATATTTTGAAGAATATCTCTTCACTAAACCTATGGTTGTCATGGAAGAGATTATCAGTTCGAAAAAGGAAAACAAGGAACTTAAGAAGAAAGTACCAGCTGGTGGCTAAGACCAAACAAGGAAGAAAGTTGACCTTGTCAAGCTTAAAGTATAAGAAAGTGATGAAGAGATTTCCAAGCTTAAGGAGGAATTTCATGAAAACAAAAGAAAGCATCATGAATAAGTCATATCCATGACAAATCAATAGGATAAGGAAAAGAAACGAGAAGATAACTTGTCAAGACACCTTGAACAAAGGCACAAGAGTTTGAACAAACTTGAAGCAGAGATTGGTCAATACAAGGAAGAGGTCTCCTCCCTTAGTTCACAACTAGAAGAAGAAAGGAAATAAGCACAAGGAATTGAGAAGACAATGGAAGCATTGGTAACCATAGAAGGATA
Organism: Pinus tabuliformis; assembly: GCA_031772625.1. Lineage (NCBI taxonomy): Eukaryota > Viridiplantae > Streptophyta > Pinopsida > Pinales > Pinaceae > Pinus > Pinus tabuliformis. The sequence goes on from CM062818.1 coordinate 1,244,736,689, forward strand.
GGTTGATGAAGCAGAAAAGGAGAGAAACACCATGATATGCCAACTAAAAGCAAAGGATGAAGAAATATTCAAACTAAAATCTGACCTAAACCTTCTCAAGGCTAAAACATGTAAATCTACAAGGATCATGGAAGAAATGGAGAGCAGTCTAGCTAAGGGAAATGAATAAATCTTTAGAATGAAATCAAATATCATCACCCTTAAAATAGAAGCAAATGAAGCAACTTGTATCAAGGAAGAGATTGAGAAACAAATTTATAAGAAGAATAAAGACTACGAAATATTGGAAGAAGAGATTGTCTCCCTTAGGAAAAAGGTTGAAGGGATGGACAAAATCTTGAAGAGCTCCCAAGCCTTGGATGACATGCTCAGCCATCAAAGATCTCCATTTGATAAATCAGGTCTTGGGTATGTAGGTGAATCCTCAAGAAAGAATGATAATGCTTCAAACAACAAGGATATGAGGAAGCCAGAAAGAAATGTTGATGCTCCCAGTTCCAGCAAAAGCAAGGAGAAGAGTCAAGACAACTATGGAAGAAATCCTACTCCAATAATAAATGCAGACGGTGTCAAGGATGTAAGAAGCAATGGTTATGATCAAAGGATCTCAAGGCAGAAAGACTTCAGAAATACATCAAGGAAATATCCATGTACCAAGTAACAAATTTTATTTCTTGTTTATTGTTATGCTTACAAAATTTGGACACATGGAAAAATATTGTAGGGCATATCACAAAGATAAATATTATGATCCCCGTAAATCTCCAAGAAGCAATTTTACAAGAAATCATGAATTCCTATTCATGAAAAACATAGAATGCTTCAAGTGTCATAACCTTGGTCATATGGCATGTGATTGTAGCTTGACTTGGGCTCCTACACAAGATAGAACCATGCTAGAGAAGAAATTTACACAAGTATGGATAAGAAAGCAAATACAATTTGAAAATATCCTAAACTCTCGAGCCAAAAACAAATTTTGTTGACCTGATCTTCAACAATCTAAGCATTTGATGGGAAGACTCAGCATACAGTTAGGGGGATCTTATTATCTTTGCGTTCGTCAGATAGTGGACCCTTTGAAGTCATGGAGTTACGAGTTCATAGGAGGATAGGAGAAGAAGGAAGATCTTCATTTATGGGACAGTCGATTAACTTCCAAAATGAGAAGGGAAAGGTGATAATCAACGAAATAGGTGGATTTGATGAAATAAATGGTCAAAAAGTTGCAATTGTGGAGAGTTTAGAAGCAGAAAATTCACATATTGCACGAAGTAGTAATTTTCAAATTAAGAGGTTGAGAGAGATACAAGTAGTTGAAGTAGATGAAGCTATCGAATGTGAATGTTGCTTTTGGGAATATCAAATTGAAAATATTGTACAGTGTCAAAATGGGAATCAGGGTTAAGCATTCTTGCAGAAGTTATTCATGGATGGATCTTGTGAAAAACTTTATGAGTCATATCTGGACGTTCATAGATCATCTCTCAGGAACACTCCATTGAAGAACATGATCTCCTATCTATCCATTGAACTATTGTTGAATAATTTTTCCACTTGTTTACAAGAAAACAAATTTTCATGAGATAGAAGAATTTATGCAGGCATGGGGTGTTGGTTCATTACATGAGCACATCTATCATGAACCTAATTTCCAGAAAGAATAGCACCATGACAAGGGGAGTAACATACCTATGAAGAAACTAGTCGTGAATAAAAGGAGCAAATTCACAGGGGAAGTACTTGGGCACCCCATTTGGCAATGATGTCAAAGGGAAAGAGAACGTTGAAAGGGAAAGAATATTGCAATCAATGACAAAGGGGGATATTGTTAATATCAGTTGTCATTGATGTCAATATGGCAATGTTTGTGATGGAAAATTCTTGTGATACGTGATGTTGCCCATTTATGCCATTGATCATAATTTTGCCCATGGAGGACCCAAGGACTAAATACAATATATGGATTTACAGACAGAATAGAATTAGTATACCCAAGGAGGAAATCCATCAGGAAATCCATTGGAAATACATTAAAAGTCAAGAATAGGAGCAGTCAAAGAAGAACTATTAGGAGAGATACTGGAAGAGTTCATCGGAAGCAGTTTATAGGAGTAAAACCAAAGGAGTGAGAGAAGCAATTCAACAGAATTCATAGGAGTGAAGAGAAGCCACGGGAGAAAGAACCAAATTTTAAGGGTCGGAAGGAAGAAAATAGTGATATCATAGGAGCTAAGAATCCAATAGTAATATTGGCAAAATATCCAACAAAAGAACCCAATGAGAGTAATAAACCGTGGAAACCTTTTAACCAAAGTTCACAATGCAATATCGCATCCACTGCGTCGCAAGTCTTGAAGCCTTGTTACATTCAAATCCTCTAATTGTGATATGTATTGTGGACCCGATGGTTCCATTACAATATGCCTTAATAAAATATCGCGTCTGTCGTATGAACTTTCATATTGCAAGTCATAAAGGGATATCACATTAAAAACTGTGATTGCGATATAAAGTGTGGACCCGATTGCTCCATTATAAAACACCCTAATGTAATATCACATCTGCGTATCAGAACTTTCATATCACAAGTCTTAATGGGATTTCATGGTAAAACGTTGATTGTGATAGTATTGTGAACTGCTGATTGCGATAGAGTGGTGGACCTCGGACCGCCGATTGCAATAATATTATGGACTCGATTGGCTTATCAAAAACAGTTTATTGAATATCGCATCCGCTCTGCCGGAAGTAGGGGAATCAGAAATATTATGTGCGGACCTCCGATTCTCATGAAGTTACGATTGCATGATTAAAGGTGATGATGTGGCATGTGGGACCTCCATGTGCTCATAGCCTATCCTATGTGATATCCATAAATAACGATTCTATTGAATGAATATTAACAAAAGGCCCCTCTAATATATTTTGTAATGTGCAACCTCATAAGTCGGCCTTTCCTCCGAATGAACATGTATTTTGGTCATTGGTGAAACTCGTATAAAAACGAGTTAAAATGCTTCACTTCAAATAAGGATCTCAGAGCATCGATCACAGAGAATAAGAAAAAGTTCAGAACTTGTGAGCTTGAAGGAACAGAGGAAGCTGAAGGTTGAGCGGGAAAGAAGGAAGACAAAGGTAGATTGAAGGAGAAATACACAAAAGCATTAAAGAGTTGAAGAATGAAGAAAGTCAAGACTAACTGCGCATAGGATCATTCATACAACCCAGACTTGTGTTTAACAGTGATTTAGATGATAGTTCAAAAGATCATCTGAGTATGAATAGGGTTGTTTTAATTGAATGCACAATATAAAGCCACGATAGTCATTCCTTTGAAGTAGTCACTCCTGAATCAATTACCGCGATAGTGAGAACAGAGGCTCGAAACAGAGAATTCTTTAGTGCATATTTTTGAGGCTTAGTGCAGCTTACTGAAGACACATTGTTGAGAAGCCTAGCTATCCTTAGAGTTAATCTTGGAGACCATGATGCATTAGTCATCATGAAGTGACCTTGGAGAAAGTGGTTGGGTAAATATGAAGAATAGTGGTGACACTCTTATGGTAAGACAAGGTTGTCATTGATAAAGTAATGTGGAGACTAAGAGAAGACATTGCTGAAGATTGACAAGGCTCGTTGAAGAATACATAGGGAGTCGTGAGTTACTAAGAAAAATATGTAAACAAAATATAGAAGTGGGTTGGAGCCCAGAGGGTAGGTTCCCTTAAGGTTGGAGCCTCAAACAAACAAGGTAGGTGCCTTGAAGGATAGGTTGGAGCCCTAGAGGATCAGTGTCCTCAAGAAACCAGGTTGGAGCCTGTACCAAACAAGGGTTGGAGCCTCTAAACACATGGTTGGTTCCTTGAGAAGATAGGGTTGGTGCCCTAGAGGTTGGAGCCTCACAAATGACCAAGTTGGTGCTTGGCAACAGGTTGGAGTCTGAGAGATTGAAGATCGGTGTTATGAAACCAACTCACAAAAATATAGAAAAGATAGATCAACGCCTTAGAATTTAGCCTCTTCGAGGGGGCAACCTCCTTTACATTACACAAATGAACAATTTTTGGATGATACAAATGATGAGACCTCCTTTCTATATATAGGATTCTAAGGGGTCATAATATAATCAAAGCCGACATAACAATAATAATGTAAGGGCACAATAATAAAAATAGTGGGCTTCTATGGGGCACAATAATAACAATATGGGGACTATATGGGCACAACAATATAATAAGGGGGTTGTACTAATAATAATAAGGGGTTACACTAGTAATATAGGGACCTAACATGCCCCTCACCTTCAAAAATTGTTGTCCTCAACGCTTGAGTAGTTCTTGATGCTTCTGTATAAAATTATTGTCCTCCCATGTGGAATCTTCAATGAGTAAGTTCTTCCACTTGATGAGATACTCTAAAATTGATCAATTTCGTAGTTGTCTGGTTCTTTTTTCTATGACTGCTCCAGGTTCCAATATGATTTTTCCTTCCTCATCAAGTTCTGACAATATTGTTTGAACTAGGATCTTCTGCAACTTTTGAATGAGTGGCCACACTTCTTCATCCTTCTTCCATTCATCCCTTTCTTCGTTTATCCAATTTGGTTGGATAATAGAAATAACATAAAACAATTCTTCCACATCCTCATCCTTTTTTGAGAGTGCATTTGCAACAACATTTTGCTTCCCTTTTTTGTAGATGATTTCAAAGTCATAACCCAACATATTTGTGACCCAATTTTTATGTTCTTCTAAAGATAATCTTTGTTCTAAAAATTATTTAAGACTATCATGAACCATTTTTACCTTGAAGTGTCTTCCCATTAGGTAAGGTCGCCATTTATTAAGTTCATGTAGTATTTCCATCATTTCCTTATAAATAGCTTGCTTGAGATGTAGCCGTAAAAATAACCAATCACCTACATCAAAACTTCTTTCACTGCGATGTTGATATGCCTGTTGTTTCATTTGATTCTGCACCAAAGTGGTGTTATCCTATAAAAGTTGGAGAACTTCTTGTTGATGCTCGATGTGATCTTTCACTGCTTGAATATTTTTCTTCTTGATATGTCCTTCTATCTTGAGAGTTTAAGGAGTGGTAATTTGTTCCAATGCATTACAAGAATGGCCGAATTCATTTCTTGATGCTTGATGTGATGTTTCACTTTTTGAACATTTTTATTCTTGATATGTCCTTCTATATTGAGAGTTTGAGGAGTGGTAATTTCTTTCAATGCATTACAAGATATGGTCGGATTCATTTCTTGATGCTCAATGTGATCTTTCACTTCTTGAACATTTTTCTTCTTGATATGTCCTTCTATCTTGATAGTTTGAGTGGTAATTCTGGCCAATGCATTACAAGATATGGTTGGATTCATTTCTTTTTTCTCGAGGTGATCTTTCACTTCTTGAACCTTTTTCTTCTTGATATGTCCTTCTATCTTGACAGTTTGAGGGGTGGTAATTCTTGCCAATGCTTTACAATATATGTTCGGATTCATTTCTTCTTTCTCTGGGGTTGGTTCCTAGTGTATATACTCTTCTTTTGACATTTCTTGATTCTTTTCTTCCTCCTCTTCACAATCAATGTAAAATAATTTCTTCTCAGCACACTTATGACCTTTAATGTATTTGTTATCACAATTGTAACAAAGCCCTTTTGCTCCTTTTTCTTCCAATTGTTGTGGTGTCAACCTTGTAGGTTTTGGAAGGCTAGGAGAAAAAACACTTCCATCTTTATAGTTGCGAGGGGTAGACTTCCTTACTGTAATAATTTTGCTTTCCACTTTTCTTTCCAACCTGAATGCATTCTCCAATGAATCAGGTTCTCAAAGACGAACCTCATGTTGAATGTTATCCTTTAAAGTCCCTATGGAGACAACAATCCTCTGCTTCTATGGAATATCATTTTCTCTTATATTCAATTTTTAAAAGTCCTCAATGTGCTCTGCCATTGAACAATTTTGTTTGAGATTTATCAATTGGCTAAAGAAGGTGTTTCTCTTTGGATCCTCATAATGTGCTATCATTTCCTCTGTGAAAATTGACCACGTAACAAGTGGTTTACGAGAACAAATCCCTTAATACCATAAAAATTGATCTAGTTCTAAATATGAAGATGCAATACATACCTTTTGTAACAATTGCACTTCATGTAGGTCAAAATATTGCTCCATTTGTAGTATCCAATTTACAGGATCCTTGCCATCAAACTTCCTCATATCTTCTTTTCTTGATTTTAGGAGCTCGCTCTTGAAATGATTGTAACTATGTAAGTTCAGATCTCAAAGTTCTGAAATTATGCCTTACAATATCCCCCTGTGTTCTCTTTCTAATCCCACAAGTCTTCTCAAGATTGGATTCTGCAAGGGAGATTTATGTCAAATCTCCCACGATGGCCTGATTATAGACTGGTTCAGTAGAGCGCACATGTACGAAGTGCGGCATGTCACTGTTTCAACCTTAGGATATCCAAAATATACACATAAAACTAACATCTGTCCTCTTTCTATAAATTCTTTCGAAATTTCAATCTGATACTCAGAGAGAAAGTTATGACGATTTTCCCAAGGTCACCTGTTTACAATGTAATTTGGGAGCTTGAAAACACCCTAACTTCCTCATATTATATCTCCTAAACTATAGCGAGACAAGATCTAAAATCTAGATCCAAGGTTCAGACCGATTTATTCTCAAATGGATTTTTGTTTTAGCTTCTTAAACTTCGTAGCGAAAAAGTTATAGTGAAAATGCCACGCTGACCTGTTTTAGAATCCAAAGCTCTGATACCAAATGTTATGAAACTAGCTCACAAAAAGATAGAAAATATAGATCAACTCCTTAGAATTCAGCCTCTTCGAGGGGGCAACCTCCTTTACATTATACAAATGAACAATTCCTAGATGATACAAATGACAAGACCTCCTTTCTATATATAGGAGTCTAAGGGGTCATAATATAATCAAAGCCAACATAACAATAATAATGTAAGGGCACAATAATAACAATATGCGAACTAATGGGCACAATGATATAATAAGGGAGTTGTACTAATAACAATAAGGCGTTACACTAGTAGTATAGGGACCTAACAATCAGTGTCTTCATCAAGGGTTGGAGCCCTATATATATATATATATATATATATATATATATATATATATATATATATATATATATATATATATATATATATATATATATATATATATATAGATATATATATATATAATATACATATATATATATATACATATATATATATATATATATATATATATATATATAATATATATTATATATTGGATATATATATATATATATATATATATATATATATATATATATATATATTGTACTTGACGCATTGTAAATATTATATTAATAAAATAATCTATTCATATCGTTCATTTTGTTTTCTAAATATAATTTATTTAACTGTTAAAAGTGACAATTGAAAATAAATACTGATTCACCCCCCCTCTCAATATTTCCAACAACTATCAAATCCTTTGAGAGATTCACCTGTACAAACACAACCCCAATATATAGCATGTACATAAACAAATACAAACCTCAAGGGCCTTTCAGATAACTTGATGTTGCTTCTCAAATTTTCATAGTAGGACTATCAACTAAATCTCTGGCAGAAGATTCCTCAATCATACACTTTCCTTTCCTACTTCTCATGCAACAACATATGCCCTCCCTCTCAACTAGGGAGCATCTCTTTATCTATACTCCCTCTTAATCTTAAGAAGATCTTAGGCTTCCTTAGGGAGACCAAATTCTTCTTTTCATCATCGAGGAATCTTTCATGGCTTCCAACCATTTCATCATAGTTATCATCATCCTCATCATTCTTATCACATCAATGAGCATATTCATCATATTGAAGAGTGTTTACCTACACAAATTAGATAGCAAGTACAACCAAATCTATAAAAGCATGAAGTTAGCCATATTAGAATCACGAAAACATTTCAACTTTATACATATCAGATACCCAAATTTAATTACACACAAGAGACATATACTCTTCAACATCTTTCTAGGGACTTTGTCATAATCCCTAAACTATTTTATAACAACTTTCATTCCATCTAGGATTTCAATGTTTCTTTCAAAGGTGTAACATACCCTACAATAACATATAGCAAACCCTAAAACAATTCAAACAAATATAGATCTATAACTTTCAAAATTCATATGTTACATTTTCCACTAGGGTTTCATACAAATCTTACATTTTATACAAGAGAATTAATCAATCAAAAACGATCACAAATTAGTCATAAACATGACCAACTCCCACTAGAGTTAGTTGTAATCCATATATTTTCAATCAACCATCAATCACAACCAAAACTCATATTTCAATGATCTTTTACAAATATCAAATTATCATCACACATCAGAGATTTTACTTCTTCTAAGGTTTAACTCCAAAACCCTATTATTTCATTTTTCACACAACCATTATACACATAGATCTCATATTGTTATATCACACATACTATAGAATTTAACTGCTACTAGGGTTTAGCTGCAAAACTCTAGATTTCCAAATATCATCATCCTAGAATCTCAGATAAGGATTTATATCAAATCCTAAGACTTATGACTATCAATTAACTAGGTCAAAACATATATCTAAGAATTCATTAGCATAGCATATGTCAGACATCATTAATACATTAGACAGATACTTAACCTAGATCAAGCTAGGGTTTCAACCAAAATGACATATCTACATATGCCTAGGGTTTAATCTTCATGCAAAGGCATTTCATATCATGTGATAGTGAAACCCAACTTCACAAAATATCAATAAGAGTTAGACATACAACAAACTTGATTAGACTAAGGTTTGATAGAACAAACACACACATCCAAGGAAATCATTTCTAAGACATTATGAGGGTCTTGCTTACACATTCCACCAAACACTAATGAGTAAGGGTTTCAATATAGGAACATAGCAAACCCAAAAATTACCAAAACTTCAAAGGTTCGAGATTTTAGACTTTATCATTCAACCCTAAATTAGGTTTTCCTAATCATACCAAAATTTCAAACATGACATCATCAATAAAACTTCAAATAACATTTCACAATATCCCTAAGCAGTTTAGGGTTTCATACATTCACATTAGCATACCCTTAGGTTAGGATTTTCCAGAGAACTCATCTAGGGTTCTAAAAAACCATTTAAGAATAGGAGTGGGATAGATTTATCAAGTGATGAATCACCCAAAATAAGAAGCGATATGATTCAATATAGCTAGAAAAAACAAAGTAAGTAAAAAATTTTCAAATGAATACACATTTACTAAAGAATCAATGTTTTTGTAGTTTATGACATACCTTTAATTCTTAACAAGCCTTATCTTGGGTGGCTTCCTTCCATACTCCTTGAGGATATAGTAGATGTCTTCCTAATCAAGACAATAGAGGGAGAGTGGTGATATGTATTTAATATAATCAAAACCGAATGGGTGCAAGAAACCAAAAACTAAAAGGAAATGAGATACTTATCTTTGGGATTTTTTGGGGGCTCCCTCCAAAGCTTGAGGGATACCTACAAACTTATAAAAACAATAAAAATTCATTTTCTAAAAATATGTTAAAAAACTATAAATTCTAAAACATCAAAAATATAAAACAAAATATCTAAAGCTACAAGCAAAGGACTTAGTAGTGTAAGTCCCTAATGTCAGATTCTTCAGGCTTGATTTTCTTTGGGTTTCCTTCTTCAGCAATGTTGGCTTGATCTCTTTCTCTCTTCTTGTTTCTTGGATTGTTGGGACAATCACTCCTATAGTGACCCTTCTTCTGTAATTGATAGCATTCTATCTTAGACATGTCAACTTTCTTCCTTGGTTGTTTCGATTACTTTCCTTTATGTTGAGCAATGTAGGCATTTGACACTCCCTTAGGATTGACAACTAATGAGATCCTTAATTCTTCCTGACTGCGAGCAGTCCATAGTTATTCAAAGGTGGGAGCTACCTTCCAACTGTTAAATCCTGTAGCAAATGCACCCCAAGAGTAGGTGTAAATCTAATAGGGAAGTGATCACGAGTTCTTTGTCTCAAACAATTTCATCAATGGCCAAAAGATCATCCCCAGTTCTTTCTATTTTCACAAATAAGGATGAAATTGTATCTTCTTTAGTCATCTTTGTGGTCCTTAGCTCACTCTTTAAACTTGTTACTTGACCAATGTTATTAATAGTAAATAAATTTGACAAGGCTTCATACATTTCCTTAGCATGATCGATGTTAGATATGAATGGGACAAGGTTGTCCTTTATTCTTTATACAATCAAAGTCATGGCCACCAATTCTAGTTCCCTGAATTTCACTTTGTCAGTATCACTGAAATCCTCTGTAGTATTCTTTACTTTTCCTTTGACCAAGTCTAGTACCTTGTTCTTTTCAAGGATGAGGTCAATCCTCTTCTTCTAGGACCTATAGTTTGAGGCCCCTTCAAGTTTGTTCTCTCCCTTGATTGTGTTAGACATCTTCCTTGAATATAATAGATTATTTCCCTGACATAGTCCTTTTGAATGGTTACTTGATCAAGTGCTTGAGACTGCCTTTTTCTTCTTTCTTCACCAAAGCTCTGATACCATGTAAGAAAATCAAAAAGGCAGAAAGATTTTCTTAACCTTGATAATCACTTGTGATGTTTCTTGTTATTATGATTCTTTATATCTTCTTTATTTTAGTCCATCAAGCAATTACCAAACCAACAACACATAAAACAATAGACACTATGCTAGGGGAATACCCCCCCTCGAGGAGAAAACCCAGTCAAGAAATTCTTCCTTTCAATTGTATTCTTTGAGACTCTCCACCGTAGACAAAGACCAGACCTTCCCTCCATACCAAGTCAGCTTCCCAAAATTTTGACCCCTTTCTAGTAACTTCGACTAGGCAGCAGCTTTCAGCTATAGTGAAACTTGGAAGACTTTGATCTCCCAATATAGGGCACGAAATAGAGAAAAAGAGGCACCAAATTTTTGATTTTGTTCTTCTCCTTAGACTCCACCCAACTCACACTTCTTTTGGCTTCCTAGCTTTAGAATTCCCACTTTTCCCAACTACAAGAGATATCGAACTTCTTGTGAGGGAGTGTTTTCCAAATGAATTCGATTTTCTTCTATTTATAGGCTCCATGTGAGGTTGACTTAGTGTCCTTAGGCTGACTTGATCTCCTCTAGGCCAATTTGGTGTGGAGGGTACATAAATTAGATTTGAATCAATACATAACGTGTTTACATGATTCGAAAGCCCAAGAAGGGTCTCTTTAAAAGTACAATGACTCTATTGACTCATAATAAATCCTAGAAGTCCTCAATGGGGACTTTTACCTAAAACATGGTGACCTAAGCATGAAACCCATGCTTTAATGTGTCACAATAATAATTATTATTATTTTGTTTATTCTTTTGACTAGTACATTACAAGATGACTCAAATACATCAATGAATATCGAACTTAGTTACATTTTCGAGCATATTATGTACCTGCAATATTTTCCGACAAGTAAAACCAAGAAAAATATACAATAATAGGAGCATGAGGACAATTATGTCAATCTAGGGTTACAAGGAATCTTAGAGGATGAATTCCTAGGGATTTCAAGTACAAACCCCAAGCAGCTTTGGGGTCTCTATGTTGTACCCTAGATTCCATCCTTGCTAGGGATTCCCATATACCCTAGACTACCTACAAACATAGAAGTTATGGTTTATACGAGAGAAAAAATAGATTAGGGTTAGGGTTTCTTACATGACAAGGGTTTTCTTACTCCAAGAACCATCTTGAATTTACAATCCCTAATCAAGCCGAAGTCTACAAACCCAGGGAATTCAACAAAATCTTAACACATTTCATGTTCGACCCATAAAATAAGTATACATATGTGAAGGACTATATACCTTAGTTCTTCATGATCACTGGAAGTCTGCAACAAAACGTTCTTGTTTCATCTCGACCTTCTATGATACGTCAAGATGACAAATTTATTTCTTCGACCAAAGTTTGTCTTCCAATGGTTTTATAATGCCAAGATTACTCTTGCAAGAGACTGTTTTTTCTGCTCTTCCACCAAGTATGGTTAGAGTTATCATGTAAGTGTTGTTATTGGTATTCTTCACAATCCAAGGTGTAGATATTTCCACTATCAATGAGCAATGTCTTCAAGATGCTCTCCTCAAGGTGACTAACTTCCTCTAGCATTATGGTCAAGGTACTCATAAAACTAGATGTTTATTATAGTTCATTGCACCAACCTTTACCTGCGTCCTTGCTTCCATTCTTCTGTTAACACTTGAGGGTGATCATATTTCAATAGAGAAATCTAGTGTGCCAAAGTACATAGATGTATTTTAGCTATTGTCTTCACCAAGGGTCTCGACACTCTCCATTGTGCATAGAAAACTTAGATAAATTTCTTTAGGGTATAACATCATATAAAGAATCTTAATTGAGCATAATTTGGTCATGAAACAATCCATACATGTTACAACTCGTTCCTTTTTAAGCATCTAAGCTACACGTCTTCTTTCTTAAATCAATGTCTTGGACAATAGGTCTAGTACCTATTTCTTGAGACACTTGAACCCACAACTGAAGCCTTGCAACTACGTCCTTTCCAATAATCATAAGAGCGATATGAGAAAATAGGTTTCCAAAGAGTGAAAACTTGATATTACTTCAAGATGCCATACTTTAATGCATTATAGTACTTCTTGTAGCCTCAAAGTTGAATGATATAGGTCTGTAGAAAGGTGATTACGACCTTCTGGTTAGGGTTACTAAAACTACCTTAATTCAGATTGATATGTCTCCTCAACATAGTCCTAAAAAAAAATTAAGTTACAGTGTTGTTGCTTAGATGATTAATGGAGCCTTTAGTCCGCTAAGATAGGGATCTAGACCCTTCTATTGTAGAGCTTGGCTATCTACAATAAATTAGACTTCAAACATGATTCATATTCTTTTTGTAACCATCAATAGGTCCATTGGTCTTGTGTAGACAGTTTGCAATGCTTTTTCAAACTTCTGAGAAGATGAAATGGTTTCCATATATATGCTTCTATGCCTTTCCAATTTTAGGTCTTTCAGCCTAAATACAGAGGTCTAAACTCATTGTAGCATGTGAAAAAATACATTTTGTAGCTCATATGTGCCTTCAATTATTTTATCCTTCAAAGAAAGTATGCACGATCCCTTTATCTTGAATTCAAAGAGCAATGCAAGCCATTTCATGAAATCTTCTAGATTTCCTATATTACTGACCTTAACTTTGATACCATGTTGGAAAATTGATTAGGGAGGCATATTTCATTTAATGTTTTCTTTACATGACATTTACTTGTAATATCAATATTTTCTTTTCATTAGTATGCTTATATTCTCATCCTCAAATAAATGTCAAAAATATGAACACAAGAGATAGGCTCCATGCCAAGGCAAAACCCCTCCAAGGGTAAAACCCTCAAAAACTTCTCTTATACTTTCAAAGTAAACTTCCAAGACCCAAAAAAAAGACCTCTTGCTCTCACCAATATACAAATCGGCCTGCCAGACATTTTGCAAGATATTCAAGGGTAGCAATGTAAATTCTCTCAAAAAGAATGCTCGTCTAGCCATATCAAACTTGAGGTAACCCTAGGTCACACACATAACAAAAATAAGACAGGGGTCTGAGCTCTCTAGAGCTTAAGTCCTATTTCGCTAGACTTCTTCTCTCTTCTAAGACCTTTTCCTCCTTCATTCCTTCTCCAAACCGCAAACCATGTCAAGAGAAAATGTGCATATGTCTATTTATAATGGAGGTCGAAATTTCTCTATAAATATCCTTCCAATTGGATCTTCAAGCCACTCTAGGATGACTTCAACTCCCTGACCGAATTGTTCTTTAGAGCACACCTAGACACTTATATATTCAAAATAAATTTTATTTTCTTGATATAAATGCCCAAAAGGGTCTTTTACATAATAATAATGACATTTTGATTCATAAAAAACCTAGGAGCATACAATGGATGCTTGACCTAGTAACCAAAGACATAAGCATGAAACCCATGCTTTAAAAAATAATTTTCTTTTACTTTTTCTTTCATCCTTTTGATCAATACATATAGATTACATGGTTATATGATTCAAATAACAATTATGAAGACCGAAACTAGTCACAATTTCCAACACCATAAACAATAAATTTCCTTAACTTTTGAGAACGATCCCAAGATACAATATTTTGATTAGAGCATTTTTAATTCCTATTACTCGTACCTATAACTTTTTCTTTGCAACCAGGGTTCTTACAGAGGTAAATTTCTTGTTTACACAATATTCGCTTGAAAATTTGGCCATAATATCATTTTTAGTTTTTGCAAATCCTTTTACTAAACAATCTTAATAACTAATCATTTGTTTGAATTTCAGGAAACAATTTAGACGCTAATATTTGTGCTTCAACCACTAATTGATCTAAATTATTAACCAATTGGTATTCGATGTGTATTGGAAGTTTAGAACAACTTTACAGTTAAAATTCATTATTTATTTAGGTAATGCATATGACCCTAACTTATATCTCTTCCATACGCCTAGCTCAATTATTAAGCTGCGATTATTTGTTTTGTAGTTATATATAAATATTTTTTATATTCATGCTACGAAATTTGGGTTCTCCTTCTACAATTTATTTGTTTATGTATATTCTTCCAATTCCTTAAAGAGTCCCTTTTTACTTTGAGTCTAGTTATTTATATAAACTCCTTTTGTTTATGTGTCATTTTGTGGAGTAGGAATTTTGTTTCCGTTATGAGTAGGTTTCCTTGGATGAAACCCTACCCCTGTATGAATTAATAGTGAAAAATACAAAATGGGTTAATTTTAAACTCTATTAGTGTAATTATTATAATTGTTTAGTTAGCACTCCTCAGTGTCCCAAGGTTGAGAAAGGAGGCCGATGGAGGTAACCTCAAACCAATATTTTAGTTTGGCAGCTAGCCCTACCAAATCAAAGAGGGCTCTCTCTATGGTCACAACCAAGAATTTGACTAGTGCAAGAATAAATTTTAGGCTAGATAGTTTAGCTCAAGTTGGGGTTTTTGATTTTAGGTTTTTTTCTGGATGATAGTCTAGGTCTAGGGGGCTAGGCTTCCAAAAGATGAGTTTGTAGAGATATAATGGGGCAAGGTACACATGCTTAGTTAGCACTCTTAATTTTTCATGATGGATAAGGTAGAAAAGTAAGGTTTATAAATGAGCACGAGTTTCATGAATTCATTTTTATTAGAGGGAAAGGTAACAAAAATATGAGAGTTTCATCAAAAAAGAGCTTAAACTTAAGAATTATGTTTAATACTTATGAAACAATCACAAGAAGCATGAAATGGAAGTATAGAGAACAAATAGAAGAAAAACACTGCTAATGAACATACCACATGAATCCCACTATAATGACTGCAACTCCTGTATATTACTCCTGCAAATAATTACAAATACTCTAGCTCCACAAGCCTCGACTAAATAACGTCCAACCTACAGTACTTCGAAATATGAAGTATTTATACAATCATTTACAGAAAATTATCTTAAAATAGAATTCAAGATTTGTTACAAAAAATCATAATAAATAGATCAAAACTACTAAAAATATCATTTGGTTGAGCTCTGGTGTTGTTCTGGGCATTCTGGTGTAACTGAGGCCTCGAATAAACATTGTTGTTAATCCTGTTGGTTGATGAATTGCATTGTTGTTCCAATTTTTATTGCATTCGATTCTAAAAATGTATGCATAAAACGTGTTGAAAGGGTCCTCATTGTCCTCTAAGTGGCGGCAAAATGAGTGATCTAGTGCTCTGTGAATGGAGGTTGTGAGCTGACATGGAGGTGGGGTCAATATCATTGGAAGGAAAGAGTGTGAGGATGAGTAGTTTTCAGAGGGTGGTAGGAGTGGTATACGGTATTGAGAGGTGGGGGTGCGAAGTGGAGTGAGAGGGAGGGGAAACCTCTTTTTCGGACACCCCCCCCCCCCCGTCGGTAAAGGGAAACATGGTGGGAGGGGTCAAAAGGCATGGGAACCATCCGATGGAAAGTAGATTGTGATCAGGAGCGAGGAGATTTGAGAGGTTTAGCCATGGGTGGACGCGGCAACCCATTAAATTCACTGTATAAATTATCGCATCCGGACTGGGACTTAACCACAAACATGGACCCAAAACCTTTCAAAATACAACTTATAATCTCGTCAAGTCCGGTCAGGCTTTGATCGCATTGCATTGTGGACGGGAAGCAGTTTATCGCAATCGATGGGAACTATTGACGAGTGAAACTTTATATGTAGAGGAGCGTGCGATATGCGAAATCGCAATCACAACCAGGAAGGGGAGACAGACGTTGTTTTATTATTTCATGTAATATATGCCGATAACGATGTGTTTTGTGGGCTCCGGCCTTCAAATAGACTTTGGCATAGAGTTTCATTGTATAAAAAATGGAAATGCGGCTTGAGGGATAGGACATTGGGATAAGGCTAAAATTTGGGAATTTCAATATGGAATATGGCTAGAGTTAAATATGGGTTTTTTCAAGGAAAAATGGGTTTTGAATTAGGATTTAAGGATTTCTTAAGGAAAAGGGGGGTTTTAGATGAAATGAGAGGATTTATGAGGGAGGGTTGAGGGAGGTATATGAAGTATGAATTAGTATGTTTAAACAATATGAAATATCCTTGAACATTTTTTCCCTAAATTACTACTCCCATAATGATGACCAGGTGATTTCGTGACTCTTTTTATAATCTAATGGAGTATGAAAATGATGATTTGGACCTTGAAGCATGATTGACCATGAGATGAGACTAAGATGGCGATCAAGAAAGTTTATTGATGACTCATCACAATGAGTGATGACACGACCAAAATGGAAACTTGACCATGAAACGTAGGGAGTAGTAACATACCTAGACATATTAACCAGTGACCAAATTTTTATTTGAAAACCTATTGAAACTATAAAAAATTGACTTAGGACCCTATCAAAACTTTGAAAGAGTACATTTGATCACTGGTGACTGGCAAGACTGACAGACACTAACATTGGCTCCAAATGGGGATGACAACTCCTTTAGGAGGTGTCAAGAACACTGTAGACCAGGTAGCCTCATCTATTGGGAAATGGAGTAAAAAATAAATAGACCCAAAACTCAACACTGAAATGACTGACTGTCAAAACATAATACAAACTAAAACTGACTTAACTTTCAAAACAACCGTTGATTAGGAAAGCCTTAGGGCCTTCTCCACGTGTTTCAAACTTTCATGACAGCTCCTTCACACGTGGCAGAAAAATAAAATGATATGTACAATGGAAATGAGAAATTTATTAAGGAATCAAGTGAGTTAGTTCTTGAGGAATTGACCATTGATCGGTCCTCCTGTTAGCTCTTGTCCATCTAGTTCTTTTAACAAATAGGCATTCTGACCTTTGAAAGCTGAAATATTGTATGGTCCTTTCCACAAGTTATCAAACTTGTCATGCTTACCGTTATCCTCATTTTGGTCATCCCATCGAAGAACAACATCTCCCAAAACAAAATCAACTTCTTTGGTCTTTCAGTCATAGATTTTCTAAGTTGATCTTTTCCGGAAGCTTTGAAGTATTCTGAAATACTTCTTCTCTAGATTGCTGCAAATGAATCATTTGATTGATTATTCGTTGAATATCATTGGGTTCACTGTCAACTTCCTACAAAATATTCATCACTGGGCAAGAGAAGTCAAAAAAACAATGTCTACTCCATAAAGCTGTTGGAAAGGTGACATACCTATGGACTTATTGGTGCTCACTTTGTCTGCCCACATAGCACTGATTAAATTTTTGTGCCAATTCTTCTTATTTTCTTCCAGAAAATTCTTAATGATATTAACCAATGATTTATTTGATGATTCAGCCAACCCATTACCTTGTGTTTAATATATTGTTGAATGCCCAATTTTGATGTGGTCCTTGTCATAGAAATCAATCATCTTCTTCAAATTAAAGGCTGTTGCATTATCAGTGATAATTTTCTGTGGACAACCAAATTGGAACAAAATATTAGACTCAAGAAATTGAATTATTACCACATTCGTAGCTTGTCTAGTGGGGATGGCTCTGATCCACTTCGTGAAGTATGGCTCTGATCCACTTCATGAAGTAGTCGGTTTCTGTCAAAATCCACTTGTGCTGAGTTGAAGATAAAGGGTGAATCTCGCCAATAAAATCAAGACCCCACTACAGAAAAGGTGCTTGGACATAAATGGGCTACAAGGGAAGTGGTAACAACTTTCTCTTTCCCTGAAATATTTGACACTCATTGATCCGTTAATGAAAAAGGTATAATAGGCTATGTGTGAATTTTCTTATGTTACTTAGTGCAATGGATAGAAAAGATTGTGAATAACATAAACACATAAACAATTTGAAAACACATTTAAACATATCAACACAACCAAATTTAATAAAGGAGTTCACCAGACTTCCTGGCTACGTCTCTTGGTCCTTTCGCTTCCAGTGTTGACCTCTTTATTTTGTCTTCAAATTGTTGTTATAGGTATGAGCTCGAAAACATAATCTCAAATGAGAAAATGAACCTCGCCATTGCATTTAGCTTGAAATTTCAAGTCAAACGAGTATAAACTCGACCATATTTGGCCACTGTGACCTCTAGACCCCCTGGAATGGTCCAAAACCAGTTTCAATGGTTATCCCCCTGTGATATGGTATTGATATACCATATATAGTTGCAATTTGTGGTGAATGTGGGATAATGTGACAACATAAAATCAAAGGATAAACCAAAGGACCAGCGATCATGGGGTTGACCCCAATCCTCTGGCCTTTTCTTGACGGAGATCTCGACACCAAACGATCCGACGGCTATCATGTCACCCGCTCGCCAATTATCTTGGCCGATCTCCATCGTCGATCAATCCCACATGATCCAACGACTATTGCATCGTCCGCTCACCAACTAACCCGGATGATTTTTGCCATTGATGTGACCCGTCCAATCCAACGACTGTCGTGCAATCACACACAAATTCTTGCACGACTGTTATTGTTGAGATTGCAACAAGATGATGGAGCTTAGTGAAAAGAGTCGCCTTCACTAAGTGGGCCCGCAGGCTATTTTTGGCGCAAGTCTATTTTTAGACTATGTCTATTTTTAGACATATGGATCATGTCTATGTTTATGGATGATTGATCAAGTTGGGAAAAATAGATGGACTTCTATTTTTGATGAAAGTGTGAGTGATCACAGTGTGAGTGATCAAAGTCTATTTTTAGACTGGCTGTCAAAAATAGAAAAGTCAAATATTATTATCTCACAATAATATTTGGACTATAAACTAAATCTTATTCTCTTGGAGCACTTCAGTTTGAGCTACAGAAGTGGCACATGCAGCTGTCAGAAGGAAATACGCTTTTCTTATGATTCATTTGAGTTGTTGCATGCATGACTTCAGTTAGAACTCAATCAGTTGAGTTTGGTGGAGTTGATAGTGGAGTTGATGGAGTTGTGTTCAGTTTAGCTTTGTTAAACTGGTTGTATTTAGTCTAACTGGCAAATAGACTAGAGATGAGTTGAGTGAATTAGTTATTAATTAATTCACAAGTTATTAACTCATAATACAACTAATGAATACATCAGTTAACTCAATTGCATGTCAGTGCATGTTCAGTTCAACAGGGACAGGTGGTAGAGAATCAGATTGCTATCAGTTGTGACTATAGTTGTGCATCAGATCTTGCACAATCAAGGGATTGAGTATGCCAATGAGTTTGCTCACGTATTTGGCCCACATTTTAGCCTTTGCTCACGTCCACAAAGAGTGAGTGACTATTTTGCAGGTGAAAATCGAGTTTGGGAAGCTATTCTCATCAGTTCTTGAGCAGGTATTGAGCAGCGGAGGCAGGCAAGCAGTGGAAGAGATTTGGAGATCAGATCTGAGCTATATTGTGTGTAACAGAGGTGGAGATACTTGTGAGAAGTATTATGTTGTGTAATGTTACATGACTCAATCATTAATATACAGATAGTTGGGGTTTTTAGCGCGATGCTTTCCTCGGGATACATACTGTGTTAATGTGTGAATGCTCTTGATGTTTTATTGTTATTGATGCTGCTATATTGTTGATCAACGTAGAGGAGCTTATGTATTGTGTATGTTTTCCGCAATAGTACATGATCAGGATAATCTCCATTGAATATGTGTTTAATTATTCAAAATTTCTACAGTTATTAAATCGAGAGTGCACGAGAAAATCAATTTTCATGTGCTACGTGTCACTTGCTAACGGTGATCATGTAGATTTTAGAAATACCATTTCCAGCCTTTAAGACACGCGAGATACCACTTACCGCTTTCCTGCTAGAACTCAAAGAAGTTAAAATTCTTTTTAATAACCATATCACATTCATTTGAATGATTAACTTGCTTGCATGTTCTAATGCGATATGCATCAATCTCCTCTGATAAAATGATCACCATTTCTCTATGATTTTAGTCACTCTCATTCATTGATCTGACTGATCCAAAAAATATGGTGTGAACCAATCACAAATTGCCATATCACCTTCTCTGCTCACATCATCCAGAACCCGTGACTCATTTTCGGGTTGCCACGTGTCCTGCTAATGTAGGCATTCACTGTTGACATTTTATTGGCTCTAACTTCTCCATCCGAACTCGGATTTATGCGTTGTTTTCACCATTGGACTGGTATCAACGAGCACTTAGACATGATCCCACTTTCATCTACATTTGAAGACTTTGATCCGGAGGCAAAACTGAATCCATTTTGGATTTCTCCTCCCCACTGGAAGCTTTTGGTCCACCAAAAGCTGGTTTTAGCTGTCGAGTAAGTGAGGATAAAGTTCCCTCACTTTTCCCATCTCTATCCATCGTGCTTTACTTGGATTTTTACCTTTGAGTCCAACTCGAAGATACTCAACATTTCCCCGTCGCGAAGTTCTTATCTTCCTGTCAAGAACGGTTTCCTCATGTAGCTCATTGAGATACTCAGGCAAAATATCTTCAATGGAAGGTAGCTATCCTTGCTCTTCGGGATCTTCAATCAATGAAGCTTCATACAACCGCAAGTTTTCAACATTGACGACAAAATAGATTTGCATATAAGTTGGTAGATCTAAGCAGAAAGCATTTTCACCAATTTTGTCAAGTATTTTCAAAGGACCATATCTAACTGGTTTCAGATTTTTACCTTCCCCTTGCAGTATTTATTTTCTAATGTACAACCAAACTTGATCACCAACTTGGAAATTATGCTCAACTTGATGCTTGTCATGTCGTGCCTTATACTTTGCTTGGCTTCTTTCCAGCTATTCTTGTACTACCTAGTGAATTTCCTGGATTTGTTCAATGAACTTGGTTGCTTTGTCCACATCACTGTGTCCATCAACTACAATGTCTTTACCAAAGAAAAAATCCAAGGGAGACTTTGGTATAAACCAAAGCAAGTCTCAAATGGAGATCTATGAGTAGAAGAATGTTTTGCATGGTTGTAAGCATGCTACACATAACACAAATGCTCATCCCAAAGTTTGGGATGCTTGTTGCAATATCCTCGAAGAAATTGTATCACTATCCTGTTGACCACTTCTGTCTAACCATCTGATTGCAGATGAAATTTTGTGCTCTTCTTTAACTTTGTGTCCATTAACTCCCATAGACTTGACCAAAATTTCCCGACAAATCGAGAATCTCAGTTGGATACAATAGAAGTTGGTAACTCAAAATGAACCCATATATTTTGAAAGAACAACTTTGCAGTTTTTTCATTGTGACTTGTTTATTACATGGTGTCAAAATACACATTTTACTGAACCTATCCACAACTACATACAAATAATCATGACTCTTTCTAGACTTTGGCAATCCCCCAACAAAATCCATGGAAACACTTTCCCAAGGATGAGAAGGAATTGGAAGTGGAGTATACAAGCCTAATTTTCTATTACTTGGCTTACTTGTAGCACACATAGTACATCCTTTAATATATCTAGAAATTGTCTCATTCATTCGTGGCCAATAGAAGAATCTTTGTAATTGTGCAACTGTTTTACTTACACCAAAATGACCTGATATGAGAGAAGTATGTGCTTCTCGAATTATATTAACTCTTTCAGTTTATGGAATGCATAACTTTCCCAAATGATATAAGAGTTTGTCCTTTATGACATAATCCAATCCTTCTACCTGCTTTCCATGACTTAAAGTTGCATATACATCCTTAAAATCTGTGTCTTGAGCATATTGTTCAATGTAACTTTCATGAATTACTAATTTATGCTTAAGTATTGTGGATGCATTTATAATTGGTCTCGATAACATGTTTGCAACCTTATTATGTATGCCCTTCTTATATCTGATAACAAGATGGAATTTTTGTAGAAAACCCATCCACCTGTAATGTCGTGATTGTTGCAATTTAGTTTGTGAGAGTAAGTATTGTAGTGGTTGATGATTTGTATGTATGATTGTTTCTTTACCCATTATGTAATGTTTCCATTTTTTAACAATCTGAACTAATGCATACAATTCTTTATCATATGTAGGATAGTTAACTACTGCTGATGTGAATGTCTCAGAATGAAAGCATATAGGCTTCTTGTGCTACATCAACACTACCCCCATGGCATATTCACTTGCATCTGTCTCAATCTCAAGTGGATGTTGAAGATATAGCAGTGCTAGTATTGGTGTTGTACTGACCCTTTCTTTCAATGTGTTGAATGCTTTCTATTGTTTGCCTCCCCACTGCAACACTTGTTAAATCATGTAAAGGAGCTGAAATCAAAGAAAAGTTAGCATTAATCTTTCTCCAACATTGTGTTGCCCCTAAGAAACTTCTAACTTCTGTAGCAGTATTGGGCTTAGGCCAATTTACAATAACTTTGACCTTAGAGGGATCTATCTTCATTTCACCACCCCCTACAATATAACCCAAATAATTCAAAGATGTTTTGCCAAATTCACATATTGATAGTTTTACATAGAGATTTTCTCTTTTCAAAACATCTAAAATCTTCTTTACATGATTTACATGTTCATCCCATGTTCTATTGGAAACAAGAATATCATCTAAATAGACTTACAAAATCATCAATGAATGGTCTAAATACATCATTCATGACTCACATGAATGTAGCTGGAGTGTTAGTTAAACCAAAAGGCATAACCATCCATTCATCGAGTCTGTTAGCGCTTGGAATTCACCTAGGCTGAGATAGACAAACTCTCAAGGCTACATCAAACCATTTCACCTCGTAGCTAGCCCTACGAGGTATGAGAAGGCTCTCTCGGGTCAGATTCGGTAGATCTTTCAATATGATAAGCTGACCAATTAGGAATAAAGATTTTAGGCTAGTAAATTGATAAGGGAGGTTGATTTAAAGATTTTTTTGGGGTTTTTGGTGGCAATTGGAGGGAGTGCAATCCAGGGTGCGGGGATTGGGCTCAGTTTTTGCAGGGGAATCTTTGGGGCAAGGTAGGAGTGAGTGTTGATGCCTTAATCTGAGATGGATGATCAGGAATGATAGAGGAGGAGCTAAAGAGGGCAAACAACAACTTTGAATCCTCTTTAGACAGTGGAAAACATAGATATTGAACAAAATTAAAAGCTGAGCATGGCATGCATGAATTCAAACTTTATCACTTCATCTGTTCAATTAGTAGCAAAGAAAGAGATGAAACACATAAACACACTTACAATAACATGTAGAGAACACACCATCAACACAACAATCCACAAGAATCCACAATGATGTCTGCAAAACCCTGGCCTTCCTTTTCCTTAAATTGCAGTAATAGATGTACAATATACAATAATGCTTCTCCCACAAGAGTCCAACCATGAAAATGAGCAAGAGAAGGCATAATATAGACCATCTAACTCCTTTCCCAACCTCTAGGGGTCGAGCTCAGCTTCCTAGGAGCAGTTTGAACTGATTCTAAACTAAGCACTAGATAATAGGTAGTCAAACAACTTGCCTCTATTACTTAGCTAACTCATCCATGCATTAATTATTCACTTCTTACATCAAGGAAGCTTCTAGAAGGGTAAAGAGAGATAAAATCTATCAATGTGCCATGAAAATTGTACATTCATCCATCATCTACAAGTAAAGATCATCAACCAAGGTGAAAACAGTGTTTTCTGGCCTGAAAAGTCAAAACTGCCAAATTCAGCTCGAGTGGTCGCGCCCCCTGCTCGAGTGGTCGCGCCCCTTTGCAGAAACTTTTGAGTGGGTTCCACTGGTCCAAATCAGGTGCAAGATGGCGCATTGGAAAGCTTGGTCTGTCTACTTTCCATCCCAAGTGGAATTTCTGGATTTGGAGTTGATTTGACCCCTCAAAAGTCATTTCTCCCAAGGTCACTTTCTGCAACTCAAAAAGTGGGCAGAAAGTCATTATTTTGATGTATTTTGAGCTTTTGGAGGCTCAAATCTCAAAATCAGGCTTCTCCCAAGTATAGGTAATTTTAGTCTTTACATACCCTTTCCAAAAATGTCAACTTTTTGCAATTCTGAGCAATCCTCACGAGTGGTCGCGCGGGGGGTGAGACCACTCCACAGGCAAAAACCTGTAAATTTCCAAAATGCCCCAAAACTCTCAAATTTTTTTGATTTTGCTGCTGGATGAAGGCTAATGAGTACCATGGTGAGTGAGGGATGCCTCAGCCAAGATACGGAGTGGGTTTGTCCTTTTCTTCTTCTTCTGGGCCTCTGACAGCTTCCTTTGGAGAATTTTCATTTTAGCCTTGCAAACATGCAATCTTGCCCAATAGTGTGTTTTCATGTTGCGCAGCAGCTCTTTGTCACGATTTGCCTTCTCCAACAATCTCTCCAAGTGTGCATTCACATGGATAAGCATGGACTCCCGGTCAGCAGGCAATGGGTCACCGGGCCTCCTATGGTTCAAAGTTCGATCATTGCAGATCCTCCATACCTCATCAAGTTCTTTTTCTTCTTCTAATTGTTTGGTGCGCTGTTCTAGATAAGTGATGGTCCATTGAGCCATTTGGAGCTTTTGCTGCAACACGAGGTTCTCCTCCTCTCTCTGCCTGATAATCTCATAAAAATCTGAAGAAGGAGAGCGGGCATCACGACCAATGAAATCATCATGTGTATCACCAGCTCTCTCATCCTCAATCATGGGCTGCTTGCCCTCCCGTACTGCCTCTGCTGATGAAGAATGCGAGGCCCCTTCCACCTGGTGTGGAGATAACACTCGCTGATCTGAAGAAGATGACGAGACCCCTTCCACCTGCTGTGGAGAAAATACTCGTCGAGCTGCTGCAAATAAGGTCCTAGGACCTCTCTGATAGGTGACCCGAGGTGAAGAAGCCACATGTCTCGGAACAATAATCTCGGGCTGGTGTGATGGACCTCCCACCTCATGAATGACCTCTGGCTCTGGCTGTGGCTGTGGCTGTGTGAAGAACTCACGGGAGATAAAATCTGCCCAAGAAATGCCCTGCTGACTCAGCTGATGGGAAACAACCATCTGGATGAGACCATGATGACACAAGCTCCTGAGCTGCTGAGCTGGGGACTGCCTCTGAAACTTAGAGACCATCCTCTGAATGTCATGAAAGAGATAAGCCGGGATGTTCATCATCCTCACCCTGGTGAAGTGCATCAGCATGCGGATGTGACAAGCAAATACCCGTGAGAATCTCCCCTCGCATGTGAAATAGTGCATGATAAGCCGCATGATAGGAGCATACTCCTCTCGGAGGAATCTGAAAGGAAAGTTCCCTGACAAGTTGTGTATGTATGTTGGCCTGACATATGGCTCAAAGTAAACAAAATCCAGCCACTTGCGCTTTGGCCACACCTCACCCACATTGGGTATCCCGGTAGCCTGTGAGATGGCCTCTGGAGAAAGCACAAAATTCACCCCTGCAAGGGTGACCTGCCCGTCATGAAGGTGTAGGACAAATAGCCGGGCCAACTCTCTATGATGCTGAATCTGTGACAGCCTCTCGCAAAACTGATAGCAAGCCATGTGCTGAAAACAAGCCACTGCCAATGGGCAAGCCTGCAACTCTGCCAATGATGTGGGCTCTTCCCTCTTGTGATGACCACCCTTACCTCCTTTGCGAGGCCTCCGCTATGTCTCAATCTCAGTGGATGAAGATCGGTCATCACCTTGCTCATTAGTCTCAGTGGTTGACATGGTGTTATTGAGCAAGGTGGAATAAATAAGTCAAGATGACTGCTGCCCCGCCTGCAAAATGCTGTGAAGTATGCTGTTTTCAAGGGGAAAAATCATGAGGGAAATGTTAGGGGAGGGAATTTACATAAGGAAAGGGAAAATATATATATAAACAACAGGGAATTTCGAAGAAAACAATCACACAATGTTAAACATGTCATTCTATCTCTCATCATTTGCAAATTAATACTTTATTAGGGAAAATTTGTATTTTGAGCACCAAGGGAAAGGACAATAAAAATCTCCATCATGGAGGAAATAATGGCATGGGCACAGGGGAATAGGGTAGCATCAATGATGTACAAGTAACAAGCTGCTCCTTTGCTTATTTTGTCTTTTAATGCCTTTCATAAGCATACTCTGTTTTTTCACATGTAAAAATGGCCATTTGATGCTAATGGAAAACAGGGGTTTTGGGTATTTGATTACAAGGGGAAGAGAAGGGTTGCTGTGATTATTTTGCAATGGAAGGGAGAGGGATTGTATCAAGGGAATTAGGGGAATGAGGGGATATAGGGAATTAGGGTTAGGGAGTAATGAAACCTATTAACAAAGTTTGCCAACCAATTTTCACAACAGCAGTCTTTCAATAGTGCTGGCAGCTTCATAATTGCATTTGTCATGAGTGAATTAAGGTTTCATTGCATGTTTTGACAATAGGGAAGGAGATTCAATTGCATAGGGAGTTTGAAGAAGGGATAGGCAATTGAATTGGGTTTTTCATGAGGGGAATAGGTAGGAAAACAGAGTCTAGGGAAAGGGAGATGATACCATGTTAATGCACAAACCCTAGCACAGCAAAACTGCTCCTTTTTGATAGCTAGCAGCTGGTACATTTGATAAACTTTGTCATGATTTTCACACAGCTTCTAACCTTTGATATTTACAGCAAGATGACATTTTTCTTTTGTTTTTTATAAGGCTATGCAAGTTATATTTTTTACTCTGTTTTTGTGTGATTATAAGCATGCCTTGTCATCATTTTCTTTTCTTTTTACTATATTTGTTTTCATTCTTTTGCTGTGCAATTTACATATATAATTTGCTGTGTGTAATAGTGTAGGGTTTGAGCATGATGCATGGTAGAAAACTAGGGTTTGAAATAGGGTTTAGGAGGGGTTAGGGTTTCATGGAATTTGGGGTAGGGTTTTAGCGCTTCTTTGCAAATGAGATTAATGAAAATGACACTCTAACACATGTGAATTTATAATGGGAAAATAATGGAAGGGAATAAAGGAAAAATTACCTTGAAAAACAAACAATACAACCTAACATAAGCTTGCAAAGACATCAAGTCACTTAACCTATTTTTCATTAATTTCTTGCATGATATTTATGACCATAACCCTCCTTTGGATCCATGACACAATTCAAAACTTGATAAAGGAGGCATACCTTGTAGAATCCACGAGCGAATTTGAGAGAAAATTGAAGTTTGGGTGAGTTTTTGTGAAGGCGGAACGAGTGGTCGCGCCCCTCCTTGGAGTGGTCGCGCACCCTTGGAGTGGTCGCGTGCGACCAAAAATACACTGCGAAAATTGGATGGAGTGGTCGCGCACCACCCAGGTGGTCGCGCACCCCTGTGGAGTGGTCGCGCACCCTCCAAAGCCTGGAATTTGCTGGAAATCGCCCAAATTCGCCCTCTTTGCCTCTTGCTTGTAATTTTTCACTCTCAAATGCACAATGAAACTTTGCAAGGAGGGAATTTACCTTTATAGGGTCGTTTTAAAAAAATTTGACTTTAGAAACCCACTTTATAATGTTTTCATTTTGCATTCTCTTTTAACACTGTTTTGGAGTTCATTTTGTCCTGAAATTAGCTCTTTGAGGCGTTTGACTTCGTTCTTTTTGCAGGTTGACCATCTGATGGGCTGTGGCGAAGGAACCAGGGTTGTTGCCGGCACTTTTGAAAACTTTTGAAAATTTCTTTATTTTTACAAATTTCTCATGGCCTTGAACTTAAAAACAGGGTTTTTAAATCCAAGGCATTAAATGACCTGTAGCTGATGAAAATAACAATGAAACATATGTACATACCTCCTTCTGGCTTGCTGGGCACTCACTGAATTTGAACTCATGACCTGGCAGTGATTTTGACTCAAAACCCTAGACCTAAGACCGGGGACCTCAAGACAAAAATAAAAACAAACATGACTCAATTTCATTGTGGTATGACCTGATCCAGCAGAGCCAAGAAGGGAACAAAGACCAGCCCTCCATTCAGTTTTATGGCATGCCTAGCGGGATGCAAAACTGACACTAATGAGACACCTACCTATGCATATGCAAAGAGCTATTGATCACTGATGGAGGGCTCAAGACCGACACTAACAGAGTCCTTGCTTCGTTTTGAAAGAAGTCTTCCATACATCCTGTTCTGCAATTCTGATCTGATGGTAGTTGCTCCACAAGTCCAATTTAGAGAAGTAAACTGCGTCTTTTAACTGATCTAACGAATCATCAATACGAGGAAAAGGATAATGACTCTTTATGGTGATTTTATTTAATGCTCTAAAATCAATGCACATTCTCCACGAACCGTCTTTCTTTTGCACTAACACAATAGGTGATCCACACAGTGATGTGCTTGGTCTAATAAACCCTTGATCGATCAACTCTTGTACCTGCTTCTTTATCTCTGCATTCTCTAAAGCTGATAACCTGTACATTCCAATGTTAGGTAGTGGAGCATCTTACTGCAAATAAATCTCATGTTCTATCTCTCGCTTGGGTGGAAGCCCTTTAGGCTCTTGAAATAACATATCATAATCAGAAACAACTTTAACTAGATCTACTTTTTGTTTAGAGTTACAACCTTGGAATGCATCAGATTTATCAATATCCTTTTCTTTTACAATCATAAGTAAAAATTGTTTACTTGAATTTACAATTATTTTCATCTATCCTGAATTTATGAGAGAGAAATTATCTTTGAGTTTATGAGCCTTTACAATATATTTAGTTCCATCCTTAGTGAGTTTATACTTATTTTCAGTTTGATAGAAGATAGCATTTCTATCGTACAAGTATGGACTTCCTAACATAATTCCACATATGTCCAATGGGACTATGTCTAACTCAACCTCATCTACAAACTTTGACCCAATAGAAAAACAAAGTTTACATTGTTTTGTAACTTGTATCTTAGTTTTATCACACACCCAACCTAATGGATATGGCTTTTTATGAGGTTTTGTTTCTAGACCCAACTTCTTTACAGTTGCTTCATAAATCATATTAACTTGTGACCCACTATCGAATAATGTATCAATTTTAGTATGCTTGGAAATGACTCTAATATGAAATAGCTCATTTCTTTTCCTCTCATCATTATCATTATCAACAGAATGCGAAGAAGTACTTCTAGCTGCTTTAGAATCTTTACCTTTTATACCTGTAGTTGTAACCATTGTCTCGTCACCTGAATCTGATCCCAAGTCCTTTTGAATAGCAGCAACATTCTTTCGCTCTTTACTCCAAAACTTCTTGGGCTTAAATTCCAGATGCAATGACCAGCAATGTGCCTCATCGTGTCCTTCCTTCTTACAATGATTTCATGAAGGTTTATCCTTCTTCACAGTGTATGTTTTCTTCTCCTTCCATTTAAGTTTCTTTTTTCCTTTATTCTTGCTTTCAATAGGCTTGGATGATTTCCCAACATCTTGGGTTACATTTTTACCTCTAGCTTCTAGATGAGTTTCTTGAACTGATACATCATCTAAGCTAGTTGGATTAAACATAAGTATGGTATGCCTCAAATAACTATGAAGACCACCTATGTATTTCAATAATGTCTCTGGTGGGTCCAATGATATGCTTAATGTTAAAGCTCTCTTACGGAATTCCTGAGTATAATTTTGAACACTTTGACCTTTTAATTGACGTAGTGTTTGCCAACTCATCATTGCTTGTTGCATATAAGCCAAAGGATAAAATTTCTTTTTAATAGCATAAACAAATTCATTCCAAGTTGAAATGATTTTACCACGCTTTTGGAGATTTGCTTGTGTCTTGCCTTCCCACCATACAAGTGCGGTTCCTCCAAGTCGAAGGCTAGCAAGTTGGATCTTTTTCCTTTTTGAAGCAACCTTTTGCACCCTGCAATATACTTCAATTTGTCTTATCCAATTATCAAGATTTTCAGTGTTAAGTTCTCCATCATAAATTAGCAAATCAAATTTTACATCTAATTTGATCAAAGAGGATTTCTTCTTTTTCTTTATTGAAGAACTAGTTTTATGAGAAGAATACGATGATGATGACGATGATGGTGATGATGGAGGAAGCATTCCTCCTTTTCCTTTATCTTCTTTATCTGGAAGAATAAAAAGAAAAGGTTCCTTTGCTCCTTTGTCTGGTTTAGGTGATGAAGTGCCTTCACCTTTACCCTTTTTAAACTCATTATACATCTCTTCCACCATTGCACGTATCATCATAAAACTATCCAAGAATTGGGATTCTGATCCAAGTCGATTTTCATTTGTCATCCTTCTTTGTGAAAAGACCCTTCCAATCTCTGAATTTGCCTCGACAAGTTCACCTTCACCTCGTCCAAGCCTCAACCTAGTAAGCATTCAAATCTCCACGCAAACTTGTCAAACCTTAAAAACATTGTAGCTCTAATACCACTTGATCCGTTAATGAAAAAGGTAGTATAGACTATGTGTGAATTTGCTTATGTTACTTAGTGCAATAGATCGAAAATATTGCGAATAACATAAACACATAAACAATTTGAAAACACATTCAAACATATCAGCACAACCAACTTTAATAAAGGAGTTCACCAGACTTCCTGGCTACATCTCTTGGTCCTTTCGCTTCCAGTGCTAACCTCTTTATTTTGTCTTCAAATTGTTATATGAGCTCAAAAACAAAGTCTCAAATGAGAAAATGAACCTCTCCATTGCGTTCAGCTTGAAATTTCGAGTCAAATGAGTATAAACTCGACCATATTTGGCCACTATGACCTCCAGACCCCCTGGAATGGTCCAAAACCAGTTTCATTGGTTATCCCCCTATGATATGCTATTGATATACCATATATAGTTGCAATTTGCGGTGAATGTGGGATAATGCGATAACATAAAATCAAAGGATAAACCAAAGGATTGGCATTCGTGGGGTTGACCCCAATCGTCCGACCTTTCCTCAGCGGAGATCTCAACACCAAACAATCTAACGGCTATCGCGTCACTCGCTCGCCAACTGGCTTGGATGATCTCCACCGTCAATCAATCCCACATGATCCAATGGCTATCGCATCATCCGCTCACCAACTAACCTAGACAATCACTGCTCTCGATGTGACCCGTCCAATAGAACGATTTTCACGCAATCTCGCACAGATTTTTGCACGACCGTTATCAAATCGAGAGCGTGCAAGAAAAGTAGTTTTCCCGTGCTACGTGTCACTTGCTAAGGGTGATCACGTAGGTTTTAGAAATACCATTTCCAACCTTTAAGACGTGTGAGATACCACTTACCGCTTTCCTGCTAGAACTCAAAGAAGTTAAACTTCTTTTTAATAACCACATCGTGTCTATTTGAACGATTAACCTGCTTGCATGTTCTAACGCAATATGCATCGATCTCCTCTGATCAGACGATCATCATTTCTTTGTGATTTCAGTCACTCTCGTTCGTTGATCTAAGTAATCCAACGACTGTGGTGTGAACCAATCACAAATTGCCACATCACCTTCTCTACTCACATCATCTAGAACCTATGAACTCATTCCCAGGTTGCCACGTGTCCTGCTAACATAGGCATTGAATATTTACGTTTTATTGGCTATAACTTCTCCATCCGAACTCGGATTTATGCATCATTTGTACCATTAGACTCGTATCGACGAGAAATTCGACTTGATCCCACTTTCATCTGATCCGGAGACAAAACTAAATCCATTTTGGATCACTCATGACAACTCATTACAGTTTTGTAGACATCAGAAAACAAACTTGGCCTATAATACCCAACTCTCAAGATCTTGTTTGTTGTAGTTTTCCAATAAAGGTGACATCCACAATCACCCTTATGAAAGTCATTCATTACCTCCTTTGCTTCGCTTTCAACTAAACAGCTCAACAAAATCCCCCCCGGATCCTTCCAGAATAAAACATTATCTAAAATACAATATCTTTTAGCCTTCAACTCCAATGATCTGGCCTTAATTTTTGACACACTCGGTGGAGAATTCAAATGCTGAAGCACATAAAAAATATCGGAATGCGAAGTAGATGAGGTAAAAATTTGTGATTCATGAACTAATGGATCAACCACTTCTTATTCAAACATTGCAACAATAATATTGATATCCAGAGCATGTATATTGGATTCTGCCATCAGATTCGCCAAACCTTTCCCTTTGACCAGCTTTGTAGGCTTAATTTCGAGGTCATACTCCAACATTGCAGCAATCCATTTACCTCGCCTACCTTCAAGATCATTCTACATCAAAACATCCTTGACTGCAGCATTTGGAACATAGGAAACAATATGGGAATGAAGAATGTACACCCAGAAATCATTCAAATCTTTTACTAAGGCCAAAGCCTGTTTTTAATGATATTATACCTTAATGCCACATCCCTTATGGTTTTGCTAAAAAATGCAAGTTGCTGCTCTATTTTTTGGTCTTTTTTCTACATTAGGACAACAACCAATGTGTGTTCAGAAGCAAATGAAAAAATGATAAAATCCATAGTATAATCAGGATTGATTAAGATGGGAGCACAAGATAATGTAGTTTTGACTTGGTTGAAAGATATCCTTGCATCCTCGGACCAAATTACCTCACTATCACTTTTAAACATGTTAGTTATTTCTCTTAGATGTTCAACAAGGTTAGGAATAAACCTTCTAAAGAAGTTGATCTTACCATTAAAAGACTAAATTTCCTTCTTGTTTCTTGGGTAATGGTTGGATTGCCTCGATTCTTGCGGGATCTATGCGAATGCCCTCCTTTGATATGATATGACCAAGTAATTTTCCTTCTTCCATAGAAAATAAACTCTTCTTCGAATTTAGGGATATGTTGAATTTCCTGCACCTCTGGAAGACTATGCTCAAATGATGCAAGTGGTCCTCATCTATTTGGGAGAAAATTGTGATATCATCAAGGTAAATAACCAAAAACGCATCCTTTTCATTAGCGAAAGCAATGTCCATTGCTCACTGAAATGTAGCTCCTGCATTTTTTAGCCCAAAAGGCATCTTGGCATACATGAAAGTGCCTTACAGTGTAGTGAATGTTGTCTTTTCTTGGTCATCAGGATGGACCAAGATTTGATTATACCCAAAATATCCATCAAATAAAGAAATTATGGTAGAACCCACTACCCTTTGCAAAATGTGATCCATCTTTGGGAGAGGGTAATTATCTTTCAAGGACACTTACTTCAAATTTCAAAGTATTGTAGGCTGGATGTTTGTGAATCATAGCTTTGGAGCTAGTGTACATTTTGCAGTAATATAATAGACAGTTGCGGTTATTATCTTTGGATTCTTATAGTATGTTTTTGTGACAGTGTTTTCTCTGATATTTATTTTCCCACCATCTCTGTGCTTTTCTTGTGATCATCTCATGAGTTTTAAACATAATTCATAGGTTATATGCTTTGTTTTGTTGAGATTTTCATGCAAGTGTTCTTTCTTCTTGATGAATTAATTCATGGTTACATGCTCATTTTGATCTTCTATCTTTTCATCTCTACACCACCCTGACAACCTATTTCTATCATTGATCATGCCTACCTTGCCCCATTATATCTCTGCAATTGATCATTAGAAACCTTAGCCTAGTTCCTAGATTTATGAGCTTCATGCAACAAACTCTAAAATCAAACACCATTGAGCTTAATATCTAGCCTAACATCTGAATTCCCTTTCTAGTCATTTCATTGGTTGTGAGATTCTTGAGAGAGCCCTCTCTGATTTGGTAGGGATAGCTGCCAAGTCTAAATATTGGTTTGAGGTTACCTCCTGGCTTCCTTTCTCAAGCTTGGGACACTGAGGAGTGCTAACAATTTACAAGCACAATTGTATTTTCTTATGCCCAACTTTCTGATGAAATGTTTGAATTTGATTTCACTGTCATTAAGGTTTTAGTATTTTCTTTCCTATTTAACCAAAGAATGTGAACATATTCCTCTTTCAACTGTTGTCATTCTCTTTCCTATAACTTTGTCATATAAATGTTTTTACAGGAGTCTAACTTGATGCATTTAGTTTTGTTAACAAGTTATTCTTTCTTTCTTTGAAATTGAAGAGGTTACTATCCCTTTAATTGAAATATATTTACCCTATTACAAAGTGTTTTAGTAGAACGTATGGTCTAGACCCTCCTCCCTTAGATGAATACTTCACAATTTCAGTTTCTTATCCCTCTTACATATCATTTAGTATTTTTATTAATAAATATTAACATAGTTATCACGTTTTCTTATTTATATAGAGGTATTACTTTTTCAATCCTATTAATTAATTTTCCTTCCATGTTTCCAACTTGGGTTGCTTCAATAGCTTACAAGATATTCAGGTGCCTTTACCAGGTCATATGTTCCTATACTCTTGGACTCTTTCCTTCTTACATGTGGTTCCTATGTTCGTGGCACAACTACCAAGCTTTTGTCATCTATTTTTAGTTTTATAAGCTATTGTTGTTACTTTGCACTTCCATTTTGGAAGATTATAAATTTTAGGCTTCCATGTCTGTATATGTATTTTTGTTGTGCATATTCACAATCCAGAACTATTGTCAACTGAATGTATTGAGGTCAAATTTAATTGAACCATTTTTCTAATTTGGCAATGTAATGTCCCCGACCACTTAGGAAGCTTATGACAGAGTCCAGTAGCCTAAAATGGTTCCCATAGGATAAAGAGGGGAGAAATTTAATAAGCGAACTAAATTTACCTAGGGAAACATTATAGAAGTCTAAGGGGGTGAAAAGGGGACATTTTCTAGGCAAGTGAAAAGTCACTTTAACTTTATAAAGTGAAAATAATATAAAGTGACTTTATGAAAGTTAAAAGGGTAAAATGGCTGCAAAAGTGGTCATAAGTTTATAAAAGAAAAAAAGTGAGGAGACTCTCGTCATTTATTCACTTTTGTTTTTGAGAAAAAAGTTATTGGCGACTTTTTGGAGAGGATTTTAGGGTTTTTGAAACCCTAGCCGCCATCGTTGGTTTTAGTTTTGAAACTATACACAAACTGGTTCAAGGACTGAAAGCACTTAGATTTCACCATTGGAATTCAAAGGAGAAGATTATTTGCATGAGATATTGAGGTGTTGTGGTGTTATTAGTTGATTTTATCCACTGATATTTTGTTTTCTACATTTATTCTTATGGGGGGATATTTCAAGACAAATCTGAAGTCAAAGCCATTATGGAAGAGAGGGCAAGTTTCTCTCATTTTTGTTGGTCGAATCACTTGAAGCAAAGGTTGGGCTTAAGGAAAAGAATAGGGAATGAGTTATGGCCACTGGTGGACAATTTTCTTTGTGCCATTGAACGACTTTCTGAAGCATATATAGAGTTCCAACCATTTTTCTTTCTTGTTGGACAAGCCTTCTAGTTGGATTGAGATTCCTTGAGGGCAAAAAGGAGTCGAATCACTTTATCTAGCCATTGATTTCTGGGTCATTTTTCTACCATTAGAGGATGAGTTTACACATATATATTGGAACCAGAATATTTTCTTGTGTGTGTGGCTAAGTATACTCATCAGAAGGGGATGCTTTTTGGAGTGTATTGTGGAAAACGTTGGGTGGTTGCATATTATCCTGTGCTTGAAGTCTGAACTGTCAACTCACATCTGGGCAGTGTATATTTGAACCAAATGTTGAAATATAATTTCAAGAGGGTTGTGTTTTATATATATTTTCGCTAGCAACAACTTAACCCAAGTTTTATCACTTTATTTTCTCACTGTACATTCAATTTCAAGTGTAGAAAATGATAGTCTATGCTAATATTGTTTCAATATTGTTATATATCAACTAAATGCTATTTTTTTAGTCTAATATAAATGACATGAATTTATTTTGAAGTTTGTTAAGTATGTGTGGAGCAACATGTAAATGAATCTAGAAATAAAAATGATAGAAGTACCTACAACATGTTTTCTACCTCACTATTTGACAATATTTCCAAAATAAATTATATCAAATACACTCAAAAAATTAGTGAAATAACAAGGGTATTTTTGCAAGAGAATTTTACAAGCAGGGTTCATTTTGTTAATACAATACTATAATTATTATGTAATTTCAATTGTATGTCTACACAATTTCCTTCATGTGTTTATGTTCTATTTGTCAACAACTGGTCATGGTTTCTCTTGCTTTCACTGTATAACTAGTTAACACATTTGTATGACCATTTTATCTGTATCATATTTTGTTACAACCATCTAGTTTACTTAGCTATATGTATTCCTTCAAATATTGAAATGTTCTATCTCCTATATAGTAATTTTTGTTAAAATTGTTTCTCTTAAGGACTAAACTATTTTAGCCTTTCGAACAATCCATACAAATCCCATAGTTATTGGTCTTTTACAATAACCATAATGGAACAAATTTTGCTAGATTCCTATATGTGATACCACAGTATACTGTGTAACTTTCATTATTTATAAAGAATACCCTTGTACTTTTTCAGTAATCATTTTCTTGTTACGGTCTCAGCAAGTGTGTGCATATATATTAGTTAATCTTTAAAACAAAAATTAACTTAAACAATGGTCTATTGCTATTTTCTCTTTATCAAGATTATATTATATGATTCTAGGCCTCTATGTATAGCATATATATACTTTTATTACTTTAAGTCTCTTCATCTTGAAAACTAATTCTATGTTCAAGTTCCATTTCACATGGATAACCTTTTATAGGTTTTGATTTTAATAATTAGGGGAATTTTGAGGTCTAAAATGAGCCTCCTAAGGAAAATGTACAACCAAAATAAACTTTATAAGAACCAATAGTATTCAATATGATGATGTAAACCATGGGGGGTGATTCACCATTTTTTGAGTAAGAAAGTAAAATATTAAAAAATAATAAAAAAATAAAACTATTTTTTCCACTCATATTTTCAACTTATCTCCCTAAGGTTTTACTGAAATTTCTAGCGGGACTACTCATTAGATGCAAAATTTAATTCCTCATCTAATGAGTACCCATGTTGAATATTTTCGATGGACTCTGCTACACGAAAAATGAGAAATACATTAAAAACCGTAATTGTGATCAAGTTTTTCATGTATTTCTCATTTTTCATATAGTAGGGTCCATATAAAGTATGAAACATGGGTACTCCTTGGATGAGGAACCAAATTCTACATCCAACTAGTGTTTCCGCTCGAAATTTGAGTAAACCCATAGGGAGATAAGCTGAAAAAATAGTTTTTCCTTTTTTCCCTCTAAAATTTGATGATGTATTCTAACATTATTTTATTATTTCCACTATTATTTTATAATTTCCTTAGAATGCCCATTTTAAACCTCAAAATTCCCCTAATGTATAGCTGAAAAATGCCTATGCATATGTTGTATTCTAATACTTCCAATTTACTAATGTAGGAAATCTATAATGTTGGTCAATAATTGTCATTGATGTTAATATGAGCACTGATAAAGATAATGATGACATGGATGATTGTTGAAGGTCACACTTGGAGTCCTAATGAAGAAGCCCTTGTCCTAATGAAACCCTAGCTATATGATGTCCTTGTTCTTGATGAAGAAGCCCTCCCTTATTCCTTGATTCATGAACATACATAAAGAAAATGATTTTTATTAACATTTTGGGGGATCATCTTAAAATGCCTATTTCACCAACTTATAGGGGACAATTTTCCATTTTTAACGAGCTATCACTCGCCCTCTAACTCCTCCTAGTCTATGAGAACATGATTTTTTAAGATGATATAAATATATTCATTACCCTAGCCGACCTAAGCCTACCTATATATGTCGGCTCCGTGACCAAGAGATGTCTCTTCATTGAAGGTCGAAATCAATATATATTGACACCTAAACACTTCATTTGAAATCAAGTAATTCAGAAAATAACATATGAAAAACAAATAACAACAAGGTGAGTTCACATATCGTGAACTAAGGGGGCCGAGGAGGATTTTGGAGCTTAAATGTGTGGGTAAATTATGTGATTGGAATAACTTAAGGACCTTAGACATGAAGAAGACCTGTGACACACTGAAGTTGATTTATTAACCAATTTTTGAGACTCAAAAGGTTCTGATCCTGTGTGAAAAGGCTCGGACCAATGAACACGAACTGCTGTAGACTAAGTGGGTTACTCTTACACCCACCATACCTTGGATTTGTTTGGGTGTCCAGATTAAAACCTTACCTCAAACTTGTTGGGTATAACCTCCTTATTTTACCACAGATACATTAGATCAAGGCTTAAACTATTTGGAACATTCAACAATTTGGATTTGAGTTTGTGGAGCTTGGTATAACACTTTGGAACTATGATTGGTGAAGTTGGGATCACCTACAACACTTCGAAACTGTGATTGGTGAAGCTCAAATCACCTACAACACTTCGAAACTGTGATTGGTGAATCTCGGACCACCTACAACACTTTAGAACTATGATTGGTGAAGCTCAAACCACCTACAGTCACTCGGATCTCTGCCATTCACCCGTGGAGACTTATATCTATGGTAGCTTTGTTTTGTGATTGTGATTGCAAACATTGCGTGCTAAGGACCTATGATACCTCACCTGTGGAACTAGAATCAAGAATAATTATTTATGGAAGCCAATGAAGCATACCTCGGTTAAAGGATCATCCCATTAACATTTGTTGGAGCAAGTTATAGGCTAGTGTTGACTCTGAAGTAAATAGCTTTGAAGACTTGGACAATGGAGAATTAAGATCCTTGAGATAGTGGAGTATTAGGAGTCTTAGAGCATATTTGGAAGATGAAGAATTAGAAACCTAGAATATTGATCTTGGAGGCTTGTACAAGTGAAGAACTTGAAGATCTTGGACAGTGGGCATATTGGAAATCTGAAGCAGTCTTGTGGAGAAGATGATCAATTGTTGAAGTCTTTCATACACTCTATTTGTTAAAAATTGAAGGGTTGGAGCCTCTAAAACAAGGTTGGACCCTTGAGAAAGATAGGGTTGGATCCCTAGAGGTTGGAGCCTAGTGAATTTAAGGGTTGTAGACCTCAAACATTATTGTACTCAAACTATTGTAAAAAGAGGATTGGTGTCCTCATTTGTTCCTAATAAAATTCCTATTATTTATTTTCTTATTGTAATTGTGAATAATCTTAACTGGCATTAATTATAACAATTGAAAGAAATATTGATTCAACCCCCCCAGTATTTCAACAATTGGTATCAGAGCCAACTTCTTCATAATCAGCCTAACAACTGGAAGAAGGATTCTTAATCACAATGACCATTAAGGATTCAGGAAAAATCCCTCAATTTGATGGAACACAATTTTTCTTTTGGAAACATAGGATGACATTTTATTTAATGTCTGTTAGACCAAAAGTATGACAATCAGTTCAAGATGGGTATAAAGTTCC
The DNA here is from genome assembly GCA_031772625.1 of Pinus tabuliformis. Classification (NCBI taxonomy): domain Eukaryota; kingdom Viridiplantae; phylum Streptophyta; class Pinopsida; order Pinales; family Pinaceae; genus Pinus; species Pinus tabuliformis. The sequence goes on from CM062818.1 coordinate 1,244,776,599, forward strand.
ATCTTCTCCACCAACAGATCAGGGTGGAAGAACAATTTATATAGCAAATGCCAAAGCACTAAATTCCATAACAAGTGGAATTACTTATTTGGAATTTAGAAAAGTTATGAATTGTGAATATGCCAAGTAAATGTGGGACAAACTGTTTACTATCTATGATGGAGACTCCAAGGTCAAGAAGGCAAAACTCCAAACTCATAGAAGACAATTTGAGAGTCTTAAAATGGATGATGAAGAAGACATTGCAACCTTTTTCCTCTGAGTGGATGAAGTTTTCAACTCACTCAAAGGTCTAGGTGAAACTGTTGAAGAAAGCACAATTGTCCAAAAAGTTTTGAGATCATTTCCAGAATGATTCGGTTCCAAAGTCAGTGCCATAGAAGAAATGGAGGACTTGGATGACCTAAAAATGGACGAACTTCATGGGATTCTTATTTCATATGAAATGAGAAAAGGAATCCCAAACTTTAAGGAAGCTACATTTAAGGCTTCAAGAACATTGAAGAAAGGAAAAAATTGTAGCAGTGATGATTCCAATACTGAAACAGAACTAGCACAATTTGTTAAGAAACTAAGGAAAGGGTCCACACTCAAAGGTAAGTATCATCTCATTTGTTTTAAGTGTGGTAGAATAGGACATTATACTGCAAATTGTTCTCATAAACATGATAATGATGATGAACATGAATATAAAAAGAGGATATTCAAGAAGAAAGGGTCGAATAAGAAGAATTTCTTTTCCAAACAAGATGACTCAAATGAAGAAGAATTCTTTAATACAAAGAAAAAATAAACTAAAAATACCTTTCTACTCAGAAAGAATAATGATGAATCTGATGAATAAGATGACTATGTTGGAAGCAGTGAAGTATTATTCATGGCATTTACAAATGATGATGATTTCGAAAAATGTGAAGGAAATATAGATGAATTACTAATGAGTGCTATTGAAGAAAATGAGAAATTAAGGAAAAAGGTCATTTCTCTCAAAATAGAAAAGGAAGGAGCAAAAAGGAAGGAAGAACTTTTGAACAACAAGCTAAAAGAAAGAGAAGAGATATGTGAGAAACATGAAGCTGAAATTGTCTCTCTAAAGAAAGAGTTGAATCAGGTTAATAAGAGCTAGAAAAGATCTCAAACTCTTGATAACATCCTTAATACTCGGAGACCACAACATGATAAGACTGGAGTTGGTTTTAAGGATGAATCATCAAGTTCAAAAAAGAATGCCAATGAAGAAATTCAATGAAGCTATGCTGACATCCTTTGCAAACAACCAAAAGAGGAGAAATTATTCCACCAAGAACAAAGATCCACTTACAACAATCCAAGGAATGAAGGAAAGAAATCTCCAGGAAAGAATGTTACATCAAGTCAAGGCTATTCTAATAGCTATCAAATTATCTTTCTCGTTTGTTGTTTCTACTGTAAAAATTTTGGTCATCAAGCTAAGCATTGCGGGGCTTATAAGGATAATAGCTCAAGGAGATATATGGCCAATTATCAAAGCAAGTTGCTTAGCTCAAAAGAACAAGGTCAAATCAAGACCTATAATTCATTTGATCCTTTGGCTAAGTATGACCTATCATGTTCAAAATGTAATGATTTTGGCCATGATGCACAAAAATGTCCATTTATATCAAAAAGGGAAGAATTCAAGAATGAGGAACCCACTACAAATAAATGTGGCCTAGCTTTATGTGCACAAAGTGATGAAAATCAATGGTTTGTGGATAGTGGATGTTCAAGACACATGACAGGTGACCAAAAGAAGTTTATCTCATTAAACAAAAAGGATGGAAATGTATAATTTGGAAGTGGATTTGCTAAAATTGTCGGAAAAAAGATGGTTGCTCTTGTTAATGGGAAGGGAAAAACACAAAACACACTACTGGTAGAAGGACTCAAACATAATCTTCTAAGCATTAGCCAGATTTGCGACCAAGGACATAATGTTATCTTCAGTACTAAAGATTGTGAGATAAGAAAATCCTCTTTAGGAGAACTTGTGGGAAAATGAGTAAGAACATCAGATAACATATACATTTTGAGTAAAATTCAAGAAGAAAAATGCTATATGAGTCGAGCAGATGAAATTTGGTTATGGCACAAGAGATTGGGACATATAAACTTTGACAACTTGGTTAATATCAACAAAACAAGTGCAGTGAGGGACATTCCAGAAATTGTAAATCCGGAACATGTCGTGTGTGGCCCATGTAAACATGAAAAGCAAACTAGAACTTGCTTCAAGACTAAGGAATTATCAACATCAAAACCTTTGGAGATCATACATGCAAATTTATGTGGACCAACCATAACTCCAACACTACAAGGTGAAAGGTACTTTGCTCTATTTGTAGATGACTATACTAGAATGATGTGGGTATTCTTTATAGAGTTTAAATCCAAAGCTTTTGAATGTTTTAAGAATTTCAAAGCTCTTGTGGAAAATGAAAAAAGAATAAAAAATCAAGTGTCTTAAAACAGATAGAGGATGAGAATTTACTTCAAAGGAATTCAATGATTTCTGTTAAATACATGGAATCAAAAGAGAAATTTTCGTAGCTATAACTCCTAAACAAAATGGAGTAATGGAAAGAAGAAACGGAATTGTGCAAGAAATGGTGAGAACAATGTTACTAGTAGCTAATTTGCAAGCCAAGTTTTGGAGAGAAGCAATTGCGGCGGTGGTGTATACCTTGAATAGAGCCCAACTAAGACCAAATAATGACAAAACTCCGTACAAGTTATGGAGAGGAAGACTTGCTTCAGTGAAATATTTTAGGATTTTTGGAAGTAAATGCTTTATCAAGATCAATGATGACTCACTAGGCAAGTTTGATTCTCCTGTTGATGAAGGAATATTTGTGGGATATTCTACAAGGAACCAAACATACAAATGCTACAGTAATCAATTACGAAAGATAGTAGAAAGAATTAATATGAATATTGACGAGGCACTTATATAAAAGGGAATTGAAGTTCGTGAAGAAGATTCTATTCTTGAAGAATTTGAAGAAGATAAAACAAAGGAAGAAAATGATCAAGAAAATCAAAAGGAACCGTCTCAAACTCCATCAAAAGTGAAATTTGCTCAAAAACACCATCCAGACACCATCCAGAAGAACAGATTATGCAAAATGCAGATGATGGAATACAAATTCGAAGAAAGATGACAAATACACCAAGAAAAGATGATGTTGCCTTACTATCCATGGTAGAACCATAAAACTTTGCTCAAGCTAGTAAGGACCCTCATTGGGTGAATTTTATGGAAGAAGAAATGTTTCAAATCGAAAGGAATGAAACATGAGAACTTGTACCTCGTCCAAAAGATAAAAATATTATTGGAACCAAGTGGGCGTTCAAAAAAAAAATGAACGAAGATGGACAGATCATCAAAAATAAGGCATTATGGGAATTTTGAAGTCTAAAATGGGCCTCCTAAGAAAAATGTACAACCAAAATAAACTTTATAAGAACCAATGGGATTCAAGATGATAATGTAAACCATGGGAGATGATTCACTATTTTTTGAGTAAAAAAGCAAAAAGATTAAAATAATAAAACTAATTTTTCAACTCATATTTTCAACTTATCTCCCTAAGGTTTTGCTCAAATTTCAAGTGGGAGTACTCGTTCGATGAAAAATTCAATTCCTCGTCCAAGGAGTACCCATGTTGCATACTTTCGATGGAATCTGCTACACGAAAAATGAGAAATACATGAAAAATCATGATTGCAATCACGATTTTCATGTATTTCTCATTTTTCGTGTAGCAAGGTCCATCAAAAGTATGGAACATAGGCACTCCTTGGATGAGGAATCAAATTTTGCATCCAATGAGTGTTTGCGCTTGAAATTTGAGTAAACCCATAGGGAGATAAGTTGAAATATGAGTTGAAAAAATAGTTTTGTTTTTTTTTTTTTTTTTTTTTTGTTTTTTTTTTTTTTTTTTTCCCTCTAAAATTTGATGATGTAATATAATCTTATTTTATTATTTCCACTATTATTTTATAATTTCCTTAAGAGGCCTATTTTAGACCTCAAAATTCCCCTATTGCAAGGCTTGTTTGTAAATGATACTCACAAATTGAAGGAATTGACTTTGAAGAAACTTTTGCCTCAGTAGCTTGATTAGAAGCTATAAGAACGTTTTTGGCATTTGCTTGTTTAAAAGGGTTCCAATTCTATCAAATGGACGTGAAATTTGCATTTCTGAATGGTGACCTAAAGGAAGAAGTCTACATGGAGCAACCAAAAGGGTTTGATCTAGCAGAAGGAAAAGACTTCGTATGTAAGTTAAAAATGGCGTTATATGTATTGAAACAAGCTCCTAGAGCTTGGTACGCAAGATTGGATCATTATCTACAACAACAAGGTTTCAAAAAGGGGGTGGTAGGAAGTAATCTCTACATGAAGATGGACAAGGATAAATTGCTAGTCACTCTTGTATATGTTGATGATCTGATTTTTGCCAGCAATAATGATGAGATGAGTCATGAATTTGCTCAAAACATGTCGAAGGAATTCAAAATTTCTATGATTGGTGAGTTATCTTACTTCCTTGGATTACAAGTAATTCAAACTAAAGCAAGTATGTTCATATCCCAAGCAAAATATCTTAAAGACATGCTTAAGAGATATGGGATGGAAGAATGTGCTCCTATGAGCACACTGATGACTATAGATTGCAAATTAAGCAAAGATGATGAATCCCCTTTTGCAGATGCAATTGTTTACAGGTCAATAATTGGAGTTCTTCTATACTTAACTGCTTCATGACCTGATATTATGCAAGCAGTAGGAATGGTGGCAATATTTCAATTAGCTCCTATGGAATCCCATTTGTTCGTTGTGAAAATAATTCTCAAATATTTGAAAGATACTCCTGATTTTGGTCTATGGTATCCCAAAATCACAACTCTTACACCGATGATGATTGGGTTGGAAGAGTAGACTAGCGAAAAAGTACTAGCAGAAATGCATTCTTCATGGGAAACTGTCTTGTGTCTTGGCTCAACAAAAAAATATTCTATATCCCTCTCCACAATTGAAGTCGAATACATAGCAGCTACATATTGTTGTACACAATATTGTGGATGAAATAAGCACTAAAAGATGTCAACATAGAAACAAATCAACCTATCATAATCTATTGTGATAACACCAACGCCACCAGTCTTTCAAAGAATATGGTAATGCAGTCAAAGACAAAACATATTCCAATCAAATACCATTTTCTCCAAGAGCAAGTTGCATAACAGAATATCAGATTGGAATACATCAATACAAAGGAAGAAATTGCAGATATTTTCACAAAACCCCTACCACAAGAAGCATTTGGATATCTTCGCCAAAAGATGGGGGTCATTACTCTTACATCACATTAAGACAACACATTGACAGGGGTAGGAGCACTATGACAGGGGGAGCAGCATGACAAGAAGCAGTTTGATAGGTGGAGTACTTGGACACACCATTTTCCATTGATGTCAAAGGGGGAGAAAATGTCAGAAGAAGAGAGAATATTTCCATCAATGACAAAAGGGGAGATTGTTGGTCAATAAGTGTCATTGATGTCAATATGAGCACTAATGAAGATAATGATGACATGGATGATTGTTGAAGGTCACATTTGGAGTCCTAATGAAGAAGCCCTTGTCCTAATGAAACCCTAGCTATAACATGTCCTTGTTCTTGATGAAGAAGCCCTCCCTTATTCCCAGATTCATGAACAGTCATAAAGAAAAATATTTTTATTAAGATTTTGGGACATCATCTTAAAATGCCTCTTTCACCAATTTATAGAGTACAATTTTCCCTTTCTAACGATCTATCACTCGCCCTCTAACTCCTCCTAGTATATGACAAAATGATTTTTTAAGATAATATAAATATATTCATTACCCTAGCCGACCTAAGCCTACATGTATATGTCGACTCCATGACCAAGAGACATGTCTCTTCATTGAAGGTTGAAATCAGTATATATTGCGCCTAAACATTTCATTTGAAATCAAGTAATTTGGAAAACATTTAAAAAACACAGAATAACAAGGTGAGTTCACATCTCGTGAACTAAGGAGGTCGAGGAGGATTTTGGAGCTTAGTAAATTTTGTGATTGGAACAACTTAAGGACCTTGGACATGAAGAAGCCCTGTGACACACTGAAGTCGGGTTATTAACCAGTTTTGGAGACTCAAAAGGATCCAGACTTGTGTGAAAAGGCTCGGACCAGTGAGCACATATTGTTGTAGATTATGTGGGTTACTCTTACACACTCCCTACCTCGGATTTGTTTGGGTGTCCAGATTAAAACCTTACCTCGGACTTGTTGGGTATAACATCCTTATTTTACCATAGACACATCAGATCAAGGCTCAAACTTTTTGGAACAGTCAACAATTTGGATTTGGGTTTGTGGAACTTGGTACAACACTTCGGAATTGTGATTGGTGAAGCTCAGATCACCTATAGCACTTCGGAATTGTGATTGGTGAAGCTTAGAACACCTACAACACTTCGGAACTATGATTGGTGAAGCTCAGACCACCTACAACACTTCAGAACTATGATTGGTGAAGCTAAGACCACCTACAGTCACTCGGATCTGTGGCATTCATATGTGGAGACTTATATCTGTGGTAGCTCTATTTTGTGATTGCAAACTTTGCGTGCTAAGGACCTATGATACCTCACCTGTGGAACTCGGATCAAGAACAATTATTTATGGAAGTCAATGAAGCATACCTCAGTTAAAGGAGCAGCCCATTAACATTTGTCGAAGCAAGTTATAGGCTGGTGTTGACTTTGAAGTAAAGAACTTAGAAGCCTTGGACAGTGGAGAATTAGGAGCCTTGAGACTGTAGAGTATCAAGAGTCTTAGGAGCATATTTGGACAGTGAAGAATTGGAAACCTAGAACAATGATCTTGGAGGCTTGTACAAGTGAAGAGCTTGAAGATCTTGGACAGTGGGCATATTGGAAATATGAAGCAATCTTGTGGAGAAGAAGATTAGTTGTTGAAGTAAGTCTTTCATACACTATTTGTTAAAGATTGAATGGTTGAAGCCCTAGGGGTTGGAGCCTTCAGAAAGATAGGGTTGGAGCCTCAAAAAGCCCAAGTTGAAGCTTGGAAACAGGTTGGAGCCCTCAACACTATTGTACTCAAACTATTGTAAAAATGAAATTGGTGTCCTCATTTGTTCTTAATAAAATTCCTATTATTTATTTTTTGATTATGATTGTGAAAAATCTTAACTGGCATTAATTATAACAATTGAAAAAAATATTGATTCACCCCCCTCTTAGTGTTTCAACAATTGTTGGGAATCACGATTGTCGTTAGACCAAAACCCGCAGGTGTTAGTCAACAATTGCATCGGCAAAGCTAAGGATCCACAAGAGGCAGCTATAGTCCATGTCGCGAAACACACATGGAGCATTGGTTTATCCAATGTCTGTCAATGTCCCCCTCTAATGTGAGTCGGGTGTGTATTGAACTCGTGACCTACGCTTTGATACCACTTGTTGGAAATGACGTTTGTCGTTAGACCAAAACCCGTAGGTGTTAGTCAATGATCGCATCGCTAGAGATAAGGATCCACAAGAGGCAATTAGTCTATGTCGCGAAACACATGGTGAGTGTTGGTTTATCCAATGTTCAATATATAATAGCAACAAACATTCTTAGTTTCCTAGCAAAATTGCATAGTAAGTTATTTTTGTAAATACCATTGAAAACAAAATAAGTTCCCTTGGCTCCATTTTCTATTTTTGCATAATTTACTTTAGATTTACCAATAAACTAACTTTCTTAAAACAATTACAAACTCATAAACTTCACTTTTCGAAATTTCCATTTTTTGTTACTAAAATTAACATTCTACAATCAATACGAATTTGCATAGCAATTTTAAATAAAGCATAACAATTCTATTTCTTTTCCTAAAAAATTAGAGGGTTAAGCACACTGACTTGAAATCAATATTTGGAACTGTTACAATAATTCACCGGTTCCTCCTAACCTTTGATACTTTCCTCAATAGTATCCCTTGAGCACTTGAGTATGCAAGTTATCAACTACGTTTACTTTTGTCCTTTCTTGCTTCTCACCAAATTAGCTCTATGTAGCTCTGTTTCAGCAAGATGACTCAAAGCGAGGATTACTCTCTTAGCAATTATTCGGTAGTTAGTAACTACCTCCACCTCACCCAACTAGTGGTAGGTAGTTACTATCTCATTTATGAGCTCCACTTCTCCACTCTCAAAGACAATTTTTTGTCATTTAGAGAAGTTAATGATCAATTAATTACATGATCTTAATAATTTAATCATTTATATTAAATTCCTAGGACTTATTGAGTGGTAATCAATATCAACAATTCACTTGTATCCATAACTCATTTAGCCAAGTGTAACTTTAACATCAGTTTTCAAATATTTATTGTATCAATAACATTATAAATACAAAATTTACATTAAACATTCATCAATTTATCACATTGATAAATTATTTCAAAATAAATCTTTTAATAATTAAGACACAATCACACTTAACATATATACAAATTTACAACAAAAACTTCAGGTCAACGTATATCACATACAACCATCATGCATTTTGTATTTCAATAATTTACAGATTTGTTTTCCTATGTATTTATCAAATGACATTCTTAATATGACAAGTAATTTAAAACTGGCTTTCTACTTTTTCTTATTATGACAAGTGGCTTTCTACTTCTATGTCCAGAAATTGGTTTGGCAAGATTGTTACTTGAATTGAATGCATAAAATGTCATCATAAAACATAATCTATGACGGGAAACAATGGGCATTTCAAAAAGGATTATACTATTCACATGCACAAATCATGGATTCAATAAGCTCATAACCAAAACCGGTAGTACTATGTGCATCTGTGTAAATCATTATAACAATTTTCCCACGTAGAATTCTAAGCTAGTCACAAATACTAAAAGCCATACATAAAACTTAGTTTGGAACCTCATAAAACAAAAAAACTATGTTTGGTACAAGACCGTTACACATTCTTAATTATTAAAAATGTTATCCATATTAGCATAAAATAAAAGTGTAGTCTAATTAATTGACGTTTTTTATCATTTCTGAGGAATCAGGATATGTTCAGCTAGATTTTGCCTGAAATCTGGCCGGAACTTTTTAGAACGGTAAGTTTGAGTCTTGTAATCTGTACAATCCAATTGCTCCAAGGGTTTTAAGGAATTGAATCCATTTATATCTTCAAAATTGCATTTTAGAGAATAAAAATTCACAATCCCATGAAAAGTTCTACCTCTGGATTCTGTCAACCAAAAAAAAGGCAAAAATGTTGATTAGTTAGACCTTTCCCAATATAAAAATAAATACATTAGTATTCAGGTCACAATAGTCACAAAACAAAGAATTTTCCAATTTAAGGACCTTTTTAATGTGATTACTTGGATGATTGTTTATTCTTCAAATGATATTAGAAAGTCCAATATGACAGTAGAAAGCACTTCTATTAATCTCTTGATTGATATGAACAGTTTTATTTCTTACAATCGAAATAATACATCCATTATAAAAAGAAACTACCAGCACCCAAAATGCGCTGCCCTTCTACTCATATACATAAAGTCTTTGAAACTCAATATTGCATGATCATTTTTACAGAATTTGTCTCAGCTTCCAATCAATTGTTGCAATTGTCTACGAGAAGTCTTCCTTCTAGTCAAATTGCCGAAGCTTGAGAAGAATCAGTGAACGAAGCCATAATTGTTGATACAAATAAGGGATCACTAATTTGTACTTACGCTGCACGCATGGCCGGAGACTCCATTACATAGCCAATATCCTAAAAAAAATGTGTGCTGAAAAAACAAATATCCTAAAAAAATGTGCAAAACATTTTACTGTGGCAGCTACAGCTAAGCTTAACTTGAACATTTTCTAGAAAAATGTTGTGAACGCAGAATTCATGGGTCTGAACATCTCATTAGTTATACCCGGAAAGAATATATTGCCATGCCACAAATGAAGTGATTTCCCATCATTCAAAGGGATGATAAGAATAAATAAAGAAAACCTTTTATACTTCCAAATATGCTTTCTCCCAACAAAATCGTCCAATAACCTTAACGTTGTTGGGCAAAGGGAGGGGGGAAAACATCCTGTGTTGGAGCAGGAGGGTCATCATCTGTCCCAAAATAGCGATCGCCAAATTCTCCCATCCCAGGAACTACACGGAATTCTTTATTCAAAGCTACATCTATTTCAGATGTTACAATTTTCAGCCTTGGAAACTTTTTAGAGACCATGTGAATTCCTTCGGGAGCCTGTAATACAATGCTGCAATTTTTAGGAAGAGGCTTGAAATGGACTAAAATATAGATATAATTTAAAAGCTGCAAGATGATGAAATTTTACTCTTACAGGTCCCCTGAATATGTTAGACTTCATACTGTTGTAAGAAAGACGTGATTCAAATATGGCTATAGTTCATTGAAAGAAAACAGAATGAAAGACAAACTAAAAAAATACAAGAACAAAGAAGTGGAGAAAAGTGTTCTGTTGCTTCCACAGATTTCACATAACAGCATATGCAAGGTTTACTTACAGAGATGAGATTTAGGAATATGATATGCGATTCTGGCACTCCTTTCTGTATTAGAAGTTCAATAGCGTGCACAGCTGAGTTTCCTAATGTGCACTCAAGTACATGCACAACACATACCAAAAAGCGCATGAGATAAGACAGGAATTGTCACTGCCTGATGCAAAACCCAAATGCGTTTATAATGTTTGAAGTAAACGACAACAAATATATACCTGTTAAGATCACAATAAAAAAACTAAACAAAGTGCCATAACATTTGAACGGTCAATGCTAATTTTATAACCAAGAACCAAACCCTATATATGCCGTTGAGATCATACAACCGTATGGAACACATCATTAACCAAAAAGCTTGTCGGGACCTAGAAGTTAAAGGAGTCTATTTAACCTTTTAAGCTCTTGTTATTATACCATAAACAAGCATGAAACAGAGTGATATATCGTCTTCTATGTTAACCTGTTCAATTTGTGTGCGACTGCTACTCATAGATATTCCAATTATTCAGGTGTAGCCTAGACATATCCTCAAACGACTTATGACTGCAATGAAGAATTCATTTTTTATTTCTAAACAACACGATAACCTGTGTGGTTGAAAAAGAATAGAATCATGAAATAGTCTTCATTAATGATTGATCTTCACTCATAAAATCTTTCCATGCAGGCACTACGAAATGTTTCAAGAAATAAAGCAGTTCAAAGGTCATCTGCATCACTCAAAAATCTTACCTGTTGCTAGAACGGGATCCAGGAGCAAAACATGACGTTCAGAAATATCATTCGGTAATTTTTCATAAATTGGCTGCAAGTCAATGCAATGAACTACAAATTACATAAAACAATACACACATACACATATATATATTCTTCACACGAAACATGAATGTAAATAGAACATAAGCAGAATTTAACTGCGTCAAACATCTAACCTGTTTACCATTATCTCCATGCCGAAGGATTAGAATTTTACCAATTTTGATTCCCTTACAACATGCACGCAATGCATTCTCCATGCTTTCCCCACTATACATGAAAAAAAAACTAGTCAAGAACTCCACGGTCAAGAAAAAACCTGATGTCTCTTCTCTCCCATTCTCCTAGTATGGTTACTTTTAAAGCACATGCAGTATAAAGAAAGTCAAGATGTACAAAATGTATTACACATTTTGGCCCAGGTAATTAGAGAGTTTCTAAGTTCTGGTACCTCTCTATAGCGTACCAGTTAAACTGAGAACGAGAAACAGTAAATGCAGGAGGGGAGAAGATTATATCAGGATTCAGAATTTGATTTGTTAATAACAGATTTACATCGAACAATAATAACGTAGGGAAAAAAACTCTAATGTAGAATGGATGTAGACTCCATGAATACTCTCACCTTCGGATAATTGACACTCCACACAACTTTTTGCAGAAATCAACCCCAGTGTAGATGGATCCTGAATCCAGACAATCAAAATTCGTAAGACAACCTCACAATACAAAATGTACCTATGCTAAGTATTCTTGAAACTCCATCTAATCTAAAACCATATATTTTAATGTGCACATGTGACACTACAACTATGTTAATATCCTTCTTTCAGGAAAAACTACTGTTTTTCTCTACTATGCTTGTGCTAAGTGTATAAGGCTTACAATCATGTCAATACACGGACATCATGATGTGGACACACAGTGCCCCTCACAGATTCATCCATAGCCAGAGCTGGGACAGTAGAAGGAGAGCTTGAGATGAGTTTGTATCTCTTACAGTCCTATTGCAATCTATAAGTGTTTATTTAGCCTTCATATTGTACATGCCTGACAGAATGATACGGACTAACTAGGATCAACTCAGAACAATTGAGAGTGGCATTACACAGCATTGTGTCACCGACATACCAAATAGCAAAGGTAAAGGAACACTTCCTATTGATCAGTGTAGGTTGTCCCGACTCCTTGACCAATCCAATATGATATAGCTTGGGATGGTATGTTGTTGATATCATTAGGTCTACAATCTACTTATAGAATACTAGATTCTTCTGGAAACTATTGTCCATAATTATGGAAGTTAACCATTCTTTGATGCAGCAATTTCAAGTGAACAAAGTTTATTCATCATTGCCTGTGTGATCTTTGTTCATGAACACTAAATGCAAAGTTGTAGAGGTGGGACTGGTAATCTCTACATTTGTGTGTCTAGCAGGTACTTGTTGTTCAATGAGAGCGGTCAAAACTTTCTTAAAGAAGTTGCATGGATAACCTTGCATTCATCATCAAAATGTCCATACTAATTGTGGTATGTGCACCACTTCCTCTTCTTTTGTGACCCAATAGCAAGTCTTGCATTGTAGGCCCCGAGTTCTTGTTGAAAATGATTGTTATTGATGTCAAAGGCAGTCCTGATGAAGGGAAAAGTTACATAATGAGCTAGCATTTTTCGAGATCTTTCTAGTGATAAGTGGCATGCTTCCTAACTCTTCATGGTTGAAGAGAAATGAATTTTTTAATTATATACATGGATCAACTAAAATCGACCTCAAGTCGGCCCTACTATTAAGGCCTAACCAACTCTAATTTTTAGGGTGACAAGTTGGCCCCTAGACCCCCACAGCTTATGTATAAATATGCTACTTGTGTGGCTTATTTAAGTAAAGTAACTTGACTTTTGTACAAGAAATAAGGTCAGTGGTGACCAGAGGATTTGAGCTGAGGAAAAGGGCCAAGCTAGGAGAACAGGGCGGAACTGAAGGGAGACAGAGACTAGCTGTAGAAGAAGACTGATGAATTCAGACAAAGACGATTGCAGAGGTTGTAGGAGACTCTATTCTGCACTGTTTTGGGGATAGGTTTAAGACTGGTTTTGAGAGGGAGTTGGAGGCCTAAAATCAGACCGAATTACAGGCCTGAAATCAACCCTTGTTGAAGGCCTGAATTGCCCTTGTTGAAGGCCTGAATTACCCTTGTTGCAGGCCACAGACAGGCTGGATTGTAGACTGGAGTGAAGGCCAAGTTTTTGTGCTTGAGGAGACAGAATTTTGGGCATTCTTTACACTTGCTTTGAAGTAGGCTGAACCTTTGTAAAGGGCTGGCTGTTAACCCCTGTCAGAACAAACATCAAACATGTTGAGTAGGCCGAGCCCTAAACCATTGAATATTGCATATGTGTGACAGTTTTGAAGGCCTGTTGTGGACAATTTTATGCACATCTGAGTTAGTGTGAAGTCTGTAATATCCCTGGGCAGTGAAGGTATTTTAGGACCAGGAAGAGTAGGGCCGAGCACCATGAATAGAGCTGGCCTACAGCTAGGAGCAGGCCCTTGATTGTGCACAGGCTGCAAGGCATTGAGGGGCTAGGAGAGCCCTAAAAGATAGTTCAGTTGTGAGAACCTGTGACACCTTAGGAGTCAAGACGCAGGATTTGAAGAATGTTTCTGGGCAGGGTATAAACAATGTGCTATCATCAGATCAAGTTTAGGACTAATGGTTGAGTAGACTAAGGAACAAGAATTTGAACCAAGGGGAGAAGACTAGTGCTGAAATAGGCCAAGAAGAGCAGGTCAAGAACAAAAAGGAAAGCTACAGAAAGACTGACGACAGAGCCAAGGACCAGGACAGGTGTAAATATTGAAGGTGCAAACCTAAGGGTGGCATGGTTGGGTGACAACTCCACTAAAGAAAGGAAATTTGTGTGAACCAGGAGAAGTTGTAGGTTTGTGCCTATAAATTGTCGAGTTGGTGCTCAGTTGAAGGGATTAGAGTCCCCTGTAGGTTGGTGCCTATGAAGTTGCTGAGTTGGTACTCAGATAGGGGGACTGAAATCTCCTGCAGTTTGGCACCTACAAAAATTGTAAGTTGGTGCCTACTTTGTATGAAGACGTTTACAAAATATTTACAGAGAAATTGTGTAAGTGTTTCTTGTATAAAGATATGCATCTCATGATTTATGTGCATCAAATATTTTAAAAGCTAAAAGTTGTTAAAAGTAATGAAACACTGATTCACCCTCCTCTCAATATTTCCAACAATTGGTATTAGAGCAGGTTCTAGTTACCCACCAAAGTGGGTAACCCCATAGGAGATTTTTTCTCCTAGACATCTCTTTAGTTGGCAGCCAACAACCCTTGACAGTGACCAATGTATTGTGCCATTTGATCTCCGCTCCCTGAACCAGTTATATGTTCCCTCACCCATCTGTCAAGAGCATCTGTTTGAAGGTCGGCAATCCAATCCTAAAGGTATGTTTTTCATTGTGCAATCGAGTGTTTATGCGTGTTTTTCCTTGGGCATATTGGGCATAGATTATTAGGTGACTTGGAAGAAGGAAGAGTTTTGACTACGGTTTTGTTCCCTCGCATTAAATGGGGGGTTAATCCTCAATCCTAGTCCCGTGGGATCTCTCCTATTGCCCTGTTGTCACATAGAATGTCTAAGCATTACGACAACACTCAGATTGGGGGCTGTCACCTTGATCCCCGATCTCTTTGTTTAAGTTGTCTCCCTATAGCAGGCTAAGGGGGGTAGACCCTATGGAAAAGTGGAATGAAGAAGAACTAGTTGGAAGCCAGCCAGTTCGTGAGACACAGTGAAGCGATCAAATACTTGATTAAGATTTAGCAAGACTTATAGGATTTGATTAGATTTTAAACGATCGATACCAGTTCCTTATGGAGTCAACGATCTTGCTAGGGAAATTAAGACCAAGTAATTGATTAGCAATTGCTGCTTAGATGAATGACTATTTTATATGAAATGCAGATCCTAAAACTAATATGAGATGCAAGAATCTTGGTTAATTTTAGTTAAATGCCTATTTAAATGTGAACCCTTCAATCCTTTCTGTGTTGAGCCTGATTTCGTAGTAATTGGCAGAGAGAAGATCAGGAGAAGCACACTAAGGTGTGATTAACGATACCTCTCCTGAAATTCTACCATACCCGGCGCCTCCAGCGTTACAGAGAACTGTGGCTTTGACGACTGCAAGGTCACCGTTTTAAGTACTATTAAAACAGGCTTCTCAAGAAAATACGGATGGAGAGCTATCCGTCTATCGACCAAACTTATGCTTGGAAGTAAATTTTATCTATGCAAAGTTAACTTATATGCAAATGCACCGGAAGATGAGATGAAGTTAGACTCGAGAATGGGAAAACACTGATGCCACAAAAGCTCTCAATTACCCAAATGAAATGCTCGCCTTTTTTTAGATGAAGACTTAGAAAATAAACTCTTGAAGATACTATAGTTAAAACACCAGCTTATTTCAAATCTTCTTGATACAATTTAGCTCAAAGAGAACAAAAACAATTTTGCAATTCAATATCAATGTCAACAGATGCTCAAAAAAAAATACTTAGTTTATGAAACATAGGATATGCATTTTATCACAATTAGTCATTCATCTAAGCAGCAGTTGCTAATCAATTACTTGATCTTAATTTCCCTAGCAAGATCGTTGACTCCATAAGGCACTGGTATCAATCGTTTAAAATCTAACCAAAGCCTATAAGTCTTTCTAAATCTTAATCAAGTACTTGATCGCTTCACTGTGTCTTCCGAACTGGCTAGTTCCCAACTAGTTCTTCTTCATTCCAATTTTCCATAGGGTCAACCCCCCTTAGCCTGTTGTAGGGAGACAACTTAAACGAAGAGATTGGGGATCAGGGTGATAGCCCCCGATCTGAGCATTGTCTCGGTACCTAGACATTCTGTGCGACAACATTTTTTGGCGTCGCTGTCAGGGTTATTTTATTCTCGACGCTTCAACGACATTTTATCTTCATTCTCCTCATATCATCTTTATCATTTGTACCGGCAACGCCAACATTTTTGGCACCGTTGTCGGCGACCGATTTATTGGGCCTTGGCTCTACGACATTCATCTTTCATCTTTCTCATCTCTCATTCGAGCTAGCAAAGTCAACACTCCTTGGAATTGCCACCGGGGATGGATTTTTTTTGTCCTTGGTTTCTTGACCTCGTTTTAATCATCTCATATTTTCCGCCATTCATTAGCCTGTCAAGCGACACAACATTTCCTGGCGTCATTTCATCTTTTCATTGCACTATCTTTCGTCATTTCATTAATCGTTTCATCTACACCTTTAGCACCTGGACATTTCGGTACATTTCTTGTTTGGGTGGCAACTCCACTTCTTCCAATTATAATTTCTCAGACAAGAAGCCCCCCCTATATCCGGTTGTTTGTTGCCTTTTGGATTCTAGAGTTATACTCATGTTCAAGTGGCGACTCCACTTCTTTCATTTCTTACAAGAATTTCTACTAGAAGTTCGCTTCTTGTAGATCCCTTGATTTTCTTGAGCAGGGGTCTCTCTTTATCATCCATTTGGTCCCTCATTATTCCTTCAGGCAATTCATCATGGATGATTTGTTTACCCCGTGTCATTTTACTGATGTTCTCCATGATATTCCGAAAGTGGCCATTCATAAATTGTCTTTGTTCTCGGGTGGTGATTCAGTCATTGTTAGAAAGCATCTATGCAGGTTTACTCATACAATACTCAGATATTGTCGATCTCCCCAATATGATCATGAAGATGTCAAAATGCATCTATTTGGCTTTTCTTTAGAGGGTGATGCTTTGAATTGGTTTAATAATTGTCCTGAAGATTCTTTCGCTTCTTTACAAGACATCATCAATGCTTTTAAAGATAGATATGGTTATCAAGATAGCTCGCCTTGTGCCCCTAAAATTATGCAACAGAATGAAAGTGATTTTGTGAAGGATCCAGCTATCGATGAAAGATTTCAAGACAATTCTCCATATCAGAACGTGCCATCCACTTGCACCGTTACAAATCAAATCCATGACAGTGGGAAGATAGGGACAAGTTGTCAAATCAGTGTTGACAATGAAAGGGAAAATGATAAGCAAATTATAGAAGAAATAATGCGGCTGGTAAAAAATATGGACCTTAATCAAGAAAATTTTGTAACTGATTACATCAAGGATATGAGGACTTTATACACCCACCTGGAAAAACGTGATAAGGAGATGGAAATCATGAAAATTAAACACTCTAATCACGTAACCACTGTAGTAGAAAAGGGTGCTCAGAATATGGAGGATATGAGGACCGACATGCAGAAGGAAATGGAAACCATGAAAGCTAATCATGGTAGAGAAACTAATTCTATGCAAAGCAAGTTATTAGCCCTAGAGGAAAATATGACGTTCATGGAATTTAATCATTCAAATCACATGATTGCCATGGAAACAATTTATCAAGAAGAAATAAGTTCAATTCAGAACAGATTGTCAACTATGGATGAAGAAATGACCATCATGAGGTTTGATTATAATAATCAGTTAACTATCATACAAGCAAATCATGAGAAAGAGATAAACTCTATGCAACATTGCTTGATGCCCATAAAAGCAGATAATGACAAAGTAATACAAGATATGGAAGCTAATCAGATATGTCTTCGGAATAAGTTATTGAGCATGGAGGAAGACCATGCCAAGGAAGTCAGTGCTATGAATGTTGAACACTCTAACCAGATGGATGCCATAACAGTACATGTACAGAAACTTCAGCATCAGTCAGAGGATGAAAGAAACAAGGAAACGTCAACACATCATAAGCCTCCATATCTGCTGCAGCAAGCTCCATCTTATTATGAGGTCCTTTGTTCCATTGAAAAGTGGTTAATTGAAGGTGACAGGGATAAAATGGAAATTACTAATCAGGTTGATGCTCACACGGTTAATCCAGCAGTCATAAAAGATCAAGTTCTAACTCATGACACCTGTGAGACTGATCCATCATTCTTGACAAAGCAGATGCAGAATGAAGAAAGACATGTCATGCATATCTTGCATACTTCATTTGAGAGTTTTGAAGCAGAATGTTCCACATCATCAGTGATACAACTTGCCACAAAGAAAAAGTGCAAGAGAAAGAGAATGAGAAAGCGATTTGATGCATCAGATGGTCACAAGCAACTTGATTTTTGGATAGCAAAAAGTCCTACCGTATGCAGGATTGGACATGGCACATATGAGAAACAACCAACAGATTTGCCTAAAAGCAGGAAAATGCTCAGTCTGAACTATATTGAACACATCTGATGCCATGGGGCACAGTTGTATTGTATTTCTAACCTTATGCCCTGTTATTTCAATATTTCATTTTGTAGTTAGATTTGGTATTTCATGTTGTTAGAATAGTTAATAAATGAAGAGCTTATATATTTCTTGTGCTTAACGTTATATAATGATTTTTGGATGGACGCTACTTATGTTTTGTTGTATGTTGCGTGGATGCAAATTCTAGATTCTCACATTCCTCCAGTGCAACAACGTGTCCCCAAGTAGAGCCAGATGTTGACCACTACGTGTCAACGACCCATAGCAGTACACCCCCTTTTTCGCTAAAGGGATAGCGCCTTATCAATGTGTTCCTGTCATCCAGCTATCATCATCAGCCTGAGGATCATCTTATAATGTAAACCCAATATGCATGTGTATAATGTAAATAATCTTAGCAGATCCGTGTCGTGTATGTAATCACCTAGGTAAACCTACTTTTCTGGTGATGATCTACATTCCGGGAGGTTTTTTGTCTCACCGATCCATTCTCTGATAGTCGGCAGAGTTTTCCTTCAGCCTTACCCCAAAGCCGGAATAGAATTTGTCACTGGGATCTTAGGGGAGTCATAGTGTTCTAGATCAAATCTATGTAAAAGTGATTTTGGAATAATCCTAACTATTTGTTTAAGTTATTTTATTACAAATTGCTTGATTTGTTAAATTATATTTGTGTCGCAGAACTTGGTAGTCTGTGAGGGTCTTTTGTAAATGGGTTTTTCCCCTTGAGATATAAAAAATGTAAAAATCATGATGTAAAGTGTCTTGAGGGTTAGAAAAATAATTTTCCCCTCATAGGTTAATTAATTAAATTTTCTGGCCAAAATTAATTAAAATCCTAAGCAAAAAATTTGATTAATTCTAAGTCCTAAGTGACTTTAAATTTTCCAAAGGCAAAATTCGTGGGTCCTTCAAAAAATTAAATTTTAAGAGGTCTAGGGACTAAGGTTAATTGATTATTTTGCTAAATTTTATGCCTTTGGTCCCTAGGGTTAAGTCAAAGTCAAAATTTTGAGGAAATTAATTCAAAAATTTAACTTTTGAATTAATTAAAATGTGTTTAATTGAAAAATTCGAAATTTCCTCAATATTTAAAATTTCGACGGATGAGATTAAAATAAATTTTGATCCTCATCAACGGTCGAGATTGCTTTGATGAGGATCACTCGAACTAGCCGTTGGAGGATTTATCTTTAAATAGGAGGTCATTTGTCAGTTAGTATGATCCGATCTCGGAATCGTGTACTAAGCTCTCAAGCTCTCTTGTATACTTTTTTGAATTAATGCAAAAGTATTTGGGGTTTCAACGTGCTGTAGTGTTCCTCTTCATGAATTTATGATAACATTGTTTTAATTCCTGCTTAATATTATGTGAAAACTATCAATCAATAGCTCTCTTAGAATAATATGAATACAGGTATCTTATTTAGTTTGTTGTATCTAGGGTAACATTTTTAATTTTGATTGAAGTAGCAGGTATCTCTATTTCTTCATAATTTTATTGTTGTTCTATTTCTCTATTTGATTTGATGGTTGATCTAGTGTTTGCAGAAGATTTCTCAAGTTCTCATTGAGCGTTTGGGGATAGTCCTCGATTGGACCAGCCAACTCTCAACACATATTTTCTGAAGAGCCTACTTCATATAAGCCTCAGGATTTATCTAACGATAATCTTTTTTTTGCAGGGTGTTTTTGGGCTAGTACCTCTCTAAAATTTAAAAATATTTTAAATATTTTGTGGAAATTTTGATAGATCTGGCTATTAAGAGCCTTAGATTATCAGATCTGGGAGCGGAGTTGGACTCATACTCTTCAGATCTGATAGATTTGTAAATTATTTGTATAGATATGTTATTTACTTGTGTAGATCTGAAATTTTGTAACATAATTTTGAATTTTAACACTTGGGTTTTTGGGATTTTCTCTATTTTGCACATATTGGGTATTGGGTTTTTCTCTTTTCACTTGTGCAGGAATAGATCTGAGAAATCAGCCAAGAAAATCTTCAAATATGAGCTAGATCTATACCCTGGAGAGCAAGATCTGGGCTCAAATATTGTGTGCAGGAATAGATCTGAGAAATCAGCTAAGAAAATCTTCATATCTGAGCTAGATCTAGACCCCGGAGGGCAAGATCTAGGCTCAAAGATTGTTTGCAGGAATAAATCTGAAAAATCAGCCAAGTAAATCTTCAGAAATGAGCTAGATCTAGACCCTGGAGGGCAAGATCTGGGCTCAAAGATTGTTTGCAGGAATAGATCTGAGAAATTGACCAAGTAAATCTTCAGATCTGAGATTTTTCAAGAAGATATGGGGGTTTTGAGACAGATCTAGGCCCTGCAGGGAAATATCTTATCCCAAATCTTTTAACAAGGATAGTCATTAAAGATTTTGCAATAAATCTGAAGATCTCAAGCAAAATAATTTTTTTCAAAACAAGGGTTTCAAGTTTTGGGGTTCCTAAGCCCAGATTTGTCTTCTCCTAGCCCAATGGTAGTTCTATTGGGCCTAGTGCTAACATTCATTGGCCCTAGATTCCCTTGCTCCATTTCTGATTTGAATATTTGATTTTCTGAAGCTAATCATTGGTGGGTTTTGGCAGAAAATTTGGTAAAAATTTGTGTTTCAGATATTGAAATTTTTTGGCAACTTGGGCAAGTGATCTTCAAGGCCTAGGGCCTAAGGGTTTGATCTCTAAACCAACTTTTTCCTCACTGTTTGCTACAACAGCCATATACATTTTTAATAGTGGTGGAAAACACATCTAAGTGGTTTGAAATTAACTAAAAAATTGCTAAATACATTAATAAGTCATTTATGTTTGATGTGTATCAAGAATTTGGCCTAGATACATTTTGGGTCACTGTTATCTCTGAATAATTCTGTTTCTAAATTTTGAAATATAACAGTGGAAAATTTTCATGTGAGTTAGCCTAAAATCAGTTCCTAAATTGTCTAATACATTAGGGAATTAATTTCTTGAGTTGGGCATTTATCATTAGGCTTATTTCATGTTTTAATTGTTGGTTGTAATAAGTATATCAGATCTGATATAATTCCGGATATCACTTCACAACAGACTGAATTTTTTTTATAATTCATGTGGGCAACTTTGGAAAAATTTTGGTAAATTTTTGGCATAAAGATATCATTGATAGCATACTGTTTTCATTGTCATATTGTTATTGTCATAATTTTTTTCTTACTGCTGTCCTAAAAATTAATTTATGAAAATTAAGTACTTTGTCATGGAATAGTGATAAAATGCATATCCTTTGTTTCATAAACTGAGTAAATTTTTTTTGAGCATCTGTTGACATTGATATTGAATTGCAAAGTTGTTTTTGTTCTCTTTGAGCTAAATTGTATCAAGAAGATTTGAAATAAGCTGGCGTTTTAACTATAGTATCTTCAAGAGTTTATTTCTTAAGTCTTCATCTAAAAAAAAGGCGAGCATTTCATTTGGGTAATTGAGGGCTTTTGCGGCATCAGTGTTTTCCCATTCTCGAGTCTAACTTCATCTCATCTTCCGGTGCATTTGCATATAAGTTAACTTTGCATAGATAAAATTTACTTCCAAGCATAAGCTTGGTCGATAGACAGATAGATTTCCATTTGTCTTTTCTTGAGAAGCCTGTTTTAATAGTACTTAAAATGGTGACCTTGCAGTTGTCAGAGCCACAATTCTCTGCAGCGCCAGAGGCACCAAATATGTTAGAATTTCAGGAGAGATATCGTTAATCACACCTTAGTGTGCTTCTCCTGATCTTCTCTTTGCCAATTACTACGAAATCAGGCTCAACACAAAAAGGATTGAAGGGTTCATATTTAAATAGGCATTTAACTAAAATTAACCAAGATTCTTGCATCTCACATTAGTTTTAGGATCTACATTTCATATAAAATGGTCATTCATCTAAGCAGCAGTTGCAAATCAATTACTTGGTCTTAATTTCCCTAGCAAGATCGTTGACTCCATAAGGCACTGATATCAATCGTTTAAAATCTAATCAAATCCTATAAGTCTTGCTAAATCTTAATCAAGTACTTAATCGCTTCATTGTGTCTCCCGAACTGGATGGTTCCAAACTAGTTCTTCTTCATTCCCATTTTCCATAGGGTCTACCCCCCTTAGCCTGCTGTAGGGAGACAATTTAAATTGAGAGATTCGGGATCCGGGTGACAGGGCCCGATCTGAGCATTGTCATGGTGCCTAGACATTTTGTGTGACAAAATTTTTGGCGCCGCTGCCGGGGATATTTTATTCTCAGCGCTTCAACAACATTTTATCTTCATTCTCCTCATATCATCGTTATCATTTTTACCGACAACGCCAACACTTTTGGCGTTGTTGCCCGGGACCGATTTATTGGGCCTTGGCTCTACGACATTCATCTTTCATCTTTCTCATCTCTCATTCGAGCTGGCAAAGTCAACACTCCTTGGCATTGCCACCGGGGATAGAGTTTTTCTGTCCTTGGTTTCTCAACATCGTTTTAATCATCTCATATTTTCCGCCATTCATTAGCCTGTCAAGCGACACAACATTTCCTACCGTCATTTGATCTTTTCATTGCACTATCTTTCATCATCTCATTAATCGTTTCATCTGCACCTTTAGCACCTGGACATTTTGGTTCGTTTCTTGTTTGGGTGGCGACTCCACTTCTTCCATTTATAATTTCTCAGGCAAGAAGCCCCCCTTATATCTGGTTGTTTGTTGCCTTTTGGATCCTAGAGTTAGACTCATGTTCGGCAACTCCACTTCTCTCATTTCTTACAATAATTTCTACTAGAAGCTCGCTTCTTGTAGATCCCTTGATTTTCTTGAGTAGGGGTCTCTCTCTATCATCCATTTGGTCCCTCATTATTCCTTCAGGCAATTCATCATGGATGATTCGTTTAACCCATGTCATTTTACTGATGTTCTCTGTGATATTCCGGAAGTGGCCATTCATAAATTGTCTTTGTTCTCGGGTGGTGATTCAGTCGTTGTTAGAAAGCATCAATGCAGGTTTACTCATACAATACTCAGATATTGTCGATCTCCCCAATATGATCATGAAGATGTCAAAATGCGTCTATTTGGCTTTTCTTTAGAGGGTGATGCTTTGAATTGGTTTAATAATTGTCCCGAAGATTCTTTCGCTTCTTTATAAGACATCGTCAATGCTTTTAAAGATAGATATGGTTATCAAGATAGCTCGCCTTGTGCCCCTAAAAATATGCAACGGAATGGAAGTGATCTTGTGAAGGATCCAGCTATCAATGAAAGATTTAAAAACAATTCTCCATATCAGAATGTGCCATCCACTTGCACCATTACAGACCAAATCCATGACAGTGGGAAGACAGGGACAAGTTGTCAAATTAGTGTCGACAATGAAAGGGAAAATGATAAGCAAATTATAGAAGAACTAATGTGGCTGGTAAAAAATATGGACCCTAATCAAGAAAATTTTGTAACTGATTACATCAAGGATATGAGGACTTTATACACCCACCTGGAAAAACGTGATAAGGAGATGGAAATCATGAAAATTAAACACTCTGATCACGTAACCACCATAGTAGAAAAGTGTGTTCAGAATATGGAGGATATGAGGACTGACATGCAAAAGGAAATGGAAACCATGAAAGCTAATCATGGTAGAGTAACTAATTCTATGAAAAACAAGTTATTAGCCCTAGAGGAAAATATGACGTTCATGGAATTTAATCATTCAAATCATGTGATTGCCATGGAAACAAGTTATCAAGAAGAAATAAGTTCGATTCAGAACAGATTGTCAACTATGGATGAAGAAATGACCATCATGAGGTTTGATTATAATAATTAGTTAGCTATCATACATGCAAATCATGAGAAAGAAATAAACTCTATGCAACATTGTTTGATGCACATAAAAGCAGATAATGACAAAGTAATAAAAGATATGGAAGCTAATCAGATACGTCTTCGGAATAAGTTATTGAGCATGGAGGAACACCATGCCAAGGAAGTCAGTGCTATGAAGGTTGAACACTCTAACAAGATGGACGCCATAACAATACATGTACAGAAAATTCAGCATCAGTCAGAAGATGAAAGAAACAAGGAAACGTCAACACATCATAAGCCTCCCTATCTACTACAGCAAGCTCCATCTTATTATGAGGTCCTTTGTTCCATTTAAAAGTGGCTAATTGAAGGTCACATGGATAAAATGGAAATTAATAATCAGGTTGATGCTCACACAGTTAATCCACTAGTCATAAAAGATCAAGTTCTAACTCATGACACCTGTGAGACTAATCCATCATTCTTGACAGAGCAAATGCAGAACGAAGAAAGACATGTCATGCATATCTTGCATACTTCATTAAAGAGTTTTGAAGCAGAATGTTCCACATCATGAGTGATACAACTTGACACAAAGAAAAAGTGCAAGAGAAAGAGAATGAGAAAGTGATTTGATGCATCAGATGGTCACGAGCAGCTTGATTTTCGGATAGGAAAAAGTCCTACCGTATGCAGG
The DNA here is from genome assembly GCA_031772625.1 of Pinus tabuliformis. Taxonomy (NCBI): domain Eukaryota; kingdom Viridiplantae; phylum Streptophyta; class Pinopsida; order Pinales; family Pinaceae; genus Pinus; species Pinus tabuliformis. Next base: position 1,244,801,848 of record CM062818.1, read on the forward strand.
ATTGGACATGGCACATCTGAGAAACAACAGACAGATTTGCCTGAAAGCAGGAAAATGCTCAATCTGTACTATATTGAACACATCTGATGCCATGGGGCATCGTTGCATTGTATTTCTAACTGTATGCCCTGTTATTTCAGTGTTCATTTTGTAGTTAGATTTGGTTTTTCATGTTGTTAGAATAGTTAATAAATGAAGAGCTTATATCTTTCCTGTGCTTAACGTTATATAATGATTTTTGGATGGACGCTACTTATGTTTTGTTGTGTGTTGCATAGATGCAGATTCTGGATTCTCACATTCCTCCAGTGCAACAACGTGTCCCCAAGTAGAGCCAGATGTTGACCACTACGTGTCAACGACCCATAGCAGTACACCCCCTTTTTCACAAAAGGGATAGTGCCTGATCGATGTGTTCCTGCCATCTAGCTATCATCATCAACCGGAGGATCATCTTATAATGTAAACCCAGTATGCATGTGTATAATGTAAATAATCTCAGTAGATCCATGTCGTTTATGTAATCACCTCAGTAAACCTACTTTTCTGATGACGATCTACATTCCAGGAGGTTTTTTGTCTCACAGATCCATTCTCAAATGGTCGGCCTAGTTTTCCTTTAGCCTTACCCCAAAGCCGGAATGGATTTTGTCACTGGAATCTTAAGGGAGTCATAGTGTTCTAGATCAAGTCTATGTAAAAGTGATTTTGGAATAATCCTAACTATTTGTTTAAGTTATTTTATTACAAATTGTTAAATTATATTTGTGTCGCAGAACTGGGTAGTCTGTGAGGGTCTTTTGTAAATGGGTTTTTTCCCTTGAGATGTAAAAAATGTAAAAATCATGATGTAAAGTGCCTTGAGGGTTAGAAAAATAATTTTCCCCTCATAGGTTAATTAATTAAATTTTCTTGCCAAAATTAATTAAAATCCTAAGCCAAAAATTTGATTAATTCTAGGTCCTAAGTGACTTTAAATTTTCCAAAGGCAAAATTCGTGGGTCCTTCAAAAAATTAAATTTTAAGAGGTCTAAGGACTAAGTTTAATTGACTATTTTGCTAAATTTTATGCCTTTGGTCCCTGAGGTTAAGTCAAAGTCAAATTTTGAGGAAATTAATTGAAAATTTTAATTTTTGAATTAATTAAAATGTGTTTAATTGAAAAATTCGAAATTTCCTCAATATTTAAAATTTCGACGGATGAGATTAAAAGAAATTTTGATCCTCATCAACAATTGAGATTGCTTTGACGAGGATCACTCGAACTAGCCGTTGGAGGATTTATCTTTAAATAGGAGGTCATTTGTCAGTCAATATGATCCAATCTCGGGATCGTGTACTAAGCTCTCAAGTTCTCTTGTATACTTTTTTGAATTAATGCAAAAGTCTTTCGGGTTTCAACGTGTTGTAGTGTTCCTCTTCATGAATTTATGGTAACATTGTTTTTCTGCTTAATATTATGTAAAAACTATCAATCAATAGCTCTCTTAGAATAATCTGAATACATGTCTCTTATTCAATTTGTTGCATCTAGGGTAACATTTTTAATTTTGATTGAAGTAACAAGTATCTCTATTTCATCATAGTTTTATTGTTGTTCTATTTCTCTACTTGATTTGATGGTTGATCTAGTGTTTGCAGAAGATCTCTCAGGTTCTCATTGAGCGTTTGGGGATAGTCTTCAATTGGACCAACCAACTCTCAACACATATTTTCTGAAGAGCCTACTTCATATAAGCCTCGGGATTTATCTAACGATAATCTTTTTTCTGCAGGGTGTTTTTGGGCTAGTATTTCTTTAAAATTTGAAAATATTTTAAATATTTTGTGGAAATTTTGAAAGATGTAGCTATTAAAAGCCTTAGCTTATCAAATCTAGGAGCGGAGTTGGACTCATACTCTTCAGATCTGATAGATCTGTAAATTATTTGTATAGATATGTTATTTACTTGTGTAATCTGAAATTTTGTAACATAATTTTGAATTTTAACACTTGGGTTTTTGGGATTTTCTCTATTTTGCACATATTGGGTATTGAGTTTTTCTCTTTTCATTTGTGCAGGAATAGATCTGAGAAATCAGCCAAGAAAATCTTCAGATATGAGCTAGATCTATACCCTGGAGGGCAAGATCTGGGCTCAAAGATTGTGTGCAGGAATAGATCTGGGAAATCAGCCAAGAAAATATTCAAATCTGAGCTAGATCTAGACCTTGGAGGGCAAGACCTGGGCTCAAAGATTGTTTGCAGGAATAGATCTGAGAAATAGACCAAGTCAATCTTCAGATCTGGGGGTTTTGAAACAGATCTAGGCCCTAGAGGGCAATAGCTTATCCCAAATCTTTTTACAAGGCTAGCCATTAATGATTTTGCAATAAATCTGAAGATCTCAAGCAAAATAATTTCTTTCAAAACAAGGGTTTCAAGTTTTGGGGCTCCTAAGCCCAGATCTGTCTTCTCCTAGCCCAACGGTAGTTCTATTGGGCCTAGTGCTAGCTCTCATTGGCCCTAGATTGCCTTGCTCCATTTCTGATTTGAATATTTGATTTTCTGAAGCTAATCATTGGTGGGTTTTTGCAGAAAATTTGGTAAAAATTTGTGTTTCAGATATTGAAATTTTTTAGCAACTTGGGCAAGTGATCTTTAAAGCCTAGGGCTTAAGGGTTTGATCTCTAAACCATCTTTTTCCTCACTGTTTGCTGCAACAGTCATATACTTTTCTAATAGTGGTGAAAAACACATCTAAGTGGTTTGAAATTAACTAAAAAATTGCTAAATACATTAATAAGTCATTTATGTTTGATGTGTATCAAGAATTTGGCCTAGATATATTTTGGGTCATTGTTAACTCTGAATAATTATGTTTCTGAAGTCTGGAATATAACAGTGGAAAATTTTCATGTGGGTTGGCCTAAAATCAGTTCCTAAGTTGTCTAATACATTAAGGAATTAATTTCTTGAGTTGGGCATTCATCATTATGCTTATTTCATGTTTTAATTGTTGGTTGTAATAAGTATATCAGATCTGATATAATTCCGAAAATCACTTCACAACAGACTGAAATTTTTGATAATTCATGTGGGCAACTTTGGAAAAAATTCGGTAAATTTTTGGCATAATGATATCATTGATAGCTTACTGTTTTCATTGTCATATTGCTGTTGTCATAAATTTTTTCTTACTGTTGTCCTAAAAATTATTTTTTGAAAATTAAATACTTTGTCATGGAATTATGATAAAATGCATATCCTTTGTTTCATACACTGAGTAAAAATTTTTTTGAGCATCTGTTGACATTGATATTGAATTGCAAAGTTGTTTTTGTTCTCTTTGAGCTAAATTGTATCAAGAAAATTTGAAATACGTTGGTGTTTTAACTATAGTATCTTCAAGAGTTTATTTTCTAAGTCTTCATCTAAAAAAAGGGCGAGCATTTCATTTGGGTAATTGAGGGCTTTTGCGATATCAGCTTTTTCCCATTCTCGAGTCTAACTTCATCTCTTCTTCTGGTGCATTTGCATATAAGTTAACTTTGCATAGATAAAATTTACTTCCAAGCATAAGCTTGGTTGATAGACAGATAGATCTCCATCTGTCTTTTCTTGAGAACCCTGTTTTAATAGTACTTAAAATGGTGACCTTGCAGTCGTTAGAGCCACAGTTCTCCGCAGCGCGGAAGGCACCGGGTATGTTAGAATTTCAGGAGAGGTATCGTTAATCACACCTTAGTGTGTTTCTCCTGATTTTCTCTCTGCCAATTACTATGAAATCAGGCTCAACACAAAAAGGATTGAAGGGTTCACATTTAAATAGGCATTTAACTAAAATTAACCAATATTCTTGCATCTTACATTAGTTTTAGGATCTGCATTTCATATAAAATAGTCATTCATCTAAGCAGCAGTTTCTAATCAATTACTTGGTCTTAATTTCCCTAGCAAGATCATTGACTCCATAAGGCACTGGTATCAATCATTTAAAATCTAATCAAATCCTATAACTCTTGTTAAATATTAATCAAGTACTTGATCGCTTCATTGTGTCTCCCGAACTGGTTGGTTCCCAACTAGTTCTTCTTCATTCCACTTTTTCATAGGGTCTACCCGCCTTAGCCTGTTGTAGGGAGACAGCTTAAACGGAGAGATTAGGGATTCGGGTGACAAGCCCCGATCTGAGCGTTGTCGCGGTGCCTAGACATTTTGTGCGACAACATTTTTGGCGCCGCTGCCGAGGATATTTTATTCTCGGCGCTTCAACGACATTTTATCTTCATTCTCCTCATATCATCGTTATCATTTTTACCGGCAACGCCAACATTTTTGGCACCATTGCTGCGGACCGATTTATTGGGCCTTGGCTCTACAACATTCATCTTTCATCTTTCTCATCTCTCATTCAAGCTGGCAAAGTTAACACTCCTTGGCATTGCCATTGGGGATAGAGCTTTTTTGTCCTTGGTTTCTCAACATTGTTTTAATCATCTCATATTTTCCGCCATTCATTAGCCTGTCAAGCGACACAACATTTCCTGGCGTCATTTCATCTTTTCATTGCACTATCTTTCGTCATCTCATTAATCGTTTCATCTGCACCTTTAGCACCTAGACATTTCGGTTCATTTCTTGTTTAGGTCGCAACTCCACTTCTTCCATTTATAATTTCTTAGACAAGAAGCCCCCTCTTATATCCGGTTGTTTGTTGCCTTTTGGATCCTAGAGTTAGAATCATGTTCAAGTGGCGACTCCACTTCTTTCATTTCTTAGAAGAATTTCTACTAGAAGCTCGGTTCTTGATGCCTTGATTTTCTTGAGCAGCGGTCTCTCTCTATCATCGATTTGGTCCCTCATTATTCCTTTAGGCAATTCATCACGGATGATTCATTTACCCCGTGTCATTTTACTAATGTTCTCCATGATATTCTGGAACTGGCCATTCATAAATTGTCTTTGTTCTCGAGTGGTGATTCAGTCGCTGTTAGAAAGCATCTATGCAGGTTTACTCATACAATACTCAAATATTGTTGATCTCCCCAATATGATCATGAAGATGTCAAAATGCGTCTATTTGGCTTTTCTTTAGAGGGTGATGTTTTGAATTGGTTTAATAATTGTCTTGAAGATTCTTTTGCTTCTTTACAAGACATCATCAGTGCTTTTAAAGATAGATATGGTTATCAAGATAGCTCGCCTTGTGCCCCCAAAATTATGCAACAGAATGAAAGTGATCTTGTGAAGGATCCAGCTATTGATGAAAGATTTAAAGACAATTCTCCATATCATAATGTGCCATCCACTTGCACCATTACAGACCAAATCCATGACAGTGGCAAAATAGGGACAAGTTGTCAAATCAGTGTCAACAATGAAAGGGAAAATGATAAGCAAATTATAGGAGAACTAATGCGGCTAGTAAAAAATATGGACCTTAATCAAGAAAATTTTGTAACTAATTACATCAAGGATATGAGGACTTTATACACCCACCTGGAAAAACATGATAAGGAGATGGAAATCATGATAAGGAGATGCAATATCTTATCCCAAATCTTTTTACAAGGCCAACCATTAAAGATTTTGCAATAAATCTGAAAATCTCAACCAAAATAATTTTTTTCAAAACAAGGGTTTCAAGATTTGGGACTCGTAAGCCCAGATCTGTCTTCTCCTAGCCCAACGCTAGTTCTATTGGGCCTAGTGCTTGCTCTCATTGGCCCTAGATTCCCTTGTTCCATTTCTGATTTGAATATTTGATTTTCTGAAGCTAATCATTGGTGGGTTTTTGTAGAAAATTTGGTAAAAATTTGTGTTTCAGATATTGAAATTTTTTGGCAACTTGGGCAAGTGATCTTTAAGGCTTAGGGCCTACGGGTTTGATCTCTAAACCATCTTTTTCTTCATTGTTTGCTACAGCAGTCATATATAACTTTCTAATAGTGGTGAAACACACATCTAAGTGGTTTGCAATTAACTAAAAAATTGCTAAATACATTAATAAGTCATTTATGTTTGATGTGTATCAAGAATTTGGCCTAGATCTACATCTTGGGTCGTTGTTATCTCTGAATAATTCTATTTCTGAAATCTGAAATATAACAGTGGAAAACTTTCATGTGGGTTAGCCTAAAATCAGTTCCTAAGTTGTCTAATATATTAACGAATTAATTTCTTAAGTTGAGCATTCATCATTAGGCATATTTCATGTTTTAATTGTTGGCTGTAATAAGTATATCAGATCTGATATAATTCTGGAAATCACATCACAACAGACTGAAAATTTTTGATAATTCATGCGGGCAACTTTGGCAAAATTTCGGTAAATTTTTGGCATAAAGATATCATTGATAGCTCACTGTTTTCATTGTCATATTGTTGTTGTCATAAAGTTTTTCTTATTACTGTCCTAAAAATTAATTTCTGAAAATTAAGTACTTTGTCATGGAATTGTGATAAAATGCATATCCTTTGTTTCATAAACTGAGTAGATTTTTTATTGAGCATCTGTTGACATTGATATTGAATTGCAAAGTTGTTTTTGTTCTCTTGGAAGTTTTGAACTAAATTGTATCAAGAAGATTTGAAATAAGCTGGTGTTTTAACTATAGTATTTTCAAGAGTTTATTTTCTATGTCTTCATCTGAAAAGAAGACGAGCATTTCATTTGGGTAATTGAGGGCTTTTGCAGCATCAGTGTTTTCCCATTCTCGAGTCTAACTTCATCTCATCTTCCAGTGCATTTTCATATAAGTTAACTTTGCATAGATAAAACTCACTTCCAAACATAAGCTTGGTCGATAGACAGATAGATCTCCATCCGTCTTTTCTTGAAAAGCCTGTTTTAATAGTACTTAAAACGGTGACCTTGCAGTCGTCAGAGCTACAGTTCTCTGTAGCGCCGGAGGCATCGGGTATGTTAGAATTTCAGAAGAGGTATCATTAATCACACCTTAGTGTGCTTCTCCTGATCTTCTCTCTGCCAATTACTACGAAACTAGGCTCAACACAGAAAGGATTGAAGGGTTCACATTAAAATAGGCATTTAACTAAAAGTAACCAAGATTTTTGCATCTCACATTAGTTTTAGGATCCGCATTTCATATAAAATAGTCATTCATCGAAGCAGCAGTTGCTAATCAATTACTTGGTCTTAATTTCCCTAGCAAGATCGTTGACTCCATAAGGCACTGGTATCAATCGTTTAAAATCTAATCAAATCCTGTAAGTCTTGCTAAATCTTAATCAAGTACTTGTTCGCTTCACTGTCTCTCGAACTGGTTGGTTCCCAACTAGTTCTTCTTCATTCCACTTTTCCATAGGGTCTACCCCGGTTAGCCTGCTGTAGGGAGACAACTTAAACTGAGAGATTGGGGATCTAGGTGACAGCCCCCGATCTGAGCATTGTCGCGGTGCCTAGAAATTCTGTGCGACAACATTTTTGGTGCCGCTACTGGGGATATTTTATTCTCGGCGCTTCAAAAACATTTTATCTTCATTCTCCTCATATAATCATTATCATTGTTACCGGCAACGCCAACATTTCTGGCGCCATTGCCGGGGAATGATTTATTGGGCCTTGGCTCTAAGACATTCATCTTTCTCATCTCTCATTCGAGCTGGCAAAGTGAACACTCCTTGGCATTGCCATCGGGGATAGAGTTTTTCTATCTTTTGTTTCTCGACATCGTTTTAATCATCTCATATTTTCCACCATTCATTAGTCTGTCAAGCGACACAACATTTCCTGGCGTCATTTGATCTTTTCATTGCCCTATCTTTCTTCATCTCATTAATCGTTTCATTTGCACCTTTAACACCTAGACATTTCGGTTTGTTTCGTGTTTGGGTGGCGACTCCACTGCTTCCATTTATTACTTCTTAGACAAGAAGCCCCCCCTATATCTAGTGGTTTGTTGTTTTTTGGATCCTAGAGTTAGACTCATGTTCAAGTGGCAACTCCACTTCGTTCATTTCTTATAAGAATTTCTACTAGAAGCTCGTTTCTTGTAGATCCCTTGATTTTCTTGAGCAGGGGTCTCTCTCTATCATCCATTTGGTCCCTCATTATTCCTTTAGGCAATTCATCATGGATGATTCGTTTACCCCGTGTCATTTTACTGATGTTCTCCATGATATTTCGGAAGTGGCCATTCATAAATTGTCTTTGTTCTCGGGTGGTGATTCAGTTGCTGTTAGAAAGCATCTATGCAGGTTTACTCATACAATACTCAGATATTGTCAATCTCCCCAATATGATCATGAAGATGTCAAAATGCGTCTATTTGCCTTTTCTTTAGAGGGTGATGCTTTGAATTGGTTTAATAATTGTCCTGAAGATTCTTTCGCTTCTTTACAAGACATCGTCAATGCTTTTAAAGATAGATATGGTTATCAAGATAGCTCGCCTTGTGCCCCTAAAATTATGCAATAGAATGAAAGTGATCTTGTGAAGGATCCAGCTATCGATGAAAGATTTCAAGACAATTCTCCATATCAGAATGTGCCATCCACTTGCACTGTTACAAATCAAATCCATGACAATGGAAAGATAGGGACAAGTTGTCAAATCAGTGTCGACAATGAAAGGGAAAGTGATAAGCAAATTATAGAAAAACTAATGCGGCTGGTAAAAAGTATGGACCTTAATCAAGAAAATTTTGTAACTGATTACATCAAGGATATGAGGACTTTATACACCCACATGGGAAAACGTGATAAGGAGATGGAAATCATGAAAATTAAACACTCTGATCACGTAACCACCGTAGTAGAAAAGTGTGCTTAGAATATGGAGTATATGAGGACCGACATGCAGAAGGAAATGGAAACCATGAAAGCTAATCATGGCAGAGAAACTAATTCTATGCAAAGCAAGTTATTAGCCCTAGAGGAAAATATGACGTTCATGGAATTTAATCATTCAAATCACGTGATTGCCATGGAAACAAGTTATCAAGAAGAAATAAGTTCAATTCAGAACAGATTGTCAACTATGGATGAAGAAATGACCATCATGAGGTTTGATTATAATAATCATCTAGATAACCGGATTCGTCCTATAGACCCCACGAATCCTGAATCCATCGTGTCCGACACGATTCTCTCGAGATTCGTGTCTAAAAACCATGACACGTCGTGTCCTATTTTGACATGTCGAATCCGACTGCGTGTCACGATTTTGACAGTGTGTCCTATTTTCCAGGACTAGTTAGGCGGCAAAAGTGACCTGCACGGGTATGAAAAGGCCGCATTTGGTCATTACAGCCACGCATATTTTCATTTGGCAAGTGTTTTGGCAGCTTAATGATCAAGTCTAGGCCCTAGTATTGATATGCTATTCATGGTAATGGTAATGTTAAATTCTTAAAGTAATCTTCATTTTCATCCTTTTACTTAAATTTTTAACATTACCATGAAATGACTCAGGATGTTGAGAGTGGTTCCAGCCTCATTGGATTTCATATGGAGAAAGTAGAATTTTAGATTTCATTCAAAATCCAGCAGACTTATCAGTTTTTCAAGATTTTAGGATTGGGGGATTGCAATGTTTCCATTGAATTTTGTCATGTATTAGGGTATGGAACTCGTATTTAATCAAGAGCACCAATCCCTATATGTACCTTGATGTTAGTGACATTGGTTGTCAAACTCCTATATCATGACCCTCCTAAAAATGTACGCATCACTCAAACAAAATCTTGACTTGACATGTTATGCTTGTTCTATCTTATGTTAATGCTTAAAGGGTGATATTAATGACAAAGATCCCTATACAGATACAGAGGTAATGACAAAGATACCTCTGGACATTAATGCTTAGAGGGTGATATTAATGACAAAGACCCTGATTTTCCAACAAGACTAAAAAATTAGACATTTCTCGTGGTGGCAAGAGGACCAAGCATAAGAAATAGATAATAGATTGACATATATTTGAATTTTGTATGTACTATGCATGCTAATAGCTATAGATGAAGATCTATATTTGAAATCAATAAATTTGTATCATTAATTAAAATTTGTGTAAGAAATATCTAATTTTTAATATATATATATATATATATATTTAAATATATATATATATATATATATATATATATATATATATATATAAATATATATATATATATATATATATATATATATATAATAAAATAATATATAACAAATCCTACGTGTCCTGTTCTGGGGGGTCAACGTGTCCGAATCCGACACCATGAATCCCGAATCCTACGATCCCGAATCCCCGTGTCAGGTGACTTAGATAATCAGTGAGCTATCATACAAGAAAATCATGAGAAAGAGATAAACTCTATGCAACATTGCTTGATGACCATAAAAGCAAATAATGACAAAGTAATAAAAGATATGGAAGCTAATCAGAAAACTGATCCAAGGCCCAGAGGAGGTTTGTCTGACCCTTGAGACGTGGGATGGCAAGCACCATCGTCAGAGCCCTCATCATTGGAGCAATGTAGGCTTTTCTATCATTAGGAGACCCATGAGACCAGTTGTTGTGCCCCAAACCCAATTTGGGGCCCCACATGATGACTTGCATGGAGACTAAGGGGTCATCCCCTTGTTCGAGATTTATAGAGCTCTCTCTCACATTTTGGCACAAAGAGGACTCAACGTGGCCCTCCAACGATGCTACATCAACATGATGTCATCAACTCAGCTAGCATTTGAATGACTAATTTATAATTTATGAAAGCTACTTTGTTGGGTTGTGAACAAGGCTTGTTTCTTGCCCAATATTTTAATGTTTTGGGGGGCGACTTAATGAGGCTCATATAAATAGAACTCACTCTCATTTGTGAGAGATGATCACACACTTGGATTAGTTATCTTGTAAAAGAACTCGCACTTTTTCTTTGGAGCTATTGTTGCTCTTTCAGTGCATTTTGATGTGTGGAAAATGATTCGCTTTTCTTCTTTGGGGCTTCTTCTTGAATGATGGATGGATATATTGAATTTCTCTTTGTAAGTGCTTAATGTTGATAGAATTTTTCTTTTAAAGTTGTTTAATGTATGGAATTGTTGCTCTAGAATATGCAAATTTGTGCCCTAATTGTTGAAGATTAAATTTGGAAAGCTTTTCTAGTAGAGTATTGCATATGTTATCCAATGCAAGGCATGTAATGAATGTTTCTAGTGAATGAATGTCTTTGAATTCTTCATGAAATTCCATTATATCTTGAAGAGGGTAAATGTTTGAAATTGGTACCTAGGGCATCAATTTTGAGCCTCCTTAGAAGACCTTTTTATCTTAAGCATATCAAGACTCCGTTGCCCAAAGAACTAGGCACTAGTCCAAGGATTTTGGTGATCAAACTTCTCTTTCTCCATATTTTCGCCTTGTAAATTTCGGTCCCCTAAAGGTAGGGTGGAAATCTAGGGCTTGCAAAGAAATTTTACGGAGGTGATTTTTCGAAAATTTGAGGGTCCAGACATCAAGCTAAGAGTCTAGGTTACCTATTCTCCAAGTTTGGTGGGCATCTGCCCGAGTTTCATCCATAAAATCTCTTGCCCTAGGTGCTACTCCAAGAGGGAATACCTAAGTCATTCTTTCTCGTCTTTAGGACTTCTTTGAGGGTTGTATAAGCTTAGTATTCATTGGAATAAATCATAAGAAGCCCTTTCTTCTCTCGGGCCTTGACCTTGTGAATACCTATTACCATCGAGAAACCTCAAAACCCTAGGTCTTGTGCCTTCTTTTCTAGGGTTTTTCTTAGAGAGCAGTTTGCTTCTTTGAAGCCTCATACCTTTATTGAGCCTCTCTTCGAATGAGCTCTAGCTCCATCACCTTGAACCTTCAAGCCTAGAATATCTATTATAGGTGATCATAATCATACTAGGACTCCTCCCATTGGTGAAAGTTCGTAAAGAGAAGGGGACCTTAGCTGTGGTGACAATGGGCCATTGTCCCATTGTTGTCACTTAGTCTAGTAGTTGTCCTGTAGTTTGCCTCCCCACCCCAAGGGCCATGCTGAATTTTGTGGTAAATATTTTGGCGTCGTTGCTGCGAAAAAGGAAAGTCTACCTCTTTGGTCAAACATTTGAAGAGGTTATTCCTTTAATGACAATATATATCCTCTTCTAGCGACTCCACTGGAAGAGTGAAGCCCTTGTTCTTCATTGAACCTTAAATTTAGTTGTAGGGTGAAGCAAGCATTTTTCAAGGCATTTTGAATTCACCTTGGCAACTCATGCATGATTGACTAATGCAACCTAATAGAATGTCTTACCTTAATGAGATCCCCACCTTGGACATCGCTAGCATTCCTAGGTACCCGAATCATGTGACCTTAAACATGATATTTAGGGTGCCCAAGTTTGATGGTGATCCATCTTTTGCAATTGACCATGTGGTAAGATTTGCTACATATACCTCAAAAGTTGATGTGGTTCATCATAATGTTGTTCATAATGTACCTTCGAGGTCATGACTCATGGTAACTTTATGGAGCATTATCGAACAAAGGACCAAGCTTGCCCAGCATTAGATAATGATTTTCGAAAGGAAGCCTTCATTGAATATGAGGAGGATCATGAGGAAGAAGAGAATCCCTTTCTAGATCATCAAGATGAAATCATCGATGAAGACATTAAGGGAGATCTTGAATGGGAGCGAGATAAGGAATTTGATGAATAGGGTTCCTTAAAAAGTAGAATTGAAGATGGCCCCATCACTTTCAAGGACGTTCTATGACCTTGTACATATCAAGGACCTAGAGAAAGATGAACCCATTAACCCCTTGGACGTTGACATTAGTGATTACTTGCACATTGAAGTAGGGAAGTGAGAGATCACGAGCCATCGTTTTGACAAGGTCCCTACCTATGATACCGATGATGATATCAATAATAACCTTGTCTTTCCCGACCTTCCTTATGATCCTAGAGGTGTATTCGAGTCATCCATGGACCCTCTCATCATTCCTTGATGCACAATCATTAATAATGAGCGTAGGTGTAATGATCCTAAATAAGAATGTAAATGATATACAAAGCATGCAAACAATCCAACAATCAGAAAAATGAAATATACATTAAGCACCCATGGAAACACTAGAAATAGAGAACTACCAAGCCATTTATTACTTCTTCAAGAGAAAAATACAATAGTAAAATAGAATGGTGCACCTGAGCTTGTTTCAATGGACAAGCTTGACAAAATGCAGGTGAGAAAATGTTGAATTGAAGGCTGCTACAATTGTTGCACCAAACTGAACTGCGTTGCCCCATAAAACTGCTTTGTTTGCTGACTTCGAAGGGTTGGAATCACTGCTTCCCGTGCTCAAAAAATTATGATATTTCAGCTCTTTTCTCCTTGACCTAAACCCAAAAAAACCCACGAAGTAATTGGCCAAAAGTTGACCTTGGAATTTTGGCCCAAATTCCCCTTAGCTCCTCTAGTTGCTGGCTAAGTTGGGACCCTTGTTTGACCCCTTAGATATTCCTAAAAAATTCGATAAAATCAGGAATGTGATCCTTGCCCAAAACCCAGAAAAACCCAAAAAGGGTTTCCCTTTGTTCCAACCTTCAAAAATTGACCTTTTACAGCGTGACCCTCCTCCAATTTCGAATTCTATTGCTGCGACTGATCCTGTCAATCTCTTCTCTCCCAACACCAGAAATCCTCCTCAAGTGGCCCTCCCAGTGATCTTCTACTTCTCCCGACCAGCTCCAACTCTACAATTCCTTCCTCCAACTCCCATGTGAGCCTAGTGGTGGCTCTCTGCGCAGGCCCTGGGTAACTGTAAATCGAGCTGCTAGGATCCTAGTTCTGTTGGCTCCAAAACTCACAGGAAAGGCTGACCCTTTGTTGCTCTCCCAATCCTCTAACTCTCTCGAAAAATGCTTGATCACTAATAGCTCCAAACTCCCCATGCGTATTCTCCAGCTAGCCAGAAATACACACTCCCTGTTGTGGCTGAATGGTAGTGTTGTACACACTCCCGGAACTCCTAAAATACTTATGGAACTACCTCTCTAGGGCGAGCACGGATGGTCCCCCGAAGTAGAGGTTGAATCTCCTGCTTGAAAGATTCATGGATAAACAGCCAGTTGACTTAGCAAAACAGCAGAGAAAACAATCAAGTAATTTTGATTGCAAGGTGTAAGAATGAATCCAAATGAGAGCTCTCTCCTCCTTTTAATTTTGTGGGCCTTCCTTGCCTCATGTGGGCCCCTCCATCCAGCACTTCGAATTCCCTCCAAACCATTCAAATGTCCTACTTCGAATTCCCACGTGGGTGGCCCCCACCTTCCACTAGAAACCAAATTAAGTTGAATTTCCTCCTAAGTCCCTAAGTCGAAAATGTTGTGTTCTTTCCCTTAGCAAAAATTGAGCAAAAATGTGTGGAAACACCCTGTTACAAATGTGTTTGAGAATGGACATGATAGTAGGTCATTTCCCCCTTTTGAATATGGTCATGATAAAGGTAGCTTATTTGTTGTGATCCTTCATGCTAGCCATCCCTTCATCCTTTTCATCATGTTCCTGGGGACCCCATGGAGCATTACACCACTAAAAAGACTTTTGAGAAGGACCGCTTGAGCTTGGTCATTTATTTCTCCATATTTAGGGTTGAGGGAATGATCTGATGGGTCCAGCCTGATTCATGTTCTTCCCATTTTTCCATGGCCCCTTTGTATGATTCATGGTCGCCAGGCTTGAGCCAGTGAGCTCTACGCACTATCAAAATGAGGGGAAATTTGTCCCAAATTCTGGCCTCAATAGCTGCCCTGCAAATGCTTCAAATCCCTAGCCTCAACAATGAAGAATATCTCAGCAAAAGCCCATAGTCTTCCACTATAGTTGCTCCAAATGATGGTGCCACGAACTCCTCCCGTGCCCAGGAAATTCGCAGAGCTGAGTAAATCTCTTGCAGTAAGCTCAAAGGAAGCCTTGAATTGGACTCCCAAATTACCTCACCAGGGAGACACTCGAAGTTCTCCAAAATGAGGGTGGAATTCCGCTTGGAATTCCTGGTGCTAAACAACACTCTGGCCCTGGTGCTAAACAACTCCAAGAGAGGCTGTAATGTAAAGTGTAATAGTCAAAAGATAACCCACGAAATGAGTCCATCCTCCTTTTATAATATTATTTTATTGGTGGGGGCCATTTTCCACTACGTTACTTTTGCCGCCATTTAATAAAATAATAATTTGTTGCTATTCTCCAATAAAACAATACTACCCACCTTTTTCCAATAATGTTTGCCCCTTTTTAATTAATATTACTAAAATTGGGCAAAATTCCTTAGTGACTCCCATCCTTACAGAATTGGGGATATTACATTTTTGATGTACTATATTGCAATTGCATGGTTAGAAGTTAGAATCCCCACTATTAGATCACGTGCATCTAAGCTGTAGTAAGCATGGAACTGAAAATTTCCTACCTGTCCAGTTACTACACATTATTAACTCTCGATTATACAAATTAAGCACAAAAAATGGGCCAGTTCAGTATTATGCAGCATACAAAACCAAAAGGATAGTGCCATCCCTCTTTGGTGGAATTAATTTACAAGCCCTATAAGAAATATATTGTTCTATTAATTACTTCAAAACAAAACACAATTTCCAGTTCACCTGTAGGAGTGACGATATGTTTTTCGGTGAACGGAAGATGGCCTAGGCCATTCTCAACAACCTGCTTAGACATGGGAAAGACAAAAAAATCAGAAAATTACCACAGAGACAATCAAACAAGGAGCAAAATAAGGCAATGCTACAGGATACCTAGGCCTTTTATACTTCAAAATGTTTCTCTGTAAAGGAAAGTTAAATCAAAGATACCAATCGAATGAGCCGATCTGAGTAAAAGACAAAATCATGCTTTGTGGTTTCACGATCCCGTATGAGTGTATGCATCCCACGAATCTGCCAAGTCAAAAAAGCTTAAAAGCTATTACAATTCAATTTTTGATAGCAAACACCAGACTTAAACACTACAAATTGCAGTAGTTCCATTTATTCACTAATCCTCAAGTATACATTGCTTTCAATCTATATAATGGAATTCCTTAAAATCAATGAAATAAACGAAAGTGTTTACCAGCAAATCTTACTGGATGACATCTACAAAAATCATTATACCTGGAAAGTAGTTTGGATGACATAGAGATTGGGATAAATCTTGCACAGATCATGTTGTCCAAGCTTTGTCTGAATGTGTTGCACAATAAGATTGATTGCAACATAGTTGTCTCCTCCTCGTGGGATAATAACATCAGCATACTTTTTGGAAGGTAGTATAAAATCATCAAAAGATGGCTTGACAAACTTGGCATACTGCAGCATATAAAGATTTGAAGAAACCCATCTAAGAATGGTATAATTCTGATTAAAAATAATAATATGCAAAAGTAGATCAATATACAAGCATCCAATGCCCTGCCTCATTCCTACATAAATCAAAGAGGAACACAAGTGTGCAAGTGTTTGTAAGTAGCAAAACAGGTTTTTGTAATGCAATATGAAGTACAACAGGTGTAATCTCTAACAAATATTCATGATAACGAGGTAGACAGTTATGATTTCCCTATGAAAACCTTGCGTCGTTATCATCAAGCTAATATTGCAACAATACAGTACCAAACATGCAGAAATATAGTTAAATAGTGTTCCCCAGAATTTATCTGGTGGTTGTTAGGGGGCAACACAAGGGATTATTGGTATCTACTGTCAACTATGGGAAGATCATTCCTTATATAAATCACTAATGAAGTAATCCTGGGTTTGACAAGTAAAGAAAGCAGTAATAACAAGGTTGTAGGGGGGCGATGCCAGATGGGAAGAAAGACGGGGAAAGGAAAGAGATCACAGGGGTATGTGAGGTTCAGACAACATAGGGGGCATTCTGACAGTTGCATAGATGTACACGAGGAGCATACAGTAGCCCCAAATGCTGGTATAGCATCAGAATAATTGTTAGGAGAAGGCACAGTTAGTTTTACAACAGATTTTGCAGGTTCAGGTACAATGACAGATGCACATGCTGAGGAAGGTAATGATGCAACCTCTGCTCTAGGTTACAAAGGCCATACAGTAGATGGGTTTAGGTTTTGAGTGAGTTTGTATGGTGATGGGTGTTGCCATGATGTTGGAAATACTAGGAGGTGGGTGAATTAGTATTTCATAGCAATTAGTAACTTATTAATCTTTTCAGAGCATTAATTAATCTTCAGTATCAATTCAAAACATAAACAAGCAGTAAACAGTAGACACCAAAGTTTTTATGTGGAAACCCTTCTGAGAGAAAAACTACCAAACGCTTCTCTAAGAATTTATGAGTACATTAATGCTTCAACTCCCGAGTACTCTAGGAAAGTGTTCAATTTTCCAGCCTCAACTGGAAGGATGCTTCAATGCCCTAGTTTTATCAGCCAATGTTAAAAGGATGCTCCAACACCCTTGCAAGCTAAAGCTTGCCCTAGCACCACCCTGTTCATTTTTCACAGGGCTATGTTGTTCTTTGCTTTAGATAATTGCATTACATCTTTTACACTTTAAATTCACCCCACAACATCATAACATCTTTACATCATTAGCAATTCTATAGAAAGAACAATATCAATAACAATGCAGTGGACCAATAAAATAAACATCAGAAGAAAAACATGCACAAATAGAGACACCAGAATTGATTAAAGACCAGACCAAAACCCCACAAGGGGGAAAACGGAAACCCAGATTTCTTTCTTCTTCTTCTTCTTCTTCTATTAGATTTCATCAATAGTTCAGCTGAGATACAAAGTATCAATATCATGAGACATAGTCCAACACATCAAATTACCTAGGGCCTATACATATCTTGTTCACAACTTCGTTTGTGAACAAGATTTATTGTCAATATTGCCATACCATACTGTTATCAAATAATAATAATGACACTGATATCATGCAACCACATTACTGAATCATATTTACTATCATATATCTGTGGGCCATAAGAACCATATATATACACAACCGAGCCATGTTGGGCCATGCCATACCATTGGGCCATACTGCCTTACCATTGGTCCATGCTACCAACATCACTGGGCCATTGGGCCATGCTGTTGGACCATGCTGCCTACATCACTGGGCCATGTTGCTTACATCATTGGGCCATGCTACCAACACCCCTGGGCCATGCTGCGAACATCACTGGGCCATGTTGCCTTACCACTGGGCCATGTTTCTTACATCACTGGGTCATGTTGCTGGGCCACACCTGTCGAGCCACCCTCTGTGCGAACTAGGCCATATTATGTGCTGGCCATGGCAACCGATGGTCATGCAAGAGTCACCATACTTACTGTGTCGAGGTTTTTATTACTTTGTTATATATAAAACACAGGGTGAGAATGAGAGTAATGTACATGCGAGCCATACCCATCATAGCCATATGATGATCATGCCAATTCATGTGAGCCATACCCATACAAGAACATATGATGATCATTTCAATAAAGAGTCAATAGCAATTAATTCATACAAGGATGAGATAGTTATTTAAGAGATGTGATATGATATCCATTACCATGAGATGCAATGCATTTGAACCATGCCAAATTACCACTATGTGTAGAACCAAGTCGCATTACCATTGTGCGTAGATACAGGGAGCTTGAAAGAGAGTGATGTTAGTGTTGGAGCGAGATAAAGACATAAATATTCAGTCACTAAGATATGCAAGCTATCACGATTCCAAGCCATAGAAAAGTAAGCTAATTTGATGTCATCCATACAATAAAGCTTCATCCGTTGTCTTGTAGAAAAACGATTCTTGAATCAAAGAACATGTGACTTCTGAATTAAATCCAAATGGCAGACAGAGACGTGATCCTCATAGTACTTTTCGAATACATACTGGACTTTTATTTATAGCCATCTTATGGGAGTTAAGGGGTCAAGCCGACACAAACATATTTGGAGGGAAATTGAAATATGTCCTAAAAATAATAATGGCATTTAAATTAAAACCTTAATAATATCTTGTCCATGATGTTTTATATTATATTAATATTTGAATTTCCCTTTGACTAGTTCAAATTCTTCTTTTGGTGCGCAAGGGCTTCATAGGAGCATTAGGGTTTTGTCTTGGGGTAGTTGGAATTTCTCTTGGGGAAATTTGTCCTGAAGCTGCCCAATTTTAACACTCCCTCCCAGCTAGGGTGAAGCAACAAAACTTATCGCTTGTTGACTTAAAATGTTAAAATACACCAAAGGTATTTGTAAGTAATATTTTATTATATATATAAAATGTAAAAGTGATGTAGAATGTTAAAATGAAGACCCGCATATATACCTAAGTAGGTGTCCTTTTGTGACTAGGCATGTATCTTAGACATGCCTTTTCACTTAACTAATGACTACTTAACATAATCATTAATTGATTATTTAGTATCTACATTTATTTATATTTATTTATGTTTATTTTATTTTATCCAATTTATGTTCGTAACATTGCCTTCCTCTTCGAAAAACTTTGTCCTCAAAGCTTATTCATTAATAATTGCTTCCTTGCCCATGTCCTTCCGCTATGTGTAAGTCATCAGTACTATTGTTTTGGAATCACAGTTTTTCGATATCTCCTTCGGATTTTTTTTAAGTATATATATATATATATAGATTTTAATTAAATAACTCAATTAATTAAATAAATTTAATTAATTAAATTATGTTTATAATGTATGTATATGCGGATATTGACCACAACTTATATTATGGCTCTCAAATGTATGAAAG
Source organism: Pinus tabuliformis (assembly GCA_031772625.1). Taxonomy (NCBI): domain Eukaryota; kingdom Viridiplantae; phylum Streptophyta; class Pinopsida; order Pinales; family Pinaceae; genus Pinus; species Pinus tabuliformis. The sequence continues at coordinate 1,244,821,589 of CM062818.1, forward strand.
CAGGCAAGCATTCAAATTGGTGAGATAGAACCATGGGCATGTGAAAATCTACTGACCAGTCACACATTAAATATATTTACAACTTACTTCTGGCCCATGTGAGTCGTTCATAATCCCCACTACAAACACAAAGCCTACATAACATTATGATGCTTTAGATTTTTTATTTCAGAGCAATGGGGTTTCTATTAAACGGGGAAGAACATTCCAACCCTGATGTTATCTTGATGAACAAAACCCGGCATCAGTTTTTGGATTTCACAGCTGGGATAATTCTCAGTTGCCTGATGGCATTCCGCAATCACACCAAAAGACAAAGAATCAGGCAGACAGTGAACGAATAAGCCCGCTGATATATAAGCTGAGTCGTTTCTGAATCAACTTAAGAAACACACCAATTGACCTTTGACCGCAGACATGCTACTTTACGACAGGGGGGCCGACACTTTTTCTTCACGGCCTGTGCGGTGCTGCCAAATGGTCTATGGAGAAAACAACGTCTTTCAGCTGACAGGGACGATGGAGCACCCGTGTGAGAGGCCTCATTGCACTCACAAGAACCCAACTCTCTGGTCAGCTCTTGCAAGCATTATGTTTGAATTGGCAATAACCAATCCAGTTATTTGCATGCACTCTGAAAGCCTAGCGACTCTTTGGTTCGGACCATTTGCAGTGACCATTCGATGGTTTTTCCGCCATTGTCGTTGCCCAGTTCTCTGGTGAACTTCGTGATGCCGTTGGCTCCCTCTAGCATAGGTAATAAAAAATCAATGGTAGATCCTATCGTTTGGAAATCCAAAGCTCTAGTAACATCGTCTATCCTTTCTTTACAGGCATGGGACACTTGAACTCTCGAGGCCCTCGTGGGCACCTCCTGCTTCATTCCTCCTCCTATGTCGGGTTTTGTGGTTGTCACCTTTGTTTTTTTGGAAGAGCGGGGGGCAGAGCTCCTCTTGGGAGCTAGACTACCGGTTGCCTTTGATTCGGGTGGAGGGGTGTGATAAGCCCTTCAATTGATATCAGACGATCACGTGAGGTGTTTGTTAGTTGTAACATCCATAATGAGCTTTCACTTTCTTTATTATATTTTGTCTATTGTTGTAATCATGCCTCATCTATCTGCTTACTAACATTTTCCGCGTTTTCGAGATTTTGCTGTGAATCCTCCTCTAATGTGGCATTACGTAAGTTAACATTTAGTAACACACCCAAAGCCTGCATCATGTGTTGATCATTAAGATACATATTAATATTGTTAGGATTTTTCTGAACATCTTGAGTCATCTTAACAAAATTAGGTTGCTGCAAATACAATCTTGTTTTTGGGTCAGCTGTTAATTTTGCCCCCAATTTTGGCCCCTGGAATATGTTTCCAAATGGAGAGGATGTGGCTCGAGATCTACTTGCTGCCTGTGAATCAGCAAGGCCTGATTTTAATGCTTCATTTGAAGGATCAAACTCCAGGCCCTTTTTGTAAGAAGAAATTGCATCATCATATTTTCCAAGTCCAACATATGTTGCCCCAAGCCTGTTGTAACCCTTGGACAAATCTGCCTTAATTTCCACTATCTTCTTAGCATCCTGAAGAGCTTCATTATACTTATGTACTGAAGCATATGTTGCAGAACGATTTGAATATAAAACATGATTGGCCGGGGCAAGAGCTATAGCTTCAAAGAAATGTTTTGCAGAGCCTTCCACCTCTACATTTCGAAATGTCGAAGAAACCTCAATTTATGAGTATAGCGTACTAGCAACCCCATCACTTTCAAATACATTAGACACGGATTTGTTTCCAGTGTGAAATGCAACAAGAGAAGATGAATTTGCAGATTCAAGTGTGGCTACTGAATTGGACTCAGAATCAGGAAGAAATGCAAAGCTATCCAGATTCTCAGATATGTTAGCAGTTGTGGAATCAGGCAGTGGACCAGATTCAGGCTCTTTCAGTTCCACGTTTTGAATGGAGACATCCATAGCAGAAATACTCACATCACCCTCACCACCTTCAAATCTCAGGCCATTAGTTTCCTCATGAAGAAGAAATGACTGGTTTATACCTACAATCTCATGCAGTTCGCCTGAAACTTCTGCATCTTCCTCATTGTTATGATATTGTTCATCTTCTTGTTTCTCAAGATAGTCCTCATTCACCTCATCTTCCTCCTCATTATCATCATTCTAATCAAAATCTTCTTCTCCTACTTCCTCTTGTTTCGTTTCTTCACTATCACTATCATCTTTCTTATTAATGATTTCCTTTAGACATGCTTTAACTTTGGCATATGATTTTTCTAAGCGTTGAAATGCTTCTTGAATTTTACTAAACTACTCCATGAATTCAGGATGTAAACGTAATGGCATATTGTGCAGCAAACAACATTCAAAGACTCACATGGTTATATTTTGTGGCGGATAATGCTCAAAGTCTCGCATGGCTCTGATACCACTAAAGCAACAAAACTTATAGCTTGTTGACTTAAAATGTTAAAATACACCAAAGCTATTTGTAAGTAATATTTTATTATATATATAAAATGTACAAGTGATGTAGAATGTTACAATGAAGACCCACATATATATCTAAGCAGATGTCCTTTCGTGACTGGGCATGTCTTTTAGACATGCCTTTTCACTTAACTAATGACTACTTAACATAATCATTACTTGATATTTAGTATTTACATATATTTATATTTATATATGTTTATTTTATTTTATCCAATTTATGTTCGTAACATAAGGAGGAATTTCCATTTGCATAATAAGACTTATTTCTAATATACATGCCTGAAACATCATGTCTCATCATAGCTGCATCATGTCGTATCATGAGTGTACATATCTCAATCATAAGAAAGATAATTGTATCATTGATCAAATCCATCTCATATCGTCTCATAAAAGAAGAGGAACAATGCACAAAGGTAGGGGAGATCAATCCTCAAACCCTACTAATCTCCAGGTCAATATCCCCTCTATCTCAAAACGTCCATCTCAACATAACTTAGTTACTTTAATCATTGGTTGAACAATCTCGATCTAATAGAAGAAGAAGAAGAAGAAACATTATAGGGGAGTCCATCTCAACCCACATTATCATCATAGGGAAGCATCAAGCTTCCATACTATATCCAGTAATCAGTACAATTATAATAGAATCATCATCGTCATCAAGTCACATCTCGTCTCGACTCATCTCGCTCATTTCCATCTGATGAAAAATCTCAAATATGAAGAAGAATGATATAACATCATAAGGGAGCCCAGCTAAACCCACAACAATATAGGAGAGCTAAGCCCAATCCAGAACAACATTAGGGAGCCTTGCTCAACCTGGAACCATATCAGGTAGCTAAAGCTACCACCCTCTATCGAGCAATAGGCGAGATACAACTTACCAAGTAAGGATCACAACCATCCCATTGTGCAGTCAATGGGCAAGAAACCACTTGCCATAAGAGGTAAAGATCACAAACATCCTATTGCCTCCCAATCTTCCCAGCAATGACCCTTAAAAGTCATGTAGTAGAACACCTGCATCATAATTCGAGCTTGGTTAAGATACCCAACTTACCAAAGATAAGGATCACACTCCCCAAGCCTCCTCAACCCATTGGCCAAATGGGGACGGGCAATCCCAACAAGCCCGACTTGTGGTTATGATGCCAAATGGGGTATACTCTACTAATCTAGGTAAAGGGAGATGCCCGACTAGTCATGAAAGACAAGGATCACGCACAACCTACAGAGCCAATAGGGGATATACCCAACCTACTACAAGAGTAGGGATCACACACACCTATTGTCCAGAGATCCCCCAACCCCACGAATGCTCAATGCTCCACACCACACCCTGAGAGCTCAACAGGGGGAGAAGAGTTATGCTCCGTGTTCTCGATCAGCGAGGACCCCTTCCTCTCACCAGTGCCTTCACTAGGCTTACGACTATTAGTCCTAGACATAGTGCATGACACTAACAGATCAGCATGCCAATCGCAATCATACATGCTACAACTCAAGAATCCAAATATCTGCATGTTCATCAATCAAGAAGGTGACGGAGTTTCATATCTCGGATATTTGATCTATCATGGAACACATGATTCTCGGCTCAAACAGCTCATTGAAGATTTCAATCAACCTGCCTCATGCAGTACTTTCGTGCAACAATCCTTTGTTTCGCTGTTTATGCGAGACATCAAATCAAGTATTATACTAAAGCAAACACATATCATAAAGAAGAGAATACCATATTCATCCTTTCTCCCTCTCACATAGGGAGGCAGCAACCGCAAGCTTAAGCTTGTCTCATACAACAACATAGTCTCAATCCATGAAGATGTCTCTGTCTCAATTATGTATGTCTAGACTTTATCTAGCTCAAGGAGCATGCAATACAAGGAACTATCTGATATTACGGGATCCACCAAATCTAACAACAATAATCCATCAATGCAATTAGCATGCCATAAAAATATTCTACACAAGAGGTGGATATTGATACTGCATGGGGTAAACCAGTCTTTGTGAAAATTCCACAACAGGAATCCCTACTGCAGCAAACTGATATTACTTCTCCTGCTTGTTAATCCATACAAGTCATTTACTGTGTTCTACGGTAAATATCAAAGTAAATACTACTACAGCCTTCACTTAATTAAATTATAAGTAGAAACAAGATATTGAGCAAGAAAGAAAATAAAATACAATAGACAATGTTATTTTTGGACAAATGTCCCCGAAAAAACCCAATGCGGGAAAATCGGTGCAGCAGCTCTGAGGGTTTATTATTATTAAGCAATAGTTCTGAATACAATTCTAGATGCCCTTTTGCTATCCAATTACAGAGAAAAAGACACTGGCATAAAACTTAGTGAGCTTACCTCACTTCACCCAGCAAATTCGGCCAATCTAGCAACTGAACTAACTATCCCCAGCTACAACTGCACTGCCCCTTCGCAGTAAATGCGTGGGCCTACGTGAAGCTCTTTGAGGCTCTGTGTGAGCTCTGCGCTGGGTCTCCTTGCCTCCTGGATCTCTGACGTCAACCCTCCCGGCTAATCCGGCACTGCCTAGGTAAGTTTCGGACTTCTGCTAGAAGACATCTCTGCCTCTGCGCTGGCCCTTCTGCCTCTGCATCAAGCACTGCGTGTGCCCTCTTGGCCCAATGTCAGTGCTCCCTGTGTCTGCACTACCTCCACTAGTGCTTCTCTGCCTCTCCGTTGAGCATTCGGGGTTCCGGAGAAGATCCTCCAACCCAACTATCCCTACCCCTCAACTACAAGAAATCTCCTCGATCGAATTTCCTCGTGAGAACTTCTCACTTCATAAATTCGATCACTTGATCTCTCTTGGTGTATTTTCCAAATGACCCTCAAGCCCCTTCTTATATCTTCTTGTTGAACAACCAACAGCCTAGATTAACCCCTAATCAAACGCTCAGATCGTTTTTGCTTGATCTCCATCTTCTTCTAGAAGTTACACCCACAATTAGATTAATATCCATTAATATTTTAATTTTCCTAAGTTTAGACTTAGGAACTCCATTAAAAATATTAATTATTTTAATATAATCGTCTCTAGGTGGAATTTCCCAAAACACTTTCTAGGTTCTTTGGAATACATGTGCTCAAGCCTCCCTGCAAAATTTGAGGCCTAGGGCACATCTGATGCCACCCCAAATCAACACTCCCTCTTAGCGAGGAATGTGCTCTAGCAATATACGTTGTTGCATACTACTCTGACTCTGAAGCATCGTCCTCTGTGCTGCTGATGTCTGACATGCTATCCACCAACTATTGCTTTGTTGCAACTCTACTGATGTTGACATTGCCACTGTCAACACTGCATTCGTACTACAACTCCATCTCAAGTGTTGCATATGTGCTACTACTAGCACTGCCACTACCAACTGCTGTTGCACTACATATTGTTGTTGTTACTCAATCAACAACGGAAAAACATCCAAAATTACTAAACTAACTGTGTTCAGTATGATACCACGTGAATGTTGTAGCCTGAGTGTTGCTAGTCTTGTGCGCTGACCCTCTAAATCTACTACGTTGCTACTGACCTCTGCTCTGTGCCATCTGCACTGCTGCCAACTCTGCTTTGTGTTGTTCAGTCTCTGGCACTCCTAGCCACTGCAACTATCTCCCCGACACTTCTCGACATCATCTGACACTAGTCCATCCTGCTACTGCAAAACTGGGCTCCCATAACAAGGTATTGATGCAAGAGGTGGACTCCTCAAGGATCCTGCCCATTTGTAGCTCTTTCGAATTACAATTCTAAATCAGCCCACCTCCCTCCTGGAGGTATCTCGACTGTCATGGAAAACTCCTCATCTTCGATCTTCACGGGCGCAGCCTTCGAATCATGTCTCTCATCCTTGTCCTTCTTCCTGAGAGGACACTGAGTAGTGATTGACCCATCTCACCACACCTGAAACACTTGATCTTCGAGACATCCTTCTTACGTCTTCGTTGCTCTTGTTGTCCTTCTATACAAGCGTTGCATTATCCTCCTCCTCCTTGGGCTTCAACTCACTACTGCTGCTACTTCCGTCAAGTTTGACATTGTATAAGTCTTTCCTTAGCTCCTCTTGTTTTAGAGCTACCCACATCTCATCCCAATTTAGCAATGCTGCTCTGCCCAGGATACTCTGGACAAAGACTTGCCACTCATCTGAGACAGAATTGAGGGCCAGTCTAACCAACTCTGAATCCTGAGGTGTATGCCCCACAACAGACAATTCATCACGGGTCTCCTTAAGCTTCGTGAGGAATGGATCCACACGCTCCCCCTTCTGCATCTGAGTAGATCTCAACTTCTGCTCCAAGTACATCTTCTGCTGCTCGGAAGATCCCTGATATAACATAGCCAAGGCATCACACATCTCCTTAGCAGTCCCTCTACTAGCGACATGACACACCATGCGATCCTTTACTCCATCAACTTTCAAGGATCATCCTCTTGGCCTTCGCCATTTCTGATCTATACTTCTTCTGCGGATCTGGATTTGTAGGCACAACAACCACGCTGTCGACATATGTCTTGAGGGCATGCTCATCTAGAAGCAATGACATTCTAGCCTTCCAGATGACGTAGTTGGATACTTCGTACAACTTGTCTTGATCCCTCAACCCACTGATTGCCATTTCTGCAAAAAATAGAAAGTCGAATGACCTCCTCTCTCCTTTGTGCTACTGCTGGGCTAGCCTATGCACTCCCTGCTGGAGCTAGTAAAGTTGTTTCCCCTTGCTATTGCTCAGCTCTAGAGAATTCGAATTCCTTGGCTAGGAATTCTCTGAGAAAGAAATTCCCTCTGTCGTGCTTCTCTCTTTCTTTTGATGATCTTCTGCCCAACAAACTACTTGCAAAAAAATCTATGTCCCACTAGCTCTCCTCACGCTGAGGCTTCAGCGTTGCTCCCTCTACCCCAGCAAAAATTTGAACCGGAAGCCCTTCTCTCCGTTGACTCACTCGGAGAGAGACTGCCTCAAAATTTCAACCCTCCGACTAGAACTACGCAAACCCTCCGGGGTTTCGAATTGCTGCCTCCTGCAACTTTTTCGAACTCCTTTTTCTCAGCGCTAGATCTACCAGCTCTACTCTTCTTGCTTCACCTGCAACTCTCGTACCATGTGAAAATTCCACAACAGGAATCCCTACTGCAGCAAATTGATGTTACTTCTCCTACTTGTTAATCCATACAATTTATTTACTGTGTTCTACGGTAAATATCGAAGTAAATATTACTACAGCGTTGACTTAATTAAAGTATAAGAGGAAACAAGATACTGAGCAAGAAAGAAAACACAATACAATAGACACCAATATTTTTGGACAAATCTCCTCGGAAAAACCCAATGAAAGAAAACCAGTGCAACAATTCTGAGGGTTTATTATTATTAAGCAGTAGTTATGAATACAACTCTGGATGCCCTTCTGGCAATCCCGTTACAGAGAAAATGACACTAGCAGAAAACTTAGTGAGATTACCTCACTTCACCCAGCAAATCCGATTGATCCGATGGCTGAACTGACTACCCCCGGCTACAACTGCGCTTCCCCTTCGCGGTAACTATGTGGGCCTGCATGGAGCTCTTTGAGACTCTGCATCAGCTCTGCGCTAGGCCTCCTTACCTCCTGGAGCTCTGACGTCAACCCTCCCGGCTAATCCAGCAACTCCCCAGCAAGTTTCAGACTTTTGCTGGAAGACAACTCTGCCTCTGCGCAAGCCCTTCTGGCTCAGCGTCAAGCACTACGTGGGCCCTCCTGGCCCAGCGTCAATCCTCCTTGGGTCTGCAATGCCTCCACTAGTGCTTCTCTGTCTCTCTATTGAGTATTCGGGATTCCGAAGAAGATCCTCCAACCCAACTATCCTTGCCCCTCAACTGCAAGAAATCTCCTCGATCGAAATTTCCTCCTTTGAACTTCTGACTTCATAAATTCTATCTCTTGATCTCTCTTGATGTATTTTCCAAATGACCCTCAAGCCCCTTCTTATATCTTCCTGTTGGACAACCAACGGCCTAGATTAACTCCTAATCAAAGGCTCAAATCATTTCGGCTTGATCTTCGTCTTCTTCTAGAAGTTACACCCACAATTAGATTAATACCCATTAATATTTTAATTTTCCTAAGTTTAGACTTAGGAATGTTAGTTTTTGGTAGCATCAGAAGTGCTCTAGCCTTGAAAATTGGTGGAGGGGATAAGGCACAAGAATTCTAAAGAACCCAGAAACCGCTTGGTGAAATTCCAACCGGATTGTATTTTATTAAAATAAATAATATTTTTAATGGGGTTGCTAAGTCTCAACTTAGGGAAATTAAAATATTAATGGGCATTAATCAAAATATGGGTGAGAATGATTTAGAAAGCAGATCAAGTCATGTTTTAATCTTAGCCGTTGATTAGAGACTTAATTTCGTCTGTTGAAGACTCAATGGGAAAAGTATAAAATGGAGGCTTGGGGTTCATTTGGAAATACACACACACACACACATAGAATTGATCTAGAGTTCGATTTCTAGGGCTAGGAAGCTGAGAAATTCGAGCTAAGTGATCATTCAACAGCAGAGGGGCAATGAGAATCCGAGAGGACTTTCCGAAGAATACTGACAGAGAGGTGGAGAGAGCTTGCGAGAGGCAGCGCAGTAGCCGGTAGAGCTGATGTTGGGCTAGTCTAGGCCCACGTAGTCCTGATGCAGAGAGCTGATGTTGGGCCATTCTGGGCCCACACAGTCCTGAGGCAGAGCCAGAAGGGTCAGCGCAGAGCAAAAAAGTTGCCTATCACACAAAATCCAGAACTATTGGGAACAGCCAGAACTGTCAGGAACTGTCGAAATAACCGAGATAGATGTGGCAAACGGCAGAAGAGGTGATGCAAAGCCTACGCAGAGTCAGCGCAGAAATAGTCAGGGTTAGCCAGTCTTGTGCTGGATCAGCCAGAATTCTGCCAAGTGAGTGAGGTAAAACTCACTCAGATTTTCCGCCAATATTTTCTATATAAAGGATTGCTAAATGAGCATCCTAGATTTGTATTCAGATATTTCTCCTGCATAATAATAAACCCTCAGAACCGTTGCACCGATTTTCCTGCATTGGGTTTTTCCGAGGACTATTGTGTCCTATGTATCTTGTTCTTTGCTCTGTTTTCTGTTTCATGAGATCAAATATTTAATTAGTGTAGGCTATAGAAGTAATTTGTTTCAGTATTCAAAATAATAATTTGATGAATGCAATTTAAAAATCAAGTAGGTGAAGTAGATTCAGATTTCCTGCAGTAGGGGTTCCTTAAGGATTAGGAATTTTCACAAAGAACTCCATTAAAAATATTTATTATTTTAATATAATCGTCTCTGCCTGGAATTTCCCAAAACGCGTTATGGGTTCTTTGGAATACATGTGCCCAAGCCTCCCTGCAAAATTTGAGGCCTAGAGCACATCTGATGCTACCCCAAATCAACAGTCTTGTCAACAAAGAATTGTTAGCTCATAAAACTAGTTAGCAAAGACAACATCAAGTGATAATCAGACCTAGTCCAGAAAACTTGTTTCAATCTCCAAGCAAAAGTCTTTTATTCATTGACTGCAAATAATAATAGGTGTTGGGATCTCATCAAGGGTTTCTCCCTCTAAATGGGAAGCCTCTTCAATCATCATCGAACAAGACATCAACTTGTCTATCATATTACTGTCATATATCAAATGTCAGATCATGGAGTCAAACTATATCAAACTTTCATATATATAACAAGTCATCATTCGCTGCTTCATTGTCACATATGAACCTATCATCAACCATTAATCAAAAGTTAATATCATAAAATATAAAATCATTATATAATCATCAAAGTCTAACGCCATCAGGGCATTCATTTTGTCACATTGTCAAATTTACTATGTTGATAAGTCATCATAGCAGTTACAACTTATCAAAGCCTTATCAAGATCAACAAGAAGATAGTAAATCTTGAGTATCAATCTTACAACCACACTAATGCCATTAGGGATAATGTACTCATTACAAGCATTGACAATAATATCAAGTTACCATATATTAAAGTCAATGTTTCTACCTATGCTTTATCTTAGACAACAATCAGGATATCCATCAAGGTCACATAAAATGTATTGTCTGGTCAGATGCTTGCCAAACATCAAAGAGATCATATTAACTATTACTATAAAATGTACTAGTATATCACATGTATCAGGAATCAAACTCACTTACATATGAATGACACTGGCATGCATGAATCAAGTTACTACTGAGGGTGATATCCTTGTCATACCTCAAGGTTTATCTTGCCATCCAACATTGCAGTTAAATCAAAACACAGAAACAATATACTATACATACCTTGTAACATTCGAATACCTTTAGCAATTTGTAGTACTTGTTTGCCATTGGAAGTTGTAACACATGCATACTATAGTTGCTTTGACATCTTGCATATCTGCTCCAACTTCCTTTTTCCTGCACCAGTTTTTTCCACTACTCCCTGTATTATCTCTCTTTTCTTGCACCACTTAGTATCCAGATGATCCTTAAGAAGGATCTACTTATCACCACTTCATTAGGAAGTTAGAAGTATTATAATACTCAAATATGCAGGAAGGCTACGTAATAATCAAAAGGATAAATTTAAAACAAGAGCGGTGTCATAAAGAAATAAGTCTAGAAGGTTGTTATCTTTAACGAGGGTTGAAGGAAGAGATCAATGCCCTCTTGATCCTGTCACCAAGAGTTTACAAAAGAAATGCAACCATTTTCAAAATCATTGTTCTATGTCCATTCCTAATCATGAGGTGCCACAGGTCATCAACAGACATCAACAAAGGAGGAGACGCCTCAACTATCTACAGCCAATCCAAACATATTGTCTCCTAAAGTGAATCTAGAATTATACTCAATCTAGCTCAAGTGCTTTTACTTATCAAGCTAGGGTTTCAAGACTTTAGGCCTTAAACATATCCATGCCATGCTTCAAGGTTTCTTCCAAACCCTAATCTTATGCTATCCTTCCAACCCTATCATTCTTTTAGGTCTCTGCCATCTTTACTTCATTTCATCAACAATGTCTTCATAGGGGTGATATCCATGACTTTTCTTCAACCCAACTCTGATACCATGTTCATCTTTTCTCAGGGCTATATTGTTCTATGCTTTAGATAATTGCATTACGTCTTTTACACTTTAAATTCACCCCACGACATCATAACATTGTTACATCATTAGCAATTATGTAGAAAGAACAATATCATCAACAATGCGGCGAAACAACAAAATAAACATCAAAAGAAAAGCATGAACAAATAGAGACAACAAGATTGGTCGAAGACCAAGGCAAAACCCCACAAGGGGGAAAACCAGAATTCCTTCTTCTTCTTCTATTAGATTTCATCAATAGTTCAGTTGAGATACAAACTATCAATATCATGAGACATAGTCCAACACATCAGATTACATAGGGCCTATACATATCTTGTTCACAACTTCGTTTATGAACAAGATATATTGTCAATACTGCCATACCATACTGTTATCAAATAATAATAATGACATTGATATCATGCAACCACATTACTTAAACATCCTTCCTGTCATATATTTGTGGGCCATAAGAACCATATATATACACAACAGAGCCATGTTGTGCCATGTAGGCCATGTTAGTTTGGGTAGCATCGGATGTTGTTCTAGTCTCGAAACTTTGAGGAGAGGCTAAAACATAGGAGTTTTCCAAAACCCAGAAATCGTTTCTGGAAATTCCACCTAGAGATAGCTAAATTCAATTAATTGAACATCATTTAAATTTTTCCTAAATCCAACTTAAGAAAACTGGTTAATTAATAGTAATTAATTGAGAAATGTGAGAAGTCTCTAAGAACTCAAACGGATCAATGTGTAGATGATCTTAGCCATTAATTAAGTTTTATATTGGTCGTTGGAATCCCAACTGAAGATTATAAGAAGAGGTCGATGGGTAGAAGTAGAAACACACAAAGTGAGAGCCTATAGTGCCAATTCCTTAACAGGTCGAGCTATCCAGCTTCAGAGGTCAAGCAAAGGAAGAGAGTTCATGGTAGAGGGACGCAAAGGGGCAGAGACAGTGATTCCAAAGGAGGATTCCAATTCTGGAGAATCAAGAGAGGAGGACGAGTTTATTCTCCATGTGGCTACGCAAGGGCTGCGCAGTGCCTCAAAAGGAGTAGTTCAATTTAGCTGTAGGGAAGTTTGATTCAGTTGCCAGAGGCTGAACACTCTTCTAGAAGGCCAGGAGGATCTTTTTCAGAGCAGTAGTAGGCAGGACGACTTGTTTTGAGAGGGTTTGTCAGCCATATGCATGGAAGTCAGCACAGGAGCAACGTAAAGGGCTCTGCGCGGGCCCTATGTTACACGAAACTTTTAGGAACCCGGCATTTTGGGATGTCCCTGTACCTGAAACTCCGAAACTTGGCCGAAACTTGACCAAAACTTGACCATCATGTAATCATCTCTAAGAGTTAATATAGGCTTGGTTTTCCTTCTAAATTGTCATCTATGGGTTATATTTCCTTTTTCCTTGCAAGATAACACTTATTTATAAATTTCTTTTTATATATATAAACATATATAATGCTTCAACTGACATTTCGGCCGACGTTTCCATTTCTGAGAGGTGACGTTCCTAAACATACCCGTTTCGAAAACTCCAAAATGTTTCAGCGCTTCATGCAACTTAGGTGTGGGGGTTGGACAGCTAGCCTTTCAAAGGGAGTTAGTTGTCGGGATTGCTTGGAAAGGAGGGTAATTTCCCTCAATAAAGTTTTCCACTATTTCTCTCAGATAGAAAACGTCAGTTTGCCATCATTTTATTGTACTCAGAATTTCAATGTTGCATAATAATAAAACCCTCAGCTACTGCACCAGTTTTCCCCCATTGGGTTTTTTCGAGGAAAATTATAATTGTCATATTTTATATGTGTGTGCTAAGATTTCTCAGTTTCTAGCATTTTTATTTCCGCAACATTTATTTTATTTGGTTCGGAAATTGCAATGTGATTAATTTGATATTAATCAGAAAATCAAGAAGTTGTTAATTATTCAGGACAATTAATTCCAATTGTTGCATTTCAAAGAATTTTCACATGGTATCAAAGCATATTTGACAGACAGGAGGCTCAGAGATAAAGGAGGAAAATTTCGATGTTCAGAGGGAGCAGCAAAATGAAATTTTTTAGGGCTGGACAAGATTCAATTTTTCAGTTGCAGGTGGCAGGAAAATTCGATTTGTCCGGAGAGCGATTCTAGTAGGTAGCATAGTGTTTTTCGCAGAGCAAATTTCATTTCTCAGCACAGGGGGTTTGCAGTAGTTTACTAGAGAAGTTTCAATGTCGGGCGGAAGAGAAAGTGCACACACAGAGGACGTTTCTCTCAGTGGGTTTCTAGCTTCAGAAATCCAAAGTTTCAGTTGCAGCACGCAGATTTTCTCACTCTAGGAAGGAGTGTGAATAGTAGTTCTAGAAGTCGAGCGGGTAAAAGAGGGAGATTTCTACCCCAGATCAAGCTTTTGCAGAAATGGCCACAGGAAGGCTTAGGGATCAGGATAGGTTGTGTTACCCACCGCCTATGGGTAGTGTATATACGAGAAATTTTTTCTCCTAGATGGTCCTTAGTCGGCAAATAGCAGCCCCTGGCAGCCACCAAATAGCTGAATGTACCATTTTCTCTGCCACCTTAACTAGCCATGTGGTCCATTGCCCATCTGTTATGGATGTATGTTTGAGGATGGGCCTCCTGTTAAATTTTAGGTATGTTCTATGCTTAGAGTAATTTATTTCAATTTTCACAGTTAGCTCAATATCTTTTCCAGATTAGCAATCACATTAGCATTAAAGTAAATTGCAGACTGAACATAAACATAGATCGCAGAAGACAAGCCAAAATAAGAGGACACAAGATGTGGCGCTAGCCAAGGACAAACCCCAATGTGGGGAAACCCTTGATCAATTCTTCTTATATGTTCTTCAATAGTTCAGCAGAGAGAGAGAGATAGTACATATACAACAGAAGTCAACACGTTGACTTATCTAAATAAGAGCATAGATCATCTCTAAGTAGATGATACATGAGGTAGCTGAACTCAGTTGAAGACATGCTACTTCAACTGATTCTCCAAGGTGACTCCATCACCTATCATTGTGTTGCACCTCATCATCACGCTCCACCTCACTGTGTTGCACCATGCTGCACCCATCATCACTATGTTGGACCTCATTACCATGTTGCACACATCATATTGTTGCACCTTATGCTGCACCTTCCTGTACTACAACATCTTGTTGTACCTTATCATCTTGCTGTACTCACCAATGTTGCCTAATACTGTACCTCATTGTACTGCATCATGTACCATTGTTGTTGTATGTGCCATTGTTGCACCATGTTACCACGTTGTTGTCCCATGTGTTTGTAGCATCATGCTTGCCACCATGTGCTTTCTGCACCTTGCCCAATGTGCTTGCAGCACCATGCTTGCCACCATGTGCTTGTTGTACCTTGCTTACCGTACTGCTGTCCCAATTTGCTATTGTTGCACCATGTCATGCTGTTGTCCCATTTTTTAGCATGCCATTATTGTTGTCCCAATTGTTACCATGCCATTGTTGTTGTCCCATCATTACTATTGCCCCAATTGTTAGCATGCCATTGCTCCTGTCCCATCATTGTCGTTGTCCCAATTGTTAGCATGCCATTGATGTTGTCCCATCATTGCTGATGTCCCATTGTTGTTGTTGTCCCATTATTGGCATTGCTATGACTGCACTTCTAGCTAGGGGATGTGCCACTACCCTTAACCCAACATACAGCAGGACTAGCCCTCTAGTGTTGCGGCCAGCCTTGAAGAGGCTCCTCCCATGTCACGTTATCCTCTCAACGCAGCCATGAAATAACTCCAGCGGCTTGCTATGGCCTGCGACCTAGCTTGCTGTAGCTTTCAGCGTCCTCATCGTGCCCAAACAACCACTCAAATGCCAGTGTTTAGCTTCCCTCTACTCAGCCTAGTAGCCTGCCTTCTCGGCCCTAGATCATTGGCCCTCCATCCATCAATTTGGTCACTTGAAGTGGCCTGCGGCTAGGGCATCATGGAACTGCGGTTAGGGCATCATAGTAGCTTGTAGAGACTAGCGTATAGGGTAGCGTGTAAGCTTCCTTCTTGACTGCGTATAGGGCTCATACTAGGGCTCCATACTTTTTGCGTTTAGGGCTTCCTCTCTTAGATTTTTCTTCCACTAAAACCCAGAACAAATGGAGAGAAACCAAGAGTGAAGTGTGTAGAAATGACTATCAAGTCACCTCCTTTTATACTACAACATTGAGCACATGTGTGAGTTATTTGGTTGATGACCAACCTTGACGAATTGTCTTATAACACAAATAAATTCATAACTCCATGAATACTTATCGGAATTGGATGATCTTTAGATCAATCCTAGTCCAAGAAAAATATCAGCTGCCATAAATAAGATGACCCACATGGAGTTTGGCCCTAGTTGCCAATTTTAACACTCCCTCTCAACTAGGGAGAACTCCATCCGCTGATCCATCTGCCTGACTGTACTACCTCTACCATCAGTGCCCTGCACTGCTCTGCTCTGCTTTGCTCTACTCTGTTGAACCATGAGGAAGAAGAATTGATCGAGAATGTCTCATACCATTCTCTACTGACCCGAAATCAGTTCCATATGAAGAGAGTATGTCATACCACTCTTACTAATCCCAGATCAGTCCCAGGAGAGTAAGTCATATCACTCTTACTAATCTCATATCAGTTCCAAGAGAGTGAGTCATATCACTCCTACTGACCCGAAGTCAATTCCAATTCATCCCAAATCAATATCAAAAGAGAGTGTCTCAAATCACTCATACTGATCCCATATCAGTTTCATTGATCCCAGATCAATGAAGGTCATCCTAGCATAGGGAGTATTGTAGACATAACGATGCGTCCATCGATAGTACTACTATGGTCCCTAACCCCATTTCCCTACTCATTGGCTAGATGAGAGGTACTTCCCATGAGTCCCAGACTGCATGGGTAGGATGCCTCGACATGAGAACCACTCATCTTGTCCATAAGTCACCACGGGGTATCACAGGGGAAGGTTGCGTTGACCACTAGAGTGGGACCTGATAATTATATGAAGACTCCATGCCTAAGGATGATCCAGAGGACACTTGTACCATCAGATATCGTCAGTCAACAGAGTTTTTTAACTCTACTTCTATCTTCTCATCATCTTTCTTGTACCCAGATTCCACACCCTACAGGGAATTGTAAAAAGTGATACTAGTAATGATGAGTTTTGAGTCTATATCAGGCCTAGGATGTTGGGACTCGATCAGCAAACGAATACACCTTGGAGTGTTTTTTTTATCTGGTTAATTATCCCTTCTTTTTCAGAGGCGGATAATTTTCTAGGTTTTTTCACTCACATTTTACCCCAAAGTCAAGGTGACAGTTTGAAGGTTGAGCCCCTGACACATCTTAGTGTCTAGAGTCGATGTATATTACCATACTAGATCAAAAAAAAATTCATGGAATTTAGTTAGGTCTAGGTATTCATTTTTTATTTTTAAAAATTTCTTGCAAGTCAAAAATTGCAAATAAAATTGTATTTAAATTGTAATAAGTGTAGTCTAGAGAAGTTGTATGGCATATGATAAATCAAAATTACACCTCTCACCCTCAACTTTCTACTATAACACACTTTGATGGTTTAATAATGTGTTTTGGACCCTCAAAACCCACTTTTCCTAAGTTTAGTGGGAAATCTGGCAATTAATTAAGCCAGAAATTAAATAAATGGAGAAAAATAAATATCCACACATGCTAAATGTTGTGTAAATGAGGTGAAAAATTATGGGGGAGTTAAAGTGACGTCCCAAGGTGATGTGGACTCCTAAAATCAAGGAAGGGACATGTGCTCAAATAAAATTGAATTTCTGGCATTAAATGAAAACGCTGCTTGGAAATTCAAATTTGTGAAGTTAATGCACATTTGGGAGGATTTGGGAGAATATTTGGTGGAGGATTTTGTGGGAAATTGTCCCACATGGGTTACCACCCATATACACTTGTCATTCCACCATAAAATTCGCAAGGGAAGAAGAAAATGATGTCCACTTGCCGGAATTCGATTTTTACACTTGCCATTAGAGCTCCATTCAACAAATTTGAATCTCTTTGGGATTGTCACCTCATGCCACTTGTTTAATCACTTCTACATTGGGATTGGGTCAAATGTCATTTGTCATTGTCATTCTTCATTAGAATTTGCTCCCAACTCTCTATATAATAGAGCCACGGGCTCTCACATTGGACAAAATTGTTACTAGCTATTGTGCTTGCGGAAGCGCTACTGCCTTGTACACTTTCAAAAATATCAATAAAGACTTTGGGGTTTCATTCATGAGGTGTTCCTCCTTTTCGAGTGTGACGAATTTTTGAGCATTGATATAATTTCTTTTACTACTACTTTGATCTAATTTGCTTCCATATGCTCTTGTAGATTTGTTAATGTAGAGCTATCTTGCATTGACATTTGATTTAGAAGTATGCTCTAGGTATAAAATGCTCTAGTTGGTTTTAAATAAATCTCTAGAGTTTCTTATCATTGTTTATTGATAAATCTATATGGAACTAATTATTGATTGAAGTTTTGTAGAGGGAACAATCTTGTTGGGATTACAGAATCAAGCGTGAGGGGAAATCTTTGGAGAGACCAATCCACTCTTGATACATTCTTAAAGGAACTCTCATTTATTCTTTGAACGTTCATAGTCTTATCTTACAAAGTGGTTTTGCAGGGATTTTAGCACATAGCTTGTACACAAACTGAGAACTTCTAAATTTAAATCTCTTTTAAAAAAAATCATTGTACTTCATTTCTTTCATTTGCTATCTAAGAGCTTGAAGATGGCTAAACAAAAACGAGAGTTTACTCTCTCTTTAGCTTAGCCTTCTGTAAATTATAATTGTACATATACATTTTATCTTGCTGATTTTTCCATTAATACTTAACTTGTTTTGCAGCCATTGTTTGGATTGTTTGCTAACTCTTGTGTGGCAAATTTTGAAGAGCAACTTTCCGCAACATCTAACAAGTGTTTGCAGGACCTTTGGCAAGTGTTGGGGGTTCGATTTCCAAGGATGTTGTGAGCCCTTTTGAGGCTTATTTTGGCCAAGTCGAGTTCATTAGAGGGCTGCCCATTTTCCTCTATAAGCCGTGGGCATTTGGAGGAAACTCACCTTCTTTCCCTTGCATAAGTTTTGTGAGATCTTGTCACTACTTTCTCAAGAAAAGAGGTCTAGTGGCCAAGTTTCAAGCAATTATTGTGAGGAATCTCCTTGAAATATAGTTGAGAACTTTCAAGGGCCCTCTTCTCATTGTAATATTAATAAAAGATCTAACTTGCTTGTGGGAGCTTGGGATTTCTCCCATGGTATCCTATCTCCCCATTTAGAGGGAGGCCTCTCTTGGGTGGATTGACATTTGCATGGTTTAAGCTTTCATACTTCATTCACTTGGATGCTTTAATTGGGAATTAACACAACCTCACTATCACATTTCATTAAGTTAAAGTTTGTTACAATTTCATTTGAGCTTTGCATTTTCTTTCCCGTTGTTGCTTGGAGCTACAAGCTTACACTTTACTTTGGGCAATTCATCCTTTACATGCAAGCATTTTATATTCTTAACAAACTTTGATTCATTTCCATTTACTTTGGTAAATTGTTCATGAGCACTTGAATACATGCTTCAATTTTATGCTACATTGTTATCTTGAATATTGGAGCAATTTATTGTCATTGTCTATTTGAAACAAATTTTACTTTCAAGCAAATTACTCGTATCATTTTAATTCATTGATGAAACACATGCAACACTTGTAACCTAATTTTATTCCTCCAATTGAAGTTATAATTGCAACTTATGTTGAACACTATTTCATTTTCAAGCATTGCAAATCAATCTCTTTGAAGCATTTGCACATATCATTATTTTAATTTGGGGAATTAACACAGTTTACATTTCATCTAGGCATTTTAGTGTAGGAAGGCCCCAAGCCTCATTAAAATTTTACCTCCAGCATAAGTTAGTTGAAGTAGACATCTTAGGCATCCTCTACTCCTCTATTGACTCCTCACTGTGATATCCATATCATTGCGCGAGGGTGAGGTCTGAGGATTAAAGAGTTGAGGTCTGAGGATTAAAGAGTTAAATTGTAATTTTGTTGTAGAGCTAATTAATAAAATTAACCAAGAGCACTTTCCATTACATTTACTTTACTTGTCTCTTGATGGTTTGAGTTTTCATATGAAAAGTCTATTCCAAAAGCAAGTATTGCAATCATTTCAAACAAGTGTTTTCTTTTCATGTTTCAAGTCTAATTGCATATTGATGTCTTGGTTTAACACTTCCTTTCTTTTACATTTCCAAGTTACTGACTAATTTTTGGGTTTTGGCAAGATATGTTTCACATGTTTTGATTTATAAAGTTGTGTTAATTTTAGGTATGTTCCATGCTAGAGCAATTTATTTCAATTTTCTCAGTTAGCACTATATCTTTTCCAGATTAGCAATCACATCAGCATTAAAATAAACTGCAGATAGAACATAAACATAAATTGCAGAAGACAAGCCAAGACAAGAGGACACAAAATGTGGCGCTAGCCAGGGAGAAACCCCAATGTGGGGAAACCCTTGATCAATTCTTCTTTTATGTTCTTCAAAGTTCAGTAGAGAAAGAGAGAGAGAGATAGTACATTTACAATAGAAGTCAACACTTTGATTTTGATATCTGCATGAGATCAGTTGAAGACATATTGCTTCAACTGATTCTTCAAGGTGACTGCTTCACCTTTCATAGTGTTGCTGCTCGTATTCATGCTACACCCGTTATTGTGCTACACCTGGTCACTGAGCTGCTCCCATCACTATGTTGTTCCCATCATACAACGTCACTTTGCTGCCCCCATCATCATGTTGCTCCTTACTAACATGCCCATCATGTTGCATTTTTATCGCTGCTGCAATACCATGATCTTCATTATTGCAGCAACATAGATCTTCATCACTGTTGCAACATAGAGGCCTTTACCGTAGTATCACTAGGATCAGTTGCTGCACTGAGTTCCTCCGAGACTATGAGATCACATCTATGTTTGATCATGATCTGTGATGATATAGTCTCCTTCTATATGTATGCCGAGGATCTCTTCATCGGACCCTTGTTTCATTATCAGGTCATGGCAAGACTGTAATATATATATGGAAGAGACAGCGTATAACATTATCTTCATCGCGCTGAGAGAGTAGATCTATCATTGTTTTCCAATGACTAATCTGCTACAGGAGTGCCATCGAGACCTTGATGTCAAGACTACTCCTTGTTATGCCAAGATTGTCTAGACTTCATGCCACCTCATCCAAGATCCTCTCTGCTATATCAACCAAGATCTAGCACCTACAAGTATGCCGAGAATATACCTCTATCCGAGATCCTTGCATCTATATGTTGTGTCCTCATTTATCATGCTGAGACTACAGAGATGCGTGGGCTTTATCATGCCATACGAGATCTAGTTTGTCTGCATGAACAGGTCTCCTTTGACTATGTGAACAGGTCTCCTTTGCTGCATGAATAGGTCTCTATTGACTGCGTGATAGGACTGCGTTTAGGCTTTTATAGGTAGCATATAAAGGCTCCTCCTTGACAATGTATAAGGGCCTCTTGGACAGTGTATTAGAGCCTCCATCTTTGACTGTGTATAAGGATTAGGGCCTCCATCTTTGACTACGTATAAGGGCTTCTGGGACAGCGTATTAGGGCATCACTTGACAACATATTAGGGCATCACTTGACAACATATTAGGGCATCACGTTGACTGTGTATTGGAGCTCCTTTGACTATGTATTGGAGCTCCTTTAGACAGTGGATAGGAGCCTTCCCTTGATTGCGGCTAGGGTACATCTGAAGTGCGGCTAGGGCATATCTGAACTACGGCTAGGGCATATACACATAGCCCAGCGTACTCTTTTGTGTCTCTCCTTCACCAAAAACCCAAGACGTGGAGAGGAGGAGATCACATGAAGAATGTGTGTCTCAAATGACTTCAAGTCCTCACCTACTTATACTAAAACATAGATGATAAATAGACATGACTATTGGGCTTCTGAGCCTACACAAGTTGCTGGCCGACTTGACAATTTGACTTATAACACAAATAAATTCATAATTCCATGAATACTTATTGGAATTGGATGATCTTTAGATCAATCCTACACCTCTCGATGAGAGGGATCCAATAAAAGTATCAGCTGCCATAAATGAGATGACCCACATGAAGTTTGGCCCTAGTTGCCAATTTTAACACTTCCTCTCAATTAGGGAGAACTCCATCTGCTGATCCATATGTCTGACTGTCTTATCTCTGCCATCAGTGCCCTACACTGCTCTGCTCTACCTTGCCCAACTCTGCTCAGCTCTACTCAGTTCTGCTCTGCTCAGCCTTGCCCAACTCTGCTCAGTTCTGCTCTGCTCTGCTAGCTCTGCTCAACTCAGCTCTGCTAGCTCTACTTAACTCGGCTCAGCTCTGCTCAGTTCTGCTAGCACTGCTTAACCATGAAGAAGAAGAATTGATCGAGAATGTCTCATACCATTCTCCACTAAACCAAAGTCAATCTCACAGTGTGTACCACTGGTCCCAGACCAGTCCTCTACCGACTCAAAGTCAGTGTCATAGTGAGTACCACTCTCACTAGTCCCAAACCAGTATCATTGATCCCAGATCAATGAAGGTCATCCTAGCATAGGGAGTATGGTAGATACAACGATGCGTCCATCGGTACTACTATGGTCCCTGTCCTCATTTCACTGCTCATTGATCAGATGCAAGGTACTTCCCATGAGTCCCAGACTACATGGGTAGGATGCCTCGACAGGAGAACTAATCATCCTGTCCACAGGAGAGCGAATCATCCTGTCCAGTGGATGCCACGGAGAACTAATCATCCTGGCCTACAGGAGAACCTTTCATCCTGTTCCACAATCACCATGGAAAACACATCATCCAGGCCCACAGGAGAACTAATCATCCTGTTCCATAGTCGCCACGAAGAACGAATCATCCTGGTCCACAGGAGAACTAATCATCCTGTTCCATAGTCGCCACGAAGAATGAATCATCTTGGTCGACAGGAAAACTAATCATCTTGTTCCATAGTCGCCACGGGGTGTCACAGGGGAAGGTTGAACCTTTTTCCCTGTACAAAGTGCACCAACAGGGGATGATGAGTCAACCTATGGTCGTATGTTGCTCCTGTAAGTACCCCAAGCCCCCAGAGCTCCCAGAGCTCAATGTATGCAACATGCAGGACCCTTTTACAAGGGTCTCTCGACGACTCCAAGTCGTTCGGGAAAATCACAAATTTGATCTTTCCCTCGGGGATTTGACAAAGTGTAGCAACCTGTACATCATCTCACAGCGATGGAGCTTCCTTGCTCATTGACTTACCATATCCCAGATAAGGTAGTATTTGATGTCTATCTACTGGAGCAATCATCGAATACGGGATTCCTCAATAATCGAATCCTACCTCTGGTTGTCACAGAGAATCATAGTGGTATTCATCATGTGTACAAACAGCTCACTGAAGAGCTTCCACAACCAGGCAGCTTCATACGAGATCATACTCGTAGTTATGTATCCGGTCTCAGTGGTGCTTATAACAACCGACTTCTACTTCCTGCTCATCCATGATATCGAAGCAGAATCCAAAGAGAACCAGCACTGAGAAGTGCTCTAGTGTTCCTCCACACTGCTTGCCCAGTCAACATTCGAATAATCATGCAGTTTCATATTTCCGGCAATGTATCTCAATCCATGAGAGATTGTGCCCCGAAGATATCTCAGAAGATTCTTGGCACCAATCTAGTGAGGCTCAACCAAATATGAGCTCACCATGCTAACTGCAAAACATATGTCCGGACGGAAGTTCACCAAGAACATCAACGCGAATGAGTTTATGAAACTCAGAGGCATTTCCCAAATCTGGTCCGACATCACTACCATATAACTCCTTAAAGTTAAGATCCTCGAGGTAGTCACAAGCTTGCGGTTTATCATTCCACATCCGGAATCCAACTCCCTCTTACTTCTACAAATGAGAGGGTCTGCACTTGTCAGAAATAGATCGTCCTCATAAGGTGCCGATATGAGAGGTCTATTATCCACAACCTTCGGGTAATGGTTTGGATCAGTTTCACTCCTAGTGAATCTCAGCTCCATCTGACAACTATCAATCCTCTCATACTATGCCCAGGGTGTTTTGCTTTAAGCCATAGAGGGTTGTCTTCCACCTGTATACATGAGATTCCCGATCATGAATCTCAAACCCCTCGGGTTGTTCCAAACCTGCGAACCTTTCCATCGATGAGTGCCACCCTAAAACCTTTGACTTCCATTGTTGAAATGGACACCAGATTCTTCTTGCGATCAGATACATAAAAGAGATTTTGGGGTTCCTTGCTTTCTCTGAAGAGTCAGTTGTTTCCTTGATGACGTGCATTACTTGTCATTCCTCTAATCATTGAAGATGTCCCTGGAATGATTGTTATCATCATCAAGTGATGTGTCCCTACCTCAGACACTCCTTTGCATAATGGCCAAACTTATTACAACCAAGGCATCTTCCTTTCCTTCCACATTTAGATCCGAACATCCCAATGAAGTGATCTTAAGGTAGGCCATCAGAAACTTCTACTACGCCATTCTGATAATATGCTCTGCTTCGACTTCACCCTTGGTGAATTTAGAAGAGAGATGAGGAACCCATTGATCCTTTTGTCCTATCCCAACGGTCTTCGGTGATTGCTCTTTCACTCTTGCTTGGGCATTGTCTTCACCTCAGCTCCGATACCATGTTAATTTTAGGTATGTTCTATGCTAGAGCAATTTATTTCAATTTTCTCAGTTAGCACTATATCTTTTCTAGATTAGCAATCACATCAGCATTAAAGTAAACTACAGATAGAACATAAACATAAATCGCAGAAGACAAGCCAAGACAAGAGGACACAAGATGTGGCGCTAGCTAGGGACAAACCCCAATGTGGGGAAACCCTTGATCAATTCTTCTTTTATGTTCTTCAAAGTTCAGCAAAGAAAGAGAGAGAGAGGTAGTACATTTACAATAAAAGTCAACACTTTGACTTTTGATATCTGCATGAGATCAGTTGAAGACATATTGCTTCAACTGATTCTTCAAGTTGACTGCTTCACCTTTCATAGTGTTGCAGCTCGTATTCATGTTGCACCCGTCATTGTGCTACACCCAGTCACTGAGTTGCTCCCATCACTATGTTGTTCCCATCATACAGCATCACTTTGTTGCCCCCATCATCATGCTGCTCCTTACTAACATGCCCATCATGCTGCATTTTTATCACTGCTACAATACCATGATCTTCATTACTGCAGCAACATAGAGGCCTTTACCGTATTATCACTAGGATCACTCCCTGCACTGAGTTCCTCCGAGATTATGAGATCACATCTATGTATGATCATGATCTGAGATGATATAGTCTCCTTCTATATGTATGCTGAGGATCTCTTCATCGGACCTTTGTTTCATTATCAGGTCATGGCAAGACTGTAATATATATATGGAAGAGACAGCGTATAACATTATCTTCATCGAGCTGAGAATAGATCTATCATTATTTTCCAATGACTAGTCTGCTACAAGAGTGCCATCAAGATCTTGATGTCAAGACTACTCCTTGTTATGTCGAGATTGTCTAGACTTCATGCCACCTCATCCAAGATCCTCTCTGCTATATCAACCGAGATCTAGCACCTACAGGTATGCCGAGAATATACCTCTATCTGAGATCCCTGCATCTATATGTTGTGTCCTCATTTATCATGCTGAGACTACAGAGATGCGTGGGCTTTATCATGCCATACAAGATCTGATATGCCTGCATGAACAGGTCTCCTTTGACTGCATGAACAGGTCTCCTTTGCTGCATGAACAGGGCTCTATTGATTGCGCGATAGGACTGCGTTTAGGCTTCTACAGGCAACGTATAAAGGCTCCTCCTTGACAACGTATAAGGGCCTCTTGGACAGCGTATTAGAGACTCCATCTTTGACTGTGTATAAGGATTAGGGCCTCCATCTTTGACTGCGTATAAGGGCTTCTGGGACAGCGTATTAGGGCATCACTTGACAGCAGATTAAGGCATCACGTGACAACAGATTAGGGCATCATGTTGACTATGTATTGGAGCTCCTTTCGACAGTGAATAGGAGCCTTCCCTTGACTACGGCTAGGGTACATTTGAACTGTGGCTAGGGCATATCTGAACTGCCGCTAGGGCATCATACACTTAGCCCAGCGTATTCTTTTGTGTCTCTCCTTCACCAAAAACCCAAGAAGTGGAGAGGAGGAGATCACAAGAAGAATATGTGTCTCAAATGACTTCAAGTCCTCACCTATTTATACTAAAACGTAGATGATGAATAGACATGACTATTGGGCGTCTGAACCTACGGAAGTTGCTGGCCGACTTGATAATTTGTCTTATAACACAAATAAATTCATAACTCCACGAATACTTATCGGAATCGGATGATCTTTAGATCAATCCTACACCTCTCAATGAGAGGGATCCAATAAAAATATCAGCTGCCATAAATGAGATGACCCACATGGAGTTTGGCCATAGTTGCCAATTTTAACAAGTTGATTATCTCAAAAGCATTTTGTATCTTACATATCTTGTGCTAACAATTCTTATTTACATTTCAAGGTGACTTTGTTTCTCTTTTGAGAGCATTTCATTTTACTTTGAGCAAATATATCTTTTAATTGTTGAGCAAATTCCTTATTTACTCATAAATCCTTAAAAGTAATCCATTTTCACTATAACACTCTCCTAGAAACTCACATCTTTTAACTTAACTTTTCATTAGGGACCAACCCCCCTTAGCTAACCTAGGAGATAGCTCAAACGGAAAGAGTCGGGATTAGTGTGATAGCCCCTTCTCAGAGTTCCCTGCCACCAACCACACCTTCTGGGGTTGATAGGCTTTTCTCACTGACTTATAAGTAGGTGTAGGCGGTAGGGTCAACAGGCTGAACATTCACACAGTACACAACGCACCATTAGGGGAGGGTGAGTCGCCCTATGGTCGCTTGTTGCTCCAAGAAGTACCCCAAGCCCCCCGGAGCTCCCAGAGCTCAATGCATGCATCATGCAGGACCCTCATAAGAGGGTCTCTCAACGACTCCAAGTCGTTCGGGAAAGTCACAAATTTGACCTTTCCCCGAGGCTTCGACAGAATGTCTACGACCTGTACATCAGTCTCAATGCGATGGAGCCTTCTCACTCATCGATGTACCATATCCTAGATAAGGTAGTATCTGATGTCTATATGCTGGAGCAATCATAGAATACGGGATTCCTCAACAATCGAATCCCCCCCTAGTTGACACAAAAGATCACGGTGGTATCCATCATGTGTACAAACAGTTCACTGAAGAGCTTCCACAACCAAGCAGCTTCACACAAGATCATACTCATAGCTATGTATTCGGTCTCAGCGATGCTCAAAGCAACTGTTTTCTGCTTCCTACTCATCCAGTATATCGAGCAGAACCCAAAGAGAGTCAACACCCAGAAGTGTTCTTGCAATCCTTCACACTGCCTGCCTAATCATCATTAGAATAATCATACAGCTTCGCATTTCCGGTAGTGTATCTCAATTCATGAGAGATTATGCCTTGAAGATATCTCAAGTGATTCTTGGCATCAATCCAGTGAGGCTCAACCAAATATGAGCCCAACATGCTAACTGCAAAACATATATCCGGATGGGAGTTCATCGAGAACATCAATGCTAGTATGAGTTTGTGAAACTCAGAGACATTTCCTAAAACAGGTCTGACATCCCTACCACATAACTTCTGAAAGTTAAGATCCATCGAGGTAGTCACGGGCTTGCAGTTCATCATTCTAAATCCAAAATCCAACTCCCTCTTACTTTTGTAACTGAGAGGGTCAGCACCTGTTAGAAAGAGGTCGTCCTTAGAAGGTGTTGGTATGAGAGGTCTATCATCCACAACCTTCAAGCAAAGGTTTGGATCGCCTTCACTCTTAGTGAATCTCAGCTTCATCAGACAGTTATCAATCCTCTCATATTAGGCTCGAGGTGTTTGCTTCAAGCCATAGAGGGCTTTCTTCCACCTGTGTACATGAGATTCCAGATCATGAATCTCAATCCCCTCGGGATGTTCCAAACCTGTGGACTTGCTACATGAGGGGAATGGTCCCCTTGTAAGATTTTCCTTCGATACATCTCAAACATGTACCTTCATGCTCTTCTTCAATTCAGGCATCCCTGTCACCATCTAACTCACATCAGGTAGGGCCCCATAAGTAGACCTCTGATGCTATAGATGAGGTGTGTCAACTGACATGGTCCCCAATGGACCATCCTGCAACTTGATACAAGTTGCCAACCCTGAACTCAAAAGCATCTTTGAAAATTCCATTTTCAAACACGTACCTTTCCATCGATGAATGCCACCCTGAAACCTTTGACTTCCAGGTTCTTCTTACAATCAGGTACATAAAGAGATTCTTGTAATAGACCTGATACCACTTGTAATAGATATGACCTGCAAATATATGAATTGACGCAAATATACCCAATAACCGTAAATAATCTCAAGAGAATTACAAACACAAAATATAGAAATGTTTCTTTATTGATCAAACCCTTGAGGTAGGGTAACACCATACAATTACTCCTTAAAGAAGGAGAACACTCCCCAAGCCATATGCTTGTCAATACAATAATCCTTCACATCTCTCCATGGGAGAGTCTCTAGCCTCTATATAAGCCTTATACATACAATACCATGGGTCATTACCATGGTTCTCTCAATACCATATATCTAATACAATGGGCTTATTACATTATTGCTAACTACTTGTGGTCCCTTACATGATGCGGGTTAACCACTTTATTTATTAACTATGGCCTATCCCATTATTACATTATTCCCTTGGGTACCTCCCTCTATACCCCATACTGTTCCCCCTAGGTATACTACAGCTCATGTCTCAGTTGGAGCCAGATGTTACCCACCACTTGTGGGTAGGGTATATAAGAGAAAAATATTCTCCTATATGGTCCTTAGTTGGCAACTAGTAGCCCCTTGTAGCCACCAGATAGCTCGATGTGCCATTTTCTCTGCCACCTGAGCTAGCCATGTGGTCCCTCGCCCATTTGTTATGAATGTATGTTTGAAGTTGGGCCTCCCAACCCCAAAGGTATAACTTTTCACTGGTTTGGTTGAGTAATTTTGTTTACTTTTCATGGACACTTTTGGGCATGGATTGGTGGGGGTATTCAACAAATAATGTGGGCTAGGTATGTGTTCTTGTCTCTTTGCCCAATTTGGTGTTTACCCTTGATTACTAGTCCTGTGCAATCTCCTTTACTGACCACTAGCTTTAGGGTTGGCACTACATGAGAAATCTCGATTTTGGTTGTGTGGTCCCAATTCCCGACACCATATACATCGCCCCTTTCCGCTCATTTTAAACCCATTCATCGTTTTTCTGATTTTGGTCCACATGTGCCTACTAGGTCCACATGGGGTTAGCCTCCCCTTCCCCTTGCCCACAACTTGGTTCGGGTCGACAATGATGCCCCGAAGGTTGATGCAACTAAAAAGAAAACAAAAAACATAATTTGGCCACTCTCAACAAGAAAATATAACACAAGATGCAAAAGATTGTCGGGACATACAAATTTAGCACATGGACAAAAGCCAAACATAAGCTCTACCCCTCATATATCGCCATCACCTTGGTTAGTATGGGCCCTAGATGAGCCCCCTTCGCATTAAGGAACCCACGATTGTCCCAACCCCTGGTGGGCAATGAAATGCCCCACCTTAAAAGGGGGTACCTACAACTATATACCACGTATCATGCTCTCATCCCCTAGAGCCCTGAGAAATTACGAAGAAAAATCAATAAAAGGCAAAAGGCATATGAAAAAGGCTGGAAAAACAAAGGTTGGGGTAACTTATGTACCACGATTTCTTCCTCCTACACTCATATACCCAAGTGTGGGCTTCCTTCATTATAGCTACCCTTTGTCCCATCACATGTGTCCTGGGTCATTCCCTTGACCCCCACTTCATTCCATTATTACGCCACTTGCCACCTTCCACTTGATGGATTTACCATGGACACGTCACCCCATTTAAAAGCTGAAACCACCTAATAGGTTCCTTGGCTAACCCCCTTATTGAGCTCAGAGACACTTTTACATGCAAGAGCCCACTATGGAAGGGCATGCAACCATGAAGTGCCTCATTGATTCAATGATTTATAAACTCTTTTACTTTATTATTATATTGATTTATTGTATTGGAGGGAAAGGAGATGCATTGGATCATATGCAGAACTACAAGTGGGCTTTCATTTGGGGCTTGGTCTCCCTATGCAGGGTCTTAGCCCTCCAGAGGGTGGACCACATGGGCACTTGTAGGGTAAGCGATGAGAGCCATGGGCCTCCGCCATAGCGAATATTAATTCATGGATCCCCAACACCGATCATTGATTGCTCGTGTTCCACCTTTTCGGATGAGGATAATGCACCTAGTTCACTATGCCCAGTTGGCATTAGGCGGACGTTTTAGGGTCCAGAGGATGTCTCCCGCTACAGAGCGAGGGCTTATGTCGTCAACTTAGCCCTTACAGATCGTCTACAGGGATTTTCGATCCACTTGGAGACGCATGAGGATTTCCTTGTGCGCCCACACCGACTTAGGAGCACCACAGGTTCTTGCTTGGAAAACAAGGGGCCAACCCCTTGTCCGCTATGTTTGGAGTCCATTCACTCATCATGGCACACCTTGGACTTCATTTGGTCTTCTCAATGGCCCAACGACTCATTATGTTGATCATTATGCCCTCTTGAGAGGCTTATCTTTATGTTATTGAGCTATTTGGTGGGCTTGCCACCAAAAGTATTGTTATTATGCACATTATTTTATTTTAGGGGCATGATTAGTCCAAATTAGGCCATTCGGATTCATTAGAGATTGTATAAATAGATGAGAGGTCATTCATTCTCTCATCATCACTTGGACTGGGTTATTAGCTCTTGTGAGATTTTCGCAATCCCTTTTGGAGGACAAGTTTGGATGATAAGGATGAATTTTGATGTTTGGAATCTGGATCTCTCCCTCTCTTGTCTTGGAGCTTCATTATTGGCATAATCTGATGATTGGATATACTCTTTTGTATATGTAAGTGTTATTTTCATGCTTATTCTTGTTATTTACTTTGTCACATAAATGTTGCTAGGATTTTCGTTATACAACCCTGAAATTTACTGCTTTCTTATACAAATTAGTAGAAATTTTTATCTTTTATAGCGTTGCATCATGTCATGGGCCATGTACGAATTGGTGAATGTTCCTAGAGATAATTTTGTTAAATACATCTCAGTAAGTCATCAATTATTGCAAATCGAAGTATATAGTCCTTGAAGTCGTTGTTGTCATGCCCTATTGTCATGCAAAGTTGCTTGAAGACATCCTTGAAAGGGTGAATTGTCTCTGAACATTAAAATCTCCTTGACGGCATCTCTCCCAAAGGACAGGGGACTAATCCTCCATAGGTAGTCACTTTTAAAGCTTATTTCTCTCACCTATCCTTCTCTTTCTAGCCTTAGCCTCCAAAGGTTACCTAGGGCATCAGTTATCTCATGTTCTAGCCATCAAAAGACTTTTATATCTTGTCCCCTACTGTGCTATAGTTTTCTCTAGAGGCTCTCCAATTTTCACGAAATTCCGACAGTGGGATCTCAAGTTATTGAAAGCCCTAGCCCAAGAATCATCTCTTGCCCTAGCTTTGCCTTGGCTAGTAAGCTCATTTGGATCATTGCATTCTATTCTTAGAAAATTTTCCCATTGATCCTCTTCTCTTCCACAATTAAGTCAAGCCCCTCCTTGAGTGAAGAAATCCACCTCCTTGACCTAATTTTCGGTCCACTTGGTCCTGCAACTTTATAACTCCCACTCCACAAGGATCTGTTAAAATTGGCAACTAGGGCCAAACTCCATGTGGGTCATCTTATTCATGGCTGATAATATTTTTATTAGATTCCTCTCGTCGAGAGGTGTAGGATTGATCTAAAGATCATCCGATTCCGATAAGTATTTATGGAGATATGAATTTATTTTGAATATGGAATAATTATCAAGCCAACTAGCAACTCATGTAGGCTCAGAAGCCCAACAGTGGCATCTATTCAATCATCAACACTTGTGTATAAATATAGGAGGACATTTCCTCATTTGCACTCACTCATCTCATCACATCTCTCTCTCTCTCTCCTACGCAGAAAAGAGGCTCTTCTCCTACTGCACAGAAAGAGACTCTTCTCTCACATATGTAGAAGGAAGACGTAGAATTTAGGGCTGCAACTGCAGATCCAAAGTTTGACTAGCGTTGACCAGCTGTCTCCCTCTAAGAACTGTGGTGTAGGTGCTCCAGACTCTCCTCAGAGGGCTGCATTTTTTGGTGAAGGAATCAAGTCGATCCAACGGTCGGTTTGCAAGATATTGTCTTCCCTAGTTTCGTTGATCTAGGGTTTGCTGCTGCTGATGTAAATCAAATTTATGTACTATTTCTCTTTGCTGAATTATGGAAGATAAAGGAAGATTTGATCAAAAAGTTTCCCCAAATTGGGGTTTGTCCCTAGCTAGCCGCCACATCTTGTGTCTCTTGTCTTGGCTTGTTTTTTGTCGATCATTTAATGTTCTATCTACACTTTACTTTATGTACATGTGATTGCTAATCTGTGGATAATAATAAGAAAGATAAGTAAACTGCTCTAAGCATAGAACATACCATAACTTAACATGGTATCAGAGCTGAGGTGAAGACAAAGCCCGAGCAAGAGCAAGAGCAATCATTGAAGAGAAGATTGGTAAGGCTATCCTAAAAGAACTATGGGGTCCTCAACACTCTTCCCTGCCGAAGACAAGCTCCGTGAAAAAGATGACTATAACGGATGGAAGATGTCTCTCGATCTAACCTTAGAAGATCAAGGAGTGTTGGACCATGTGAAAGGCAATATTGTTGAGGCTCCCTCAAATGCACCCGCTATTGCCAAGAACAAATGGAAAACCGGTGAAGTCAAAACAAAGAAGATCATCCGGGACTCTATCGACAAGCGCTTGGTGGCCTACATCTCCGACCTGAACACCTCCAAGGAAATCTACGATAGACTGGTGAGTTTATTTAAAGTTAATGATGCAAATCAAGTTTTGTTTCTTAGAAATACGCTGAAGGAAATTAAGAAGGGCAAAGATGAGAGTATGCAAGCATACTTCTTAAGAATCACTGAGATCAGGAAAGATCTCCTATCTATTGGGGAGATTATTATTGATAGGGAAATGGCACTCATGACTCTTGGAGGATTACCATCTGAATGGTACGTGTTCAAGACTACTCTTCTGAACAATAATGTAATTCCTGGTTTCGAGGAATTAATGGCTAGATGCATTCAAGAAGAAACAAGGGCAGAAGAGAAAGAAATGGCCATGCCTAAAGGTCCTTCTGCTGCCTTTTCTTCTCATGCTAAGAAAAGAAATAATTCCGGGACTAAATCAAAAAGAAACGCTGGACCTAAGGGTGGAAGAAAAGGACAATGTTACATTTGCGATAAAGCAGGTCACTATGCAATGGAGTGCCCCGATAGAAGGGACTCACACCGGGACGATGATAAAAATCCCTCTCATGGCAATCAAAGGAATGGAAAATCAAATAGCAAAGGTAAAAGGAGTGCTGGAAATCAAGGAAGAGGACAACCATTCAAGAAGGCTAGAAATTCCAGGTATGAATCCAACACTGTTGATAATAAGCAGGATGAATATTATCTACCAACTACTCTATCTACCTCTGCTCCTTCTGACTCAATGGGAATTTGGCTCATTGATAGTGGTGCCTCAAGGCGCTTCACTGGTTACAAAGTTCTCCATAATCTAATAGAGAAAGATACTAACCTGGAAATTGTCCTTGAAGATAATATGAAATATCTCGTGAAAGGTGTAGGCAATGTCTCTCTTAAATTGAATCAAAGTAATACGATCCACTTACAGGATGTATTATATGTACTTGACCTCAAAAAGAACCTGGTGTCCATCTCGGCAATGGAAGACAAAGGCTACAAGGTGACCTTCAGTAATGGCAAGGTACGTATATGGAAAAATAATGTTAAATATGCCTTCACTCTTGGGTTTTGAGTTGATTCATTATATCAGGTCGGTGGAAGTTCACTGGGTGTCATGTCTTTTGGCACATCTCAAGCCTTGATCGAGAATCAAACCGAAAAGAAGATCAAGATCTTAAGGACTAATAATGGGACTGAATATGAATCTAACGAGTTTCATGACTTTTGTAAAGAGGCTGGCATCAAGAGGGAGACTACTACACCATATACTCCTGAACAAAATGGTGTGGCGGAAAGGAAGAACCGTACGATTGTGGAAGTTGTCCGTGCCATGCTCCATGATCAGAGACTTCTGAAGTTTCTATGGGCCGAAGCTGCAAACACCACCGTATATGTACAAGACCAATGCCCTCATCAAGCATTGGGTTCCAAAACTCCTGAAGAAATGTTCACTGGTAAGAAACATGACGTATCTCATTTTAGAATTTTTGGAAGCCTTGTATATTTTCATGTGTCGAAAGAGAAAAGGAATAAATTGGGTGCATCTGGAAAGAAAGGAATCTTCGTGGGCTATGGTAAAAATACTAAGGGCTATAGAATCTATGTAGCCGGTCAAAGGGAAGTCGTGATTAGTCATGATGTCACCTTTGACAAAGATATGGCTCTCAGCAAGGTGGACAATCTTCCGACTTTGAGGAGCTCTCAAGAAGCCGACACCAAGGAACCGAAAGAAAAGGATGATGAAACAATGCCTGATGTGGAAGAACCCATGGATCCTATTGATCCACCTGAGCCTTCCTCTTCTAGGAAGAGGCCCTCTTGGCTTAGGGGGCTACTCGATGATGCTAAAGGACACACTGCACCCCGAGGAACCTTCCGTGAAAGTAAGAAACCCAACAGGTATCAAGGATACCTGACCATCATGAGCAATATCATACAAAATGAGCCCTCATCATTCTCAGATGTCGTCAAGCATAAAGTATGGAAGGATGCTATGACTAAAGAATATGAATCTATTATGAAGAATGATGTCTGGGAAGTAGTTCCTAGACCCCAGGACAAGACAGTTGTCACTTCTAAATGGCGTTACAAGATAAAGCATGCAGTAGATGGAAGTACGGAAAAATATAAGGCTCGTTTTGTCGCTCATGGCTTCTCCCAGAAGGAAGGTATAGACTATGACGAGATATTTGCACCTGTTGCCAGATATACCACCATCCGCTCGATCATAGCCCTTACGGCTTCACAAGGATGGAACCTACATCATATGAATGTCAAGACCGCGTTCTTGCATGGTTCGATCAAAGAAGAGGTCTACGTGGAGCAACCTGAAGGATTTGAGATTCATGATCGAAAATCTCATGAATGTAGGTTGAAAAAGGCTCTTTATGGGCTAAAGCAAGCACCCCGAGCATGGTATGAGAGGATCGATAGCTACTTGATGAAGCTAGGATTCACTAGGAGTGAAGTCAATCCTAACCTCTACTTTAAGGTTGAAGATGACAAACCTCTCATAGTGTTGTATGTGGATGACCTCTTTCTAACAGGTGCAAACCCTCTCATTAACAAATGTAAGAGGGAGTTGGCTTCTAAATTTGAAATGAAGGACCTAGGACTGATGCACTATTTCCTAGGACTTGAAATCTGGCAGAAGCCAAGGGAAATTTTCTTATCTCAAGAAAAATATGTGGTGAAGATATTGGAAAGATTCGGTATGGTAGACTGCAAGCCTATAACTACCACGATGGAGCTTCACTTCAAGAAGTTAAGCGGTAGTGCTGTTGGACCTGTTTTACGAAATGCTACGAAATGCTACCGAGTATCGGCAACTCGTCAGAGCATTAATGTTCTTAGTGAAATCCCATCCAAATATATGCTTTGCAGTCAACACATTAAGTCAACATATGGTTAGACCTCACCACATACATTGGATTGGTGCCAAGAATTTGTTAAGATATCTTCGTGGCACTATTACATATGGGCTAAGATACACTGCCGGAGATGTGAGACTACTTGGATACACTGATGCTGATTGGGTAGGCAGTGTGGTGGATCATAAGAGCACTTTCGGGTGTTGTTTCTCCTTGGAATCTGCTTTGATATCCTGGATGAGCAGGAAGCAGAAGTCGTTGGCTATGAGCACCGCCGATGCAGAGTATATTGCTGCTACCATGGCCTCCTATGAGGCAGTCTGGTTGCGAAAGCTCTTTAGTGCGTTGTTTGGATTTACATTGGATACCACCGTGATCCTATGTGACAACCAGAGTGGGATTCATTTTTCAGAGAATCCCGTATTTCATGATCGCTCCAAGCATATCGATATCAAGTACCACTATATTCGAGATATGGTGCAGCAGGGAGCTATAAGGCCCCAACATATCGGTACAGATGAAGAGGTCACCGACATTCTAACAAAGCCCCTAGTAAAGGTCAAATTTTTGACTTTCTGAGAACGACTTGGTGTCATTTAGAAACCCTTTGATGAGGGTCTTGTATGATGTATGGAGCTCTTGTAGCCCCGGGGGGGTGCAGGGTACTTCTTGGAGCGACATATGACCACAGGGTAAAAGAATCAAAACATTCCCTGTAACACCCCGTGGCGACTATGTAGCAGGATGATTAGTTCTCCTGTGAGGTTTGGATGATGTGTTCTCCATGACAATTATGTAGCAGGATGATTAGTTCTCCTGTGAGGTCTGGATGATGTGTTCTCCATGACGATTATGTAGCAGGATGATTAGTTCTCCTGTGAGGTCTGGATGATGTGTTCTCCATGAAGATTATGTAGCAGGATGATTAGTTCTCCTGTGAGGTTTGGATGATGTGTTCTCCATGACAATTATGTAGCAGGATGATTAGTTCTCCTGTGAGGTCTGGATGATGTCTTCTCCATGACGATTATGTAGCAGGATGATTAGTTCTCCTGTGAGGTCTGGATGATGTGTTCTCCATGACGATTATGTAGCAGGATGATTAGTTATCCTGTGTGGTCTGGATGATGTGTTCTCCATGACGATTGTGTAGCAGGATGATTAGTTCTTGTGTAGCAGGATGATTAGTTCTCCTATGAGAACAAGATTGATTAGTTCTCCTATCGAGGCATCCTACCCATGCAGTCTGGGACTCATGGGAAGTACCTCCCATCTGATCAATGAGCAGGGAAATGAGGATAGGGACCATAGTAGTACCGATGGACGCATCGTTGTATCTACCATACTCCCTATGCTAGGATGACCTTCATTGATCTGGAATCAATGATACTGGTCTGGGACCAGTGATAGGATTTGTACCCACTATGACACTGACTTCGAGTCGGTTGAGGACTGGTCTGGGACCAGTGGTACACACTCAAAGACTGACTTTGAGTTAGTGGATGATGATACTGGTCTGGGACCAGTGGTAGGAGTTGTACCCACTATGACACTGACTTCGGGTTAGTTGAGGACTGGTTTGGGACCAGTGGTACACACTTTGAGACTGACTTTGAGTCAATGGATGATGATACTGGTCTAGGACTAGTGGTAGGAGTTGTACCTACTATGACACTGACTTCGGGTCAGTTGAAGACTGGTCTGGGACCAGTGGTACACACTCTGAGACTGACTTTGAGTCAGTGGAGGATGGTATGATACATCCTCAATCATTTCTTCCTCTTCATAATTCGGACAAAGCAGAGCAAAGCAAAACAGAGCAGAGCAGAGCAGATCAGAACAAAGCAAAGCAGGCAGAATAAAGCAGAGCAGAGCAGGGGTCAAGCTGTACAGGACAGTGCATTTGATGGATGAGTAGTAGCGACCAACTGACGAATTGCAGATGGAGTTCTCCCTAGTCGAGAGGGAGTATTAAAATTGGAAACTAGGGCCAAACTCCATGTGGATCATCTTATTCATGGCTAATAATATTTTTATTAGATTCCTCTCGTCGAGAGGTGTAGGATTGATCTAAAGATCATCCAATTCTGATAAGTATTTATGGAGATATGAATTTATTTTGATTATGGAATAATTATCAAGTCGATCAACAACTCATGTAGGCTCAGAAGCCCAACAGTCGCATCTATTCAATCATCAACACTTGTGTATAAATATAGGAGGACTTTTCCTCATTTGCACTCACTCATCTCATCACATCTCTCTCTCTCTCTCCTGCGCAGAAAAGAGGCTCTTCTCCTACTGCGCAGAAAAGAGGCTCTTCTCTCACACGTGTGGAAGGAAGATGCAGAATTTAGAGCTGCAACTGCATATGCAAAGTTTGACCAATGTTGACCAGTTTTCTCCCTCTCAGAACTGTGTTGTAGGTGCTCCAGACTCTCCTCAGAAGGCCGCATTTTTTGGTGAAGGAATCAATCCGATCTGACAGTTGGTTTGCAAGATATTGTCTACCCTAGTTTGGTTGATCTAGAGTTTGCTGCTGCTGATATAAATCAGATTTATGTACTATTTCTTTCTGGTGAATTATTGAAGATAAAGGAAGATTTAATCAAAGGGTTTCCCCAAATTGGGGTTTGTCCCTGGCTAGCCGCCACATCTTGTGTCTCTTGTCTTGGCTTGTTTTCTGTCGATCATTTAATGTTCTATCTGCACTTTACTTTATGTACATGTGATTGCTAATCTGTGGATAATAATAAGAAAGATAAGTAAACTGCTCTAAGCATAGAACATACCATAACTTAAGAGGATCACACAAAGATCAAGTCTCCATAAAGGTTTCTAGGCTTAGGAATCATCTTTTCAAGGTATGTTCCCAAAATCTAGCCTTAGGAATCTGTCTATCCCTTCATAAAGAACCTATTACCTTGCTTCCTAAGTAAGAAAGCCATACAATTGAGTCTCTCTTGTGAATAGGCCTTGGGAATCACTCCTCATCCTTATATTAACCTATTCATCTAGTGATTCCTCTTTATATCGGGTCTCCTACCATCGGTGAAAGTCCATATAGAGCAGGGAGCCTTAGTTGAGGTGATTGTAGGTTATTGCTCCATTCTTGTCATTGACCTAGTAGTTTCCCTTTAGGATCCCCTCCTAGGACCCTTGCTAGTTTGAGCGGTAGCATTTTGGCATCGTTGTCGAGGGGCAAGCAGGTTTGCCCCCCTAGTGAATCACTGAGGAACTGATTCGTTGATGACAATTCAAAATTCCTCTGGCGACTTCATTCATTTTCCAAACCCCTAGTTTGCTTGAAGCTGACAAGATTCCTCCTTTAACTAGGGTTGCTACAAGAAGGCGAGAAGGAACTCCATCACCTATTATAACTACTCTTCTACAAAATTTGAAAAGGTCAGGGATCCTACCCGCAAGATGGTAACAAACTCTGGCACTAACCCAAACCAAGACCAACACAAAATGACTAGAAGTGAAAGGCATTTGGTTAGTCTCTTTGTGCCTTTAAACTTGAGTAAAGACCCAGAGCTATTACCAGAGTAGTACAATAATTGGCTACCCATGTTCAAGGGTGATGCCAACATAAGTGCCCATGATCATGTTGAAGAATTCTATTGGAACATTCCCCTAGAATGATATTTGATGAAGATATGATCATGATGCTCTTCGCATTATCCCTCGAGGGACAAGCTAGGGAATGGTACCTAAGTCTTCCCCCGGGGTGCATAGATGATTCTGACCAACTTGAGAATGTGTTCATGAGGAGGTGGTCATGTGATGCACAAACAATCTTCAACATTGATAAATTTTACCAAATAAGTAGGGGAAGGGGAGACATCAAAGCGTTCATCCAATGTTTGATAGGGTAGTTAGGGATATTCCTAATCACTTGAGACCCCTTGATGCCAATATACTTGACAAATTCATCAAGGTTGTCAGTGGCCATTTTACTTATGCATTGAGGGATAAGAAACCCAAAACCTTGGCTAAGGCTAAATAAATAGTCATGGAAGTTGAACAAACTTCTCTGAATTTCAAAAATGGGTGTAGATGAACACCCTAAAGCTAAGGTTGAGGTCAAAAAGGGAAAATCGAAAGACCAACACGAGGAAACCATTCTAGTGATCCTTAAGAAAAAGGAAAAGCTTTCCGAAGAAATGAACTCACAAGATAGGTTCTACATGAATAAGCTCACTACCTAGCAAAGGGCTTAGAAGTCAAGCTATATCCCTAAAGGGAAACCTTTCCCTAAAAAGAAAAATGAGGATAAGCCAAGCTCATCTCAAGTCCCCCCAACACTTTGGCTCCAACCAATACTATGGAACAAGATTCGTCCTCTGAGGGTGAACAAAGTGACGAAGATGAGATTGATGATGAAGAAGTCGACGAGTAGGCCAACATCGTTGAATCTGAAGCCTTCAACATTATGTTAAGAGGATCACGTACCCATCCTCCCATTTGATCTTATGTATCATTGCAGGTGGGTTTTCATTTGGGGCTTAGTCTCCCTATATAGGCTCTTAGCCCTCCAGAGGGCCACATGAGCACTTGTAGCATAAGTATTAAGAGCCATGGGCCTCCACCATAGCAAAGATTAATTCATGGATCCCCAACACCGATCATTGATTGCTTATGTTCCACCTTTTCAGATGAGGATAATGCAGCTGGTTCACTACGCCTAGTCGACATGCCCAGTTGACATTAGGTAGACGTTTTAGGGTCCAGAGGATATCTCCCGCTGCAGAGCAAGGGCTTATGTCATCATCTTAGCTCTCACAGATGGTCTACAGGCATTTTCGATCCACTTGGAGACACATGAGTATGTCCTTGTGCGCCCACACCCACTTGGAAGCACCACAGGTTCTTGTTTGGAAAACAAGGGGCCAACCCCTTGTCCACTATGTTTGGCATCCATTCTCTCATCATGGCATACCTTGGACTTCATTTGGCCTTCTCAATGGCCAACGACTGATTATGTTGATCATCCTACCCTCTTAAGAGGCTTATCTTTATGTTATTAATCTATTTGGTGGGCTTGTCACCAAAAGTATTGTGATTAGGAGATTGTATAAATAGATGAGAGGTCATTCATTCTCTCATCATCTCTTGGATTGGGTTATTAGCTCCTGTGAGATTTTCGCTATCCCTTTTACTGGACGAGTTTGGATGATATGGATGAATTTCGATGTTTGGATCTCTCTCTTTTGTCTTGGAGCTTCATTATTGGCATAATTTGATGATTGGAGACACCCTTTTGTACATGCAAGTGCTCTTTTCATGCTTATTCTTGTTATTTACTTTGTCACATGAATGTTGCTGGGATTTTCACTATACAATCTTGATATTATTTCTTTCTTATACGAATTGGTAGAAATTTTGATCTTTTATATCGCTGAATCATGTCATTGGCCATGTATGAATTGGTGAATGTTCCTAGAGATAATCTGTGTTAAATACATCTCGATAAGTCATCAATTATTACAAATCAAAGTATAAAGTCCTTGAAGTAGTTGCTCTCATGTCTTAATGCCATGCGAAGCTGCTTGAAGGCCTCCCTGAAAGGGTGAATTGTGTCTGAACATTAAATCTCCTTGACTAAATCTCTCCCAAAGTACAAGGCACTAATCCTCCATAGGTGGTCACTTTCAAAACTTATTTCTCTCACCTCTCCTTCTCTTTCTAGACCTAGCCTCCATAGGTCACCTAAGGCATCAATTATCTCACATTCTAGTCATCAAAAGACTTCGATCTCTTGTCCTCTACTGTGCTAGGGTTTTCTCTAGAGGCTCTCTACATTTCACCAAATTTGGACGATGGGATCTTGAGATATTGCAAGCCCTAGCCCAAGAATCATCTCTATTCCTAGGTTTCCCTTGGCTAGTGACCTCATTTGGATCATTGCATTCTATGCTTAGAAGATTTTCCCATTGATCCTCTTCTCTTCCACAATTAGGTCAAGCCCCTCCTTGAGTAATCAAATCCACCTCCTTGACCTAATTCTGGGTCCACTTGGTCTCGTGTGGTCCCACAACTTTATAACTCCAACTCCACAAAGATCACACAAAGACCAAGTCTCCATAAAGGTTTCTAGGCTTAGGAATCATCTTTTCAAGATACATTCCCAAACCCTAGCCTTAGGAATCCTTCTAGCCCTTCCTAGAGAGCCTATCACCTTGCTTCCTAAGCAAGAAAGCCATATAATTGAGTCTCTCTTGTGAATAGGCCTTGGGAATCACTCCTCATCCTCTTATTAACCTATTCATCTAGTGATTCCTCTTTATACTGGGTCTCCTCCCATCAATGAAATTCCGTAAAGAGCAGGGAGCCTTAGCTGAGGTGATAGTGAGCTATCGCTCCAGTGTTTCACTTGACCTAGTAGTTGCCCTTTAGGATCCCTTCCTAGGACCCCTACTAGTTTGAGTTGTAACGGGTTGGATGGTTCATCCAATTATATCATCTATAAGGCCAGGATGTCTTTTCTCCTAGATGAGCATGGTCTAAAGACTTATGCAGATAATGTTTTGGCTGAACCTACAGACCAACTGCAGCTAGCAAATTTCAGAAAGGAAATGGCCAAGGCAAAGTGGATGATTCTTGAAGGACTTCGAGATCATATAGTCTCACATATAGCGACCAAGAACATGGCC
This sequence comes from Pinus tabuliformis, assembly GCA_031772625.1. Taxonomy (NCBI): domain Eukaryota; kingdom Viridiplantae; phylum Streptophyta; class Pinopsida; order Pinales; family Pinaceae; genus Pinus; species Pinus tabuliformis. The sequence continues at coordinate 1,244,863,957 of CM062818.1, forward strand.
AAGGAGATATGGGATGTTCTCACAAGGTTATATCAGAATCCTTCTAAACAACGAAAGATGCTTCTGAAAGAAGAGTTGCAGAATGCTAGGCTGCAAAAGGGTGAAGGCATTAACCCCTTTCTCACTAGACTTCAAGATATCAGGGATGAGCTTGCAGCTATAGGAGAGACGCCTCCACCTACAAAAACAGTGAGGTTGGCCCTCAATAGTGTCACCGAGGATTGGGAGAATTTCGTCCAAGGCATTCCGGGATGAGATATGTTGCCTATGTGGGACCGGATGTGGGCAGATCTATTACAAGAGGAGATGAGGCAAGCTCTAGCAAAGAGCTCCATCAGTAACAGAAACAACAAAGGATCGAATGGTGTGAAGGAAGAAGACAATGTGGCCCTTGCATTGAAGGGGAAAGCAAAAGGTCCCAGTCAGGGACAAGGCTTCGAGGGAAAGAAGAAAAGGAAGAAGGACCTATCCAATATCAACTACTTCAGGTGTGGCAAGTTTGGCCACTGCAATACTCAATGTCGTAAAAGAAAGAAGTACAAGAAAGAGAAGCAAGATCAGGCGGCAGAATCTGCAGAGATAGACCAGTTGTCCTCCAAATTGTAGGAACAATTCATCATGTATGTAGCTATACCTTCAGGAGAGAGGTGGGGCGATATGGAGCTTTAGTCCCAGAGTTGTGCAGAGATTTGGGCAGGGTCCATAGAGGTAAGCATCGATGTTGTTTCACCCAAAAATGTAGTATTCATCCAAAAACGTAGGAAAGGTTAGTTACAGATGGAAAGAGCATCAGTCCATCTTCTAAAAAAGAAAAAAGTAAGATATAAAAAACGAAAAAAGACTGACAATCTCACATGCAAGCAAAAGCAGTCTCATTGGACCCTCTTTTTAACAGGGATCATGAATATGTACTAATCTCTGACATGCAAGCCCCATATCTCTGGATACTATGAAAAACAAACTGTTAAAGGTAGCAGTTTTCTGGAAATTGATAAAGTTGACTCTGGAAGGAACCTTGATCATTATGAATGTCTGGATGCATCTGAAATGAGATCAGTGTGATGAAATATCACTGGGGTTAGCAATCATTCACATATGGCGACATTTCTCATCTCTTCCTTTTTCTTTGCTTCACTTTGCTGACATATTTTATGGAAAAATTGACTACTGCATTGTCACTATCAACTATGACTCCAACCTTTTTAGCCACATTCCATACATGCATTTTCAAAATTTAATTTTTAAACCTGAAAAAGTATCTCTTGATCCTACATCTTCGTAAATATATCTAGTGTTTCAACTGTGCATGAATCTGTTGCAATTTGTAATTATCTCCTCTGCCTTAGCATGGGTTCTATCTTCTGAGTGTATGTTGCAACACATCTGCAAATATGTGTCTGTTCACACAGGTATCTAAGGATAAACAAGTCTGCACTTTGGTGCTGCAATCTAGCATGTTAAGAATGATTGGTGTACTACAACTAATGGGTGACTGCTTTAATCTCTCTCAAATTTTTCATGTCGTTTTGTTTCTAGACAATTTATCCAAAAGCACACTGCAATTACTTAGTTTCTGCTTCGCACCAAACTAACAAGAAAATTCCACAGAACTATTACCTACCATCATTCATCTCATTGTCAACATCTAATCTGACATGGATTTGGACACCAATCAAATTTCAAAGAGTAACTTTATCACTTCTGTTAATTTAATCTACAATGAAAACCATCATCCTTCATTGTCTTCAGAAATTCCTCATTAGAGTGTGGATCCCCGCAGGAAATTCTTGACTGTTATTGTCTCTGTTCCTTTAAAATACTCGTTGCCACAACAGATATTGAAATCATTGCTCGAATGTGAATTTTCTGGTCTTTGTATGTACTAGGTACTAAAAGTTCTGTTGACCCCTACTGGTCAACTACCCATGCAGTGCACCCCGTTTTTTCTTGACAGAAAGAAGCAGCACCTGATCAGCATGTCCGTGCCATCCTGCCATCATCAGCAGTTTGATCTTTTTGATTGTAAACCCAGTCTGCATGTATTAACTGTAAATAATCTTAGCAGACATGAAGTCATGTATGTAATTTGCCTAGGTGGACCTAACTTTCTGATGATAATCTACGTCCCGGAAGGTTTTTTGTCTCACCGATCCACGGATCGGCAGAGTTTTCCTTCAAACCTGACCCCAAAGCCGGGATTGATTTTGTCATTAGAACTTTAGGAGAATCCTAGTGTGTTGATCTGCTAGATTATCGTTGTGTCGCAGAGCTGGGTGTTTTGTGAGGGTCTGTATTAAATGGGTTTGTCCCTTAAGATGTAATTTTGTAAAAGTCATGATGTAATGTGCCCTGAGGGTCGAGAAATGTTTTAAATCCCCTCATGAGTCCTAAGTCCTAGGTCCTAGGTGATGTTTCCGAAGGTTTAGTTCAGTGATCCATTTTAAAATGAATTAAAAAATTAAAAAATGAATAAAAATAATAAAATAATGAAAAATAATAAAAAAAAAAAATTAAAAAATCAAGCAAAAACCCTAACTAATAAAATAATAATATTTAAGTTAATAAATCGACGGATGAGATCAAGGGATGTCTTGATCCTCATCAACGGTCGAGATCATTTCTACATGGATCACTTGAACTAGCCGTTAGGATCATTTCCTTTATATAGGGTCTTAGGGGGTCATTTCAAATCATTGGATCTGTGAGTCTAAGGCTAAAGAAGCTCTCTTGTAAAGCTGTTTCTGGTTAATAAAGGAAGACTTTGGGGTCCATATCTTGCTGGTGTTACTCTCTTGGAATGCTGTGAGATCATTTCATTTTCTGCATATGTTATTTTCAGCTGTTAATAATAGCTTTTCTAGAGTATTGTGGGTACAGATATCTTGCTCACTTGCTAGGGTTTGGGTGCTGCTAGGGTTTCAGGAGTAATGGCAGGTATCTCCATTACTGTTTGAGATCTAGCAGCATTTTGCCCTCTTTATTGACGATTGTTTTTGAGCTGTGCAGAATAACATTTTCTGAAGGAATTTGTGGGCGTTCGGGGAAGTTCTCGGCTGAACCAGCCAACTCCCGCAAGCATTTTCTGCTGAGCCCAGTGGATTTGATCCTGGGTTTATCATTCGGTTTTATCTTTCTGATCTGCATGAGAGAATTTCTGAAGCTTTTTCACAGTGACAATCTGAAATTTCTTATCTTTAAAAATTTTCTGTGCCTATTGATGAATCTGGCTGTTAAGGGGCCATATCTGTAAATTAATCAGCTGTTTCAGGGTTTCAAATTTATTTTTGGATCTAGGGTTTCAGATTTTTCATTAGGGTTTTGTCTTTTTTTTTTGCAACTTGCAGGAGCCGGATTTTTCTTCAAGGGTTTGCCAAGCATAAATCTCTGAGAAACCCTACTGTTTCAAAGACTTTCTGTCTCTCAGAGGATCGCATTATTCTGCTACATACATCAGCTGTTTGTTAATGCCATTCTGAGCCGCTTTCAAGCATTCCTAAACTATATATCTTTCATATATCTGTGCAAATTTTTTCCAAAGAATGGTCTCTTCGACGGTTGGTTCCAGACGTGATTAGCGTGAGATCCCCCAAAGAAATCAGCGGATTTATTCCCCTCGCAGTCAGGGTTCTGGTCAGAGTTTTCACATGTTGAGTTTGTCATTGCAAGCATCCAGCCATAAACTCAGATCGATCACGCCATAAAAAAAAACAGAGAGTGGTTGCAGCATGTGTAAATTTCAGTGGCTAGACTGAGCAGTGAAACAGCTCTTAAATATTTCGTGTGGAAGCCCCGTCACACCAGGTAGTATCTTGAATCGTATTTGCGTGGGTAGTAGACCTCATTCACGTCGGCATCGGGTCACTGGAAACAAAACGAACGCTGGGTAAGGCCGCTTTCTGACTTGCTGGAAGACGTGGACCTGCAAACGATTTGAACCCATCGTAACTTGATTGCAAAACTAATTGATCCGCTTCATTTTCGATTGTTCCATCCACGCCGTCGACTCTACGCTGGCCATCCGCAGGTAAAATCGTTTCACGCACAGGTAATTTATTACTGTTTTGGTGGCTTTGGATTTGGTTTCCGTCATAGGGTTTCCATGTAATTTTCGTGCCCCTTTCCCTTTAACGATTGACGATTGCATGTGTGATTCCGATCAGTAGGATAGCGGAAATGACTTTGATTGTTAGGCGTAGTTCTTGGTTAGGTTTAATATTTGTATAGTTCGAGCTCCATAGCATATTGCCGTCCGGGGTTTTCCATGCGTTCAGATGTTTTGTTTTTTTATTTCATGTTGTTAGCGTAGGTTAGATTTAGATTTAAATTTTTTTTTTTTTTTATATAGTTTTGTTCTATAGATTTTAATTTTAGATTTTAGTTTAAATTAAAGTAGATTTTAATTTCATTTTAATTTAATGTTTTAGATTTATGTTTCGATTTATGTTTTTTGATTTTTAATTTTATAAATTTTAGAGTTTTTAACATTTTCATTTAAAAAAAAAAAATATAAAAAAAATAAAAAATAAAAAAAATAAAAAAAAGGGGACTTATTTAATTTTGATTTAAGTTTATGTATATATTTTCAATAGTTTAAAGTTTGGTTAGTTTTTGTTTTATTTTTGATTTTGAAAAAATAAAAAAAATATATATATATTTTTTTAGTTTTATTTCAGAATTTAGTTTTAGAATTTTAACCCCTTTTTTTTTAGATTTTTTAATTTTTATAATATAAAAAAATAAAAAATTGAAAAAGATTTAAAAAATTTTGAAAAAAAAAAAAAAAAAAAAAAATTTGTGGAAAATCATTTTGCCAGTTTCAGTTACTTTCACGATATATCTTTCATGTTGAAGATCTAAATTTTTCCGAGATGCGAAATAGATATCTGGTCAATTTACGATTCTCATGGTGGTTTTAAGCATTCATCTTTTTTCGAAATTTTCAGTGGCTGAATATCGTTTTTGAGCTTTTGTCATTATAAGAGCGTCGTCATTCTAACTAATATCTTGCATCATTCGAGCTTTGATGATAAATGCTTGCTCTGCATGGTCTATATTCCTCAGCATCTGATAATTAATCAATTAAAAATTAACTCCACAAGGCACTGGTCTGCTCAATTAATCCAATCCATCGAGTCCTTTTCATATCGTATCTCGTGTCTCCCAACCAACTGGTCGCCAGTTGGTCTCATCATCTCACAGGGTCTACCCCCCCTTAGCCGCGGGAGACAGGCTTAAACGGAGAGATCGGGGATCAGAGTGACAGCCCCCGGTCTGAGCGTTGTCGTGTCAATCCGCGCGACAACAAGTTCCATGTTTAGACAATTCAATCACACGTAGGTTTCCCTTTCGCTGGATATCTTCAATAGTTTTTGTAATGGACCTTAGCATGGAATTCCTTTTGTGTAGTGACTTGGTCACTCACCATTTTTGTTATCATATACAATGTTTCCTCCCACATCAACCTTTTAACTTTTAAGTTTTAAGTTAGGAATTTTTCACTCTATATTGTTAAATTCTGTCACTTTCAGTTTATGTTGATACATATCATCCTCCCATTGCTTTCAACAATCCTTTCTGGATACCCTGATCCTCTTCTGAAGATCCACTGGCCTTAACCTCTTTTAACTTTTCAACTTCAATTTTTTTCTAAGAAAACAGTCTAAAATCTCTACTGTGGAACATTGGAAACAATTTTTTCATTTTATTTATTATAAAAAAATTGCATCATTCTTTGTCTTCTCTCTCCTCCATGGGACCACAAACCATGCTCTCCTTAGCATTGACACTGTTGTCCTTGGTCATGGGCCCAGACCATACCTTCTCTGGTACCATGATGGTTTTAGAAGAGCATTCACATACATACAGGAAAGACAGAGAAAGTAAATGAGAGGATACGTTGTTGATTCATACTTAATGGCACACACATGGTGTTACATCAGTATGACCACTTAACAGTTAATGAACAGTCTACTTCTAACTACAACTAGCAACTACCATCTGATGTTATATACTGATCATATGTCATGCCGGTCACATGCCATATTATTAACTCTATCCACAACATGATTGTTCTTTGTACTCTAACAGAGTCCCATATGTTGAATTGAGTTTTCATCATGACTGAAGCTATATCTCTGTTGATCATGTGTTTATTAGTACATATAACACTAGGATTTGGAATAAGAGCTCAGATGGAAATTCCTATGTGTTGGAATATAATCCTAACATCTACATTTATGTTTTACCCTAAGTATCCTTGACTTAGCCACATACACTAAAAAGCATCTTCACACTTGGTTTTTGGTAAACTAACTCGGTGGACCAACTTTCCCTTATTTTTTGCCTTTAAAGGCTTAATATTATGGAAATATTGGTCCAACCACTTTCCTAAACTATTTAGACATCTAAGTGCATGTTCACACCTAACCACACCTCATCCACTTGAATTATTTGAGGATTGGCGCCCCACATGAAGATCCCCCCTTAAATCAAGGGATTTGGTCCCTCAGACCATTTTAACATGTTTTAAAGTTTCCTTCCTTGGGAAATGCGCCCCTCCTCATGCTTTCCTTGTGGCTGATAATTGGCATAGGTTGACTTGAGTCATTGTTGCTATTTTAGGCCTCCCTTTAGCTTTTCTTAGCCTTTTCTAGTTTTTTACTAGTCTTTTCCTAGTTTTCTAGATTCGGCAATTTCTATATAACCACCTCCCTCTGGGATTAGAGGTTTGGTTGCTCATGTATTACTATTGTTCATTAATTTAATACATTGATTTTATGGAGAAAATTCTCTCTCCTCTCTTGAATATCAACAAATTACTTGTGTTTAATTTAACTAGAATTCTAGATCTATCGGAGTTTCTGCAGGAATTCTACATGGTATCAGAGCTAGTTCGAATCTAGTGGATTGTACACAGTTTTATTTGTAGGTATAGATCATCAGGAGGTGCAGCAAGCAGCAATGGATCATCTCTCTCAGCCCACAAAACTCGTTCTAAATCCTTTCAATTACCTCGAATGGAAAACAGAGATTACTCTGCTCCTCTAAAGCAAAGGGCTTTACAGGGTAACAATGGGAACGGAGACTGAACCAACTTTTGCAGCAAAGAAGATCAAGTATTTCAATAAATTAGATGAAGCAATTGGGCTGATATGCCTATCAATTTCCAGAGAACTCTTCTTTCATGTCAGCAGAGCCACTACTCCCGATGCGGTCTGGACCACATCGGAAGGACTATTCGGCAAGCAAGATGAATTGAGAGTGCATCAACTGGAGAATGAACTCATATCCCTCATTCCAACTCATTTCAACAACCTGCAAGAATACTTCACCAAGTTTAAATCCCTCCTCGTTGAACTTGATGCATGTGGAGTCAAGAAAAAGGAAGATCAACTCATCCTTTCGATTCTCTCAAAATTAGGCCCTGAATATTCCATATTTGTATCATTTTTTCAAGCATCTAAATTGACTCAGGAAAAATGTAAAATTCCTCCACTGAATGACTTCATTGCAGCATTGACTCAAGAGCAAGCTAAGTTAGTCCAAATGGGTGCCATCAAGAGTTCAAAGAACCAAGCACTTGCGGCTACTGATGCTCCAAAGAGCAGTGGAAGAGGCAAGCAAAAAGGGAAGGGTAAATTTAATGAATCGAAGAAGGAGAGACCCGTACAATCTTCAGAGAGCTCTTCTTTGCCTAAGGGTAAGAAGAATAAGGAAAGAACACTTTGCAGTGACTGTTCCAAAGGTTTTCATCCTGAAGAAAATTGCATTAGGAAAATAATCGATGAGATGGCTAAGCAATTGTAGCAACACAATCTCACCGTGCCCGAGAATGCAAAGAAGAAGGATGATAACAGAACGGGAGATGGGAGAGGGAGAGCATGAGATGGTCATGCTTTAATGGCTGTCACATCCACTCCATCAGCTTGGATCCTTGATTCAGGTGCATCGAACCATATGGCTGCATCAAAAGATGAATTTTCCTCCATCGAAGAAAGCACCAAATCCCCAATTTATTTGGGAGATGCCACACCCGCAAAGGTGTGCGGAGAAAGAATTGTAGACCTTGAAGGGGGCTGCTTCACAAATGTGCTCCATGTTCCCTCGTTGTCTGCAAATCTTCTCTCGATATATCAAATCACTCATTCTGGCTCTGGAAGGGTGGAGTTCACTCCGGACTCCGCGGTGATTACTGACATTTCCAAGGGCTCACAGCTTGCACATGGAATTGCAGATCACGGTTCTCGTTTGTATTTCTTATCCCACCTTGTTCCTAAATCTATTACCACCGTATTTCTGTCACAATCTAATGATATCAGCAGGTTATGGCATGAAAGGTTTGGCCATCTAAACTATAAGTACTTGCATCAACTCAACAAGGAAAACATGGTCGAAGGATTGCCCGCTATTAAATTCACAAACGGTGTATGTCAAGGATGCATTCTTGGCAAGCATCCGGAGCAAAAGTTTGACAAAGGGAAGGCACAAAGAGCTTCTTCACCTCTTGGGCTGATTCACAGTGACATCACGGGCCCATTCCCGCAGCCTTCAATCAGTAAGGCTCGATATGTACTCACCTTCATAGATGATTTCTCTCACTTTACTTGGGTATTTTTCTGAAATTAAAATCGGAAGTATTTGAATGCCTTATAGAATTTAAAGCACTTGCTGAGAATGAGTCTAGGTGTAAGATTAAGATACTCTGTACTAATAATGGGGGGGAGTATGTCAACAAAGATGTGCAACAACTTTGTATTGATGCAGGTATATAGCTACAACACAGTGCCATATACACCACAGCAGAATGGTGTCGCGGAGAGGAAAAACCGGTCGTTAAAAGAGATGGCCAATTGTATGCTACAGTCCAAATCATTAGCTCCTAAGCTATGGGATGAAGCTATTAATTGTGCAGCATACATTCAGAACTGCATTCCTCACAAAGCACTCAAAGGCACCACTCCATTTGAATGTTGGACCAATAAGAAACCGAAAGTGTCGCACTTTCGCATTTTTGGTTCACGAGCATGGGCTCACATTCCGACAAATAAGAGGAAGGCTTTGGAGCCTCAAAGTGTTGAATGTATCTTTGTTGGATATCCTGACAGTGTCAAAGGATATAGATTGCTGGACTCTCACACTGAAAAGTTCCTTGTAGCTCGAAGTGTGAAGTTTGAAGAAGAATCACTATATGATTTTTTAGCAAACCCTGCTAAGGAACCGCTTGTTGCCACTGATGAGGAGGAGCCCGAAACTTCTTCAAGCACTTCAAAGCAGCGATCAGAGAAGCCTCTTGGGTCTGATTCAGAGGATGAGAAGCAGGTCATGGCTGCTCCAACTCAGCTGCCAACTTGGGCAGAGAAAACCCTGCAAGATGTGGGTGAACTAGTCGGTGATCACGCGGATGCGAGAAGGACTAGATCACAGTTTTTTGGTACTCCTCAAGTCCTGGCTGCCACCGAACCATTGCTTCCCATACATTGCTATATGACACTTGGTTCAAATCCACAATCACACTCTGAGGCTGTTGGAAACCCGCTTTGGGAGGCTGCCATGGATGAAGAGTACTCTGCTCTCATGGAAAACAACACATGGGACTTGGTTCCACTTCCGAAAGGAAGAAAGCTTGTTCGATGCCGATGGATCTATCGAACAAAGATTGTTGTAGATGGTGAGATCAGCAAGTACAAAGCTCGACTTGTTGCAAAAGGATACTCACAAGTACATGGCATAGACTACACAGAGACATTTGCACCTATTGCAAAAATGGACTCCATTCGACTAGTTTTAGCCATTGTTGCTTCTCATAGATGGGAAGTTCATCACATGGATGTGAAGAGTGCATTTCTTCATGGAGATCTCAAGGAGGAGATATATATGGAGCATCCACAAGGATACATTCAGAACTCTTCCCTCATTTGCAGATTAAAGAAATCTTTGTATGGCCTAAAACAGGCTCCCAGAGCTTGGTATGCAAAGATGGATTCTTTCCTGCTTTCCATTGGATTCATTCGATGCAAATCTGATCCAAATGTTTATTTGCTGCAACATGATGATTCCCTTTTGTTGATAGTACTTTATGTAGATGATTTACTGATGACAAGGAACCTTACCTCAGCTATTGATTCGGCAAAATCAGCATTGCACGATCGATTTTCCATGACAGATTTGGGACTGTTGCACTACTTTCTTGGTCTTCAAGTTTCTTAGTCTACCTCAGGGATCAAGATGGCATAGTCTAAGTATCCATCAAATCTACTTGTCCGCTTTCAGATGACAGAATGCAAGCCAGCAGCATCTCCCTTTCTTTCGGGGATTAGATTTGAGAATGCGGGTACTACACCTTTGGTGGACAGTACACAGTATTGACAGTTGATTGGGAGTTTGTTGTATCTTACTCACACCCGACCTAATACATCTTTTGTAGTAGGAGTTTGTTCTAGATATATGCAGGAGCCCCATGAGCTTCACTAGAAAGCTGCAAAGAGAATCCTTAGATATGTGAAAGGTACTTCCAGTTTTGGTATCTTTTATGCTACAGATTGCCCACTTTCACTTGGGTACATAGATTCTGATTGGGTTGGCAATGGTATAGACCGCAAGTCCACCTCTGGCTATGCTTTCAGCTATGGTTCAGGACCTTTTTGCTCGTCTAGCAAGAAGCAATCCATGATTGCTTTATCTATAGCTGAGGCAGAGTATAGAGGTGCAATGAATGCAGCTACAAAGGTTGTTTGGTTGCAGGGGCTTCTCTTTGATTTTGGTATTCAGTATCCACTTCCGACTGTCATATTTTGTGACAATCAGGGATCCATTCAGATATCGATTGATCCAGTTCAGAGGCAGAGGACCAAGCACATCGAGATTCACATGCATTACATCCGCGAGTTGATCTGTGACCGAGTCATATCACTGCAGTATTGCCCCACTGAGCAACAGGTTGCAGACATCTTCACCAAGTCTTTCACTGAAAAGAAATTTTCAAAACTGAGAGCTATGCTTGGAGTGGTGGAGACAGCTAAGTAGGCCCTTCTGGCCACTTAGCCCTTTTTTCCCTCTTGAGGGGGGGGTTATCCCATGAGGTTTTCCCTCTTTCTTCATTTTATGAGGATCTTTTATTTATTGTACCTAAGTACCTAACATGGCATCTTGGCCGGGAATCAATTTAGATAAGTGAGTTAGGATGAAGGGGGGGGTGTTGGAATATAATCCTAACATCTACATTTATGTTTTAGCCTAAGTATCCTTGACTTAGCCACATGCACTAAAAATCATGTTCACATTTCGTTTTTGATAAACTAGCTCAGTGGACCAACTTTCCCTTGTTTTTTGCCTTTAAAGGCTTAATATTATGGAAATATTGGTCCAACCACTTTCCTAAACCATTTAGACATCTAAGTGCATGTTCACACCTAACCACACCTCATCCACTTGAGTTATTTGAGGATTGGTGCCCCACATGAAGATTCCCCCTTAAATCAAGGGATTTGGTCCCCCAGACCATTTTAGCATGTTTTAAAGTTTCCTTCCTTGGGAAATGTGCCCCTCCTCATGCTTTCCTCGTGGCTGATAGTTGGCATAGGTTGTCTTGAGTCATTGTTGCTATTTTAGGCCTCCCTTTAGCTTTTCTTAGCCTTTTCTAGCTTTTTACTAGTTTTTTCCTAGTTTTCTAGATTCGGCAATTTCTACATAACCACCTCCTTTGGGATTAGAGGTTTGGTTGCTCATGTATTACTATTTTTCATTAATTTAATACATTGATTTTATGGACAAAATTCTCTCTTCTCTCTTGAATATCAGCAAATTACTTGTGTTTAATTTAACTAGAATTCTAGATCTATCGGAGTTTCTGCAAGAATTCTACACTATGTACCTAACAACCTGACAATGGTGTGATCATTCTTTATTCCTCTTATTTAAGTCAGGTGCATACATAGAGTTTCTTGATTCACTCTGTTTCATTGTCATATCAAAACTCAAAACTTCAGATTGACAAGCACTCAACAAAATTGTCAAAACTAGAAAGATTCACCGAGACTTGGCTTTGACAGTCAAGTTTGGCTAACTCAAAAAGGGCACAAGCAATGAAGACTCACTTGAATTCACCAAGCTTTTGGGGTCTTATGACTGTGATCTAAGGCCAAGTTATTTTCTTTCTTAATGCGTGAAGGAAGTTTACTAAATCTGTAACCAAAGTAAGCAGTTTGTACCTCCTATCATCCAGGGTGATCCATCCACTGCAGGTGTAAAAAATAGTGGTGAGACAGAATTAGTCATACTAGATGTAACCCTTGCCTTTCAAATAGATTAGATGTGGAAGAAAAGGAAAAGCATAATCCAAAAATAAAAAGTAGGTTAGTACTTTACACTGAAAATTAATGTTCAAAATTCACAGCCTATAAATAAGGCACAAGAAGTGAGAAGAAGAAAAAGAAAATTCTTGGCCCACAGGCCACAATCCACTGGTTTCAAGAGCAAAGCACCTCTATGAGAGCGTTCATAAACGTTTAAGAGATATAGGGACATTTCCACGATATGATTTATATGTCTAAAAGTATTCATTTACAAACATCTTGTCCGAAAAACCGAAGCTTTCCTGAACTTGAAAGGAAATTATGTAAACAAAAATGAAAATACAGAATAAGGATGTAGTTTTGATTTACTTGCCTGATCAAGGATAGAATTCACATCTCTTCCTCTATCAAGTGTATCACGTCTTATCCGCCTAGCCAGCCTTACATCAGCATCTGTTTTGAAAAGAACCAGTGACAATTCAATTAGAACAAAGGACAATGAAATAAGTTACGAAGAGTTAAGAGATTCATTATCTAGGTAACTTTGAACATCGAGCTCTAGTGAAACTTTGTTCCAGAATGAGAATCCATCCCGATTCATCAAAAATGCTTCTTGAAAGTTGAAAGCTTGGAAGAATCATGAGATAGGACATAATCAAAAAGAAGATAACACATTGGGAAAAATAAATAAGAGAAAATGTAGAGCATAAAGTATTTTTTTCAAATATATTGTATATACAACACTGATTCGCAATATGATCATTAGTAGGGATTCAAGGAAAACCAAAAATTTAATGGTAAACAATGAACAAATGGTGGGAAAAAATAATACGCATTCTTCAACAAGATAAGAGGATACAAAAAAGGGTGCAAATTTTGCATATAAAAGTCTGCCAGATTGTATAACCACATGATATTATTGTACAAAATAGCAACATAAACTGACAAGCCATGCTTAATATGGCATTAGAAATTAACTTTAAACAAAAGCACAAGAAAATACTTAACAGTAAATAAAAAAATAAAAAACGAAAGAAATATTAACCTGTGTCAACAAAGATCTTCAAGTTCATCATTTCTCGGACACGGGGATCATGAAACACTAAAATTCCCTCTAAAATAATGACATCTGCTGGATTCACCTGACAAGCATTAACAGTGAGTCAACAAAAGAAACATCGGAAATTCGTACCATAATTATCTGGAAAATATAAATTCAAAATAGTAAGCCTTGTAAGATAGGTTTGATACAGTTTAGAGTAATAGAAATAAAATAGCATTTTCCACTATCTAATTTTTATAATGTTTTCCCTTGTTTTTTCCTTTGGTTAGGTAACAACCAACCCTTTTCTGTTGTTGCAGAGATAATATCTTTCGACTATGAAACTTTGATCAAGCTTCTAGATCTTTTACATGAAGCCACTACCAAACAACAAATCTCGAAACAAATATTAGGAATAGCATTCTCATAATATCATGTTTACAGAATATTGGTCAGTTCCCTAAAAGCTGCAGATTTTACTTCCATCTATGTCTTCATTTTGGATCATGAGCACTCGGTGGAAGAGCAGAAGCTCTTTACAAGTTGGCCATATGGAGGAAAACAAAAATCTAAGGGCTCCAAACTTCCACCTACTTTTCCTTTGGTGTAGCCAGTAACAAAAATCATGACAGCTTGATTAAATAGGGACAAATATATTTACAAACAAAACAGTAACTCTATCAATGTTTGGCCTTAATGTCAAGAATATGCCTGCAGTAGAAGTTCAGTAGAATATCTATTAAAATCATATCTATATGTTAGTTTGTGTAGCTTAGATAGGCGTTCTAGTCTCAGCTGATGTCTATGAAGCTAGGGAACACATTTTATCCAATACCCAGAATTGATTTCGTGAGAAAAGGCCTTGATTATATTTAACTAAGCAGTGATTTAAATTTTCGTGAGTCTAACTTAGGGAAATAAAGCTTAATTAATAAGTATTAATTGGAGTAAATACATTTTCCTCTAGAGACTTCTAGTAAAGTCACTTGATGGGGTCAAGATGACCTTAGCCATCAATTGTAATTAGATCATGGCTGCTGATTCCTCAACAAGAGATTATAAGAGGAGATCAATGGGTCATTTGGAGAGAAGAACACAAAGACACAAATGTGCAATGAGACCAAGGGTGCAAAGGCAGTGTAGGGACACCAGTAGTAGGGGTTTCAACAAAGATTGTCGGAGAGATTCTTCACGTAGATTCCCAGGGAGAGTTTGAGATCGATTTTTCTGCAGTGAGAGGCAGATTTTCCAGTAGTGCGATTTTCGAGTAGTGCAAGTTGCTCCAACAAGGGGCGTCAATTACCCAGACAGGCAAAGCAAATTGCTCAATAAGGAGAAATTCCAGAGCAAAGAAATTTGCACAAGAGAGATCAATTTGCACAGGAGGATTGATTTGCCGGGAGAGACAACGATTTTCCATTGGAGGCCATAATTATTTTCCTAGCCAATGCCACTGCTAGGAAGGCCAAGTTTCTCAGCCAGGGCCGCATGTGTTAGCCGAAATCAGCTTCAAAGGGAGGCCAAATTGATTTTGGTGGGTCAAATAGCTTCCAGGAGGTCTGAGGAGTCTTGCAAAAGTGAAGAAATAATTTTGTCGGAGCTTTGCCAGTGTCAAGCAAGCAGTTGTAATATTTTTGCTGAAGAATTCTAATAATAAAACCCTCATCTGCAGACTGGTTTTCCAAGGACATTTGTCCGAAAATATTGGTGTTCTATATTTGTGTGTGTCATATATTTCTCAGTCCCTGTAATTATTTATTTTCAGTGAATTTTCCGCTGCATTTTATTTAGTACTTGCCCCAAGTTAATTGCAGTTGACAAATAATCTGAAAAGATAGGAGAATAATAACCAGAAATTGCAACAGTAATCAAAATTTCATACTATAAGCTCTTGTATATTCGTGGTGAAGCCTTTAGGTTTGTTAACAATTCAATCATATATTATTTCTTGCAAGGTTACAATCAACTCCTATCTATTATTACAAGAAGAGAAAGCCCATAGTCTCCATGCGGCAATGTTACTTGGGAGCGGGAGCGAAAGCGAAAACGGGAGCAGGAGCAACATTTTCAGAAGCTTCCGGTTTTGAGGCAGGTCATTTAAACCTCCTCAACTATTTTTGTAATAATCTATTTTTAGTTTTATAGTTTAAATATTTAAACCCCTCTCATGCATTTAGAGAGGGGTCCAGAAATTTTATCAAAAATAGTCTTCAAAACATGCACTTCTGTCCCTTTGAGGAAGTTCTGGTGAAATTAATGGAACAGGATTTATTTTTATCTGATTTAGCATCTTCTACTGAAATTGCACTTTTGTACTCTTAGATGGTGTTGAATGGACTGAAGATAGATCAATATTGCTGAAGCACATGAGTAGGACGTATTATAAATGGTACTTTTATCTCGTAATCCTTTTTACTTATGTATTAAGCAATGATTTCTTTTCGAATTGTTTATGTATGAAAGTCTGAATCTTGATTGCCATTATTGCACTTTTGTATGATGATGATCTATATTTTATGCTGAATACATGAATAATTCCTTATGTGATATATCTTTCACAATTGTTTCGGCTAACTTTTTATACGAAACGATTATTGTTAAAACGAATTCATTTCTCATCGCAATTGAATGATCTTTATTATCAATTGCTTTCAGACATTATTGTAGATCGCATACATCAATTTAATCTCAAGTATAGTTATAATTAGATAGTGTTTAAATTAGGATAAAATGCATGTGATTGTTAGTTTAGATTAGATTACTTCTAGCTCAAACATTACTTCAAAACATCACATATCACCCCATTAGCACAATCATTAAATAGATTGGGAAACTGGTCCTATTATCCCCAGTCGGAGCCACAACGAAAACGGAAAAGGAGCTGCCAACCAAGGTCTGAACTGGGTTGTTTTCCCCCATGTTGAAGCAACGATTTTCGAGGCTTCAACACACCCATAAGAGAATTTTTTCTCCTAGATTGTCTTCAGTCAGCAACTAGCATCCCCTTGCAACCACCAGATAGCTCGATGTGCCACCGTCTCTGCAACCTGAGCCTCCCATTATGTGCCCTCGCCCATCTGTTATGATGATATGTTTGAAGGTGGGCCTTCCAACCCCGAAGGTTTGGCTTTCATTATGTAATTGGGTATTTTTCCTTACTTATCATGGACACATCTAGGCATGGATTAGTGGGAGGATTAAGCGGAAAGAATGGGCTTGGTTTGTACTCTTGTCCCCTTGTCCAACTTGGTAGTTAACCTTGTATCCTACTCTCGTGGGATCTCCTCTATTGTCTACTAGCCTTAGGACTGGCACTATAGGGGAAACCCTGATTTTGGTTGCAAGGTTCCACTTCCTGACACCACATTGATCGCTCCCTTCCCCTCATTATAACCCTTTTTCACATATTTCCCATCTAGATCCACATTTGTCCATTGCGTCCACAAGGAGTTAGCATCCCTGTCCCCTTGTCCACACTTTGGATCGAGCCTGGAATGATGCCCTAGAGGTTGATGCAACTAAAAGAAAAGTTAAAAGCATAATTTGGACACTTGAAACAAGAAAGTACCATAAAATTCAAAATATGGTCGAGACATAAAAATTTAGCACGTGGGCAAGAGCTAAGCATGAGCTCTACCCCTATCATAATGGCCATCACCCTCGTTCCTAGGTCCCCTTATGTGAACCCCCTACATCATTAAGGAACCCATGATTGTCCCAACCCATGGTGGGCAATGAACTGCCCTACCCTAAGGGGGATCCACTGTTATCATTCACATCATGCTCTCATTCCCTGGAGTCTCATTCCCTGAAGCCCCGAGCAGTTACAGAAATAAAAATCAATAAAAGGAAAATGGCATATGAAGAAGATTGGAAAAACAAAGGCTAGGGTAACCCATGTACCAGGATTTCTCCCTCCCACATCTATACACCCATGTTTGCAATTCCTTCATTATAGCTACCCTTGTACCATGGCATGTGGCTTGGAGCCTTCCCCAGCTACCCCACTCTGTCCCATCATTATTTCAAATCACACCTATCATTTGACGGATATACCATGGACCTGTCATTCGCCTAGAGGTCAAAACCACTTAATAGGGTCCTTGATTAACCTCCTTGAGCCTAGAGACACCTTTACATTCCAAAACCCATTATGGAAGGGCATGCCACTCTGAAGTGGTTCCATGATTTGTAAGCTCATTTGCTCAATTGCATTAATGAATTGTTGTAATGGAAGGTAAGGAGACGCATTGGATCATACACACGATTGCAAGTGAGTCTTCATCTTAGGGGTTGCTCTCCCTATACAGGATCCAAGCCCTCCAAAAGGTTTTAATGGCACATATAGGGTGAGCTTTGAGAGCCATGGGCATCCACCATAACAAAGAGTAGATAGCCACACCATGGGATCCTTCAACATCATCCATTTCTCGCACATCTCCGACTTATTTGATGATGATGATGCACTTGGACCACCTTGCCTAGTCGGCTACACACTTGCACCACACACTTGGCAGTTGATCCACGGCCCAAATGGGGTTTTGTCTCAACATGGAAGACAAGGGAGCGTTTGCATCATTGTTCTAGCCCTTGCAGATGGGATACATGCTTGTTCAATTCAGTTGAAGACCCATGAGGATGCCTTTGTGCCCCCACAGCCACTTGGGGGCATCACTGGTCATTTGCTTGGAGATCAAAGGGCCACCACCTTCATCACTGTTATTGGGGCCCTCCTATTCATTGTGGCACACGAGGGACTTCACTAGGCCTTCCAACGGCCAAGCTACCTATTGAATTATCATTTCGGCCCTCTTGAGAGGCTTAGTTTTCATATTATGGAGCGATTTGGTGGGCTTGTCACCAAAAGGATGTTATTTTGCCCATTATTTTATTGTAGGGGCATTAGTAGGAATAAATAAGCCATTCGAACCCCTTAGAGGATTGTATAAATATAATAGAGGTGTTCTCTCTCATTCATCATCACTTAGATTTGGGATATATCTTTCTAAAGATTTCAAACCTACAATTTGTGGAATGATTTGTATAATTAAATGCATCTTGATGTGTGCAATAATTTCGCTATATCTCTTGGAGCTTTTATTTGGCAAGTTTATGGATGGATATGCTCTTTTTGTGATGTAAGTGATCTTTTCATGCAAATCTTATAATGTTTCATGTCTAATGTATGGAATGCTATGTCATGGTTTATTTGTGCCCTAAAAATTAATGTGAATTTACGAAACACTTGTAATCTTGGCTCGCTGCATATGTTATTCATCTTGGCAAAAAGAACGAATTTTCCTAGGGGTAGGTTGTGCACCTTTTACCTTGAAACTCCATCAAATATTGCATATCGAAGTATAAAAGTCTAAAGTTGTTGTGAAGCTACATCCAAGGAGAGTGTAGCTGCTTCTTTAGGCCTCCTTGAAGAGCGAAGTTCCTAAATCTTGATCATTTTCACTCCAATCTTCCCAATAACCAGGCACAAATCCTAGATCCTTGGCTATCACATTAACTTAATGAAAATATTATTCTTTCGCCTCCTTTCCTCCTATTTTCTTCGTCCCTTAATGATAGGGATATTTTCTAGGACTTGGTGCAAAATTTTAGGGAGCAGGAATTTTAGGATTCCGTCCAAATAAGTTTCTTCATTTATATCTCCTCTAGGGTTGAGGTTAACCCTACATTTTCCTAGGATACTATTTATAATAATCCGCTCTTTGAAGAGCTTGAAGAAGTTGATCCCATAACCCCTTCAAACATTGATATCAGCGATTACTTACATATTGAAGAAGGGAAATGGGAGGTTCATCGGAATCATTTTGACAAGGTCCCTATCAATGACACTGATGATGAGGATATCAATAGGACCCTTGTCTCTCTTCAAAATCCTAGGCCCTAGGGTTGTAGTTGAGTTGCATGTGGACTCTTTCCTCAACCCTTCTTGTAATAAAGACTCCTTTCTCTCAACTAAATATGATCATCATGTGCAACCTACTTGTTCTATCTTCCCAAGTCATTTGTATCCCTTTCCTTCCTATCATAACCCTAGGGTGGCCATAAAGCGCGATATGAAGGATAAGGACCATGATGAGGACGACATGCCTGAGGTTTCCATTCATCGGAGGTTTGCGAGCTTGATTGTTGATATCTCTATCTTTTGGTTGGAAGAAAGGATTCTATGGAGTAGATTACATCCCTTTGTTTCCTCTACCCACAGGATACTCCACGTGTGGTCATTCTATTTTCCCACCTCCAGCCCTTATCACCTTCCATGTAGCCATTCCTGCCCTTTCTTTTGGATCTATTGCATAAATAAGCAAAGTGGCAGTTGTTCTCATATTGACTGGATGATATGTTGGTTGCATTGGGTCTATGATTACAATTAGTACTTGCATTGTATAGTATGCATGATAGAGTAGGATGCATAGCATGCTAATTTTTGCATTAGAACTAATATCATATTCTATTCTCATGTTACATTGGACGCATTTGGATTAAAATTGCATTTAGAATTGAATTTTGTTTCTTGTTGATTTTTATGGCCTAACAAAAGCATGGATCATCATAAGATGCCACAAAATCATGCTACCCCGTGTGCTTAGTCTTTGATGTGCAGGTAATATGACTATGGTCCCAAGAGATTGGTGGTGTTCTCATGACCTCCCCGTTCGAGTACGTCTGTGACTTTGTCCACTCTACTGAGAGATCATGTCCTAGTTGGAGCCAAATGTTACCCACCACTTGTGGGTGACACTCATCGGAGAATTTTTTCTCCTAGATTGTCTTCATCCAGCAACAAGCAGCCCCTTGCAGCCACCAGATAGCTCAAAGTGCCACCATCTCCACAACCTCAGCCTGCCATTATGTGCCATCGCCCATTTGTTATGATCATATGTTTGAAGGTGGGCCTTCCAACCCCAAAGGTATAGATTTCATTATGTAATTGGATATTTTTGCTTACTTATCATGGACACATTTGGGGATCGATTAGTGGGGGGATTCGGAGGAAAAAATGGGCTTGGTTTGTACTTTTGTCCCCTTGTCCAACTTGGTGGTTAACCTTGTATCCCAATCCCGTGGAATCTCCTCTATTGGCTACTAGCTTTAGGAATGGCACTACAAGAGAAACCCTGATTTTGGTTGCACAGTCCCACTTCCCGACAACACATACATCTCTCCCCTCCCTTCATTATAACCCCTTTTCACATATTTCCCATCTAGGTCCACATTTGTCCATTGGGTCCACAAGGAGTTAGCCTCCCCCTCCCCTTGTCTGTTGAAATGTGTAACTAGACTTGGTCTTCATAATGGCATGTGTAATCGTGATTTTATGTATTTAATGAAAAGAGAAAAATAAATTTATTATTTGTGTTCTTGAGGCATGGGTTTCATGCTCAAGGGAAATTTATTTTTAGGTCAAGCACCCATTGGTTGCTTCTAGGTTTGTCATAAAGTCAATTGAGTCATTATTATGTATCGAAGATCCATTTGAGCATGTTACATATTGTAAATAAAAATTTATTGAGTCAAAATAGAGTCAAAAAGACCCTCCAAGACCTCGTCATGGCACAAAGATCAAGTCGGCCTAGATTAAGGGACAAGTCGGCCTCAAGATAGCAATTCATACCCCTCACAAGTCTATAAATAAGAAGGAATTTGACCTCATTTGCACACTCACTCAAGCAAGTTCGATCTCCTCAAAATAGAAGCTAGAAAAGGACGAAGAAGTAGAAGATCAAGATCAAAGTTTTTGGGCCTCTCTCTCTCTCTTTTGTTAAGGTTTCTACAGTTTCTGGGCTAGACAAAATTCTAAAGTTGCATCAAAGTTCTGAAGTTGCAAGGTCAAAGCTGTGAAGTTGCCTCTAGATCGAAGTTGTGAAGTTGTTAGCTCGAAGGTGCTGAAATTGCATCAAAATCGAAGTTGTGAAGCTGCCAGGTCGAAATCGCTGAAGCTATTAAGTCCAAGTTGCAGAAATTGTTGTTTGGGTCAAAGTTGCTGGACAAATTGCTAGAAGGTCAAAGTTTGTTACTGGACGTTGTGTAAGGAAATCTCATCAAGAAGGAAGGATTACTTGGTCTTGGACGGTCTTGGTCAAGGGTTATAGGTCTTGGAATTCGTCAATTGCAGTTCTATAAGAAGAGAAGGATTATGGTGGGTTTTCCTCTCAGTTGGAGAGGTTTTGGCCTTGGCTGATCACCTATATCTTGTGTCCTATTGTCTCATTGTTCTTTATGATTTGGTAGTTCTTTGATGATAGAGAACACTAATAATAATAAAGGAAAGAAGAAGTTAATCAAGTAAAGTAAAAATACATCACAAGCAGTTATCAAAGTAAGAGAAATCACCTACACTTGTTGCCCCCTAGATTTCTCACATTGTCCACACTTTGGATCGAGCTTGGAACGATGCCCCAAAGGTTGATGCAGCTAAAATAAAAGTTAAAAGCATAATTTGGCCACTTGCAATAGGAAATGCACCATAAAATGCAAAAGATAGTCGAGACATAAAAATTTAGCATGTGGGCAAGAGCCAAGCATGAGCTCTACCCTATCATTATGGCCATCACCTTGGTTCCTTGGGCCCCTTATGCGAGCCCCCTACATCATTAAGGAACCTGTGATTGTCCCAACCCCTGGTGGGCGATGAATTGCCCTACCCTAAGGGGGTATCCACTGCTATATCATTCACATCATGCTCTCATCCCTGGAGCCCCGAGCAATTATAAAAAGAAAAATCAATATAAGGCAAATGGCATATGAAGAAGGGTGGAAAAACAAAGTTTGGGATAACCCATGTACCACGATTACTCCCTCCCGCATCTATACACCCATGTGTGGGATTCCCTAATAATAGCTACCCTTGTACCATGGCATGTGGCTTGGAGCCTTCCCCTACTACCGCACTCAGTCCCATCATTATGTCATATGACACCTATCATCTGACAGATGTACCATGGATCTGTCACTCCCTTAGAGGTTGAAACCACCTAATACGGTCCTTGATTAACCTCCTTGAGCCTGAACACCTGCACATTCCAAAGCACATTATGCAAGGGCATGCCACTATGAAGTGCCCACTTGGTTCCAAGATTTGTAAGCTCATTTGGTCAATTGCACTATGTTGAAAATTGAGCAACTATGGGATGAATTTCCCATCTAAAACCCTATTACCCCAAGAGAAGCCTAACATGACCCAAATCCAGAGTTTTTAATGAACAAAGAAATATTATTATTAATGTGTTGGCATTCCTATTTAATATGGCATGAATTATTAAGGCATGTTGAAAAACATATTTGTTAATATTATAAGGAAATTTAAATTTAAATTAAAATAATTTCCCTCCAAATTTCAAATCATTTTCATATTGATATGTCGGCTCTCATATGTAAATCATTGCTCATGTATATATATAAACAAACAAATTAGCTCAAAGCATGAAGAAATTTTCACAGAATCTGGGCAACTTGCATATCATATCAGATGAGTCTCTATGGTGCACATGGAAATTATCTCATTCGTTTAATGGTTCATTGTCTATGGTTCACAAGGCTCTCGGTTTCGAACTATGCTCTCATTGCAACAATCTATTATTTTCTTTGGTATCGCATGATGATTATGTCTCTGGCATCGCACGATGGTTTTGTCTCTAGCATTGCTCGAAGGTCTCTGGCATAACATCACATATGTATTACAGTCATGGTCTCTATCTTAGCATATTGTTACAGTCTAGGCATAGTTTTAAATTGGCATCTCACCACAAGCTTTGGGTATCGTATGGCATCGCATGCACAATCTTATGACTGATCTCTCTGTATAACATTTAATTGATGTTTACAGTGAGTTTTCAATGCCTGGTCGACTGTACCAAGTTTCGATGGCCCACTTTCGATGGCCCGTTTGGATGGCTCAATGGATGGCCCGCTTGGATAGCCTAATGGCCCGCTTGGATGTCTCGATGGCCCGTTTAGATGGCCTGCTTTGATGGTCTGATGACTGGTTTGGATGCCCTAATGGATGGCCCACTTGGATGGCACAGTTGGCTCATGTGTATGGTCACGTTATATGGTGTCGACACAGTTGTCATGTCATTCCCAGCACAACAATATATAGAGTTGATTTATAGTCTCTACATTACTATGCTTCTCTATGTTGGGGTCATTATTCGCCAGCATATGTTTTGTCTATACTCATCATCATGAATCTGTGGCATCATTATATATTGCAGCAGTGGTATTCATATCCTATGGCTTCATTATCCATGGAAGCTCTGAGACCTATATTTGATGGCATCACTAAGATATATGTCAATACCTTGTCTCCAAGGAAACCCTAATAATTTCTTATGCAGAAGCCTTGATGATGTAATGTTTGACATGGTGTGAATAGTAACCTAGTCTCTCTATGATTGTACTTTGTATCACAGCTAAACAATTGATGAAATCTAATAGAAGAAGAAGAATTATGGGTTCCCCCTTGAGGGGTTTTGCCTTGGTCCCCGACCAATATTGGTGTCTCTATGTGTGCTTGCTTTTCTTCTGTTGTTCCTTTTTTTGTTCTGATACATTACTGATGTTATTGTTCTTTCTACATAATTGCATATGATGAAATAATGTTATAATACTGTGGGGTGAATTCAATATGTAAATGATTTAATGCAATTATCAAAGCAAAGAACAAAACTGCCCTAAGAAATATTAACATGGGATCAGAGCTAGGCTAAAGAAAGTCTTTGTAATCACCCCTATAAAGACATCGTTGATAGGAGTAAGTGAAGATGGCATGGGCCTAAAATAAAGCTAGGGTTTGAAGGAAACCTTAGGCACCCTTGGTCTACTAAGAAGAGCTAGGGTTCGGTAAATATTATGAGGTTAGGGTTTGGAAGAAACCCTTGAAGTATGCTTGGAAGAAAGGGCGTGGAGATGATAACGGATTGGAAACCCTGACTTGAATTAGATCTGTTTATTGGATATTGTTTGGTTAGTTCTATTGAACAGTCTCTTGAAGATTTAGTGTAACCCTAGATGGGCTAGTCTTAGTTGGGTTTGGCAGCTGATAAAGGTGGTTGAAAATATTGAAGGCAATATTGACATATGGATGATGGACAATAATGATTCTTGAAGACTGGTTCGAGAGGGTGCTGATCACCTCCCGTTAAAGATAAGTGCTTCCTAAACCTTTATTATCTCTTTTATGACATTGCTCTTGTTTTGATTTATGATTTAGATTATTGCTTATCTTTCCTGCATGTTGAGTAGTCACTTTTAACTTCCTAATGTAGATATGATAAGCAGATCCTTCTTGAGGATCATCTGGTTGCTAAATGATTTAGGAAAGGAAAGTTAGTCCAAGAAGAGACAAGCTAGTATCGGAAGAAGCTAGTGTTGGAAGAGGTTGGTGCAGCGAAGGAAGCTAGAGCAGTATGCAAGCTTTACCTTTATTAAGGACAAATCATATATTGCTAAAGGTATCGGAATGTTACAAGGTATGTATAGTGTATTGTTTTAGTGTTATAATTTAGATGCAAAGTTGGATGGCAAATTAAGCCCTGAGGTATGACAAGAATATCGCCCTCATAGATGGCTTGATTTATGCCTACCTGTCACATACATATGTAAGTTTGATTCTTGGTACATGTGATATACTAGTAATAGTTAATATGATCTCTATAATAATTGGCAAGCATCTGACTTATTGATTAGGGTAACCTTGATGGAAATAGTATGGTTGACTTATTGAGTATCTTCTTAACAACATGGTGAATTTGAAAATGTAACATATGAATGCCCTGACTTGATGATGTTAGTACTCTAATGAAAAGTGTTTGTATAATGTGATAAAGAAGTGATGTTCTGATCCTTGAAGTATGAAGATACACTTGTTAGTTGCCCTAAGTGTATGGCACTAACCCTTCATGAATGTTTGATGACATGCTCATATGTGATAGTGAAACAACTGATGGTGACTTGTCATGACTATGAGATATATATATATATATATATATATATATATATATATATATATATATATATGAGAACCTAATATAGTTTGTCTACGTGATCTGACAGTTTTGTTGATACATGACATATGAGATTCGGGTTGAAGAGGCTTCCCATTCAGAGGGAGAAACCCTTGATGAGATCTTAGCACCTACTATTTATTTGTGATGGATGATTAGAAGTCCCACAATTGCAGAATGAAACAATGAACATTTGATTTTCTTTTTTATTATTGAGCTAACAGTTCTTTGTTGTCAGGACCAATTAATCCCATGAAGCATCAGGATCAACCTCTTGTATTAAAGCGCTTTGATGGCATTCTAGATTGCATTTAGACATTATTGTTATTGGATCCTTGTATGCAATTTGAGTTAGACAGAGTCTAACCGTATATAGCTAAAACAAAGACACCTTCATGGATTGAGAGAATGTTGTTGTATGAGACAAGCATAAAGCTTGTGATTGTTGTCTCCCTGCATAAGAGGGAGAAAAGATGAATATGGTATTCCTTTCTTTATAATGCTATATAACGTTTGATGTCCTATATGAATAGGAAAACAGATAATTGTTTCTCTTAGTAATGTATGAGGCAGTGTGATTGAACTCTTCAGTCAGTTGTTTGAGCCGGTACCAAATACGAGCACTTTGATATGTTTTTGATCCTCAGAGAGCAGCATGAATTGATGGATGTGACCTTTTTGAAGAAGGGTTCGGGTTGATCGAGAACACTGAGCATTGCTCTTCCCCCTTGGTTGAGATCTCAAGGTGGGGAATGGAGTTGGTGAGCTCCTAGGGATGAGAGACCTTTGACGGATAGGGTGTGTAGAGATATGGGATCTCCTCTAATCAGAGTATGCCCCAGTTAGCATACTCCCCACTTTGTGGGCTAACCTCCCCATCTGGCCAATTGGATGAGGGACTTGGGATAGAGTGCGATCCCCACCCTTTGCAGTGGGTGGATCTCGCCCAAGTTGGTGGATGCAGGTGTTCTACCCTCTAACTCCCAAGGGTCAAGATGGGAAGATTAGGGACAATAGGGTAGAGTGTGATCCTTACCTCTGGTAAGTTGATCTCACCTATTGTCAGGGACTTTGGGATAGAGTGTGATCCCTACGCATTGGGGTAGGTTTGATCTCGCCCATTGTCTTTGGATACAGGGTGGAAGCAGAGGGCTCCCCTGTGGTGATTTTTTCTTCTTTGGATTCAAAAGTATTCAGCACAAGATGAGCAAAGATGACAATGGGACATTTGAGATTGGGGAGATTAGAAGAGATAATGGGATAGGCACGATCCTTACCATTTATGGTAAGTGGTATCCCTCCTATTATCACTAGACAGAGGGATAGGTGTGATCCTTACCTCATAAGGTAAGTGGCATCCCTCTTATTGTCTATGGATTTCGGGTGGTAGCATTGGCTCCTCGATGACGAGATTCCCAGGTTGTAGCATTGGCTCCCTGTTGGCAAATATCTCGAGTTGAGTTGGGCTCCTTGATGTGGTTCCAGGTTGTGCAAGGCTCTCTAATGTTGTTCTGGATTGAATTAAGCGCTTCGATGTTGTTGTGGGTTGAGCTGGACTACCGTATGATGTCACATTCCTCTTCAGATTCGAGATTGTTTATTAGATGAAGGCGGGCAAAGATTATTTGAGATGAGAAATGATTTGTTGACGATAATGATTTTACTTCAAATGATTGTATTGATTATTGAATATAGGGTGGAAGTGGAATGCTCCCCTATGATGATGATGTGGGTTGAGATGGACTCCTTAATGATGATTCTTCTTCTTCTTTAGATCGAGATTGTTCAGCTGGTGATCAAAGGACAAGATATGAGAAGGATGTTTTGTTATGGAGGTCATGAGACTTGTCGAAAAGACAAGGTTTGAGGATTGATCTCCCCTACTGTTGATTGTGCATTATTCTTCTATAAGTTGAGATTTAATGATGATGCAACTGTCTACCTTCTTATATTGTGATATGACATTCGAGATGAGATAAGAGTTATGATGATGATGGAAATTCCTCCCTAGCTGAGAGGGAGTGTTGAAAGTTGAGCAGCGATGGGGCGAATTTCCCATGTAAAACCTTATTGTCCCAAGAGAAGCCCGGCATGCCCCAAATCCAGAGTTTTTAATGAACAAAGAAATATTAATATTAATGTGTTGGCATTCCTATTTAATATGGCATGAATTATTAAGGCATGTGGAAAAACATATTTGATAATATTATAATTTATAAGGAAATTTCAATTTAAATTTAAATTAATTTCCCTCCAAATTTCAAATCGATTTCATATTGACACGTCGGCTCTCATATGTAAATCATCGCTCATGTATATATATAGCCAATCAAATTAGTTCAAGGCGTGAAGAAATTTTCACAGAATCTGGGAAGCTCACATATTTCTATAGCTCGTATATCATATCATATGAGTCTCTATGGTACGCGTGGAAAGTATCTCATTCGTTTAATGATTCACTGTCTAAGGCTCACAAGGCTCTTGGTTCCGGACTATGCTCTCGTTGCAAAAATCTATTTTTTTTTGGCATCCCATGATGATTCTGCCTCTGGCATCCCATGATGATTCTGCCTCTGGCATCGCACAATGATTTTGTCTCTGGCATCGGTCGAAGGTCTTTGGCCTCCCATGATGATTATGTCGCTGGCATTGCACAATGGTTCTGTCTTTGGCATCGCTCGAAGGTCTTTGGCATGGCATCACATCGCATCTATATTAAAGTCATGGTCTCAGTCTTGGCATATCGTTACAGTCTGGACACAATTTTGAATTGGCATCTCATCACAAGCTCTAGGTATCGTATGGCATCGCACGCACAATCTTATGACTGGTCTCTCTGTATAACGTTTAATTGATGTTTACAGTCGGTTGACAATGCCCGGTCGACTATACCCATTTTGGATGGCCCACTTTCAATGGCCCATTTGGATGGCTCGATGGATGGCCTGATGGCCCATTTGGATGGCTCGATGGCCCGTTTGGATGGCTTGCTTGGATGGCCTGCTTGCATGGCACAGTTGGCTCATGTGTATGGTCACATTATATATATATATATATATATATATATATATATATCACAATCACGACTTATATACAACTGTCTCGGCTCATGTGTATGGTCTCGACATAGTGGTCATGGTTCAACACTTTTATTATGGTTTTAGCATCATTTCATGTCAATCTCAACACAACAATATATAGTCTCGATTTATAGTCTATGCACTGCTATGCTTCTTTATGTTTGGGTCATTCTTCGCTAGCATATGTTTTGCCTATAGTCATCATCATGAATCTGTGGCATCATTATATATTGCAGCAGTGGTATTTATATCATGTGGCTTCATTATCCATGGCAGCTCTGAGACCTATATTTGATGGCATCACTAAGATATACGTTGATACCCTGTCTCAAAGGAAACCCTAATAATTTCTAATGTAGAAGCCTTAATGATGTAATGTCTGACATGTTGTGAATAGTAACCTAGTCTCTCTATGATTGTACTTTGTATCATAGTTGAACAATTGATGAAATCTAATAGAAGAAGAAGAATTTTGGGTTTTTTCCCTTGGGGGGTTTTACCCTGGTCTCCGACCAATCTTGGTGTCTCTATGAGTGCTTGCTTTTCTTCTATCATTCCTTTTTAATGTTCCACAACATTACTAGTGTTATTGTTCTTTCTACATAATTGCATAGGATGAAATAATGTTATAATACTGTGGGATGAATTCAATATTTAAATGATGTAATGCAATTATCAAAGTGAAGAACAATACAGCGCTAAGAAAAATTAACACACTAAGGAATTGTTGATGATAGCCACACCATGGGATCCTTCAACACCACTCATTTCTCCCTCGTGTCTAACTTATTTGATGATGATGATGCACCTGGACCATTGCCCAACATGCTACACTCTTGGCAATTGATCCACGGCCCAAATGGGGTTTTGTCTCACCATGGGAGATAAGGGAGGGTTTGCATCATTGTTCTAGCCCTTGCAGATGGGATACATGCTTGTTCAATTTAGTTGGAGACCCATGAGGATGCTTTTCTGCCCCCACAACCACTTGGGAGCACCACAAGTCATTTTCTTGGAGATCAAGGGGCCACCCCCTTCATCACTGTTATTGGAGCCCTTCTATTCATTATGGCACATGAAGGACTTCACTAGGCCTTCCAATGGCCCTCCTACATATTGTATTATCATTTCGGCCCTCTTGAGAGGCTTATTCTTCATATTATGGAGCTATTTGGTAGACTTGTCACCAAAAGGATGTTATTTTTCCCACTTTTTTTATTGTAGGGGCATTAATAGGCATAATTAGGCCATTCGAACCCCTTAAAGGATTGCATAAATATAAGAGAGGTGTTCTCTCTCATTCATCATCTTTGGATTTGGGATATATCTTTGTAAAGATTTCGGACCGGCAATTTGGAGTGATTTGGATGATTAAATGCATTTTGATGTGTGGAATATTTTCGCTATCTCTCTTGGAGCTTCTATTTGGCAAGTTTATGGATGGATATACTCTTTTTGTCATGTAATTGATATTTTCATGCAAATCTCATAATGTTTCATGTATATTGTATGGAATACTATGTCATGATTTACTTGTGCCCTAAAAACTAATGTGAATTTATGAAACACTTGTAATCTTGGCTCGTTGCTTATGTTATTCATATCAGCAAGAAGAATGAATTTTCCTTGGGGTAGGTTGTGCATATTTTACCTTGAAACTCCATCAAATATTGCATATTGAAGTATAAGAGTCCAAAGTGGTTGTGAAGTTGCATCCATAGAGAATGTAGCTCCTTCTCTAGGCCCCTTGAAGATCGAAGTTCCTAAATATTAATCATTTTGACTCCAATCTTCCCAATAGCCGGGCACTGGTCCTAGATCCTTGGTGATCACATTAACTTAACGAAAATATCATTCTTTCACCTCCTTTCTTCCTCTTTTCTTCGTCCCCTAAGGATAAGGAGATTTTCTAGGGCTTGGTGCGAAATTTTAGGGAAGAGGAATTTTAGGATTCTGTCTAGACAAGTTTCTTCATTTATGTCTCCTATAGGCATCCTCCAATTTTGAATGAATTCTGACCGTGGAATTTCAAATAAATCGATGCCCTAGCTATCACACTAAGAGGTAACCCTTGAGGCTGCTTTGACTTAGGGATTCCTTGAAGGTTTGCAATTTGTAGTTCATCATTCAAAACCTTTTCTCTTAACTATAGGTTATCAACGGATGAGCCTTTACCACGGTATATCTATCAACCCTTAGTCTCTTATAGTATTTCTCTCAAGGGGTTTTTCGTGGAAAGTCACAGTAGCTTCTCCTAAAGCTCACACTTTAATTGAATCTTTCCACTGAATGAACCATCCTTGCCTCACTTTGAACCCTAGTATAAACATATCAATCACAAGTGAGGGATATTGGAAGTTTTGATCTTAGGCATTCATCATTTTTTAATATTTCTAAGCCCGAGGTCATCCTTCATAGGCTTTTCTTGGGGAGCCTTTCAACTTTTCTTTAAGTATATGAACCATTAATTGAGCCTCTCTTTTGAATGGGCCTAACAAATCATGTTCTACTTTACCATTGATCTTATCATTCAAGTGATTTCCTCCATATCGGGACTCTTCCCATCGGTGAAAGTCCGTAAAGAGCAAGGGACATCAACTAAGGTGAGAGTGGGTCCTTGTCTCATTGTTTCCATTTGGTCTAGTAGTTGTCCCTTAGGAACTCCTCTTAGGGTCCCTGCTAGATTGAGCGGTAACACTACCTTCTGACCAGAGGCCCACCTTGCAATATTTGACGCTAACAAATGGGTGAGGGGACATCTGACTAATGCAAGTGGCAGAGATATAAATGGCACGTCACATCGGCTATAAGGTGGCTCTTAGGGGCTATTGGCTATCAGTTGGATGAGATGAACAGGATAAAAGCTTCTCCTAGGGGTCACTCACTTTTGGTGGGTAACAGGCACTACATTTGATGACTACAAGATTTATAGCTTAATCTTCTTGTGTTTAATAAAATTCAAAATACTAAAATTGCATGTAGGAAAATATTCTAAATCATGTTTTGATATCCATATTAATTTTATTATTCAATTGGCAAAGTAAGAGAAGAGAAAATACCTTGCGAAAGGAATTAGAACACTGACGATGACGTTTGAAATCATAAATAGGAACATTAATGGATTCACCCTGGTTCAACTTATTCATGCAATCAAGAAGGTTTTCAGTGTCAAAGGCATCTGCAAATAAAACGTGATTGTCAAAGATGCTATGATGTTAAACGCAAAATGAAAAGAAAAAAAATTGTTAGAACATCTAAAGTTGCTACTACAAAGACACTTTCTAGCATCGGATATCATCATTTATATTTAACTCAAAAGTACAATTTACCTATGTAGCTAGCAGATATTCAATTTGTTGCCTTTCTTGAATCTCATGAACACAGACCTTTAGAGGACATGAAATATTTTAACCCCAAGTAGAGTTGTCAAAACTACATTTTCATCGATTTAATATCTATAATTCTATAGACATATTCCAGATAGTTTACAGGAACAAAATGAAAGTGAACCAATATTATGATGATTTCTATAGTTGCAGAAGGTCTTCTTTTAGGTTTGTATCTTAGCATGAAGAAGACTTTGGTTTGCCTCTTTGGGTGCTTGCATGCAATATGTAGGTGATTTTTTATTTCTTAAATAAGTTTAACTTAGGAAAAGTTCAATAATTAATTATTTAGAACTACTAGGCTTAAGTCTAATGATAAGGAAGTTACTTTATTTATGTGACTTAGACCATATAATCTCAATCGTTGATCGCAAGTGATCTTAGGATTTAATCCTAGCCATTAATCACTTAGGAGATTAGGTTTAGGGATTTGGCCTAATGACACCATTAAATAAATCTAATGATGAGGTGAAAGACATTAACAGGTTGAGCACTTGAGCGAGTGATTTTGCCCAAGAGGTTGGCTCGACTTGACTGAGGAGATAGACGAATTCAAAAGTCCGAATTGGAGAGAGGGAGGCCAAGAGAGAAAAGAGGAGGCCACGGCTCCACAAAGATGTATCCTAATATTTATACTTGGTAAATATTGTGAGGGTCATGATGTGGGCGAAGAAGGCTGAGGGTTTCATGGTGTGACAAGGTCAACTAGTACCACTTCGCCCTGATAACAAATCGATCTTTGAGTTATAAACTAGAAAGGTAACAATGCATTCTATCTTGAGAGGAGACCAATCAAGTGGAGGGTGAAATCATGTTTCCGTGTGGATACCAACCCCAGTAAGGACAATTCAATAATATTTGGAAGGAGATCGAACATCTAGCCAATCCACATAACTGTAGTGGCTAAGGAGCAAGTAATCCCTAGACAAATGTGAAAAAGGAAGATAGTTCTAATACATGAATCGAGTTCGACCAGATTTGCAATTAGAGTTAATTCCATTACAGAAGCTGACTAAGTATTGAGTTGAAGGTTGAATGAAGAACCAGTTACCTAGAGCGCACAGTAACCCTATAAATAAAGATCAAGGGTCTGAAATTAGCCCGGTAATAGCAAGGTCCGAACTCAAGAGATCTGCATCAAGTGCCATAATTGTACTCTCTAATTACTACATAAATAAATAAATTATAGATAGTAAGCCACAAATTGGTATTTAATTGATCAAGGGTTTCTTTGTTATCTAGTGAGTTTGTCTTTATTGTAGATTGTTGAGTTTCTTTCTCCTAAGTGTGCCAAGTAAATTAATGTGCAATATCTATGTTGTAATAAGTAGCATTCAAGGGTTCCTTCTATTTCCAAGTTGCTCTTGTGTTTGTCTCTACTACAATAAATTTCGTTCGGGAAGAGACTGGCATGTAATCGTTTGTAAGCCAGGCATTCTTGCCAAGTGTTTGACAAACAGTCCCTACGGGCATTTAATAGTTTTTAGCATATTAAGAAGGGAACAACTACAGAATCCCATCAATCATTGAGAATTCTCTAAAGGGGGCCTTACAATGGGCTTTAGCAATAGAAGGTAGGGTCAAGATTGCTTTGACATCAATTTCAGTGCCTTGATGGTCGATTCTTGGGAAGATGGAGTTTTTGTAACAAACTTTTATTACAGGGGTCAAGCTTGGTCATCGGTATCCATTAAAAGATACCCTTCTTAGCTCACTGGAGGAGGTGGCAAAAATTTTACGCTAGGTGAACCAGACACCTTCCCAATTGATGCAACCAACTATGGTTCCAACAGTGACTTACCTGGGTGAGCGCAAGTTGCTGAAACATGAGGATGTGAAGGTAGGACTTGTTGTTGCACACTATTGGAGTGAACTTCTATGGGTAACAACTCCTAAAGTTCCTTTAAAAAATGATAAAATGAAGGAGATCTTACAGCTAACCAGTGAATTTTTTGTGGGTTAGATGACATCAAAAATCCTACTTTCAATAAGAGGACTATGATTCTGAGTTGACAACTAAGGTAAGGCTATATGTTATCATGCTTGAATTAGATTATAACCAGCCTAGATCCATCTTAACTTCAAATCTATCAAGCGTCGAGAGGGATCAAATCTCTCGAGGTGCACACCTCTTTCTTGAGAGCAAAACTTGAAGGTTTGCACCTAGAGAGATTTGATCCCTCTCAGAGCGTGATAGATCTAAAGTTAATATGGATCTGTGTTGGTTTAATTATTAATAATTAATAATTATAATTATTAATTTTATTTTTATTTTTATGTAATTTCATTCAGCGAAAATGTTTTAATTCATATTTTTTAATTTCTTTTTTTAATGTAATTTGACCGAGTCAAAATGTTTAGATAACACAACATAACATGATATTACAACATCTCTTCCATAATGGCCTCGATTGTGTTCAACGCAAAATTGTAATGGATTAAATTAAAACAAAAAATATTTATAAAATATTTTGATTATAAAATGAGAGATGGTTTTTGTGCATGTGGTATTGATAAGCCATGGTACTGGCCCATGGTATTGTAACAAAGTCCATTCACAACTTAATAATATCTATGGTAAACTGGGGGTGAATATCAATAGTTAAAAATCTTATTATATTGTAACTATTAAGCTTTTATGTGCTCATTAATCAAATTTAAATAGTTACAAAATTATTATTTTACCTTATATGGTAAAATGGATCTTAATTTATAGCTACTATTTATATCTTATATATTTTAATGTGATAGGGGGTTTAGATATGGCTTAAAAGTAATTATAATATTTTTTCTTTTAGATTTAATTAAAAAAATGTTATAAAATTAAATGCAAATAGGAAAATATTTTGATTGTGAAATGAGAAATGATTTTTGGGCATGTTGTATTGATGATTAGCCCATAGTATTGTAGTAAAGCCTAATTACAAGTTAATGTCTATGGTAAAGTGGATGTGAATATCCATGGTTAAAAATATTGTTATATATTCTAAGCTTATTGTAAGTATTAAAGTTTTTATGTGCTTGTTAATTAAATTTAAATATGGTTATAAAATCATAATTTTAATTTATAACGTAATATGAACTTATAACAAATTGAATTTTATTATTTTATTACATTTAACTTTTTATAGACACTACAACATCTCTCCATGTTGAGCTCTATATTACTTTAATATTTTATTTTATTTAATTGAGCAGACATGTAAATTTTTACAAATCCTTTACATCTTATAAATTGAACGATATTTAAAAATGTTTACTTTCTTACAATACATCTACATATATCCCCTATACTGACCTATAGAGCACCTCTCGTCACAATGATCTTATTCTGCAGATGTTTCATCATTTCCTCAATGCCACCACTGAGGATCATGACATTGTTATCAAGGATCACATAAAGGCCATCATGATCGCCATTATTGATAAAACTTGTGTTATTTTCCAGCTTATTGTATCTTTGTTGTTGGCTATTCTAGAACAAAAATAGGTTACTTCAATAGTTGCTTACAACTTGGTACACAGTGTGGTCAAACAATGTGAAGGGAAGCTACAACCTCACTTGTTTGAGGAGCTAGTGAAAGAAGAAGAAAAGATTGAGAAGATTTGTGTGGTTGCACACTCTATGTCATCTACAAATGCCATCACACAAGAGGATGGCAATAGTATCATGGATCCGAGTACCACTTCAACGATCTCCCCTACAAGGCTTTCAAGTGACAGTCACCCAAGACATATTCAGGAAGACTTAAAAGGGGCCTTTCAGCAATGAAGAAGAGAACCAGGGCACAAAAAGAATTGATATTACAACGAGATAGTGAGCTTAAGGCATTGGGAGCTAGGAATGTGAGTACAGTTGCTAACCTTGCTAATATTAAGAGACAATTGGGAATGCTTAGGAGAGAGCGACAGAAGTCCACTCTTGAATGTGGAGTATCCCTCTTCAGTGATACATAGAAAAGGCTTGCAACACCTATGAGTGGTCTTTGACACATAGGATTGGGATCAATGAGGAAACAAGAACCCAATCTTGCAAGATACTTCAACCAGATAGCAAACACATTGGGATATAAGATCAAGAGATAGAACTTTGTTTAATCAGCATCCCAATTGTAATCAGAATAACATAGAGTCAGCATGGTGGTCCTTTTAAGGAGTTGCCAATCAAGGGAGGAAACCCAACAACTTTTCTTTAGGAGAAATTTTTCTTCAGCGAAGTTTACAAATTAATAATTTTTCTAGAAATATGTGCCAATGCCCAAATCAAAATACCAGAAAAATCTAGCCAAACTCTAGCAATTCGAGGCTTGTCAAATTGCCCAAATTAATCAGAAGTCAACATAGCTCAAATTTCCCAAAATCTACGGCCAAACCAGCTTGGTCAAACTCAGACCTGCAGTCAGCTCTGGGGTGAAATTTGGCCTTGTGGCTCCTACAGTCAACTTTGGTTGACTACAACTCCTGCAGCTTGGTCAACTGTGGTCAAACTAGGCTCCTATAGTTCATTCAACTGCAATCAAACTCGGCTCTTGAAATTCAATCAAATGTGGTCAAACTCAGCCCTTGCAGTTCGGTCAAATGTGGTCAACCTGCCTTCCTTCAACTCAGTCAAATTCAAGTCAATTTGGCTTCCTTTTGTCACAAGGGCTACTGCTCTTAGAAGAAAGAAATGTGATGAATGAATGTTCAAAGTGAAGTGTCACATCATGTATATATACAAGTAGAATGGGTTTGAATTTTGACCAAGGGGCACACCCTTCCATGGTGGGGCCAACTTGCCCTTTCTAAGCCTACACGATGCCCAAAAAATAAAAAATTTATTTTAATTTTCACAATTCTTCTAGGTCGACTGAGGTGAACTCTTGGCATGTGGGAATACCTCTCAATGCTACAAAAAATCAACAAAACTAATGCAAAAAGCCCAACTTAATTATTAGCAAGCATTCTTGAGGAAATTTATATGGATATTGGTTGAAATCTAATGCAATGACTTCTAGAACCCTTGCCAATAAATTAGCCCCCTTCAAGGATGGAATTCGGCCTCTTCAATTCACAATTTGACACTATAATAATCTCAGGCTGATTTGAGAGTATAATTTCTACCTTAGAAAAACAACAATTTGGTCCACCACGAAATATGCAATTCAAACCTCTTACTAGATGAACAAATTGACCACTTAATGGATCAGTTTGATCTCCCTACAAAGATCACAAATGATTAGCTAGGGTGGCTTTACAACCATCGAAACTAACCACCACCAGCAAAGGTGTGTATTTCAACACTGAGATTGAGAAAGTTGCATGATCCAACGCGAGCTGCAGGTAGAGGGTGCGAGTTTGCAGAAAGAGGCCGAGTTGTTTTGCAGAGGGAACCAAGTGTTTCTAGATTGATTAGCCAATTTGATGAGTAAGATAATTTTTTCCAGTATTTGAGTTTCGCAAATATTCTAGAGACAGAAGTAGCAAGATTGAGAGATTGGGACAGGTTGGATGGAGCCTCCAACTTTTGTATCTAGAAGGCCAAGATGTTGTTTCTATTTGATGAGCACACTCTGAAGGAGTTTGCTACAGTAGTGATAGCTATACCAACAAATCCTTTCTAGTTTCATCACTATAGGAGAGATAATGCCAAAGCCAAGAAGATGATCCTTAATGGAGTCAAGGATCACATTGTTCTTTATATCATAGGAAAGGAAACAATGAACAAAATGTGGGACGCCATCGTCAAGTTGTACCAGGATCCTTCCAAGAGTCCGAAGATGATACTCAAAGAGAAGCTTAGGACCATCAAGATGAACAAGGTCGAGAACGTAACGTCCTATCCCACCAGGATTCCATCCGTCAGAGATGAGCTTGTTGCAATAGGGGAGAAGCCAGAAAAGGACGAATTGGTGCGTACAGCTCTAAATGGGTTTACAAAGGAATAGCGAATGTTCGTTCAAGTGATTACTAGACGAGACAAGCTTCCAGATTGGGAATGCCTATGGAGTGATTTCACTCAGGAGGAGTTGAGGCTCAGTCCCATTGAGGGCACTACCAGCAGTAGAGGCAAGGGATCGAAGGTAGAGAAGGAGGAGGAGAACGTTGCTCTTGTGGAAAAAGGAAAAGCGAAGAAGGGTCCCAGTTAGGCACAAGGTTCGAAAGGAGAAAAGAAGAAGGACTTGTCAAAGGTCAAATGCTTCGGATGTGGTGAGCTTAGTCACTACGTCAGCCAGTGTCCTAAGGGGAATAAGGACAAGAAGGGGAAGCAGACAACAACTTCAGTAGAGATTGAGGATTTGTCTACCAAGTTGGAGGATGAATTCGCAATGTTTGCAACATTATCCTCGAGAGGAGGAGGAGCATGACACTTTAGTATCAGGTTCAGGCAGGGTTCGAGGGAGGAGCAACAAGGAGATCTAGATCACCACCAAGGAGGGCTTGATCTGTGGATTAGACCCAGTTGCTGAGTATTCCTCAGGTTGGACCAATACCTTTGCTACGAGAGCCAAAGCATTAAGTAGCAGGAGGAACAGTTGTGGTATGGGAGGTACACGAGTTCAGTGTCATCAAGGCACAACCAGATACTTGAGAGAGTTGCAGAGCAAGGCGCAGTCAGATACTTGATAGATAGTTGCAGAGCTAGTTGCAGTGACATAATAGAGATCAGTAAACACAATTGCGGTGATAGTCGCAGCGTAGGGGTATCAACAGTGTGAGACAAATATTGATTCGACTACAACAAGTAGCAGGAGAATCAGAGTAATGCAGTAGCATGGTGGAAAGTTATTGTCGAAGGATTTTCTTCACAGAGATTTCCAGTTTCTCAATGACAGAGGGAGATCGTTTGTATATGCCAGGGAGGATAGAGTCTCTCCAAAAGTGCGAGTTGACTAAGGCAAAGGGAGTTGCCAAGGAAACAAGATACTCTGCTAGTCAGATTGATTTGTGGAAGAGAAGAAATTCCCAGTTTGATGGTTTGATTTTCTAGTGGATGTCACGGTTATTTCCAGCAATGCAAGTTTTTCAGAGAGGTTGTCAGTACGCAACTGCAGAGGTTGATTCATAGTCTTAGAGGGAGGCCAAATTGATTTGAGGGGCGGAGTAGCTGCCAAGAGGTCAAATCAGCTACTAGAGGTGAAGGAACGAATTTATCGGAGGTTCGCTAATTTATGGCAACCAATTGTATCACAAATGTGTTACACTAACAGCGTGGATCAGTTTGGCTACAGCGTGTTCACACATATCAGCAAGTTGTTAATATACTCACGAAAGCCTTGGGCAGGGAAAAGTTTGTCTACTTCAGGGAGCAGTTGGGAGTAGTGGAGAACACCTTCCTCACTAAGAGGGAATGTTAGTATTTGTTTGGGATAGCAACAGATAGGTGTTTTAATCCCTATGGTGTTTAAAAGGCTAAGAAACATGAGATCTTCAAATCCCGGAAAAGTTTTCCCAATAAAAGAATTGGAGACACCTCAATTAAATTAATTAGCCAATACTTAAAATTTCCTAAGTCTAACTTAGGAAAGCTAGTTAATTAAAGTGAACTTATTCAGGGAGTTTGATTTTGCTCAGGAGACTTTTGGAAAAGTTAATTGATGGAGTCAAGATGATCTTAGCCATAGGTTGAGATGTGATCGTAGCCGTTGAGACTCCAACGAGAGATTATAAGAGCAGGTCAAAGGGTTTGGAGAAGACAGTTTATTGAGAGAGCAATTTGACTACCCAGTTGTAGTGATTCAGTGAGGGCACAGTTGAAGCTAGGGAAGCATGAGTAGTAGGGGTTCAACAGAGGTTTGGGAGCAGGATTCCGAAGGAGATATCTTCAGTGTTCCAGTGTTCAAGAGGCAAGAAGAGGAGGCCGAAATTATCTACAGAGAGGCTGATAACAGCTAGTGTGAATTAGCCATTCGATCCAATGCAAGTTGCAGAGGCTGAAGGTCGAGTGTAAGTGTCGGAAAGTGATCTGGAGGTAGTGTGATTAGCTTCAGAGAGCAGCTGGAGGCAGAGTGACTATCAGAAAGAGTTTTCGGGGGCTAAGCAAATTTACCAAAGCCACCATTACGCATCTCTGGGCAGAGGTGCAAATAGCCTGAGGAAGTGTGAGTGGTTGGAGAAGGCCAAATCAAGGTGCAGAGGGAGACATTGAGTCTCTAGATTATTTTTCCAGAGGATATTAGTATTTACCAGAGGTTGGCCAATGAAAGGCAACCAGTTGTAATATTTCTCAAATTGTTGAATAATAATAAAATCCTCATCTACTGCACTGGTTTTCCCTTACAGGTTTTTCCAAGGACAATTGTCCAAAAATATCAGTGTCAATTTTATTGTGTGTGCATTATTTCTCAGTTATGTATTTTATCTTCCATAGCATATTTTATTAGTGAAGAGTGCAATAGTGAATTTATCATTATTT
The DNA here is from genome assembly GCA_031772625.1 of Pinus tabuliformis. Lineage (NCBI taxonomy): Eukaryota > Viridiplantae > Streptophyta > Pinopsida > Pinales > Pinaceae > Pinus > Pinus tabuliformis. The sequence goes on from CM062818.1 coordinate 1,244,904,170, forward strand.
GTCATAAAGTTAATTTAAAATTGACTAATAAACTGCATAATTTAGGAGATAAATATCCAGTCATTGCAATCGTGGAAATTTCACATTCTCCACGATGAGAACTAAACATTTGTTGATCCACACTTAGTTGTTGAGAAAGCTTAGCTTGATATTCTAAAGATTGGGGATTACCTTTAGTAGAAATCCATATTTCGTTTTAAGTTTTAACTAAATCCCTGACACCTAGTCCAGGATCATTCTCAGCATCTGTAATATTATGTCTTGAGAAGCTTTCAAATATTTCTTCTTTCATAGTTGAGGGAATTGTAAGAGAACTTTGATTTTAGTCCTTATGAATACATCCACGTTCTTCAGGTCGGGATTTGAAACTTTTGCTTTGTTGAGAGCCCTAATAAAATATCTAATACACCAATCATGTTAGTTGAGCTCTCCTCTTTACATAACCTCTTTGAAGTTTGATGGCGATCTAGAACCTGAAAGGTTAGAAGCTCATGCAAAAGACAACCAAAATAATACTATCTAAATAGAGCAGTTCGATTTTGTAACAACTCTATAACCTTTGCTAAAGCAGTAAGGACCTCTTCACAATGGCCTATATCATAAAGGATCCATCCTTCATAACCTAGATGCTCATGCTCACAGGTTGCATTTTGGAAGGCCAACTAAAGACTGTGCATTGCTGCTTTGGCGCAATTTAACCTGAGCAAAAAAAGTGACTGTATGAAGACAAGTAGACTCTTTCTAGAATCTGACTCCAACATTTGGTAAATTATAGCAAGTGGCCCAATATCATCCATAGAAGACCACCAATCATACAACTGCATCCAGTAATCTGCAGCTGTCCAATGTTCCACATGTGAAATCAATAAACTGCACAACTGAGAGGCCCCCACATGACCCCCATACATCATATACTTTGGATTTAAAGCTGTGTTGCATGGGTACCCGCACCCGGGGGTGGGGTTCTCGAACCCGTCCCGGGTTCCCGCACCCAAGTACCGGATTCGGGTACGGGTTCTTCCTAGACGAACCCAGAAGAACCGGGTTCTTCCATGAAGAACCAGGTTCTTCAAAAAAAAAAATTGGGTTCTTTTCCTTTAATGGGTTCTTGGGTTCTTGGGTTCTTTGGGTGCTTGGGTTCTTGGGTTCTTCGGGTTCTTCGGGTTGACTTCTTCGGCTTCTTTGGGTTCTTCATAAGAAAACTACATTAAAAATTTAATTTTCAAATAATTTTTTTTATTGAAATTTAAAAAATAACTTATAACAAAGGTAAAACTTATAACAAAACCTAAAAAACCCTAAATCAATTCTTGTCAATCAATTTGGAATGAAACATTCTTCCACGGTCCTTACCATCAAAACCTGTGTTGCATGGGTACCCACACCCAGTTTTTTAAGTTTTTTACAAGTCTTGTTTTTTAAGAATTCTTGTAAATCAATTTGGAATGAAACATTCATTCTCGAGCCAAATAACCATCAAATTATAAACTGTAAATGCACACATACAGGTTCAGACATTTTCGGTCAAATAGAAAGTAGGATTGAGACCAGCGATAAGCTGTAATCAGCTGATGCTGTTAAATGGCGAAGGGCTATTTTGGACAATGGCTAAATTAAGTATCAAAATCTGCCAATTTCTCACAGCATTCTGATAACATCATGTTAAGATTAAAACTAGGAAAATATGCCTAAATCATATATGGTCTCTACAGACTTGTACACCAAGTAATCTCTAAAAACTGTGAAGATGTTTTATGTTTAGATAATTAATATTCAGGCAGAGCTTCGCACTCAAAGACAAACTATCCCTCAAGCCATCAGATGGCTGTTGTGCATTTTATTGGGAAACAAAGACTGATAAGCGTGTTTTGTGGAAGGGTAACGCTGCCACTGTTTTTGGGATTGCTTTACCACAGAGCACACCATGCATGGGGCAAGTGGATGATTAGACATCAAGAAAATTCTAGACCACTATCAGGTTGAGAAGAATCTCCTATGAAAAAATTGTGTTTTTATATGGGAGAGACTAAACATTCAAAGCAAAGTTACAAGCTCAAGCTCCAGCCAGAATGAGCAATTTCAATAAGGAGAGAAGTTGTCTTGAAATTAGAGCAGGAGGCAGAAATGCTAACACTCCTTGGCTGTGTAGGAGGAAGGGTCTGTACAACCACAGCCTGATTCATTGATAGGTATCCTTGCAAATGAACCTAAGCTACATAGTTATTTTAAAGCCTGTGTGTGACAAAATTTGTCCCAAGTTTCACCAAAATCGCTGAGTCTAGCATTTATCCTAGTATGTATTTTGAATTTTCAGTTTTAGTAGTAGCCTTGAGCTCTCTCACATAGCTGTCACAGTGTCATGGTTACACGGAAAAGATTCAAAAGAACAATTTTTTGGGGATAAATTTTGAAATTTGAATGTCAATGTTGAATGTTCAATGATGTGCATGTTTAAATGATTATCATTAAAGTTTTCTTGTTTAAGGTTGAAAAAATATACAAATTCAAATTTCATATATATTATTAATTATAAATTTATAATTTATAAAATATAATTATTAAAATTTAATATTATTATATTACCCGACGAACCCACGCACCCTGTTTCCAAAAATGCCGTCCCCGTCCCAGTCCCCGTCCCCGTCCCCGTCCCCGCACCCACGTTTCCTGGCAACATAGATTTAAAGTAAGGATTGCATGAATATCCAACAATGCACCCCTATAATCTTGAAGAACCAAGTAAAAGCAAGTTCAAAGCTCCAAGCAATCAAGTGTCAACTTGAAACTTAGAACATGGTAGACTTCTATCAGTGCAGCATGTGCACTCTGCACTCTCGTTAATACTGCAGCCCGATACATAATAGATAGGTGAGAGTTGCTTCCAATGTTGTTGCTCTTTCCAAGTCTAACCAGTTTTCTTTCCCGTCACAATATAAAGACCTTTCTCGATACATCCAACCTAACTGCTTACAAGAACATAATAAAGTATTGATTTCATCATAGGCTGCATGCTTATATCTTCTCTTATACTTTGCTCTTGCCAGACCTGCATGAAAGTAAACTTGGCCTTCCTTTACAGCTAAATCAAATAACCTTTCAGCATTATCATACTCTCTTCTTGCAAGCACCACATAGCCTAGCTAATGGACAACCAAAGTTTTTTGTTTGCTAGTTGTCGCAGAGTCTCTTAAGCATTATAGGAAAAACGTTGATTTATCTGAGTTCAGATCATCCTTAATAGCAACATCACTTAATAAAGAACATAAAGAAAATGAAGCACTACCTGCCATTATTGACCTCTTCCACGTGTCAGTGTTGTAAAAGAGTTTTGTAATGTGTTCATATTGTAATAATAAGGATGTTCATACAAGATCGCCTGTAGGCAAGAAGCCACTAGCACCTGAGGACCCCCTTCCAAGCCATATTCCATAAAAGTTATTGCATCCTGTTCAGTATGAATAAAAGATGCCAGATTCCTGTCACAAGCATCCTTTAATTGCTCACAACAAAACTTATTTGCAAAAAACAGAATATCTAACAATACATCTAGTTTTGCAGCACTATCTCTTTCATAATTGAACTGGAACACCTCTGCAGTAAGTGACCGCTACACAGATGCTAAAGAAAAACTCAGAGGTTGCATATCTTCGAAATTTTCCAATGGGGCAGACACAATGTCTCATGGTTTCCTCGATGAACTTCAAGAAGAGAATATGCAACGGCAAGACAGACTTGTGACTTAGCATGCCAGGCCACATATTTTCTGCAACCATTCAAGATACATTTGCAACATGTAATCGTGAATCCTCACAGCAAATATTTTCACTCTTCCACTTCATTCTAGTTTTTGTTTCTGAATCATGGGGTTGCACTACCTTTCTGCCCAAGTCTGAGGGTGTAATTTGGGCAAGAAATTGTGTCACCTCCAGCCTAGATTCCCACACAGCATTGGGACACAACTCTACTGTATACTTTACAAGTTCACTACGACAACAAGCCCAACGACTCTTGTCATGACTCTCCAAAATAGATTGAAGTGCCACATCAGATGAAACTGGATCCAATTCTCTCCTTATCTCATCCTCCATCTCCTCAAACACATTTATCACAAAAGTTTACTCTAAGTCATCACCATGTTCATTCAGAGAATATGCTCTTATGTCATTTTGCAATGCACATGCACCATGTAAGAGTTCAAGTGCTATGTGTCTAATTTGGTCATTAATAGAACAAAGAAATATAAATCCAATAGCATCCATTCCTAAAGCCCTGGATTCATCTATTTCTCTAAATCAACATACAGGTGAAGACACATAGATTGTCTCATTGTTTTTGTTAGCATGCCTAACACTCTTGCCATCATAGGATAAGCTCTCTTTGGCTAGACATGCTCTTCAAGAATGCTTTGCAAAGCAACTATGAGGAAGATCCCAAACTGTACAAAAAGAACTTATATTTGCTTCTTCATGGCCACCATCTTCTCTATGGGCTCGTGAAGTGAGACATTTTGGTTTCAAATCCCAATCCTTGTTAGGGACATTTTCATCCAACTTCGCAACGGAAGGATTGGCCCTACCCATTTGCGACTGAAAAAGTGGACCATTGTTATGGACAATGCCAATAAATCTACGAGCAGCCACCTTCTTTGAAATCCCACAAACCAAACTAGGTAGGGTTTTTGAAAACCCACTGGGTGTTCTGCTTGCCTTGGCTTTCCCATTCAACGAGACACTGGCGATCCATCCATCATCGTGTTCTTCCTCAGCAGAATGCTTTGAAATGAACTCTAGCAACAATATATCAAGATCCATATGATGCTTGCCAAAATCCAGCGCTTTTGTGTCGAACAACCTCAACCGAAACTTCCTGGTTTTCTGAGGACTATCATGCCTATTGTTGTTTCCATAGACGTGGCAATGGATGCCCAAGCTTTCATTGAATTCTACTATGCTTAGAAAGCAGCAAGTGGGCATAGTTTGATTGGCTCCATCATTAACTTCCTTCCTTCTCAAACTCAAACAGAGTTTGAGTCGATTAACAAAAGACGAGAGGTCATGGAAAGCATCCACACATAAACAGAGAATATGCAATTGAAGTGGTGCATCCAAACACACATCGGTTTCTAGGTCCAGAACGCTATATGCTCATTTTCCAACATTAAACCAACGTCCTGTTGAAAAGTGTAGCTTGGGAAGTACTCCCACAAGTCTAGGGTACTTGACTTGTGAGGATTTGACCCACTATGTGGGCTAAGTACCCAAGCCAATGAGTATTGGACACAAAGTTTTGGGATTGAGACTCAAATATACTACTTGTTTCTACTATTTGTTGTGTAGGGCACCTTTGATGGACAAAAGGGAGCTCCTAAGGCAACTTTGGAGAGATATAAATATGAGAGACCAATGGAGAGGTCTCACAACATTCCAATCTCATCCTTGTGTGAACATCAAGCCAAGAGGAGAGAGTCGTAGGTCTTCAAGAGGGATGAGTAGGATCCGTTCTATGATTTCTGATCTAGAGAAAGAGGTCGAGCTACTTGTCTACATCTTGGAGGATCAGAAAAAGGTTGCTCGTATTAGTGTTTATCTATTGATTGATCAACAGAAGGTTGTTGCGAGGTTCTGCTGGAGGAAATCAAGATAAGGCCGAGTTATGTTCATTTTGGTGGCTAGGTCGAAGCCCTAGAAAAAGGTCGAAAAGCTACAAAAGTCAAGGAAGAAGTCACGGAACAGGGCCCAAAGGCCTAAGGGTGCTTGGAAAACTAGGCTAAGGCCTATCTAAGGAAGTCGCAAAAAAAGGAAGGGGGATTGATGTTGAAATTTATAAGTATTACACGTTAGAAATTTTATCTGTATTCTCTAGTTTATTTCGCCTACTTGTTTAATTACTAACAAGTTATTTAACCATATAGACACTGAAATAAACACAATACAGTGTCAACCATCTACAGATCAATAGTTGAAAGAAATAGACAAACACACAAGGGACACCGTTATTTTTGGATAATCGTCCCCGAAAAAACCCAACTTAGGAAAACCGATGCAACAATTCTGAGGGTTTTATTATTAAGCAACTTTCCTTGAGTACACTGGGTACCAGATTGGCTCACCCGAGAGAGAAAAATAATATGGCAGTAATACCTCTCTTCGGAAGCAGATATTCTGAAAGTCTGCTCCACGAAACCCTCACCAACACAATCTGAAGCACTGCGTTAGCCCTCTTGGCCTCTACGTCAGACTGGAACCCTCTGTGTCAACCCTCTGAGGCTTTGCGCAGCCTCTCTGGCTCTCTGCGTCACTTCTGCAGCCTCAGCATGGATGACACAGGACCTTCTGGCCTCTACACAGTCATTGTTGGCCTCTGCATGGCTCCCTCTGGCTCTGCGTCTGCCTCTCTGCTTCTGCGTTGGTCTTCCGACACTATCTTTGCCTCTCTGCCTCGTACACACTGCCCCTCACTGCAACTCTGATCATTGGTTCGATTTCTCTTAGCAAACCCTGCTCTAGAAAATCGAACTCACTGATCACTATGGTGTATCTCCAACTGACCCTCAAGCCTCCTCTTATGCTTGTTCTATCGAGTCTTCAACGGCCGAGATTACATCTCTAATCAACGGCTAAGATTAGATTTGGCTCGATCCATGTCATTTGGAACCTTCTACCCCAGTTTTATATTAATACCCATTAATATTTTTATTTTCCTCAGTTTAGACTTAGGAACCCATCAAAAATATTAATTATTTTAATATCTCCTTCACGGAGCAGAATTTCCCCAAACCATTTATGGGTCTTAGAGACCTCATGTGCTTTAGCCTCTCCACCAATTTTCATGGCTAGAGCACATCTGATGCTACCCCAAATCAACAGTCCCTCTTAGCGAGGAATGTGCTCTAGTAATACTCCACACTGACAATCACCTTGATTATACGGCACCAGTACTTGTGCTAATCACCCTAATTACACGCCACCGGTACCTGTGTTGATGCTAGGCCTTCTCGCCCAACATCCTCTGCATTGTTGCATTTGCCCATGGCTCTGCCACTGCCACTGCTACATCTGTACGATAACTCCCTCTGCATCCATGCCACTGCTGGTCCTTTCTCCTAACACTGCATCTGCACTGCAGTTCTCTCTCATCATGTTGCATCGTGTTACTGCTACTGCAACAGCACTGCAACTCTGTTACTGAGAAGTAAGTAACTGATCAACCCAACTACTAACATCCTTGTCAGGCTAAAAACCATCCTTGTGCTCCCTCTGCTGCCTCTGTGCTGCTGCAACAACTTTGTGCCTCTCGCATCGCTGCAAACCTCTCTATGTCATCCCGCACTGTTGCAACCTCCTCTATACCTCTCACATTGCTACAACCCTCTCTGAGCTGCACTCTAGCACTCCCTGCGCTTCTACCGACATCCGCCATCCTGCTACTGTCACTTCAGGGTTCTCGTAGCCACGTATGATCCAAGAGTTTGGGTACCTCAAGGATCTTGCCCCTCATCGCCTGTAGTCCTCCTGACTACAGCTCGATGTCTCCCCACCTCTTCTCTAGAGGTACATGAGCACTCATGGCACAATCGTCATCATCCTCTACCTCCTTTTCCACCTTCGCTGGCGCTGCCTTGGAGTCAAACGCCTCTCCCTTATTCTTCTTCCTCGGACGTTGGTTCACATAAGGGCCCAGTTCCCCACAGTTGAAGCACTTTATCTTGGAGAGGTCCTTTTTCTTCCTCTTACCCTTCTCCCCCATAGATGCAAGAGTTGCATCCTCTTCCTCTGCTTTCTTCACCCAGGCTCCTTTGTTGCTACTTCCCGTCTTGGTCAGTCGTCTGATCTCTTCTTGGCAAAGAGCTGCCCACAATTCTTCCCAATCTAAAAGATTCGCTCTGCCCATAAGGCTTTGGACGAATGTCTCCCACTCCTTGGAGACTGTGTTTAGGGCGGTCCTCACCATTAACTCCTGATCCGGCATGGCCCCTATGGAAATCGGTTGGTCCCGGATCTCCTGCAACCAGTGTTTTTAACACCAGAACCGGTGACCGGACCGGTCCACCTAATGAACCGGTTTACCGACCGGAACTGGTCTAACCAGGACTGGTTTGGTCTAAACGAACCGCTTTTAAAAAAATACATTAAATAATTAATTTTTAATGAAACAAAACTATTTTGATGTAAAACCATGATTCCAAGCCAATAGAGACAAAATATGCAAAGTTTGCTCATTTATATACCATGTAAAGGTGAATATATCAAAATGGCACCGAGTGCAATACATATCATCGACAAAATAGAAAAATACATAAGCAATGAGGCTCTAAATGGCCTATAAAGTCCAGAAACAATGCTGCAAGCTATGAGGCCATTGGCCTACTACAAGTCTATAGTGTACACATGATCAATCATCAAGTTCATCACCACTACTAGCCATAGGATCATCATCAGGAGATACATAGACATCATCTGGTTCAGAGTCTGACGATGCCTCAGCTTGATCTGCAACCTCAGTATCAATGCCACCAATGACAATAGAAGTGGACCTAATGCAAGCACGAGTTTGTCGACCTGCACGACTAGTGTCTTCCATTGGTTCTTTGCCTTTCCTTGATGCCGCTACTGATCCTAGTTCTGATACCGCCACATAATCTGCTTCATCCCCCGCTAAAGCCATGTCGATATCAAAATCAGCCTCAAACACAGGATCTTCAGTCTCCTCCGCCCATTCTGATGTTGAATCAATATCGTCCAACACAATGGGATCTAGATCAGGTGTTTTGCTCATCATTTGGTTCCTCCTCAGTCGAAGGTTGTATTGCACAAAAACAAGATCATTTAACCGTTTTTGTTCCAAACGGTTTCTCTTCTTCGTGTGTATGCGCTCAAAAACAAACCAATTGCGCTCACAACCTGAAGCACTACAAGTTTGACTAAGGACTCTAATTGCAAACCTTTGCAATTGAGGACACTGGCCACCAAATGACTCCCACCAATGTGCTGCAAAGAAAAAGACATTAATTAGTAACTTAGTTTATAATTTGAATTGTAAAGAACATAAACAATTTTAACTTGAAAAGAAAAACAAATTGGAAATTGGAATTGCTTACCTGGTTGGTCCACATCTCTTGCCATCTTTGCCAAGTTTTTGCCAAAAGTACCACCTGCCATATTGAAAACAGTAAGCTGTCTATGTATTTCCAACTGGTCTGCATGGCTAGGGACCATGCGCTCCAAGCAATCAATCAATCCAGCTCTAACCTCCCCATCATGTAGATCTCCTAGCCGATTATTATAATGATACTTTGGGTTCAAAAAATGCCCAGTTGCATGTATAGGACGATGGAGTTGATTGTTCCATCTGTTATCAATGATCTCCCATATACGGCCATATTTAGCTAACCTGTCCTTGTAAGTTGCCCGTATCTGCTCCTTTGCCTGATCCATAGCCTCATAAATGTAGCCCATGGCCAATCTTTCCCCATCCACCATCCTTAGCACCTTAACAAGGGGCTCGGTAATTTTCACAAGCTCTAGAGACCTTTTCCAAAAATAAGTGTCTAACACTTTCTTTTTGGTGTCTTTTCCATCTGGTCTACGAGCCCACCGAGATTCAGACCATTCTTCAGAGGAAAACATTTTCTGCAAGTTTTTATGTTGACCATTGAGACATTGCAACGTGAGGAAGTGAGTTGCAAATCTCGTAATTGCAGACCTAACAAGCTCTTTGCCCCCAGTGTGTTTCCTCATTAGGCTCAATACCCTTGAGTGGTTGTAAATGTATTTTGTAATGCACTTGGCATGCTCTACAGTGTTTTTTACCCACTCCACTTTGCCTATATCCTCAAGCATGAGGTCTATGCAATGTGCAGCACATGGAGTCCAAAATATGGTCTTATATTTGGTCTCAAGCATCTTTCCAGCAAGAACATAGTTTGAGGCATTATCAGTGATGACCTGCACAACATGCTGCTCCCCAACTTCTTGAATAATGTTATCCAAAAGCTCAAATAGAAGGGCTGCATCCTTTACCTTATCAGATGCATCAACTGATTTCAAAAACATGGTTCCTTGAGGGTAAGAAACAAGGAAATTGATGATAGTGTGATTCTTTCCATCGGTCCATCCATCTAACATGATGGAACAACCTGTTTTGAGCCATGAATCTTTAAACTCAACCAAATACTCATCAATGGAAGATATCTCTTTTTGCAAAAGAGCTCCCCTCAAGTCATACAGACTATGGCCTTTGAAGCCTTTTCCTGTAGCTATAACAGAGTCCCACATAGCTTGGTAATAAGGTGAGCAAGCAGCATTAAATGGGATATCTGAATCATACCACCATCTAGCAATGTATTGATGAGAAGTTTCTTTGCATTGTCTTTTCCAATTTTGATCCAATTGGGTTGAGAACTTGGCTAGGAGGAAGTGAGATTAGAAGAGGCAATGTTGGCAGAAGATGAGAAATAACTTTGGATGTTTGTTCTCTTTGTTCCTTTTGATGGTTGGCCAAAAGAAGGATGAACATAGTGAAAGGGGTCATTGGTGGAAGGGATGGAAGAGGAGTCATCTCATAATCATCATACCCACTCTCTTTCATGGCTTCTAATAATTCCCTCTTCCTTGCAATGTCATCTTGGATGGCCTTCTCCCTAGCCTCATACTCATAAAACTTTTCAAGCTTGGAAATGTATTTTGCCCTAATAGGACCTAACAATGCATTTGGTGCATCACATGGCTTTACTTGGCCTCTTATCACAGCCAAGTGTTTGTTCAACCTAAGAATGCCCCCACCTCCAATAGATTTATGACATAATTTGCATATCATTTTTCCATCAATTACATCACAATGAGCCCATGCACTGTCCTTTCCTTTTGGAGCCATGTTTGCTTGAAATAATAACAATTTGCAAAGAAATCTGCCATTTAAAAAAAAAATTGCAGCTAAGCAACATGGAAAACCAAAGATAAATGTAGGAAAACAAATGCACATGCAAGCTACAAAATTTGATAGCATAGAGCTAGAGAGTTCATAGCATAGATGATAGAAGTGAGAAGTTTATAAATTTATAACACATAAAAAAATTTAATTCATGGACAGCAGTCAAATGAGGAATTTTCAAGTGAAAATCCTTACCTGGAAATGCAAACTAGCTTCCTTAGCCTCCTCTTGAAGATGGCAACTCCACTGACAGCTACACACTATCTCCAAAATAGCTCCAACTCCAACTCCAAGATGACTACTTCGGCAAAAACTCAACACTCTCCAAGCTCACAAACAAACTCACAGACACTCATAAACACTCCAAATCATATATGTGATACAAATGAGAGTGAGAGGGGCCTCTTAAAGGCTTGGAGAGAGTGCTTTTGGAGGGAAAGCACCCTTAGTTTCCCCCCAAAACCCCTAAAACACAGTCAGCAGGTCGTTTTTTTCAGTTGACGGTGGGTGTGCCTCTAACCAGCCGGTTTGATACAAATCGGCCGGTTCCATCCTAAACCGGCCGGTTAGGACCGGTTTATTGCAAAAAAAGGAGAAATGGTTGGCCTGACCGGGTTTTTTGGCCTATATCGACCGATGAGCCCGCTAACAGGCTGGTTAGACCGGTAACCGGTCAGCAAGGCCAGTTTTAAATAATATGCCTGCAACGTGCTGAGGTAGTGATCTACCTGCTCCCCCTTATGCATCTGGTACTACCGCAGTTGATTCTCTAGTAACAGCTTCCTCTGCACGGAAGTGCCTTGATATAATGTCTTTAGGGTATCCCACATTTCCTTTGTTGTCTCCTTCTAAGCAATATGCTGGACCACATGATCCTTGACCCCATCAAGGATTATGCATTTCGCCTTGGTCATCGCATCCTCATACTTTTCATTGTCAGCTGGGTCGATTGGGATAGCCACGGTTTTCAAGGCGAAGGCCTTGATCTAATGTCTATCTAGAACGGACAGGATCATGGCCTTCCCGATGACAAAGTTGGACGCCCCGTCCAGCCCGTCCTGATCCCTCAGTCCAGTCATGGCCATCTCTCTGCTCTTCCTTTTGACTCCTCTAAGTCTCTACTTCCCTCCTGGAATTTCTCTCTTCGACTCCCTCTGAGTCTCTACTTCCCTCCTGGAAGTTCTCTGCCAATTGTCGAATCGCACCTCTCCAATCTCCTATGCACCCGCAACAATGATCTGGATTTCTTGGCTAGAAATCCACCTAGGTAGCGACTCCCTCTACCTTGGTTTTGCCCCGTTAGGTATTGTTATGTCTCGGCAGCAACAACACCCCACCAGCTTCACTCCCCGTAATCTGCCCACAGCTTCCTATGCCCCAACAACTGAAGGACGAAGCCTCTAGGCTCTGTGCATTCCCGGGAAGGCTGATTTGCTCCCTTGGCCAACTGTGTCAACCCTCCTAGTCTCTATGTAGCTCTTCGTGAGCCTCTTTTGCCTCTGCGCTAGCCTCCCTCCGGCTCGAACTGATGATGTAGGCCCTCTGCATCACCCCTTCTCTATTGCTTTCTGCCTAGGAACAACTTTTGTCACTCAGGACAGTTATTTCTACTGCAAATTCTCTGATTCAGCTGGCGCCTTCAACTCTCTTGTGATCTACAATGCTCTGATACCGTGTTGAAATTTCTAAGTATTACCCGTTAGAAATTTTATCTGTATTCTCTGGTTTATTTCACCTACTTGTTTAATTACTAACAAGTTATTTAACCATATAAACACTGAAATAAACACAATACAGTCTCGACCATCTACAAATCAACAGCTGAAAGAAATACACAAACACACAAGGGACACCGTTATTTTTGGACAATCATCCGCGGAAAAACCCAACTTGGGAAAACTAGTGCAGCAGTTATGAGGGTTTTATTATTAAGCAGCTTTCCTTGAGTACATTGGGTGCCAAACTGGCTAACCCTACAGAGAAAAATAACATGGCAGTGATACCTCTCTTCGAAAGCAGATATTCTGAAAGTCTGCTCCATGAAACCCTCTCCAGAACAATCTGAAGCACTGCATTAGCCCTCCTAGCCTCTATGTCAGCGTGGAACCCTCTGCGTCAGCCCTCTGAGGCTTTGCACAGCCTCTCTGGCTCTCTGTGTCACTTCTACAACCTCTGTGTGGATGACGCTGGCCCTTATGGCCTTTGCGCAGTCACTATTGGCCTTTGCATGGCTACCTCTGGCTCTGTGTCTACCTCTCTGCTTCTGCGCTGGTCTTCTGGCACTATCTTTGCCTCTTTGGCTCTCTGTGTCACTTCTGCAGCCTCTGCGTGGATGACGCAGGCCCTTATGGCCTCTGCGCAATCACTGCTAGCCTCTGCATGGCTCCCTCTAGCTCTGTGTCTGCCTGTCTACTTCTGCGCTGGTCTTCTGGCACTATCTTTGCCCCTCTGCCTCGTACTCACGGCCCCTCACTACAACTCTAATCACTAGTTCGATTTCTCTTAGTAAATCCCGCTCTAAAAAATCGAACTAACTGATCACTCTAGTGTATCTCCAACTAACCCTCAAGCCTCCTCTTATACTTTTTTTGTCGAGTCTTCAACGGCTGATATTACATCTCTAATCAATGGCTAAGATTAGATTTGGCTTGATCCATGTCATTTGGAACCTTCTAACCCAGCTTTATATTAATACCCATTAATATTTTTATTTTCCTAAGTTTAGACTTAGGAACCCATTAAAAATATTAATTATTTTAATATCTCCTTCACCGGGTAGAATTTCCCCAAACCATTTCGGGTCTTGGAGATCTCATGTGCTTTAGCCTCTCCACCAATTTTCATGGCTAGAGCACATCCGATGCTACCCCAAATCAACAATTGAAAGGCTTACGAAGCTTGTAAAGCAGGTCGAACTACCCCGGGCCTATGTAGAGGCCAGCAAGGCATAAAAAGTGGATTGTTGTTCTATGAAGGAGAGATTGGTGAGTTGATTTTCACAAGACTGTTTGGTAATGGAGCTCTGAACAGTGACTTTGAAGGTTGGGAATGCAAGTGGCCTGAAGGATATGATCATTGTGAGTAGTTGCTTGTACAGAGATTTGAAAGGAGCTAAATCTTTGTGTGAAGGACATAAAGGACAACCAAGTACATCAAGGGCAAGAGGACTGAAAGGGTTGGTTGTGAACGGACTACATCAACAAGTAAGTAGTTTAATTTGTCATTGTTGTTTTTTTTGGGCAGCTTGAAGGCCAAAGGGACCTGACCTCAAGCCTTAGTGTATATTGTTGTATACTGTATTCTTGTATCATGGTGTAAAGGGCCATGACCCTGGTAGAGGAGCCCTATGTTTGTTTTATTTAAGGGCAAATAAAAACAAGTTTTAGGCCATACATTTCTCTGTGTATTTATTGATTCATTGTTGTTATATTTCCGTTGTGCAAAGTTGTTCATGGTTGGGCACTTCCAGTGTGTTTGTGTGTTTGTTAAGTGTAATGTCCCAAATATAAATTTAGCAGAATATTGCTTCAGAAATTTATGCTGTTCCATTCAATAAACAAATTTCACAAATTGAACCATAAAAATCAATGACAAATTGGAAATATAAACTGCAACCTTATAATGGGCAATAAACACATGCAGGAAATCATATCTTTATTTATACTAATATAAAATTGATTTTACAAACAGCAGGAGGATAGCTGAGATGGGATCCTCCAAACTAGATTTGGCCTCCCGAACTGAACTACAACTAATAAGCACTCCTATGAATTTTGGATGAATTCACCAAGGGATGAGATGGATCCCTGTCCACTCTCACCAAATCAACCAAGGGTTTTCATCCTGCGGTTACTAAAACAAAGAATTAGGTTCTCCAAACCACACCAATAAAAAAATACTCAACTCCAAGATGTCCCAAATGATCTCCTCCTCCTTTTAAGACTCGATACGTAGATCTCCAATCTTCTAGCAGTATTTTACTTTATTATTTTATTATTATTCTAGAAGTTATCCGTTGACTTCATCTAAGTGACTTTTTAATTTTATTTTATTTACCTACGTCACTTTTGGCCTTTTTCCTTCAATTAATTATTTCCCCCTTCTTTTCATTAAGTGACTAATTAAAGTCACTTTTAATCCAGGAAAATGGTAAATCTCCCACCATACTTTCTCTAGTCGTTGGAAGTCACTTCTCATCATCCCATCATGTAGATCTTCTCATTCTGGTTCCAACAAGCTATTACACTAAGGTATTCCATTAGATATTCCTCCTGGAATATACTATCTTGAGTGTAATTAATTAAGTTAGGCTCAATAATAACCCCTTTTTACGGGAATTATCAGAATACAATAGAACCAAAAGCAAGTTGTACGAAACTAACCTTGATGATGGAATATGCCAAGCGAACACCATCGGACCCCAGAAAACTTCTCAAAACCCTTCCAAGAGCTTTGATGATGTACTCCTGCTCCTATAACCTATCCATCACGTACCCTGGAAATCCATCTTGGTTGTACTATAGAGGAAACTGAAAATGAGGACAATACAATAAGCCATGGACCAGACCTAGGGTGTATGTGAAATTTTAACATGGTATCAAAGCTACTTTGAAAGAATAGTTTAATCAGAGTGTGCACAACAAGGAGCCTTGATGGGGGTTGATTGAATTGTTGTTGAAGGACTGACAGCATGGCAAAGTTGGTTGCTAGTCTAAGGTATGAAGACAGGTTGGAAGGGTTGTACAACTATAGTCCTTGGAAAGAAAGGATTACGTTGGTATTGTTGGTGAACAAGAAATGGGAGTTTGCTGACCCTTTGCTAAGCCAATAGTTCCTAATGAATTGGTTGAGTTTGAAAAGGTGGATGAGAAAGTCAAGCTAATCATCCTAGATGGAGTAAAGGATCACTTGATACCTCATCTTACCAGGAAGAACACTGCACATGATATGTGGAAGACTCTTTAGGACATCTTCCAGAATAAGGACGAGAACTGGTTGTTGGTATTGAGAGAGAAGCTCAATTGCTAGTCGAAGGTATGAGGACAGGTTGGAAGGGTTGTCCAATTATAGTCCTTGGAAAGAAAAAATTATGTTGGTATTGTTGGTGAACAAGATATGGGAGTTTGCTGACAAGGAGATTGCTAAGCCAACAATTCCAATGAGTTGGTTGAGTTTCAAGAGTTGGATGAGAAAGCCAAGTTAATCATCCTAGATGGAGTAAGGGATCACTTGATACCTCATCTTACCGGGAAGAACACTGCACATGATATGTGGAAGATTCTTCAAGACATGTTCCATAATAAGAACAAGAACTGATTGTTGGTATTGAGAGAAAAGCTCAAGAACACCAAGATGTTGGATAGCGAGGGTGTGGCTTCGTTTCTAACAAGAGTTTCTCAAGTTCGTGATGAGCTTGCTGCCATTGGTGATAACGTTCCAAATTCTGAATCAATCAAGATTGCCTTGAAGGGCTTCTTCGAGGAATGGAAGCCATTTATCAAAGGAATAGTTGCTTAAGACAAGTTCCCAGATTGGAACAGGTTATGGGACGACTTCATCCAAGAGGAACTGCAAGACGAGGATCTTCAAAAGAAAAATTATGATGGAGAGAATGTGGCTCTCGCTACTAAGATGAAGGGAAAAGCAAATATTCAAGGACTTGAGCAAGGTCAAGTGTTTCACATTGTTAATTTTAGGGCTATAGTATCCTCTAATGTAGATAATGGCATTTTCAACTTTTTCAACAATTAACTCATTACATTCACCACAAATCATCATAAGCAATTATATAAAGAGAACAATAATATCAACAATGCAGCGGAACAATAATAAACAATATAAAAAATGCATACACAATAAAGAGGTCAAGATTTAGGTCAGCAACCAGGGAAAAACCCCACAAGGGGGGGAAACCCAAAAATCAATTCTTTAAATATTCATCAAATGTTCAACTGAGATACAAAGTACAATAATAATTAGACACAAGTCTTTCAATATCAAACACATTAGGCTAGCTAGGGCCAACCCTAGCAGCTATCACAGACGCATTCTCAAACCTTTCACAAAACCTTTGACATCACTATCACAAGCAACATTTATCCCTATCTCAAATATCATATATGTAATCAACCATGCGAGCACGTGTCACTTTTAAGTAACACTATCAATACAATTATAAGGATACTGCCATGCATTAGTGTTACAAGGACACAACAATACTACCATATATATCTCTTTCCATATACATTCCCATACATCACTATGAAGACAATAACATTGCCATAAGCTCACTACCATATATTATTGCCATACACTACTGTTATAAGCATACTACCAAGTGTCACAGCTATAAGCACAAGTATCACTGCTATGACTCACTATTACAAGTATCACTACAACAAGAGTCATTGTCATTCATCATAGGCACATATGTCATAGTCACAAGTGTCACTGAATTAAGGATCATTGTCACATATCACTTGAACAAGAATCATTTCCATACTTCATTGAATAAGTATCATAGTTATATATCATAGGTATCACTGCCATATGTATCACTCTCACAAGCATAAGTATTACTCCCTTGCATCACTGAACAAGATCTCTCCTAGAAGAATAAGAATGATCCACGCGACAATAGGGGAGATCGATCTACCAAAACCAAGTCCATGGAAATCATAAATGACCTTGGTAGAGATCACACACACCCTATGTCCATTGACTGGACTCTACCAACTTGATCCTAATCAATCAAGTGGTAGAACACCTGCATCCAAAACTTATGGAGATCAATTTACCATAACCAAGTCCATGGTTGGTGCATTTGTCATTAGGTAAAGATCACACACACCTAACTCTCCTCTCCCATGTGGCCAAGATGGGAGGCAATCCCAACAAGCTTAACCAAGTCCACGGCCCATTTATAAGGGTGACTTGTGGGTAGGATGCAAACTAGGGCACGTACACAGCCAAGTCCCTGGCTTTAAGGAGTACCCTCGCACCCAAAAACTCTCTTACCCTTCTCTCTTCACCAAGTTCGTGGCTAGTCAAAATACTAGGAGCTTGAGCATAGCTCGGTGTTCTCGATCAACAGTGTTCCCTCTCGGGGAGGGACTGCCTCGCTGCACATCCCCCTTCACCAAATCCATGGCTAGTCATAAAGACGGGGGATAGCATATGCTCGGTGTTCCCTCTCAGGGAAGGATACATTCTCCTGCACTCCAAGTTGCTCTCTAAAGAATATGAACTTTGCTCTCAGAAAAGGCAGGGTGAGAATGTTTGCAATCTGTTGATCTAGTGAAGCCTCGCTGCTTCAGTTTTGCAACAAGTCACTATCGGCACCTCACTACTCCCTTTGTGCTAGAGCCTCACTGCTCCCTCTATGTTAGAGCCTCATTGCTCCATCTATGTTAGAGCCTCATCAATCCATCAGTGGCACCATGACAATCTTGTGGATAGCTTTTGAAGCCACCCTACTTGCAATATGATCAGCCACTATAGGACGGTGTGCAATGGAAGTCTGATACCTACTCATCTAGGAACTCAAAGCAAGACCCACACTGAAGCAACACCTCAATGTGTTCTTCTTGTTCATAGCACTCCTGGTACACTTGGCATCGACATATATCTATAGTATCAGGACTACCTCAATCCATGATTGACAGTATTATGTAGGTATCTCATTACCAACTTTGCAATATCTTAACATGCATGTTCAGGCTCTATCTGGCTCAAGGTACAAGCTGCAAAGCAAGGATCCATTTGATTTTCTGCTCATCATGGGATCCATCAAATCTGAATCTGAAGAGGAGTCTCTCAATTGATTTAGTGTAATTCATCATGCTAAGTCTTTGACAGCATACTTCCCTTGACAAGGAAGTCCTCATCATCTCACAGTTACACTTCTGGTCTCAAGAAGTGGATCACCTTGGGCTCAGATGTTAACTCCCTCTAGCACTAAATGATGAGATGATCTGAACTTGTTAGAAATAAATTACTAGCATATAAAATCAAATATCAAATACATGCCTTCAACCTTGAAGAGAGGTTAGAGTCCGCACCAAATGTCCATCAATCCAAGCATACCAAGCCCGGGGGACTTGCTAGACTCCACATGGGGCTTTCTTCAATTTGCAATCATGAATCTCTTTCTCAAGTGCCTAAAAGCTCTGAGGTAGCTCCAAGTATGCTTCTTCCTTAAGTGCATTATGGAGGAAGCCAACTTTACATACATTTGATGCTAGGATCTTATCATAGTCCTCTCCCTTTGAGAGCATATTCCTTATCACTGTTGAACTTCTATCGTGGAAGCATTGACACTATTGCATCTAGTTATCTAGAATGGTCCTTACATGAAGGACATACTGCTCCCAACATCTCATCTAATGGTTACGTTCAATTTGACAATCTACTCCATCTGAATAGGAAACCTCTTCAAACCTTGGAGACTGCAATCCTTCTTTCGAGGTCTAAGCTCTTGACTACTTTTAAGTGCCACTCTAATCATGGGATGGCTCCACATCCTCCTAAATCTCAATATTGAGGACTAGGTCCATACATCCACCTGATGTACCTGTTGACCCCAGAACAACAGCAAGAGCAATAATAGAAAAGTAAATAAACATAAAGAAAGCGTACCTGATGATGAGGCAGGGTTGTCTTTCTTCTCTAGATATGAGAGTGCCTCCATTTCCCTGCAACAGCTCCCTCTTAGAGTTAACTCTTCTTGCATTACTCTTCCTCAAGATGCATCAGCTTTCCTTGATCACAAGCTCATTTAAGAAGTCAAGGAAGGAAGCATCTGGTTAGCCAATTACTCATGCAGGAAGAATAAACAGGAACAGTGTCACAAAGAAATAACATAAGTCTTGAAAGTACATATCTTTATTAAGGATTGTAGGGAACTCTCAACTCCCTCTTTATCATACTACCTTCTGGCCATGAGGCACCATTGTTCATCAACCATACGTCAATAAGAAATGCTTACTCTTGAGCACCACTTGTAATCTACTTCTTGAGCAATCAAGCCCAACCATCAATGTACAAGATGACCATTGATTCTGCATCATATCTCCTATTGGGTAGGAGACAAATCCAATTAGAATAACTCAATAGATTCTCATCGATCATCTCATATTATGAAAATATTGAATCATACTAGGGTTCCAATACTATAGAACACAGGCCTTTTCCAAATCCAAGCCCATTCTAAGGGTTTCTCCCAAAACCTAACCTTTATTTGCAAGAACAAAGGGCTGCCTAGGGTTTCCTTCAAACCCTAGCATTCTTTTAGATCTCTGAAATCCATCATAGGTGTCTTCACGAGGGTGATCTCAATGACTTTTCTTCAGCCCAGCTCTGAAACCATGTTCATTTTAGGGCTATATTGTTCTTTGTTGTACATAATTGCATTTTTAAACTTTTTCAACAATTCACTCATTACATTCACCACATATCACCATAAGCAATTCTATAGAGAGAACAATAATATCAACAATGCAGTAGAATAGTAAGAAACAATAGAAGAAAATCATACACAATAGAGACGCCAAGATTTAGGTCATACACCAGGGCAAAACCCCACAAGGGAGAAAACCCAAAAATCAATTCTTCTTCTTCTTTAGATATTCATCAAATGTTCAACTGAGATATAAAGTACAATAATAATGAGACACAAGTCTTCCAATATCGAACACATTAGGCCTCCTAGGGCCAACCCTGGAAGCTATCACAAAGGTATTCTCAAACCTTTCACAAAACCTCTGATATCACTGTCACAAGCAACATTTATCCCTATCTCAAATATCATATATCTATTCAGCCATAGGAGCATGTATCACTGCTATCATGTCACTATCAAGTAATATTGTCATTTCAATGATAAGGATACTGCAATGCATTATTGTTATAAGGACACATCCATACTGCCATATACACTACCATACATCTCCTGCCATATATCTCTAGCCATATACACTGCCATCTAAGTCACATGACACGAGGACACGTAAATACGAGTATTCAATATGATACGCAGCGACCTGGAAACAGGACACGGGGGACGCGTTATATATATATATAGATATATATATATGTATACCGAAATATAGGAATTTATCCATATTAAATTGCAGGTTGCAGCTTATCTAATCAAATTAAAATATAATTACTTCTCAAAGTTCATAGTTCACTTTAAAAAAATAAATAGAATCAAAATTTACTATTTAGAAATTAGAATGTGATACGCTTGGTCTTGATTCTTGAATATTCAATGTTCATTGTTCATGTACAACTTACAAGCACATAAGAAAATAACTAAAGTTTAATCCTATTGATTTCCTTTGCCCCTCTTGCGAGAAAATGCCACAGCTTTCCCTTTCCCTCTAGATGTAGATGCTGGTGCTGGTGGAGTTGGCAGTGGAGTTTGCTATGCTCTAGAAGCTGAAGAACTAGAAGTAGGAGCTATAGGAGGTAGACCACGTCCTCTACTGGTGGCAGGGGTAGCCCGAGCGAGTGGTGTCACCTGGAAACATTACAATCTCCCAATCCTAAAATCCTGAAAAACTGATAAGTCTACTACATTTTGAATGAAATCTAAAATTCTACTTTCTCCATATGAAATCCAATGAGGCCGAAACCACTCTCAAACATCCTGAGTCATTTCATGGTAATGTTAAAAATTTAAGTAAAAGGATGAAAATGAACATTAAGGAGAATGTCACTTTTACTTTAAGAATTTAACATTACCATGAATAGCATATCAATACTAGGGCCTAAACTTGATCATTAAGTGGCCCCACTCAAAAATTATTTGTTTCTTTAAAAAAAAATTGCATCTTATGCAGGCAACGTTTTGTATCAACGGAATACACATTTTCCAGATGCAGAACACGACGAAAACCGGCGAATACGTTTTACATTTTACAGGACACGATGAAAAACGTTTTCGACACGTTTTAGGGCCATTTTCATGTCTGACACGTAAAATACGGGACACGGGACCTTGGAGGACATGTCCTGTGACTTAGACTGCCATACATCACTATGAAAACAATAACACTGCCATAAGCTCACTACCATATATTATCATCATAAACTATTGTTATAAGCATATTGCCAAGTGTCATAGCTACAAGCACAAGTATCACCACTATGACTCACTATTACAAGTATCACTACAATAAGAGTCATTGCCATTCATCATAGGCAACACTGTCATAGAAACAAGTGTCATTGAAGCAAGGATAATTGTCACACATCACTTGAACAAGAATTATTGCCATACTTCACTGGACAAGAATCATAGGTATATATCATAGGTATCACGGCAATATGTATTGCACTCACAAGCATAAGTATTACTGGCTTGCATCACTAAACAAGGTCTCTCCCAGAAGCTCTTCTTACAGCCCTTCATTTTGTACACAAACTGCCATACTATTTGATCTACTCCACATTACAAAACATTTAACGAGACAACAAACCTATGCTTGGACAATACTTCAGGCATGTGCACATGAGCCTGAGATTTTCAGCCCGGGTTAGGGCTTCCTCTAACAGCGGTGACAGCACTAATTCGAGCCTCAAACCTCCACAAAAACCTTGCATTGTACTTGAGACAATTTCGACCTTTCATCAGCAATCTATTAGGCCTTACGGCTCTCCCAAAACAGACTTACATGCCATTTTTCTACATTGATCTAACCTGTGGCTAATACTCATGCCATTTTTCTACATTGATCTAACCTGTGGCTAATACTTAGAGAATATGCCTGAAACTTTGCAGAGAATCGGTCATCGGATTCAGTAACTTCTTTGTTGATTCATAAGGGATCTCGGCCTATACTTTAGGTCTACTCAATGATAATAAGCTATCATTTGCTCCCATTCTAAAGCTCATCCCTCCTGTAATAACAAAGATACATCTCGGCCAGATCTCAACAGAAAGGTTCCCAAATCAAGCACAGAAACTGCCTTTCAAATTTGGCCTACCATCTGCCTACCCTGTCCAAGATTAGTCACAAGAATAAAACATCAAAACTTCTCTTCTCCATTTCGACTAGGGCTCTCAAGCCTGCAGCTACCTTAGAAGACTATCTTTCAAAGATGTGACGTATTTGTGATGGAGAATGAGCCCTGAGACCTCTTAATTTATGTCAATCATTGGAGGAGTCAACGGGGGCTTATGTGACAATGGTGACCCTTCAATTAGTAAAGCCGACTTGAAGAAAACCCTTTCAATTTACACTTAATAATATTTAAAATATTTGCCAAATTGCTTGCCCAAATAAATTTGTCACATCAAAGAGGAGTGCCAAGAACACACTAATAATAATGTTTTTCCTTTAACAAATTGGATTCTTCCTTGGGGCAAGATGGTCTTCTTTTTGGGTAAATGGATTTCTCTTGGGGAAATTCATCCCAAAGCTACACTAAATTTCAACATAGATGTGACGAACATGGTCATTATACACGTAAGTGTTTGCGTCAAAGAAGCAAGATAATGAGAAGAAGAAAGAGATTGCAATGGTTGCTACATATACAGCCGAGCAAGATGACTTCATGAGAAGGTTCGAAGAGGATTTTTCTCTAGTCTCTCATTTCTTTGAGGGCACCATTGATGAGGGCACATGGTTCATTGATAGCGGACTGTCGAAGCATACGACAAGATCACAAGAAGTATTTGAGACTCTAACCGAATGGGACTCTATATTGCACGTGGAGGTTGACGAGAAGAGTCAGAAGACTCTCAAAGGGTCAGGTATGGTGCCATTCAAGATGGAGGCGAGAGGGCTGCTACAAGTACATGATGCACTATGGGTACACAAGCTCATGTGCAGCATGTTGTCTGTCTTAGTGATTAAGGCTACGTATAATGGTCCCCAGAAATTAATTTCTTAAGAGACGAAGTAGCCTATCAATCCCTAAATACCCAATGTTTGGGCAAGATTTGGGGCAGCTAAGTAGAGAAACCCAATGTTGGGGTTTGGAGTGTATTTTACTCAATCAATTAAGAGGAGAAACCCCTCTAGGAAATCTATTAATACAAGAGGGATGAACTCATTTGGAGCATCATTGGATGGGATCATTTATCTCTATTTCTTTAAGCCTAAGGCTCTGAGGGTTTTAAGACCCCTTTCGATGGTGAAACATTCCACCCTAGTTAGTACAATTTCTACTTTATCCTTTGTTTTTCTCTATTCTAGTTAAGAAAATTCTTTGTGTTGTTTCACTGGTCAGCAAATTTTGCCCAGGAGTAGCGAGATCTTTTGTGAGGCGGCTAGTCAACACCATCGTTGGATTAAGGAGGATCTAACATAGGGTGGCATCTCTGTTTCTAAGGCAGCATAGTAGTAACGCACTCATTTCAAGCGTTCTCACTTAGGTAGCAACCTCAATGCCAACCCTAATCATAGAACACATTCAATAGTGATCCTATTCGTAGATATTTTCCAAATGGAAATGTGTAAAGGATTAATATCTTGCTCAACGTTTCAGGTGGACCCTCCACCTATCATCAGAGACCAAAGAATATTCAATGATAACATACGAGTGCTGGATAGCCTTAAATAGAAGAGAAATTCATTAGTCGTTAGGGAAAAATAATAATAAAATTTCAAAAGAGTCATTAAGGGTTAGGTAAAAGGGGGGAAATAAAGAAGATTTTTTATTTAATTAATAATAAAAGATTTTGACTTAAATAATTAAGGACAAAGACAAAGGGATAAAGAAATTATATTGATAATAATAAAACTTTTGATTTAATTAACAATAAAATAAATTTAAAAACAAAATTCAAACTAATAAAGAAAAAATATCAATTATTTTTATTAAATAATTAATAATAATAAAAATGTATTTAGATAATTAAGATAAATTCCAAGAAGTCATTAAGGACCAAGTCAAAGGGATAAAGAAAATATATTGACTTAAAAGTTAACAAAATAATGATGAAATTTTTTATTAAAATAATTAACAATAAAATCAATTAAAAATATTAAAAACTAATGAAATTCAAATTAATAATGAAAACAATATCAATAATTTAATTAAATAAAGAATTAAAAGGGGAGGAAAAAAATCAAAGAAGGAAATAAATAATTATTAACCATAAATAATAAATAAAAATTAAAAATAGAATAACAATTATCAATAAAATAAAATTAATAAAAATTAAACTAATAAAATTATAAAAATTAAATTACCTTTTGGAGTTGAATCAAAACATAAAATGGATTCGAACAAATTAAATAAGGGAGAATAAACCAACTAAAATAAATTAGATAAACAAATCAAGATCGAAAGAAAGAAACCAAACTTAATGTGAAGGGTGATGGATAACAAGTTTCCAGGATTGGCTTAATTTGAATTCATCTTCTCTATTGAAATTATCAGGGTGCTTCTCGATTTCAATGGCTTCCCCAATTATGAGAGTCTTGTGAAAAGGAACCAAGGCTAAGATTTTGGATTGATCAAAGCAAACAAAGTGTTTTGAATTAAATGAATGCTCAGCAATGGCTGACTTAGAAAAATGGAGATGGTTGGTATCAACTATATGTTCCTTCAAGCGAGTTTTGAAAGGACGACCAGTCTAACCAATATAAGTTTTCTTGCATGAGCAGGGAATTTGGTAAACCCATGAACATAACATAGGGTTAGCCATATCTTTGGTTGACTGAAGCATCTGCCTCAGACTTTTATGAGGTTTAAAAGTGGTTTTAATATTCCTTTTTGATAAGATTTTAGAAATTAGGTCAGTGGTCCCTTTTATATAGGGAAGAGAGACCTAACCTTGGGGAGGAGAGTGTTAGAAAATCAGAAAGGCAGAAAGATTTTCTTATACTTGATAATTACTTGTGATGTTCTTGACTTCTTATTAGGTTTCTTTATATCTTCTTTCTTTTAGTTCATCAAGCAATTACCAAAGCAATAGCACATAAAACAATGGACATCAGATATAGGCTCACAGCTAGGGAAAAACCCCTCTCTAGGGGAAAACCCAGTCAGTAATTCTTCCTTCAATAGTTTTCCGGAGATATTCCAAGACTCTAGACCTTGACACAAACTTTCCTCCACACCAAGTCAGCCTTCCTCTTCTCTTGCAGATGATCCTACTTGACATGGCTACACCAGTAGTAGCAGCAGCACTTTCTTCAACCCAACAACTTGCTTTGGAGACTTTCATCTTCATTGAAAGACTTTGATCTTCACATAGGAACTTCGATCTTGGCCCAATACAATCCTAAAGCAGCAGCACCCAGCACCAGCAACTTCGACTTATACTTTGATCTAGCAACAGCAACATGCGGCAACTAGCTACAGCATCAACACGAGAACTTTGATCTTCCAAACCAGGGCATGAGAGAGAGAGATAGATGCACCAAAATTTTAATCTTCCTCCTTTCCTTCTCCTAGACCAAACTCGCATTTCCTTTTCTTCCTTCCTCTATTTCGCACATTTCCTAGCTTCAAGAGATATCGAACTAGCTTGCTGAGTAAGTGCTTCAAATGGAATTCAAACTGCTTCACTTATAATCCTTTGGTGAGGTCGAATAGACCTCTTTGAGGCCGACTTGATCATCTTAAGGCCGACTTGGTGTGGAGGCAACATAATTCATATTTGACTCAACACTTAACCTTTTTACATGATTCAAAAGCCCAAGAAGAGTCTCTTTAAAAATACAATGACTCAATAAACTCAAAATAAATCAGTATCGACAAAATATCGGCGAGGGTCCTGAAAACATCTTATCAACAATATCAGTGAAAATATCGGCAAAATATCGGAAAATATCGGCAAACATAAAAAATCAATTTTTTTCAGACTTTTCAACATATAAAGCAATAATGATATTTAGCCGAGATTTTCAAAATATCGCAATATTTTCAAAATATCGCGATATTTAGCTGATATTTTGAAAATATCGCGATATTTTCAAAACGGAAAATATCACAATATTTACTCGATGATATATCGTTTTACTGAAAATATCACAATATTTTGAATTTTCAAATATCTGTGATATTATCAACACTGGTCAATACCATGGGTCATCAAAATATCATGGATTTTCTATTTATAACATTTTTTAAATTAATTATTCATTTCACTTTTTGATGTTGCCTCTCTCCATGTGAAAATGGACAATTAAATCGATCTTCTTGGAAAGGGACATTACACTTACATGCATACATATATGAACTTCCTATTAAATTGTTGTTTGTGTGTGTTTTTATAATTTTCTTGAACATTTCATCTAATTTTTGTGATTATTTTCTATTTTAAAAAGAAAACTATTTTTTGAATCATTTATATTGTTCTCTTTTTGAATACCATGATTCCCTTTTTCCTAAAATTTTGGGGGTTCCACTTTAGAAACCCATACCCATTTCCAAGTTTCATGCAACTTTGGTTAAGATGCTTAAACTGCAAAAAAGGGTGACTCTTCAAACGAGATTCATAATAAACAATATAGAAACAAAAAACAAAAATCCTGAGTAATACATATCTCAAGAATAATAACTATGACAACGTAATTCCATTTCATGACATCAGATGGTGGGATTACCAAGGAGATCCATAAGAAATAGTGGTTATCAGACGTAAGAATCAGATGTACCAGTCAATTGATAATAGCTTGGGTGATTAAGAGAAGTCATCATCCTCCCCACCAAAGTTCAAATCCAGCTTGTGACATGTTTCCCACTCATGGATCAACCGGAACTAGCAAGGTGCCAGCAATCTCACTTTCATTTCCTAAGTGCTTAAAGGTAGGGAAAGATGTTTCCAAACATCTTTAGGAAGCACAGGGAGTTAGCTTAATCGGTCGTTGCCAATATTGCTGGGAAGTTGGCTAGTTTTGTCTTGGCAAGTGCCCAATTCTAATTTCAAATCCCCTTAGGTGAGGCACACTAGTTCACAACCACAGGTTTACCATGGATGTCATCCATATATGTGGGGAAGCACCCTTGGGTTTCACTGCAACGCTTTCCTAGGAAAAAGAGAATTGGATGTAACAAAACCTAATAGTTTGAGTAAACAGAAATTTTCTCTTTTACCGTTTTTAAA
This sequence comes from Pinus tabuliformis, assembly GCA_031772625.1. Lineage (NCBI taxonomy): Eukaryota > Viridiplantae > Streptophyta > Pinopsida > Pinales > Pinaceae > Pinus > Pinus tabuliformis. Next base: position 1,244,932,167 of record CM062818.1, read on the forward strand.
AATGAAGAAAGAAAAGAGCAGGCATCCTACGGATCAAATCTCATTAGTTTTGGATACAATGAAACTTTTGGCTTCATTGGATGGATTGTCTATTTTCAAGTACAAAAGAACATTTCAAATAGGATTTGCTGGAGGGTATGTTTGATTGGACAGCCATGCAACATTCATAGATCGAAAATAGTGCACCACCAAACCAAACTAGCTTAGAAGCAATAATAAGGTCTATGCACCAGCAATCTTTCAATTGACTACCATACTGCAAGATTTTAATGGAGATATCTTTCATTATAGCACATGTACAAATTTTAGTAGGTTTTTTGGTTGAACAGAAAGTCACCAACGTGTCATAAATGTAGTATTTTGACAGCAACCCGTTGCACATAATTTGAACATTAACTTGACATACACCTAGAAATAAACTCCAAGCTCCAATGTTAATAAATTATGTATTAAAGTGACCACATAATATGTTAGTAATATAACCCGACATCAAAGTTAATGATAATAATTACTATAAGGTTAGCTAGCTGGTTAGACCACCTAGGGTATTATAAATGATATAATATATGGTGAGATAGCTGAGAGTGGTAATTGTGTAATGCTGTGTAGTCCACCTCAATCTCTGGTTATGTCTTAGTGCAGCTTATTATTGACATAAGTGACATTTTACTATTCTGTCCAATTATTGTGCTTATTTTCATGTGCATACACTGTTATAAAACTCTACATGGTTTCAGAGCCCAATCCAGTTCTAGGGCATTCAGGATTCTGAGTAAATTAAAGGGAGAAGCAAGCATGTGGGAAAGAGGAAAGCACAAAGACAAACAATGAAGGTACAATAATAAAAAGAAAAGTAATAAAATAGAGAGAGATTTGAGATATTAATTTTTGTTTAGACTTTAGAACTTACAACAAAATAAAAATAATTTAAAAGAAGAATTATATGTCGATGAAAAATATGACAATCAAATAAATAAAAAAAGCATTGTTAGGGAATAAATTTCATGAAATGCTCAATAGTCCTACAACAACGACAACATCATGTGAAACCGTGAAGGGCAACTGCTCCACGACCAGCAGTGGGTTTGGGAACAGGAGCAGGGTGCCACAAACAGGCACATGAAAAAATTTAAACGGTAACTGCAATAAGGTCATGCAGCACATAATGATGAACTTGTGTTCTCTCCATTAGCAATGTACTGTGTTCAAGCTCCATTAAATCCCTCTGGTGGCATGTAGCAAGGCTGTGACTTGGTCACTTTTCTCCCACAGGGAGTGGTCAAGACATGAAACAAATGTCACAAGATGAGCATGGATCTGTCAAATCAGGGTGGAAGGAACCACAAAGTGTAAGAAGACACAAGAATATCCAAGAAGATCATGAAACAATATTTCAGCCACTCACAATAGAGGCCAAGTATAGCAGCTAACCACAGAGACCGGGTAAGTTTCCCATGTGAGAAAAGATGGCTGCATATTTATCTAACAACAGGCTAACAAATGTCTGAGCAGGAAATAAAAGAACTAATTGTGATAATAGGATGTCACCAATCATAACAGTATCTAATAATCACAGGTTAGCAAATGGTACACAAGGACAAAATTAATCTGGTTGTTTGAAAAGAAACAATTTTATTTTGTCAACGGAAAGCAAATAGGCTACAAGAAAATCAGAAGTGAGATAATTATTTTCCATGTGGCAGAAAAGTCCGAAAGGCAGTTTTGATATTTCTGAAAACATGAGCCCAAGTAGGAGATTGTCTACAAGGTAATGGCGCACATAATCTAAGCCATGGAGAATACATGATAGGCACACAGAATTATGGCCAGCGTAGGCATGTGGAAGCTGGTGGGACTACGTGATCAAGGCCAGGGCAACCACAAAGAGTGCACAAGGATTGTGGCCAAAGAAGGCACACATAATTTACATGGAACAAGAGGGAAAAGTTTTGTTGTTAAGTTGGTGTTGCGAAAAATGTTTACCAGACAGGAGAAGAGGTGTGATTTAGAGTTTTGGTGCACATGAAGATTCAAAAACCCTAAGAGTGTGCTGATTTTGATCACAATAGGAGTTAACATTTATTATGGTATTGGGCCTGTTACCCACCACCAATGGGTGACACCCACCCATAGAAGAATTTTTCTCCTCGATGTCTTCAACCAGCAGCCAGTAGCCCCTTGCAACCACCAGGTAGCTCGATGTGCCACCATTCTCTGCCACCTGAGCCAGCTATTATGTGCCCTCGCCCATCTGTTATGATCATGTGTTTGAAGATGGGCCTTCCAACCCTAAAAGTATGGTTTTCATTATTTAGTTGGGTATATTTGCTTGCTTTTCTTGGACACATTTGGACACGGATTAGTGGGGGGATTCGGTGAAAAGAATGGGCACGGTCTGTACTCATGTTCCTTGGTCCCAACTTGGTGGTTAATCTTGTACCCTAGTCTCATGGGATCTCCTCAATTGGATACTAGCTTTAGGAGTGGCAATACATGGGAAACCCTGATACTAGTTGTGTGGTCCCGCTTCCTGATACCACATATATCACTCCCCTCCACTCATTATATCCCCTTCTCACATTTCTCCCACCTGAGTCCACATTTTTCCATTGGGTCCAAAGGGGTTAGCCTACCCCTTCCTTTGTCCACACCTTGGGTTGGGCCCGGAACGATGCCCCAAAGGTTGTTGCAACTAAAAAGAAAGTTAAAAGCATAATTTGACCAATTACAACAAGAAATGTACCATAAAGTGCAAAATATGGTCAAGACATAAGAATTTAACACGTGGGAAAAATCGAAGCGTGAGCTCTACCCCCTATCGTTATGGCCATCACCCTGGTTCCTAGGGCCCCTATGTGTGCACCCTACATCATTAAGGAACCCGTGATTGTCCTAACCCTTGGTGGGCAGTGAATTGATCAACCTTAAGGGGGCTATTCACTGCTTTATACACATCATGCTCTCATCCCCTTGAGCCCCGAGCAGTTAAAAGAAAGAAAAATCAATAAAAGGCAAAAGGCATATGAAGAAGGGTGGAAAAACATAGGTCGAGGTAACTCATGCACCACAATTTCTCTCTCCTACATTCATACACCCATGTGTGGGCTTCCCTCATTGTAGCTACCCTTGCACCATGGCATGTGGCTTGGAGCCTCCTTGTTGCCCCATTCCATTCCATCACTATTTCACATAACACCTGCCATTTGATGGATGTACCATGGACCTATTACTCCCTTAGAGGTTGAAACCACCTAATAGGGTCCTTTATTAACCTCTCTCTTGAGCTTGGTGACACCTATACACTCTAGATCCCATTTGGAAGGGCATGCCACTATGAAGTGTCCACTTTTGCCTCTGATTAGCAAACCTATACTCAAATGTGCTACTGAATTGTTGTACTGGAAGGTGAGGAAACGCATTGGATCTTATAAAGATTGTGGATGGATCTTATACAAGATTGCGGGTGGGTCTTCATCTTGGGCTTGGCCTCCCTATATGAGATCTAAGCCCTCTAGAGGGTTATAATGGCACTTTTAATATAAGCGTTGAGAGCCATGGTCCTCCACCATAGCAGAGAATTCATTGCCACGCCATGGGCTTCTTCAGCACCACATATTGCTTGCTCATGCCTTAGCCATATAGAGATGATGATGCACTTGGACCACGTTGCCCAGTTGGCCACACACTTGCACGTGACAATTGGTAGTTGATCCAGAGCCCAGAAGGGGTTTTGTCTCATTCGGAGAGACATGGGAGGGCTTGTATCATCATTCTAGCCCTTATTGATGGAGCATTGACATGTTTGATCTAGTTGGAGACCCATGAGACTATTCATTGTGCCCCTTAGCCACTTGGGAGCACCATTGATGTTTCGCTTGGAAACCAAGGGGCCACCCCCTTGGTCATAATTTTGAGAGCCCTCCTCTTCATCTTGGCACATAGAGGACACATCTTGTCCTTCCAACGACCCTTTTGCACCATTATTCTATCATTTTGCTCTCATTAGGAAGGCTTGTTGTGCACTTTTGATCTATTTTGTGGGCTTGTCACCAATAGGATTGTTATTTTGCACATTAAAGTTATTTTAGGGGGCTCATTAGGCTAATTAGACAAAATCAAACTCCTTGAGGCTCATATAAATAGAAGTAGAGCCTCAGTTGTAAATCATCATCACTTGACTTGGATTAGCTCTCTTGAAGAGACTTTCGCAATTTTTCTTGGTTGCCTATTGAAGATCTCTTGATGCATTTCAATATCTTTGGAGCTGAAATTTTCGTTCTCTTGGAGCCATCTTCTTGATCTTGAATTTGGATATATCTCTTGTTGTCTTGTAAGTAATCTTATGAAAGATTTTTGCATGAAAAATGTCTAATGTGTGGAAAATTTGTAACTAACTCTTTCCTTTTGTGCCCTAATTATTGAATATCATTGTAAAGAATTGTTAGATTGCAAATTTGTGCATGTTACTCATCGATAAGAAGTAGTTCAATGTTCCTAGTGAAATAGAACTCATTTTCTTTCCATGAAAGTCCATAAAACTTGGGTGGGTAAATGCTAGGAAGTGCTTGCTAGGGTATCATTTTCTAGCCTCCTTGAAGACAATTTTGGCCAAATTTCAAGGCACATAGACTCCATAGCCCAAGGACAAGACACTAGTCTAAGGAAATTTCGGTTATCACCCTTGTTCCTTTATCTTTTTCTCCTCCCAAAAATTTTGGCCTTTCACTTGGACAGCCTTGCTAGGGCATCATGCAAAATCTCTTAGGGAGTTGATCTTGCCATTCCGCTTGGACCAACTTCTGCGTTGTTGTCTCTCCTAGAGATCCTCAAAGTTTCACTTGATTTCAACAGTTCATTTGAGAGGTAGCTCGGACGTTGGAAGCCAATCTTGGACATCATAGTGAAAGGTTTCTTGAGGGTTGTCTCTTACTAAAGCTTGATCATTTTCAACCCTTTTCTTTGTCCTAACTTGATCTAGGATCTTCCTTGGAGGTTTCCCTTTCATGATAAATACTAAACCCTAGGTCTCATGTGCACCCAATCTAGGTCTCTCAATTTTAGCAACACTTTTCTTAGAACCAATGGCTTATTTAAGACAGCTTATTGACAGTTCCTACTTCCACTTTGGGTATCTTGATTCTACATATACCTAGCCTTATTGTAACATCTTAAATTCCTAGATCTTGATTCCTACCTTTAGGTCTTTCTTGGAGAGCCATTAAGCTTCATTGAAGCAAGAGATCCCTATATTGAGCCTCTCCTTTGAATGCGCCTTGGAAATCACATAACACTTAATTGTTGATCCTGCTACCATATTGATTTCCCTCATACTGGGACTTCTCCTATCAATGAAAGTCTGTAAAGAGCAAGGGACATCGATTGAGGTGACAGTAGGTCTTCGTTCCATTGTTGTCATTTTGTCTAGTAGTTGTCCCTTAGGTGCCCCTCCTAGGACCCCTGCTAGATTTTGTGGCAACAGGGCCTATTGGCAGCTCAAGATTTCCAATGTTGACACTAGCAGACTGAGCAGCAGGAGGTGAAAATTTCTCTTTGTTTGGTCAACTTTTGCTAACATTTATCTCAGATTGCACATCAAGTTGGAAGAATATGCATTGTTTGGGGTCATCCAATCTAAAACCTATAATTGTTGGTTTTGGGTAATCCAATTCAAAACGCATTCTAGTTAGTTTTGGATAATCCAATTCAAAATGCACATACAGATTCAAGGTGATCAACAATTTAATAACTCTATTGGAACTTCCGTATGAAAGAGGGGTGTCAAGGAGAAAACAAGCTTCAATGTTAATATAAATGTTTAAGATTGTGTTGAAATGACCAAGTAGCATGTAATAGAACATGAAATTAAAGGTAATTAGTATTAAGGCTAGCTAGGTGGTTAGACCACCTATCTGTCTTAGGGCACTATAAATGATGTAATCAATGGTAAGATAGGTGAGAGTGGCAATTGTGTAATGTTGGGCAGCCCACCTTGGGATTAGTGATATACTCGCTGCAGCATATTACCATATAACTGACAATTATTTGCTCCAAATTATTGTACTTATTTCCATCTGCATATGCTGTTATAAGATCCCACAAACACAGCTTGAAGGTTTGTCATATATTTATTATTTAACAGATTTGAAAAACAGCATACAAATCGTAAGCGGAAGAGCCCTTTGTTATCACTGGTATTCTTCAATTATTTAGCTTTCTTATCTATTAGATGGAATCCACAGGACCCCCAGATTAAAGTACAAAAGCAGAGTGAAAAATGTTTCATAATGGCATTGAGTTTCAACTTTTCCACCTTCATTCTTACTGAAAATAACAAAATATCAAATATTTCATATCTATTTTAGGGCATATTTCCCATTCTCTAGTTTGTGCTTTAGTCTCCATAAAATCTTATGTTTTAAGGCCTCCTGGCCAAAGATTCTACATGTGTACAAATGTTATAAAAAATACATTTCTGCATCATATGTTGTATGATATTAAGTGTTCCTCCAATACCCATTTCAGAGAAGGCTTCGGTTGTTACCAGGATGATCAAAATTATATTCTTGCACATGTTCCAATTCCTCTGGAGTTAAACCACGATAGAATGAGTCCTGTAATTTCCAATTAATAAAAAGACTATATTTAGAAGCAGATAGAAATATACCCTAGATCAAAAGCTTAAAATATAAATCACTGAAACTAAATACCTCGTTATTACAATCTAGAATACTATAACTTAAAAATGTGTTTTTTAATTATTATATTTTAAGCTCCCTCCCTTTTCTTCCATTTCAAGTCCCAGATAACCATACTAGTATAAAATTTGTCAGAAATACAACCCATTTCAGATTATAGATATGTTGCTAGTTTTATACAGCATCATTGGTTCCAAAATAACACCAAAACCCACAACTGAAATAGTTTGTCAAATTAATGATTTTGACCACAGTTTAACAATTCCGTGTTAATTTTGGGAAGAAAAGAAATACAAAGTTCAATCTCCATATGCTGGGAATTATGATGTTACAATCTGCATAACATATACTAAAATATTGATATAACTTATGTGTTGCAAGGTAATATCCTGAAATCCTAACAACTTTTGTTGAATGCTTCAAGGCCAATGATGCAGAGAACATAACCGGGATGTCGATATTTGTAGCATCAGAAGGTCTAATATATAGGCTAAGTGTCTAGCATGTAGGAAAGAGTCCTCCTTAGGTGCTTGTTTGAGAGGAGAACATATTATAATTCTTTTCATAAGTTTTAACTTAGGAGAAGCACGTTAATTAATTTATTGATTAACACTGGATGTTGGGCTAAAGTCTAAGGCTAAATAATTTAATTATTTAAGTGACTTAGATTCAATCTTCACCGTTGATCTAAGTGGCTTAGGATTTAATCCTACCTCTCTATGACTTTGGAGATTAGGGATTTGGCTTAATGACAAATTATAAAGGGAGCCTAAGGCAGAGGATGAAGACACAAGAGTGAGACATTGAGCAAGAGACTTGCATGAGTGACATTGCAGATTTGACAAAGACTGAAGAGAAAGAGAAAGTATGAGTAAGGGGTTTTAGGAAGGGAAATTAGAGGAGGCAAACAATCTGAGGAGGGAGGCCAAAATCTTGGAGGTTGAGTTTTTTGTGCATGGGATGTTTATGGAGCGAGGCCGAAAGTCCCAGCCATCTTTTGCATTTTATTCTTCTTTGTTTTTACTTGTGGCCATTATTTGCTTTTTCCTTTTCTTTTAGTTGCATCAACCTCTTAGGGAAAAGTTTCGAGCCCTACACAAGTATGAGGATGTATGGTGCCAATCCCAGAGAACTAATGGTCAGTTGAACCTGAAGAAGGGGGGTTGAATATGGGGCTCGTAATGTAAGATGGAAAGTGGTAAGTATGGAATAGGGAGAGATGGGACTACATTATCTCAATCAGAGTTTTCCAAGTAGTGCCCCTCCTATACCCATTGGGCTATTATGGGAGGTCCCACTAGACTAGGATGAAGGATTAACCCCCCATTTAAGGTGAGGGAACAAAATAACAGTCGAAACCCCTCTTCCTTCTAGGTTACCCAATGATCCAAGTCAAATGCCCAAAATACAAACAAACATAAGCACCCGAATGCAAAATGAATAAAGTACCTTTTGATCAGAAGCCCACTTTCCAACGTGCACTCTTGCCAAATGGCCAAGAAAACATATGACTAAAGCAGGTGGCGAAGATATGAATGGCACATCATCATCAACTACTAGTGGTTTTCGAGGGTTGATGGTTGTTGGTTGAAGAGATGGTAGGAGAAAAATATCTCCTATGCAGTCACCCACTTTTGGTGGGTAACAATACCATACATTCAGCAGAGATCCCTCGAGGGATGACTTGACTTCCTTCTAACACCTTCCAGAGGGTACTTTGCCACATTCAGAGAGAAAATATGACCTTGTGACCCCAACGTTGCCAATCTAAAGATGAGCATTGGGGCCTGAGAAACTTCTACATGACTCTACACCTCCTGATCTGCCTCCAGATGTTAAAATATCGATCTTGAGAGCCCTCCAGATGTTAAAATATCGATCTTGAGAGCTTGGGCATTGGACTATTTGATGATGTGCCGAGATGGACCCAGGATGCCCTCGATCTAGCCTTGACCTTGTTTGAAGGATGATGCCATGTTCTGGAGCCCAAATGAGGATGATTGTCACTGAAATCACTTGGGAGGGCCAGTACGTTCTTCCTTAGTGCCAATGATTGCCTTAAATGGTGTCATGTCACTCCTACATGCTTTGAAAGGGTGATGTAGGCCTCTTTATGGAGGATGCCATGGTGGAGGAGGTGCCTTATGGAGATGTATACATGCATTTTAAGGATTTCTTGGAGTGAGCAGCACCCTTTGACCATTTCATCACTTGCTTGATACATTATGGATCATTTTTCAAGGATGACATCATGGTGGAGAGCATTATTTCCCACACATGTTAGTTATTTTTGGCATTTTATTATGTTTTAGAGCTATCTCAAGGTCAGATTGTGACCTTTGACCTTGTTGAGCGCTCAACTAAACTTGTTTTAGGGATTTTGATTTTAAAACTAGTGAAATGAGACTTGGTTGCCCTCATACAAATAGTGGGGAGTCTCATTCACTTATTCATCATCATCATTCAGGACACTTCTCTCTCTTTGGAATTGTGCACTAGCTATTGTCCTCTTTTCTACTTTAACACAATGTAATTTTATGGACCAAATTGTCCTTTGGAGAAAAATTTTGCATAAGGACACCTCTTTGGGATTGAATGAAGAGACCCTTGTGAAATGTTGTAAATTTATGGTTGATTTTCATCCATTTTGCATGTTATATTACATGAATTATAGTTTTCATGTGTGCCATGTTAGATTGGAATATTTTTCTTGAAATATTGATTCTTCATAGTATGTAAAATTCCTTTCCTCGAAACCCTCAGGAGAACTTTGATATATGCCTCTTAATGTAGAATCTCTCATTTAAGGAGGTCACTAGGGTTTCTAAGCAGAGATTCTTATTCTCTAACACTCTTCATGAAGGCCTTCTTCATAGATTTTTCCTTGAAAGACTCCATTTCCCAATTGGATCAAAGCATTAGTCTAGTAGGTGTTGATTAAGCCCTCCTTTTCTCTATTTTCTCTCTCGTTCCTCTAATTTCTAAGTGTCTACAGTTAGGGCTAGGGTTAAGGTTAGGGTTTTCTTGAAACTATATTTAATAGGAATTTTGTTTGGATGCACCATTACCCTCTTGATAGGGATTGCATTTAATAATTTGAATAAATCAAAATCTACCATTAATTTCATGGTAAATCTATAATTAGGGCTGATTTTATCTCATTTATTGTTGTTTTATGTTTGTTTCAGCCTGTTGACCACTACATGTCAACTACCCATAGCAGTACACCCCCTTTTTCGCAAAAGGGATAGCGCTTGATCGACGTGTCCGTGCCATTCGACTGTCATCATTAGGCCGGTCATGTTATATTGTAAACCCAGTCTGCATGTGTAAATTGTAAATAATCTTGGCAGATCTGAGTCATGTATGTAAATTTCCTAGGCAAACCTAATTTTCTAGTGATAATCTACGTTCCGGAAGGCTTTTTGTCTCACCGATCCATGATTGACAGAGTTTTCCTTCAGCGTAACCCCAGAGCCGGAATGGATTTTGTCATTAGAGTCTTAGGGGAATCCTAGTGTGCTTCGAGTCTATGTAAAAGTAATTTGGAAATAATTCTAACTATTTGGTTAGGTTATTACAAGTTGCTTGATCTGCTAGATTATGTTTGTGTCACAGAACCGGGTGGTTTATGAGGGTCTATGTCAAACGGGTTTCCCCCTTGAGATGTGAAATTGTAAAAGTCATGATGTAAAGTGTCTTGAGGGTTAGAAAATGTTTTATCCCCTCATAAAGTCCTAAGTCCTCAGTCGTAGGTGATTTTTCCAAAGGGCTAAGTTCGAGGATCCAACAATAAAATTCTAAAAAAAAATAAAAATAATTAAAAAATAAAATAAAATAACAGTAAATCAAAGTTTTGAGGAAATAAATGCAAAGTTTTAATTTTTTAATATATTAAAATGCATTTAAAATTTCGACGGATGAGATTAAAAGGGATTTTGATCCTCATCGACGGTCGAAATTAGTTTGACATGGATCACTCGAACTAGCCGTTGGGGAATTTTCCTATAAATAGCATGTCAGGGGTCATTTGAGATCAGATTGGATCTTAGAGTCTGGTGCTAAAGAAAGCTCTCTTGTAGTCATTTTTTGTGAAATAAAGAAAGACTTTGGGGTTGAAAATCTTCCTGGTCTTACTCTTTTGGAAATGTTGTAAGATGTTTTATTTTTCTGCATAATTTTATTTTCAGCCATTTATGATAGCTTGATGAAGATTGATTTAGGCACAGGTATCTTGTCTGATCTCTGGGGTTTGAATGATAGTTTAATTTCTGAAACATAATGCTAGGTATCTCCATTTGATCTGAATTTCACTATTGTTTTCTCCCTCTATGTTAATGGTTGATTTTAAGTTGTGCAAGAAATCCTCTTTTTTTATATTACCGGGCGTTCGGGAAAGTTCTCGGCTGAACCAGCCAACTCCCGGATTGCGTTTTCTGAAAAAGCCCAGCCAATTTTGATCACGGGCTTATCATTGGAAAAAAAAATTATGAATGCATGAAGGGTTTTCTGAAGCATCTCACATTAAATTTAAATTCTGAAAATATTTTTGTGGCATAATGATAAATCTGGCTACCTAGAGCCTTTAATTTGTAATTACTGTAATTATTTAGCTGATTTTCAAGGTTTTTAGTTTCATCTTTGCACATATTGTTTCTAGGTATTCTGTTTTGCTATTGTAGATTGCAAGACTGAAGAGGAGATTTTTGTTTGAAGCTAGATCTAGGCCCTGGAGGGTAAGATCTGGCCTCAGCATCATTTTTGCAAGGATATTCTTCAAAAATTTCTCAGGTTTTCTGAAGAAATTCGAGGGTTTTTCCAGGCTATCTGTTTGCTGCCTGGGATTTCATTTTGACAGAAATTTTCGAAATTCTTTTATGTTTTGGCATCTTGGGGTTTCATTGTGGTTTCATTGTTGTTACATAGAAATTTCGAAATTTTTTTTAGGGAGTTGCGGCCTTGATTTGCGTCCTTTGCTCCAGCTTCTTCATCGCCTGCCATCTCCTTTCTGTCCCTACGCAAGTGTTCAAAGCTTCTTCGCTACAAATCCCGTCCCCGCTTTCACGCTGTCCGCTTGTCCTCGATCCCTGTTCATTGCTCCATACATTGCCTACGCACCACCTGCGTCTAATCCCTTTCCTTCTCTCGTTCCTGCCCGCAGCTCCCTTCCCTTCATCGTTGTTCCATCCCACTCCATTTCAGTATTAACTCTCCCACTGCCCACGTTGTTGCGGCTTCATCACAGCTCCACGTTGCCTCGCCAAGCCCTCACGCAGACATTTTCTCTTCCATTTCTCTCCTCTCCTCACGCTGTCAGCCTCAACGTATTTCTACTATCCTTCATGACCTGCGTTCTTCACTCAGCTCCGGCACCCTCATCCGCTGCAAATAGTTGTCCATTTTCGCAGCCTCCTCTTTCTCCCATCGCACCTGCGATCATATCAAGCAGTAAAAAAACAAAAAAAATCAATTTTTGGTAAGTCATATGAGTAAAGGTTTAGCGTAGGCAGTTTTAGTTTTAGTTTTAGTTTCATTTTTAGTTTAGATAGCTTTGTTTACATTTTAATTTAAATCTTTATGTTGTGTGTTATAACATATATTAAAATAAAAAACAAAATTCGTTGTTTTATTTTCTTTATTGTTATTTATGTAGTATAGTTAGGAGTTAGGGTTTAGATGTTAATTTTCATTTTGTTTATTTAGGTTATATGTATATTTAACTTAGGATTTTATATGAGAAATTAAAAAATTTCATAAAAACAAAAAAGTTAAAAGGGGTTAGTTTTTTAGGATTTATTTAGATTTAAATTTAGATTTAATTTTTAAATTTTGATTTCTAAAAAATATCAAAAAATCATAAAAATTAAAAAAGGCATAAAAGATTTTCTTTAGTTTTCTTTTATTTAGTTTTAGAATTATTTGATTTTTTTTTAAGTTAGTTTTTAGTTTTAGTTTATTTTCTTTTTCATTTAAGTTTAGTTTAGTGTAAATAATTTTCGGTTTCATTTACTTTAATTTTTGCTTTGTTTTGTTTTATTTAAAAAATATAAAAATATTTAAAAATTAAAAAAAAAAAAAAAAATTGAAAAAGCTTAGCTAAAAATTGAAAAATCATTTTGGTGTCCTTTTGTGGTATGTATGTTCCATTTTTCTATAGCTAAATGCACTTAGATGTTTATTTAAAGTCGGCTATATGAAAGTGGTAGCTGGTCAGCATTTAAATTTTATGATCATTTGATTTTTCTTGAAGTTTAATTGTTGGATCATTATTAAAGCGTTGAGTTTATTGAACATCTTGCATCGCTTGGGTTATTTGATGATAAATGATTGTTCTATATGGTTTATATTTCTGCAACATTTAATAAATAATCATTTAATCATTAACTCCATAAGGCACTGGTACATTAATTCCTAAAATCAATCAAGTACTGGTATCGCCTTGTTGTGTCCCCCAACCCAACTGGTCTATAGTTGGTCTTCCTTCATCCCATAGGGTCTACCGCCCTTAGCCTCGGGAGACGGCTTAAACGGAGAGATCAGGGATTAGAGTGACAGCCCCCGGTCTGAGCATTGTTGTGACAATCTGTGCGACAATATTTTTTTGGCGTCGTTGTCAGGTATAGAGTTTTTTCTGTCCTTGGTTTATTCGACATTCATCATTCTTTCTTCTTTCCCATCTCTCATTTGAGCTGGCAAAGTCAACATTTTTTGGCATCATCTCATCTTTTCTGCCATTCATTAGCCTGTCAAACGGCCAACATTTTTTTTGGCATCATTTGGATCTTTTCATCGCCTTATCTTTTGTCATATCAGCGACTACTCTTCAGTTCATTTCTTGTTTGGGTGGCGACTCCATTTCTTTTATTTTTTCCCAAACAAGAAGCCTCCCTCATATCTGCTTGTTGGTTTCTTTATGGATCCTAGAATAATTCATTGTTCAAGTGGCGACTCCACTTCTTTCATCTCTTGATTTTCTTGAGCAGAGATCTCTTTCTATCATCCATTTGGTCCCTCGTTATTCAGCATGGATTATTCGTTTAACCATGTCATTTTACTGATGATCTCCATGATGTTCCAGAAGTGGCCATTTCTAAATTACCTTTGTTCTCAGGTGGTGATTCAGTTGCTGTTAAAAAGCATCTAGGCAGGTTTACTCGTATAATGATCATGTATTGTAGATCTCCTCAGTATAATCATGAAGATGTCAAAATGCATCTATTTGTCCTTTCTTTAGAGGATGATGCTTTGAATTGGTTTAATAATTGTCCTGAAGATTCTTTCACTTCTTTACAAGACATTGTCGATGCTTTTAAAGATAGATATGGTTATCAAGATAGCTCGCCTTGTGCCCCTAAAATTGTGGAACAGAATGAAAGTAATCTTATGAAAGGTCTAGCTGTCGATGAAAGATTTCAAGACAATTCTTCATATTAGAATGTGCCATCCACCTGTACCATTGTAAATCAAATCCATGATAGTAGAAAAGTAGGGACAAACTGTAAAAACAGTGTTGACAATGGAAAGGAAGATCAGAAGCAAATTATACAAGAACTAATGCGGCTGGTAAAAAATATGGAGATCAATCAAACTAATTACGCCAATGATGTGAGAACTTTATGCACCCACCTGGAAAACGTAATAAGGAGATGGAGATCATGAAAATTAAACACTCTGATTACATAACCGACATGCAAAATCAACATGCTAAGGAAATTGAGGCCATGAAAACTAATCATGACACAAATTAGTTTTATGCAAAGCAAGTTATCAAGCTTAGAGGAAAATATGACGACCATGCAAGCAAATCATAAGAAAGAGATAAACTCTATGCAGCATTGCTTGATGACCATAAAGGAAAAGGACGATAAAGTAATAAAAAATATGGAAGCTAATCAGATATGTCTTCAGAATAAGTTATTGACCATGGAAGAAGACCATGCCAGGGAAATTAGTGCTATGAAGGTTGAACACTCTAGTCAGATAGATGCCATTAAAATACAGGTTCAAAAATTTCAACAATGGTCAAAGGATGAAAGAAACTAGGGAAAGTCAATAGATCAGGAGCCTCCTTATCTGTTGCAACAAGCTCCATCTTATTATGAGGTCCTTTGTTCCATTGAAAAGTGGATAATTGAAGGTGACCTGGATAAAAGGGAAATTAATAATAAGTTTGATGCTCACACGATTAATCCACCGGTCATAGAAGATCAAGTTATAACTCATGGCACCTGTGAGACTGATCCATCATCCTTGACAGGGCAGATGCAGAATGAAGAAAGACATGTCACGCATATCTTACCTACTTCATCTGAGAGCTTTGAAGCAGAAAGTTCCACGTTATCAGTGATACAGCCTGCCACGAAGAAACACGCAAGAAAAAGAAAATGAGAAAAAGATTTTATGCATCAGACAGTCATGAACAGCTTGATTTTCGGATAGGGAAAAGTCCTACCGTATGCAGAATTGGACATGGCACATCCGATAAGCAGCCGACAGATTTGCCTAAAAGCAGGCAAATGCTCAGTATACACTATATTGAACACATTTGATGCCATGGGGAATCCTCTATATTTCTAACCCTACTCCTTGTTTTTTCAGCATTTTCATTTCTATTTTAGGATCAGGTTTACTTTTCCAGATAGTTAATAAATGAAGAGCTTATATCTTTCATGTGCTTAATGTTATATGATGATTTTTGAATGGACACTACTTATTTTTGTTGTGTCTTGCGTCGATGCAGATTCTGGATTCTCACATTCCTACAGTGCAGCAACGTGTCCCCAAGTAGAGCCAGATGTTGACCACTACGTGTCGACTACCCATAGCAGTACACCCCCTTTTTCGCAAAAGGGATAGCGCTTGATCGACGTGTCCGTGCCATTCGACTGTCATCATCAGCCCAATCATGTTATATTGTAAACCCAGTCTGCAGGTGTAAATTGTAAATAATCTTGGCAGATCTTAGTCATGTATGTAAATTGCCTAGGCAAACCTAGTTTTCTAGTGATAATCTACATTCCGGAAGGTTTTTTGTCTCACCGATCCATGATTGGCAGAGTTTTCCTTCAACCTAACCCCAAAGCCGGAATGGATTTTGTCATTAGAGTCTTAGGGGAATCCTAGTGTGCTTCGAGTCTACGTAAAAGTAATTTGGAAATAATTCTAACTATTTGGTTAGGTTATTAAAAGTTGTTTGATTTGCTAGATTAGGTTTGTGTCGCAGAACTGGGTGGTTTATGAGGGTCTATGTCAAATGAGTTTTCCCCCTTGAGATGTAAAATTGTAAAAGTCATGATGTAAAGTGTCTTAAGGGTTAGAAAATGTTTTATCCCCTCATAAAGTCCTAAGTCCTAGGTCCTAGGTGATTTTTCCAAAGGGCTAAGTTCGAGTATCCAACAATAAAAATTAAAAAATAAATAAAATAATTAAAAAATAAAATAATAATAATAATAAATCAAAGTTTTGAGGAAATAAATGCAAAGTTTCAATTTTTTGATATATTAAAATGCATTTAAAATTTCGACGGATGAGATTAAAAGGGATTTTGATCCTCATCGACGGTCGAGATTAGTTTGACATGGATCACTCAAACTAGTTGTTGGGAAATTTTCCTTTAAATAGGGTGTCAGGGGTCATTTGAGATCAGATTGGACCTTAGAGTCTGGTGCTAAAGAAAGCTCCCTTGTAGTCATTTTTTGTGCAATAAAGAAAGACTTTGGGGTTGAAAATCTTGTTGGTGTTACTTTTCTGGAAATGTTGTAAGATGTTTTATTTTTCTGCATAATTTTATTTTCAGCCATTGATGATAGCTGATGAAGATTGATTTAGGCACAGGTATCTTGTCTGATCTCTGGGGTTTGAATGATAGTTTAATTTCTGAAACATAATGCCAGGTATCTCCATTTGATCTGAATTTCACTGTTGTTTTCTCCCTCTATGTTAATGGTTGATTTTAAGCTGTGCAGGAAATCCTCTTTTTTTAGATTACCGGGCATTCGGGGAAGTTCTCGGCTGAACCAGCCAACTCCTGGATTGCATTTCTAAAAGAGCCCAGCGAGTTTTGATCCCGGGCTTATCATTTGAAAAAAAAATTATGAATGCATGAAGGGTTTTCTAAAGCATCTCACATTAAATTTAAATTATGAAAATATTTATGTGGCATAATGATAAATCTGGCTACCTAGAGCCTTTAATTTGTAATTACTATAATTATTTAGCTAATTTTCAGGGTTTTTAGTTTCATCTTTGCACATATTGTTTCTGGGTATTCTGTTTTGCTATCGCAGATTGCAGGACTGAAGAGGAGATTTTTGTTTGAAGCCAGATCTAGGCCCTGGAGGGTAAGATCTGGCCTCAGCGTGATTTTTGCAGGGATATTCTTCAAAAAATTCTCAGGTTTTCTGAAGAAATTCGAGGGTTTTTCCAAGCTCTCTGTCTGATGCCTGGGATTTCATTTTGACAAAATTTTCGAAGTTTTTTTTATGTTGTCGCATCCTAGGGTTTCATTGTGGTTTCATTGCTGTTACAGAGAAATTTCGAAATTTTTTTTAGGGGGTTACGGCCTTGCCTTGCATCCTCTGCTCCAGCTTCTTCATCGCTTGCCATCTCTACGCCATCTCCTTTCTGTCCCTACGCAGGTGTTCAAAGCTTCTTCGCTGCAAATCTCGTCCCTGCTTTCACACTGTCCGCTTGTCCTCAATCCCTGTTCGCTGCACATACATTGCCTATGCACCACCTGCGTCTAATCCCTTTCCTTCTCTCATTCCTGCCCGCAGCTCCCTTCCCTTCATCGCTGTTACATCCCAATCCATTTCAATATTAACTCTCCTCGTTGCCCACGTTGCTACAGCTTCATCGCAGCTCCACGCTGCCTCGCCAAGCCCTCACGCAGACATTTTCTCTGCCATTTCTCTCCTCTCCTCACGCTGCCAACCTCAACGTATTTCTGCTATCCTTCATGACCTGCGTTCTTCCCTCAGCTCCAGCACCCTCATCCGTTATAAATCGTTGTCCATTTTCGCAACCTCCTATTTCTCCCGTCGCACCTGCAAACATATCAAGCAGTAAAAAAAACAAAAAAAATCGATTTTTGGTAAGTCGTATGAGCAAAGGTTTAGCGTAGGTGGTTTTAGTTTTAGTTTTAGTTTCATTTTTAGTTTAGATAGCTTTGTTTAGATTTTAGTTTAAATATTTATGTTGTGTGTTATAACATATATTAAAATTTAAAAAAAAAACAAAAACAAAAACAAAATTCATTGTTTTATTTTCTTTATTGTTGTTTATGTAGTATAGTTAGGAGTTAGGGTTTAGATGTTAATTTTCATTTTGTTTATTTAGGTTATATGTATATTTAACTTAGGATTTTATATGAAAAATTAAAAAATTTCATAAAAACAAAAGTTAAAAAGGGTTAGTTTTTTAGGATTTATTTAGATTTAAATTTAGATTTAATTTTTAAAGTTTGATTTTTAAAAAATATCAAAAAAATCATAAAAATTAAAAATTAAAAAAGGCATAAAAAAATTTCTTTAGTTTTCATTTATTTAGTTTTAGAATTAAATTTTAGATTTAGATCAGTTTAATATTTGATTTTTTTTTAAGTTAGTTTTTAGTTTTAGTTAATTTTCTTTTTCATTTAAGTTTAGTTTAGTGTAAATAATTTTAGGTTTCATTTACTTTAATTTTTACTTTGTTTTGTTTTATTTGAAAAATATAAAAATTAAAAAAAAATTGAAAAAGCTTAGCTAAAAATTGAAAAATCATTTTGGTGTCTTTTTGTGGTATTTATGTTCCATTTTTCTATAACTAAATGCACTTAGATGTTTATTTAAAGTTGGCTATATGAAAGTGGTAGCTGGTCAACATTTAAATTTTATGATCATTTGATTTTTCTTGAAGTTTAATTGTTGGATCATTATTAAAGCGTTGAGTTTATTGAACATCTTGCATCTCTTGGATTATTTGATGATAAATGATTGTTCTATATGGTTTATATTTCTGCAACATTTAATAAATAATCATTTAATCATTAACTCCATAAGGCACTAGTACATTAATTCCTAAAATAAATCAAGTACTGGTATCACCTTGTTGTGTCTCCCAACCCAACTGGTCCACAGTTGGTCTTCCTTCATCCCATAGGGTCTACCCCACTTAGCCTCGGGAGACTACTTCAACGGAGAGATCGGGGATTAGAGTGACAGCCCCCGATCTGAGCGTTGTCGTGACAATCTATGCGACAACACAGCCATAAAAACTCATTTCCCTATCCTAAAACTTAATTACCTAATTTATGCTTAAAATGTTATTTCTTCTAGTTTTTATATGACATTGCATGCCATATTATTGAATGTCCTCTCAAACCCTAACTTATAACAGCTCACTAATATACGTAAAAGGTCTTAGGAAAGTGTACTTGGAATTTGATAAATCTTATCTTAGCCTTTCTAGGCTTCCTCAATATCTATCCTCCAATCATTAGACCTTGCATCACCATTAAGCCTTTCTTTATTAAATATCATTAGGTGATCTTTATTGGGAAGCCTTCCTTGTGGATTCAATTCACCACTAAATAGTTGGAGAGAAGTTGTTAATTTTTGTAGCATCAGATGTGTTCTAGCCACGAAATGTGGTGGAGAGGCTAAACTACACGAATTCTCCAAAACCCAGAAATCATTTCTGGAAATTCCACCTAGAAGTGTCTCAATTAGATTATTAGTCGTTTTTTAAATATTTCCAAAGTCTAAACTTAGGGAATATGATTAATTAATTAGTATTGATTGAGATAAGGTGAGAATCATCTAGAAACTCACATGGATCGACGAGGAATTAATCTAGGCCATCAATTATGTTTTAATATCGGTCGTTGGTGCTCCTGCCGCAGATTACCTAGCCAGGCAATACGAATTGCTTCGGAAATTTGATTTTCAGTTGTAGGTGGCAGAAAAAGATAGATTTCCCGAGATTAGTGATTCCAGCAGGCAGAGGGAGCAGCAGCAAAATTATTTTCGGGAGCAGATTACAAATTTGTGGTGCAGAGGATTTTGCAGTAGTTTGCAGTAGCAAAATCAGTGTCGGGAGGAAGAGGAATAGCACATAGTATGGCCATGGATCGATTTGATACTCAAGAAACTTCAGAGTTGCCTTCCAAATTGGAGGATGAATTTGCTTGCTTATCAAGCTCAGCTTCACAGGGTGTCTAGTATATATACAATGGAGCGTCGTCTCATATGACAGGGGTTAGACAATATTTCTCTTGCTACAAGAAGGAGCAAATGGACTTCCAGTAGGGAAAGGTACCATCGATTTTCAAAGGGAGTTAGGAGCAACCATCAGTGCTACAAATGTATTGCATGTGCCAGGATTGGGTATGAACTTGATTTTAGTTACTAGTATCTCAGTTACAGGATAAGGGATATGATATCCACTTTGTAGGGAAGAAAGTGTTTGTTAAACACTCAAGCTGGAAGAAGGTAAGACAAATTGGAGTCTAAAGCAACAGATTGTACAGGTTGCAGCTCGACTCTCCAATGGCACTAATAAGCAGTGACAATAGCAGTGGGAAGGAACTAAATGAGTTATGGCATAGGAGAATGGGACATCTACACCATGGAGCACTCAAGATGCTCAAGGAAATAGTAACAGGGGTTCCAGAACTTGGCATGAACACGATGATGTGTGTAGAGGATGTGTACTTGGGAAGTATGCTAAGGCAGCATTCCCAAGAAGTGACAGCAAAGCAAATGGCGTGTTAGGACTTATACATTCAGACACTTGTGGCCCAATGTCCACTAGAGTTCTCAGTGGTGTATAATACTTTGTCACCTTTATTGATGACCATTCCAGGAAAACTTGGATCTACTTCTTGAAGACCCAAGGTGAGGTCTTTGATCGTTTTATAGAGTTTAAGGCTCTCGTGGAGAATGTGACAGGGGAGAAGATAAAGGTGCTTTGCTCAGATAATGGTGGAGAATATATTGATAAATATTTCACATATTTTTGTGCGAAAGAAGGCATCAAAAGGGAATGGACAGGCTCGTATAATCCACAGCAGAATGGGGTAGCAGAGCAGAAAAATAGAACGATAGTTGGGGCTGCAAAGGCAATGTTATATGACCAGGATTTGCCCAAGTTTCTATGGGCAAAGACATGTAACACGGCAGTCAGAACAAGACTCCTCATAGAGCATTGGGGAAGAAAACACCAAAAGGAGTCTTCACATGGAAGAAACCAGAGGTTAGTCACTTCAGAATTTTTGGCGGCATTGCTTACTGCCATGTGCCAGATGAGAAGCGCGCCAAATTGGATCAGATTGCAGAGAAGGAGTTTCTCGTTGGGTATAGCGAGACCTCCAAGGCATACAGGATCTACATTCCTAGCAATAGGAAGATTGTGGTGAAACGGGACATAAAGTTCATGGAAGATCGAGCTTTTAAGAGATCTCGTGAGATGCCTACAGGTGATCACAATCAGCCAATTGAAGCTCCATTGGTCCAGCCACAGGGGCAGCCAGTGGGACAGTCACCGGATCCAGTACAATGACCAGTACTAGCATTTCCTCATGAGTAGGGAATCTAGTGAGATCTCAGGTGACCAAGCTGTAGGAGAAGGATGAGGAGGAGCTGGTAGAGCCTCCCACTACTAGTGATCGAGCAAGCAAAGAGGTTTGTTAGACATGGAGAGGTGCCGAGGAGTTCGTTGGAGTTCCTAGGACGAACAAGATAGAGTGCAGACAACCTGATAGATATCAGGCATTGGTAGCTTAGGTTGCAGAAACTTCCATCTTTCAGGAAGCTGCAAAACATCAGGTGTGGGTAGAAGCCATGGTAGAAGAATAAAGCTTTATCATGACGAATGATGTTTGAGAGGTGGTGTCGAGGCCTGAGGACAGGTCAGTTGTAAAAGAAGGGAGAAAATGCGAAATGTGAAATAAGAAGGGAGATATCAAACAGGTTAGTGGCAACTACAACAACTCCAAATGATATATACACCCTATATGAAATTGGAAAGGAAGGTTGTTTCTTGGCAAAGGAGGAGTGAAAGTTTGCTTTGGCACAGGAGAATAGGTCACATAAACTTCGATAATTTGGTAAAGATCAACAAAAAGAAAGTTGTGAGAGAGATGCCAAAAATGTCAAAACCAACAAGTACTATGTATAAGCACTGCAGGCATGGAAAACAAACAAGGCTTGAGTTCAGGACCAAGGAACACTCCACATCAAAACCATTAGAGTTAATACACACTTATCTATGTGGACCAATGAGAAGTAAAGGATTGGATGTTGAACAATACTTCATGCTAATGATCGATGATTACACCCGAATGACGGCAACAAGTTTTCTGAAGAAAAAGTTTGTGGCATTTGAATGTTTCAGAATTTACAAAGAGATGGTTGAAAACGAAACTGATTAGAAGATCAAGTGTTTAAGATCATATAATGGAGAAGAATTCACATCCAAAGAATTCCAACACTTCTATGAAGAACAAGGAATAAAAAGACAATTCTCGGCAATCGAGACACCACAAAAAAATGGAATCGTTGAAAGAAAGAATAGAACGATGGAAGAAATGGCTAGAATCATGTTGAATGATTCAAAATTAAGCAATGTCTTTTAGGTTCAAGCAGTGGAAACAACTATGCACATTCAAAACAGAGGAATGCTTAGAAGAAACTATGACAAGACCTAATATGAATTATGGAAAGGTAGACTGACAAACATTAAGCATTTCAAAATCTTCGGAAGCAAATGCTACATAAAGAGGGAAGACAAGAAGCTCAAAAAATTTTACTCTCGGGAAGATGAAGGTATATTTGTTGGGTATGTTACCGCTCAAACTAGCAGGGGACCTAAGGGTAATCCCTAACGGCCAAATGCGAGGCCAAGGGCAATAAATGGAGTCTTATCCCACTCTCACCTCAGCTAAGGTTCCCTTATATTTACAGACTTTCACCGATGTGAGGAGACCTGGTATGTGTAGAGTCACTAATGAAGGATAAGTCAATGGATGTCAGTGACCCGAAACACCCTTTCCCAAAACTTGAAGGATAAAGATTGCTTGCTTTGTAAGCAAGGTACTAGGTAATCTAGGGAAAGGAATAGAGGATTTCAGGGTTATGTTTACGAGATAAGACGTGTGAAGGAGTTTCCCAATCCCTGAAATCTTTGTTAGAATTCGTATCCCGGATGATTCTTGAAGAATGGTCTTTCAAAGGAGTGGGACCACACGAGGCCAAGTAGACCTAGTCTAGGGTATGAGGAAGGAATGTAGCAACCAATGATATTCTTACCCAATACAAGGTGGAGAGAGGATCAAAGAAAATACAATTACTCAAAGATGTTGGTTTGACCCTAGGAAGTGTTAGCATTCAAGATGGCAGGGAAAGTTTTGGTCTCGGAGCTAGGGCTTGGCTTTTCTCCCATTTCCACCCTTGGAATGTCTTCGAATTTGGAGGAGGGCTAGAGGAAAGGCCAGTGCAAGAGACCCTACGAGATTGAAATTTTTATGTGGCTAGCTTGTCGGGAAATTGATGCCTTAGGCACCCCAATGTGGCTAGACTTGGGAGAAGGTGAAAGAATGAGAGTTTTGGTCACCACCCTTGGTAGATGAGTACCTTAATCCTTGGGAGAATGGAATCTATGTTGATTATGAGTAAGATTTCTTGGTTCCCAGTCAAGAGGCATCAAAATTACTTCACAAGCCCTCTAGGTCAAGTGAAAGCAATCTTGCAACCTTTATACTTCAAATGCACAAGAGGAATGGCTTATCAAGGTCAAATTTTACCCCTAGGAGATTTCGCTCACACATGGCCCATACATGGAGAGAATGCTATAATAGAGACAATTCCACAATATTAAGCAATAATTGCATGCAACAATTAGCCCTAAAACAACGAAAATCCCAATCCAGCATATATGACAAAAAGTAACAAGAATAACATCAAAATTTCGTACTTACATGCAGTAGAGTATATCCAACCATTCACAAATGACAATAGAGAAGCTCTAAGAGAAGATAGACTAGCAACCATACATTAAAATTCATCCATAAAAGCTTCAATTCATCCACTAGAAAAAGTGTGAAATTCGCTAAGGAAGAGAGAGATCCAATCCAAAGTGATGATGAGAAATGATCTCACCTCACTTGTATTTATACACATCTTAGGAGTTCAAATTAGCCTCCTTGGCCTACATAAGCCCCAAAAATAAAATAATGTGTTAATAATACAAGTTTTGGTGACAAGCCCACCAAACTAGCTCATAAATGAAAAAAATAAGTCTCTCAAGAGGTCAAATAATAGTCTACGCATGTCATAGGGCCCTCTAAGAGGCCTGATGAGGTCCATGGGTGCCAAAATGAAGAATAGGTCCCTCAAAAGCAGTGGACAAGGGGTTGGCCCCTTGTAATAACCTGTGGTGCTCCAAATGACATGTGGGGAGCACACAAGTCTCCTCATGGGTCTCCAAACAAATCGAAGATGCCTGTGGGTCACCTGCAAGGGGTAGGATGATAGTGTAGGTGATGCCACATCATCGTATAAGTCCTGAATCATCTGCCAAGTGTATGGTGTAGATCTGGGGCCAATTGGGCATGATAGATGAGGTGCATCCTCCTTTAAGTGAACCACGAGCAATCTCTGAATGGCTATGGAGATCCATGGAGTGCAATCTGCTATTGTGGAGGCCCATGGCTCTCAACGCTCACCCTACATGTGCCAATGTAGCCCTCTAAAGGATTTAGGCCCCGTATAGGGAGACCAAACCCAAATGGAAACCATCTGCAATCTTGCATAAGATCCAATGTGTCCCCTAGCCTTCCAGTACAACAAGACATTAGAGAAATCGAGTAAATGATCTTACCTAATCATGGACCACAGGTGGTGACTTCATAATGGCCCGCCCTTCCATAATGGGCTTCGGCGTGTACCAATGTCTCCTAAACTCCAAATGGGGTTAACCAAGTGCCCTATTAGGTGGTTTCTACCTGTAAAGGGGATAATATAGTCAAGGTACATCCGTCAAAAGGTGGTGACATGTGACAGATAGGTGAATGAAGTAGGGGATGACAAGCGACAACCCTAAGTCACATGCTAGGGTATAAGGGTAGCTAATAAGAGGGAAGTCCACACTTGGGTTTATAATGTTTAGGAGGGAGAAATCATGGTGCATGAGGTGCCTCGGCCTTGGTTTTTCCACCGTTCTTTATATGCATTTTGCCTTTTTATGATTTTCTTTGATTAACTGCTCGGGGCTCAAGGGGTTAGAGCATGATGTATAATATATAGCAGTGAATTCCCCCCTTTAAGGTGGGGCGGTTCATCACCCATCAAGGCTTGGGACAATCATGGGTTCCTATATGATGAAGAAGGCTCATACAACCTGTACGAACTAGGGTGATGGCCACGATGATGGGGTAGAGCTCATGTATTGGCTTTTTACCACATGCTAAATGTTTTTGTCCCAGCCATCTTTTTCATTTTGTGGTACTTTTCTTGTTGAATGTGCCCATATATGCTTTTAACTTTTTTTTCAGCTGCATAAACCTCTGGGCTTCATTCTAGGTCATGACCCAAGGTGTGGGCAAGGGGAAGGGTGAGCTAACCCTATGTGCACCCGATGAAGGGATGTGGACCCAGGTGGCATAAATGATGGATGGGGTAATAATGAATGGCAAGGGGGCAATATAAGTGGATAAGGGAGAGGGACCACGCAACCAAAATCGAGATTTCCCATGAAATACCATCCCTAAAACCAAATGGTCAGTCAAAGAAATCCCATGGGACTAGAATCCAAGGTTAATTCCTAAAAGGGGTCTAGGGTATAGGAGCACAGACCTAGCCCATCCTTTCCGCTGAAACCACCCTATTAATCCATGCCCAGAAGTGTCCATGATAAGCAAACTACAATACTCAATTTCAAAATGACAAGGCATATCTTTAGATTCGAGAGGCCTACCTTCAAACATACCATCATGGCAGATGGGTGAGGGACCACATGGTTGGCTCGGGTGGCAGAGAAATCGCATAATGAGCTAGTTGATAGCTGCAAGGGTTTGTTGGCTGTCGCTTGAGGACCATCTTGGAGAAAAAATTTCTCCTAGGGATATTACCCACAAAACGGTGCGTAACATTTCGCTCAAACTGGGACGTGATCTCTCGAAGAAGTGGGCGTAGCTACTCGGGCAGGAGGTCACGAGAACTCCAGCAATCTCTTGGTTACTATAGACCTATCACCTGCACATATAATAGATGGAAGAACACGAGGCAGCATGTTTTCGCGACATCTCATGATTGCACATGCTATATGTTAGGCCATAAAACCAACAGAAAATAAAATATGCAAATATGCATCTATCTACCATGAGAAATATCATATGATGTTAGTTTTAACACGAAAATCAACATGTAATGCATCCTACGTTAACATGCATATAGTAAGGCTGATACTAAGTGTAATCATAACGCTAGTGCAACCAACATATCATCACATCAATATACATATGCTTGTCAGTATGATTACTCATGCAACAACTCCTGAGTCGAATGTGGACATAGTCACATGGCGGACGAAGCAGGTGTGAGGCAAGAAAATATGATCTCCATTCGAGGTAAAGGAAAGTCCTAGGAGAAAGAGAATAGGTCAATCTAGAGGTCCTGGGCTCTCCTTCTAGGTACACAATGGTGGAATGAATGATCACTCTCAGGATCTCCTCATCAAACCATATTTGTAATATCATGCTTTGAAGATGTCACACAGTTGTGATGAGAGGGGAACGAAGGGTGAGAGAAAGAAGAAGGGCAACAAATAGGTTGCTCACTGTGATGGTCACATCAGAGAGGAGAGGTCGCTGAGTGACCATAATCCTGAGGGTGGGTCAAAGGGGATAAAGTATATTTAAAGAAGGGTTCTTTCTTGAAACCATATTCAGAAAGGGGAAAAGGGGCATGGTCACTAGAGGTTATGCCAAAAGGGATGAGAGACTTACTTGAGGAAGACTCAAGGTGATGAACAAGAGGGAAAAGCAAAGGGGAGGGTGAAGTGTCATATTCAGCAGGTTTTCCTTGCCCACAATTTGAAGGCTCAAGTGATTTGAATACATAATAAGGTGGGTAGGTAGAAGCCTCGTTGCTTTCCTCATTATAAGCATCAAAGATTGGGCTTTCATTAAAAGGACAGTCAAAGATTGGGCCTTCATTAAAAGGACAGTCAAAGATGGGCCTTCATTAAAAGGAGAGTCAATCACTTCCATCAAAGATTGACTTTCTTCATGCAAGGGAAAATAATAATTCTCCTTCCCAAAGGTATCGATGGAGATGTCATCGCAAGTAATGCCCGAGATAAAGGAAAAACCAATCTCAATCTCATCTTCTTTGTCAGTATCATAAATGGGAGCACAATCAAATTGAGGCCCAACAATCTCCCATTTCTCCTTTTCAATGTGGAAATAATCTCCAATGTCATCTTCCAAGGAGCTCATGGGATCACCTTCCTCAAGGTTCTCAAAAGGAGAGTCATTAGGAGTGATACCCTTGAGAAAGGTAAGTTTAGTCTCAGCCTTACTTTCCATAGCCTCATTCTCCTCAACACATGTGCTCTCAGAATCATCCTGTCCATCCTGCGGCCCCAACGAGGGCTCATCTTTGAGATTCTCAAGGTCATCTTCATCTTGGTTGGTTGACAAGTGAGACCCCTCTTCTTCTCTCTTCTCTTGAAGAACAATGGCTAAGGTATTTGTTACATGATTTTGGTAATACACTTCTAGGAGGAGAGCATTAGTAGGGTTCTCTTTATATTCACATTTCATCTTATGAAGCTTCACCTCTTCATCATATTAACGGGAGAATACTTCATCAGAATTACATTCCCTCACTAACCCCCTGCATAACCTAATATATTCATCCATTCTTTGTTGTGTGATTTGGAGTCTTTCAAGATCCAACTCTTCATCATCCTTAGAGGAGATGTCTTTCACTTCATTGTTATTCGCTACCAATTCCATAACTGGTATTTGCTCATCATCCTCATTTTCTTGGTCATCCTGGTCATCCAAATCCTCATTTGGTAATGAACCATATTTTTCCTTGACCTTGTGAGACAAGGAATTAATGTACCAGTATAATAGACAAGCTCCAAGAAGAGATAATTTGTGGGCCCTTCTTCAATAGTCATTCCTTGTTGAAATTTGGTACCGGAGGACAGGTGGTTCCCTTAGGCTTTGATCTTTGGCCTAGGGAAAAGTGTCCAAAAGAATTTAATTTTTCTCCTAAAGTGACTTTATAATTTTATAAAGTTAAATCTAATTTAAAAGTGACTTTAAGTGATAAAGTTATTAAGTCTAATTTTAAAGTGACTTTTATAAAGTCAATGAAAAATTAGAAAGGAAAAGTGACTTTGGAAATAAATGACTAAGTGGGTCTTTATTAAAGTGGGGTGAATTAAAAAATAGAAAGTGAGATTTAAATGAGCATTTAATCTCAGCCATTGATCTAAATCTATTTCAGCCATTGGATTTAGAGATCACCCAAAAGTCACTTGGATCACCCAAAAGTCACTTGGAGTTATATTAAAGGAGGAAAAGGAGGAAAAGGTCATTCATTCTTTCATGAGCAGATTGGGAGAAGGAGAGCAAGAGAGCAAGAGAGATTTCTGAGCAGGGAGGAGAAGGAGACAGCAGCTTGGCACACATTCCAAGGCAGCAGTTGAGCAGATTTGTACAGCTGATTCAGCACATAGTGAAAGGCAGATTTTTGCACAAACATTGAGGAGCAGTTTGCTGATTTTTCTGCACACAAAACGGAGGTCGTACAGCATTTATTGCTGTCCTGTTTGCTATAATTTCCAGATTGCTGTGAGGCACGGGAAAGGAGATAAGTTGTAAATTTGCTTGCTGATTTTTTGCTGAATAATTCTCACTGTAAAAAGACAATTTTCATAAATAAAGAAGAGCTCTCAAACTGGTTTTCCCCAAGAGTTGTAGGGGGTTTTTCCAGGGTCAAGTTGACCAAAAATATCAGTGTTTTAATGTGTTCTAATGGCTGTTTTTAATTGCTGATTTTTATTTCTGCAATTTCCAGCATTCTGAAAAAATTTCCAGAATTTGTGTTTTCAGCCATATTTATTTTTTTCAGTCTGTTAAATGTATGGTTATGGGAATGGGCATTTAACTACATGGGAGAAATAAGGTGAAACTGAAAACCGGGGTGGGAAAACAGAAATTTTTACATGGTATCAGAGCCTGAGTGCTGAAGGGCAGTTTGGGACAGCAAAAGGAAAAATTACAGTTGCTGATTTTTCACTCAGAAAATTCCAGCAAGCTGATTTTTTCATAAACAGCAGTTTTATCTTTACTACAGCAGTGCTATTTTTCAGTTTTAGGACAGCAGGATGTCATTGGGATTGAGGGTGGAGGATAGGCTGGATGGGCATATAAATTACAGCGTTTGGAAGGAGAGAATGCAGAGTATCTTTGAGGAGGCAGAAGTCTGGGATATCATGGTGCATACCGCACAGAACCCTGTTGTTGTGCCCACTGATGTTACTCAGTTGGCTGAGTATAAAAAGAAGAACAATAAGGGTAAGAAGTTGATTCTAGACGGAATCAAAGACCATTGCATTCCTCATGTGAGAGGAAAGAGCAATGCCCATGAGATGTGGACAGCATTGTCCAATCTCTACCAGAGTACCAATGAGAACCGGAAGATGGTCCTGAAGGAGAAGTTGAAGAACATTAAGATGGGGAATGATAGTGCAGCTGGATATCTCACAAAGATTACCAATGTGAGAGATGAGTTGGCAGCGATTGGAGAGGCCATTCCATCCACTGAGTTGGTGCGTATTGCAGTGAATGGCCTCCCCCGTTCATGGTTGAACTTTGCTGATGGGGTTTGTGCACGTGAGACCCTTCCCACATGGGAGAGGTTTTGGGATGATTGTATTCAGACAGAGATCAGGAAAGGACAGCTTGGGGCAGCCAAGCCAGTTGAGCAGGATGAGGACGTAGCACTGGTGGCAGGAGGCAAGAAAGGCAAAGGGAAGAAGCAGGCTTCCACAAGCAGTGGTGGGGGCAAAGGCAAAGGTAAAGGTAAAGGTAAACAGGGTAACTCACAGAAGGACTATTCCAAGGTGAAGTGTTGGAATTGTCAAAAGATGGGACACTATGCAGTTGTGTGTCCGGAGAAGAAGAAGAAGAAGGGGAAGAACCAGGACGTGGCAGCTTCAGCAGAGATTGAGGACTTTGCTGGTCGTTTTGACCGAGAGTTTGCGTTCACTACGTGTGAGTCCTCTAGTACAAGATCACCTGCCCCACAGGTTCAGAGGGAGCATGCTTTTCCCTCGATTAGCGGAGCATCTTCAGGTATCTGGTATGTGGACAGTGGGGCTTCACGTCACATGACAGGAGTTCAGGAGTACTTCTCAGAGCTTTCAGAGAGTGGCACTGATATTGAGGTAGTACTCGGTGATGACAGAGTTGTTAGAGCAGTCGGGGTGGGGACAGTGACATTTCAGAGGGAGTCCAAACCTCCCTTGAAGGTGTCAGAGGTTCTTTATGTGCCAGGGATGAGGAAGAACCTCATATCCGTCTCAGCTTTGGAGGACAGAGGATATGAGGTACTGTTCAGGGGAGGATAGGTGTTGATGTATCCCAGGGACGCTCCAGCTGATTCAGCTAGAGTGATCAGTGTTTTACGAAACGGCCGGGTTGACTCCGAAACGGTCGTTTCGGACCGTTTCCATTGCCAAAACTGTGACTCGGCCCATGACCCAGCTCGGCTGACCGAGTCAGCTATGACTCGGCCGTTTCGGGTTGACTCCGAAACGGTCGTTTCGGACCGTTTCCATTGCCAAAACTGTGACTCGGCCCATGACCCAGCTCGGCTGACCGAGTCAGCTATGACTCGGCCGAGTCATCCAATGACTCGGCCGAGTCATAGCTGACTCGGTCAACCCGGCCGGGTCCGTATTGACTCGGCCGAGTCAATGAATCCGCGGCTGGGCAGCGTTAAACAGGTTTTTAAATCACTTTTTTGATGTTTTTTGTTAAAGGTAAATAGGGTTTGTGGATTCCAAAGGGTAATGGAATATTGTTAAATGCTTTTGGGGTCCATTTCCCCCTCCCAAACTCTATTTAAGACAGCCAAATGCTCTCATTTCACTCACAGCAGTCTTATGCATTTGAGTGAGAGTCTTCTTTGAGAGTTAGTGAGCAGTTCTTGAGCTTGTTTTGGAGCAGCAGTGAGGAGTCTTGGAGGAGCATTGTAGCTGGAGTGAGGAGCTTCTTGGGCAGCCATTTGGAGCAGCATTGAGGAGCTGATTTTTGGAGCAATCTTGAGGAGGCAGTTTGTGCCTGGAGGTATTTTTTTCCACCCTTACAAATCTGTTTTTGCTTAGTAAATTTTAGTTGCATATCAAGAAAGCTTAGAGAGTGTTTTTTGTCAAATAAATGAACATTGAATCAATTTTTTTTTTTTTTTCATTTTCAGATTGTTTTCCTAGTCAAAAAATGGCACCTAGAGCAAAAGATCCTGCTTGGGCATATGTTGAAAGGGTTGATAATCAGATGTGTTGCAAGTTTTGCCATAGGAAAATTAAGGAAGGTCCTGGGGGGATTAATAGGCTGAAACAACACTTGGCAGGGATTAAAGGCAATATTACTGCATGTAAATCTAATGAAATTGGGGAGATTAGAAAGAATTTGTTGGAAAGCTTTGAAAAATTTAAAGAAGAAAAGACTAGGCAAAAAGAGATACAGGCTGAAATTGGGAGGAAGAGGGAGATACAAAGAATGATGGCTGCCAACCCCCACTATGAGTTTGAGGGTTCTTCCTCTATCCCTCAAACTGATGCATCAAACCCTTTCCGTTATGTTCCTCCCTCTTTTGCTTCTGTTCAAGATAAGGGAAAGGGTAGAATGAAGGGTGATGGGACTATCAAAAGTTTTTTCACTCACTCAGGCTCCTCTCCATCAGATGCACATGGTCCTGAAGTTGGTATTAGTAAAGGTCTTGCTCAGCCCACTTTAGATGACCATTGGAAGAAAGAATTGAGGGAGACTGCTTGTGACTACATAGCTAGATGGTGGTATGATGCTGATATCCCCTTTAATGCTGCTCGTTCACCATATTATGAGCCTATGTTTGAGGCCATACATGCTGCTGGAAAAGGCTTCAAAGGCCCTACTATGCAAGAGCTAAGGGGGTTTCGTTTGCAGAAAGAAATTCAATCAATTAATGAGTATTTGCAAGATTTCAAGGAATCATGGGCAAGAACAGGGTGTACCATCATGTCAGATGGATGGACTGATCAAAGAAACCGTACCATCATAAACTTTCTTGCCTTCTGCCCACAGGGAACCATGTTTTTAAAATCAGTTGATGCATCTGATAAGGTAAAAGATGGCCACTTGTTGTTTCAGCTATTGGATGAGGTTATTCAGGATGTGGGGGTGGCTAATGTTGTTCAAATCATCACAGACAATGCCTCTAACTATGTTCTTGCTGGTAGACTGTTAGAGGAAAAACACAAGACCATCTTTTGGACCCCATGCGCTGCACATTGCATAGACCTCATGCTTGAGGATATTGGAAAATTAGATTGGGTCAGAAACACTGTAGATAATGCCAAAAGCATAACAAAATTTATCTACAATCATACACTGGTTTTGAGTCTCATGAGGAAACACACTGGAGGCAAGGATATCATTAGGCCTGCCATCACTAGATTTGCTACACATTTTTTGACATTGCAATCTATGCTTTCCCAACATAGAAACTTGCAAAAGATGTTTTCTAGTGATGAATGGAATCAAAGCAGTTGGTCTAACAAACCAGAAGGCAGAGAATTGAAAAGGAAAGTCCATGATGAAACTTTTTGGAGAAAGGCAGCAGAGATTGTGAAGCTTGCTGAGCCACTAGTTAAGGTGTTGCGGTTGGTGGATGGGGAAAGGTTGGCTATGGGCTTCATTTATGAGGCTATGGATCAAGCAAAGGAGCAAATAAAGACAGCATACAAGGATAGAGTGGCAAAGTATGGGCCCATTTGGGCAATCATTGATGAAAGATGGAACAATCAACTCCATCGCCCTATACATGCAGCTGGGTATTTTTTGAACCCACGGTATCATTATAAAGCTAAGGAGTCAGGAGCTTTGAGGGGGGAGGTCAGAGATGGACTGGTTGATTGCATTGAGCGCATGGTCCCATCGGAGTCTGATCAGCTGCTGATACATCAGCAGGTCACATCCTTCAGCAATGCAACAGGTACCTTTGGGAAGAACCTAGCAAAGATTGCAAGAGAAGCAGATGAGCCAGGTAAACAAAAATTTCAATTTTCAATTTCTTAATGGTTTTACTTTTTTTATTAAAGTTTGTTAAATCATTTATAATTTGAAAGTTAGATATAATTTGTAATTTTGTTGAGCTTCAGCCTTCATCTAACTCATAATTCATTACACTCCTATGTTTTTTGCAGCACAATGGTGGGAGGCCTTTGGTGGCCAGTGCCCTGAATTGCAAAGGTTTGCAATTCGTATTTTGAGTCAAACTTGCAGTGCATCTGGGTGTGAGCGCAATTGGTCTGTATTTGAGAGGATTCACACAAAGAAGAGAAACCGTTTGGAGCAAAAACGGTTGAATGATCTAGTTTTTGTCCAATACAACCTTCGGCTCAGACGGAACCAATTGCTGAACAAAAGACCTGATTCAGATCCCATTGTGTTGGAAGACATTGACCCAACATCAGATTGGGTAGTGGAGAGTCGTCTACCAGAGTTTGATCCTGATGAGGATCTTGAATCACTTGATGTTGGAGATCCACTGCAGCATGTTCAGTTGAATGCAGATCCAAATCCACCAGCCTCAGTCTCACAGCCAGCTAGTAGGACTCCAGTTGTAGGTGCTTCCTCTGCTCAGCCACGACAGAAGCGCAGCCGCATTTGTACTCTATCTCAGCGTGCATCTGCTGCACAGCCTAGTGGTACTGGCACCACTTCTACAGTTGCAGTTGGAGACGATGATGATGAGGAGGAGCCATGGGGCCCCTTGTCTGACTCTGATGATGATGATCCAGAGATTGGTCGAGATGATCTTGGCTCCTCTGGCAGTAGCTACTAGCCTCCTTGGTTATTTGTATTTTGTTTTGACTCTTGAGTCTTTGATCATGTATGACAGACTACAGTTGACTATGTATTTACTATTGCCATTGGGTACACCGTACCATTTTGATATAATGGATTGGTTCATGATCCTACTTTGATCATATGTTGTCTTCCATGTATATTATAATGTTGTGTGTTTGGAAACTTGAATGAAAATCTTTAAAATTATGTTTAAAATATTTAAAATTATGTTTTTTTATAAAAAAAATAAATATTTAATGTATTTTTTACAACGACCGAGTCATTGAAATCGAGCCGGCCGAGTCATTACCGAGTCCGAGTCCGAGTCCGAGTCGATCCTCGGCCGAGTCCGAGTCCGAGTCCGAGTTGTAAAACATTGAGAGTGATAGGTGTACGCCATGCAAAGGTGTACAAGTTTGCATTCCAGCCCCTTTTGGCATTGAGCAGTAGTACCGACAGCAGAGCTAGCAGTTCTGAGCTGTGTGAGATTTGGCACCGCAGGATGGGACACATGTATCATGGAGCCTTGAGGACATTGCGGGAGATCACTACAGGTGTGCCAGATTTCAGTACTGATCACTTTGATACTTGCAGAGGTTGTGTGATGGGCAAGTTTGCCAAATCCCCTTTTCCCAGCAGTGACAGCAGAGCGACGGGGATACTTGATTTGATTCATTCCGATGTGAGCGGTCGGATGTCTCATGTTTCCTTGAGTGGATATGAGTACTATGTGTTATTCATTGATGATCACTCCAGGAGGACCTGGATTTATTTTTTGAAGACCAAGAGTGAGGTCTTCAAGCGGTTTCAGGAGTTCATAGCTCTTGTGGAGACTCAGACAGGTCGAAAGATCAAGTCCTTGAGGTCGGACAATGGAGGAGAGTACACCCTTGGAGAGTTTGTTGACTATTGTGCGGAGGCAGGCATTAGGAGGGAGTTTACTGTTCCTTACAACCCCCAGCAGAACGGAGTTGCAGAGAGGAAGAACAGATCCATCATAGGGGCTGCCAAAGCCATGATACATGATCAGGGGTTGCCATTGTTCTTGTGGGCAGAGGCCTGCAACACAGCTGTTTACTTGCAGAACAGGAGTCCGCATCGTGCCTTGGGGCACATGACTCCTAAGGAGGCTTTCTCTGGGAAGAAACCTGATCTTGGTCATCTTCATATCTTTGGATGCATTACATACTCCTATATACCCAAGGAGGAGAGGACCAAACTAGAGCCCACCGCAGAGAAGGGTATCTTTGTGGGCTACAGTGAGACCTCAAAGGCCTTTCGGATTTACATTCCTGCACAGAGGAGAGTTGTTGTCAGACGGGATGTGAAGTTCGAGGAGGACAGGGCCTTTAGGAGGTCACGGGAGTTAGAGTATCTGGATCAGCCAGACCCTCAGCAGCAGTTGAGTCAGTCGCAGGGATCCAGTGGGCAGGGATCAGGAGGATCCGGAGGTACATCTATGAGGATGTCAGGTCCATCAGTGAGCAGTGGCTCGCCGAGCCAGAGGGGTGGTGCTCCGGGCAGCATGCAGAGCAGTTCACTAGGGAGTCCACTGATGGACAGTTCACACGGTACCTCAGCTTCTACAGGTTCAGGTGCAGGCAGGAGGACAGCAGACAGACAGTCAGGAGTTCAGGCTACTGATGGTGATGAGGAGGAGGAGTTTCATTCTCCTATGGGAGAAGCATGCTCAAGGAAGAGGAAGCCCAAGTGGCTTCAGGACACCTTGAGAGATGCCACATCTGTTGCTGAGCCGAAGAGGCCGGTCAGAGAGAGTAGACCACCTGAGAGGTTTTGTAGCTATATGGCGATGGTTACCAGCATCCTTGACTCTGAGCCTTCTAGCTATGAGGAGGCAGCTAGCCAACAGGTCTGG
Organism: Pinus tabuliformis; assembly: GCA_031772625.1. Taxonomy (NCBI): domain Eukaryota; kingdom Viridiplantae; phylum Streptophyta; class Pinopsida; order Pinales; family Pinaceae; genus Pinus; species Pinus tabuliformis. The sequence continues at coordinate 1,244,967,850 of CM062818.1, forward strand.
AGAGAGGCCATGCAGGAGGAGTATTCTTCTATCATGAAGAATGATGTTTGGGAGGTGGTGCCGAGGCCTGAGGGCAAATCCGTGGTTACTTCCAGATGGCTTTACAAGGTAAAGCATGCTGCAGATGGCAGCATTGAGAAATTCAAAGCGAGGTTTGTGGCTAGAGGGTTCTCCCAGGTAGAGGGAGTTGATTATGAGGAGACCTTCGCTCCCGTGGCTCGATATACTTCGATCCGCTCCATTATATCGATAGCAGCAGAGATGGGTTGGAAGATCCACCAGATGGATGTGAAGACCGCATTTCTCAATGGCTTCATACAGGAGGAGGTGTACATTGAGCAGCCACAGGGCTTTGAGGTGCATGGGAAGGAGTCCCATGTGTGCAGATTGAAGAAGGCCCTTTATGGCCTGAAGCAAGCTCCCAGAGCTTGGTACTCCAGGATAGATGCATACTTGCAGGGGATGGGTTTCACAAAGAGTGAGGCAGATCCGAACCTTTACTTTATTGTGATTGGTGAGGAGCCTCTCATTCTGGTGCTGTATGTGGATGACTTGATCATTACAGGTGCAGAGAGACTCATAGAGCACTGCAAGAGAGATCTTGCGGCGGAGTTTGAGATGAAGGACATCGGCTTGATGCATTACTTTTTGGGTTTGGAGGTGTGGCAGGAGGAGGGGCATTTCTTCCTGGGGCAGGGGAAGTATATTGTGGACATCCTTAGCAGATTCCACATGGAGGATTGTAGACCCATGTCGACACCGATGATCACCAACTAGAAGAAGCTTCATGCTTCGAATTCCGAGTTGGTGGATCCCACATTGTACAGGCAGCTGATTGGTTCCTTGATGTATTTGGTCAACACTAGACCAGATATCTGTTTTGCAGTCAACACGATGAGTCAGTTTATGTGTGAGCCTAGGAAGGTTCACTGGGTGGCTGCAAAACACATTTTGCGGTACTTGCAGGGGACAGTGGATTATGGTCTGGACTACAGGCAGGGAGATGGAGTGAGATTGGCAGGATACACTGATTCTGATTGGGCAAGTTGTGCTTCTGATAGGAAGAGCACTTCAGGGTGTTGTTTTGGGTTGGGTTCAGCAGTAGTGTCATGGTTCAGCCGGAAGCAGCAGTCAGTAGCACTGAGTTCAGCGGAAGCAGAGTATATGGCAGCCAGTCTAGCTAGTTGTGAGGCTATCTGGCTTCGCAAGATGTTGTTTGGCTTATTTGGTCAGCCGTTGAGACCTTCAGTGATTTACTGTGATAATCAGAGTTGCATTAAACTCACGGAGAATCCAGTATTTCATGACAGGTCAAAGCATATCGGGATCAGATATCATTTCATCAAAGACTATGTTCAGAAGGGAGCTGTGAAGCTTGAGTATATTTCCACTGATGAGCAGGTTGCAGATATCCTTACCAAAGCCTTACCACGGGGCAAGCATGTCTACTTCAGAGACAAGATGGGTGTGGTGAGGAACACCTTCCTCGGGAAGAGGGAGTGTTGAAATTTGGTACCGGAGGACAGGTGGTTCCCTTAGGCTTTGATCTTTGGCCTAGGGAAAAGTGTCCAAAAGAATTTGATTTTTCTCCTAAAGTGACTTTATAATTTTATAAAGTTAAATCTAATTTAAAAGTGACTTTAAGTGATAAAGTTATTAAGTCTAATTTTAAAGTGACTTTTATAAAGTCAATGAAAAATTAGAAAGGAAAAGTGACTTTGGAAATAAATGACTAAGTGGGTCTTTATTAAAGTGGGGTGAATTAAAAAATAGAAAGTGAAATTTAAATGAGCATTTAATCTCAGCCATTGATCTAAATCTATTTCAGCCATTGGATTTAGAGATCACCCAAAAGTCACTTGGATCACCCAAAAGTCACTTGGAGTTATATTAAAGGAGGAAAAGGAGGAAAAGGTCATTCATTCTTTCATGAGCAGATTGGGAGAAGGAGAGCAAGAGAGCAAGAGAGATTTCTGAGCAGGGAGGAGAAGGAGACAACAGCTTGGCACACATTCCAAGGCAGCAGTTGAGCAGATTTGTACAGTTGATTCAGCACATAGTGAAAGGCAGATTTTTGCACAAACATCGAGGAGCAGTTTGCTGATTTTTCTGCACACAAAACGGAGGTCGTACAGCATTTATTGCTGTCCTGTTTGCTGTAATTTCCATATTGCTGTGAGGCACGGGAAAGGAGATAAGTTGTAAATTTGCTTGCTGATTTTTTGCTGAATAATTCTCACTGTAAAAAGACAATTTTCATAAATAAAGAAGAGCTCTCAAACTGGTTTTCCCCAAGAGTTGTAGGGGGTTTTTCCAGGGTCAAGTTGACCAAAAATATCAGTGTTTTAATGTGTTTTAATGGCTGTTTTTAATTGCTGATTTTTATTTCTGCAATTTCCAGCATTCTGAAAAAATTTCCAGAATTTGTGTTTTCAGCCATATTTATTTTTTTCAGTCTGTTAAATGTATGGTTATGGGAATGGGCATTTAACTACATGGGAGAAATAAGGTGAAACTGAAAACCGGGGTGGGAAAACAGAAATTTTTACATTCCTTATGCTGTCGAGGTTTGACCTGCTCTTGTTATAAAAATCGAGTATGAAGTCCTCGTTCTTGTGCTCTATCAGATGATCACAAAGCTCAAACCACGAACCCAATCTTTCCCATAGGTCTTGTTCTTCTTCGAGGCTAATGTCGTGGATACTTTCTTTAACCATTTTTCATGATCTTGCATATAATTCAAAAATGGAGTCGTCGGGGTGAATTAAAATGCCTTCACAAATGCCTGCTTCACCCTACAAGCATTGACTTTGAAGTTCAATGAGGAACTAGGACTTTGTTGCTCAAATGGAGTCACCAAATGATATAAATAATGTCGTATGGGGAACAAAGCGCATGTTTCGTGTCCCCAGAACCGACGCCAAAATGTTACGGCTCAAACTAGCAGGGCACCTAAGGGGAATCCCTAACAACCAAATGCTAGGCCAAGGGCAACAAATGGAGTCTTAGCCCACTGTCACCTCAGCTAAGGCTCCCTTCTATTTACGGACTTTCACCGATGGGAGGAGACTCGGTATGTGTGGAGTCACTAATGAAGGATAAGTCAATGGATATGAGTGACCCGAATAACCCTTTCCCAGAATTTGAAGGATAAAGATTGCTTGCTTTGTAAGCAAGGTACTAGGTAATCTAGGGAAAGGAAGAGAGGATTTGAGGGTTAGGTTTATGGGATAAGACGTGTGAAGGAGTTTCCCAATCCCTAAAATCCTTGTTAGAATTGGTATCCCAGATGGTTCTTGAAGAATGGTCTTTCAAAGGAGTGGGACCACACAGGGCCAAGTGGACCCAGTCTAGGGTATGAGGAAGGAATGTAGCAACCAATGATATTCTTACCCTAGACAAGGTGGAGAGAGGATCAAAGAAAATATAATTACTCAAAGATGTTGGTTTGACCCTGGGAAGTGCTAGCCTTGGGGATGGCAGCCAAGTTTTGGTCCCAGAGCTAGGGCTTGGCTTTTCTCCCAATTCCATCGTCGGAATGTCTTCAAATTTGGAGGGCTAGAAGAAAGGACAGCGCAGGAGACCCTACGAGATCGGAATTTTTATGTGGCTAGCTTGTCGGAAAATTGATACCCTAAGCACCCCAATGTGACTAGACTTGGGAGAAGGTGAAAGAATGAAAGTTTTGGTGACCACCCTTGGTAGATCAATGCCTTAACCCTTGGGAGAATGGAATCTATGTTGATTGTGTAATATTTCTTGATTCCCAGTAAAGCAGGCCTCAAAATTACTTCACAAGCCCTCTAGGTCATATGAAGCAAATCTTGCAGCTTTTATACTTCAAATGCACAAGAGGAATGGCTTATCAAGGTCAAATTTTACCCCTAGGAGATTTCCCTCACACTATATGGCCCATACATGGAGAGAACGTTATAATAGAGACAATTCCACAATATTAAGCAATAATTGTATGCAATAATTATCCCTAAAACAACGAAAATCCCAATCCAGCATATATGACAAAAAGTAACAAGAATAACATCAAAATTTAGTACTTACATGTAGTACAGTATATCCAACCATTCACAAATGACAATAGATAAGCTCCAAGAGAAGATAGACCAACAACCATACATCAAAATTCATCCATAAAAGCTCTAATTCATCCACCAAAAAAAGTGTGAAATTCTCTAAAGAGAGAAATCCAATCCAAAGTGATGACGAGAAATGACCTCACCTCACTTGTATTTATACACATCTTAAGTGTTCGAATTAGCCTGCTTAGCCTACAGAACCCCCAAAAATAAAATAATGTGCTAATAATACAACTTTTGGTGACAAGCCCACCAAACTAGCTCATAAATGAAAAAAGTAAGCCTCTCAAGAGGTCAAATAATAATCTATGCATGTCATAGGGCCCTCTAAGAGGCCTAATGAGGTCCATGGGGCCACAATGAAAAATAGGACCCTCAAAAGCAGTGGACAAGGGGTTGACCCCTTGTAATAACCTGTGGTACTCCAAATGACATGTGGGGAGCACACAAGTGTCCTCATGGGTCTCCAAACAATTCGAAGATGCCTGTGGGTCGCCTGCAAGCGGTAGGATGATAGTGTAGGTGATGCCACATCATTATACAAGTTCTGGATCATCTGCCAAGTGTATGGGGTAAATCTAGGGCCAATTAGGCATAATAGATCAGGTGCATCCTCCTTTAAGTAAACCACGAGCAATCTCTGAATGGCTATGGGGATCCACGGAGTGCAATCCGCTGTTGTGGAGGCCCATGGCTCTCAACGCTCACCCTACATGTGCCAATGTAGCCCTCTGGAGGATTAGGACCCCAAACTGCTCCATAAAAACATTTTCATGCGAGTGACAATGTGTTAATGTAGCCCTCTAGAGGATTAGTAACCTTCGTCCAGTGATGAAATGTTTCTATGCAGCAGTTTGATTTATCAACGTTTCCTTGATAGGTAGGCATAGGCTTTGATCCTACATTTTCCATGCTTGCACCTCAAAGTTTTCGAGCCTCAAATTGATGATTCAATGTCTGGAAATTATACATATAATTTACCTGACAAATGTTACCCTTCTGATCAGTGCAACCATCCTGTTGAAATATGTAACTAGGTTTGGTCTTCGTAATGACGTGTAATCATGATTTTTATGTATTTAATGAAAAGGGAAAAATAAATTTATTATTATTGTTCTTGAAACATGGGTTCCATGCTCAAGGAAAATTTATTTTTAGGTCAAGCTCCCATTGTGAGCTTCTAGGGCTTGTCATTTAGTCTTCAAGTCATTGCTATGTATGAAAGACCCTTCTTGGGCATGTTACATATTCCAAAAAGAAATTATTTCAGTCAGAGTTGAGTCAAGGGACCCTCCAAGACCTTGTCATGTTGCAATAAACAAGTCGGCCCTCACAAGCATCAAGTCAACCTAAGGACAGTAACAAAGCCCACAAATAGTGACATGAAGCCTATAAATAGAGAACTCGATCTCATTTGTTAGTACACCAATCAAGTTCGTTTTGAAGCTCAAGAAGTCTGAGAAATTCCAACAAAAGGAAGGAGAATATTAAAGGTTAAAAAGGATTGTTTTTGGGTCATTTATCTCACACATGCAAGACAGTCAGGGTTTATTTCTGTAGCTGCAAAGATCAAAGATTACAGTCACTTCAGGAGGCCGAAAAATCAAGTGTCTAAAGATCAATTTGCCAAGCCGAGTTGTCAAGGAAGGAAGAACAGCCCCAGCGAAGAAGAGAAGCCCTGCAATTCTGCCCTAATAAGTGCACACGTGTGGAATCTCATAAATTATAGGCAGGTCGAAAATTGCAAGCCTGAGATAAGAGGCCGAAGTTTGAAGATAATCTGAAATCAATAGTTTTGCAGTCAATTTGACTAGCGTTGACTTGGAAGAAGAAAGGCTCATCAAGGGAAGAATTTTGACTTGGTCTTGGAGGGTTCTTGGTCAAGGGTCTAGGTCTTGGAATTCATTAATTGAATGTCTATAAGATGTCATGTCCCTTCCCAAAAGAATTTGTAACAGGCCTATCTCTACACAATTTTGCACAATTTTGCCAAGGAAAAGGACCAACGTAGTTTCGACGTAGGGACTTAGGAGAAACTTCGGCCAGATTAGTTTGCTAGTGGAAGGTGGGGGCCACCCACGTAGGAATTCGTACTAGGCAATTTGAATTGCTTGGAGGGAATTAATATAGTTGTTGGAGGGGACCACATGAGGCAAAGGAAGGCCCACGAAGTAATAAGGAGAAGAGCCTCCCATTAGGTCATTCATTCACTCTTGTATATCAAATTTTACTTGACTCTTTGCTGGAGCTGCTTAGCCGAGTCAACTGATTGTTCAGCCATGAATCTCTCAAGCAAGAGATTCAACCTTACCTTCAAGGGACTTCAAGTGCCACCCTAGGAAGGCAATTCCACAACATTTCGAGGAGTTATGGGAAGTATCTACAGCACATTCATTCAGTGATCTGCAAGGAGTGCGTATTTCTGGGCCAGCAGTTGACAATACATAGTAGATGAAAGAGCTACCTTGGGCCAACCATTAGTCAAAGAAGCCGAGAATCTGAAGGACATCATTGGGCCAGCATTCAGGAGGTGTTTTGGGGCAAGAGGGGGCATAAAACAAGCAGTTCGAATTCCATCCTTGGAGTACAGCACTGAGAGTTGGTTCAGGCAATTTGTGGGTCTTGAGGGGAAGAGCTACATCCCAGAATCACAGCTGGGAAGGAAGGAGATTCATAGGTGGGATCATGTCAGTGATTTGGGGTAGTTTCCAGGAGGTTTTACAGCTTCATTCCAGCAGGCCAAGTTTTGCAGTTGCAGCTGAGGTTGGGCTCCTTGGGGGTCGAATTTCAGAAGTCTGAACCAAACCAAACCCTTCCTGGGTTTTGGTGGGGTTTGACTAAGAAGAAAGGCGCTGAAATCTTATAATTTTCTGAGCACGGGAAGGAGTGATTCCAGCCCTTCGATTTCAGCAGATAGTGCAGTTTCTGGGCAGTGCAGATCAGTTTTGGTTTAGCAGTTGGGGCAACGTTCACATCATCCTTTGCTCACCTAGGTTTTGTCACGCTTGTCCTTAGAGAAAAGCCCAGGTGCACCATTCTATTTTATCATTATATTTGCCCTTGAAGAATTAATAAACTGGCTCAACAGTTCTCTATTTCCAGCGTTTTCATGGGTGCTTGATGTGAATTTCGTTTTTCTGATTACTGGACTGTTTGATTGCTTTGTTTATCACTTAATTTCCTGTTTAGGAACATTACAGTGGTATCAGAGCCTGGGTCTTGGCTCAGCTATGGGGATTTTCTCCCATGAGAGAAGGGGACCAGCCGAACATTACATATAGGAGGCAGAGGTATCGGAGCAGAGAAAGAGAGCTGGAAATCACTCCAGACATGAAGGACAAGGGGAAATCAGTGGTAGCAAAGGAAGATATGGTAGAGCTGAAGAGCAGGGAGGAGATGGCTTTTGACAACCTCTTGAAGGCTTTGAATGTTTTGGGAAAGGGCCAAAAGGAGATACTAGAGGAGAAAACAATGCAGAACCAAGAGAGAACCACCCCTAGGGGATTCTTATTGGGGAAACTTCTGGAGCATCACAGCAATTCGATCACCCTTCACCAGCAACACAACCCCCATCAACCAGTGGGCTAACTAGAGCAACACTACCCTCTTTGGTACCTGTGGCACAGATTGAACCAGCAGGGATTGAAGACCCCTCCCAAATGGAAGAACACTTTAGAGAGTGGTAATCCATGGGTGCAAACTTTAGGGAAGCACTCTCTCTCAGAGATTTCTACAAGCTCAAGTAGAATGAGAAGAGCAAGGGCTATGGAGGACAGGGCACGAAGAGCTATGAGCTGCAGAGGACCATAGGGAGGATGTACGTCCCTACATTCGATGGCACTGCCAAGTGCACTGCTCAAGCCTGGGTTAAGAAGATGGATATGTATTTCCAGCTCAACTGGATGACAGAGCTAGAAGCCATCAAGATGGCCACACTGCACATGGAGGGGGAAACCGATGACTAGCGGTTTCATGGTTTGGCCAGCCTAGGGCATGCCAATGTAGCTTCCTATGAGGATTTCACCAGGAGGGTGGTGGAACACTTTGACCAGAGGGATCCGGAGGCCCATTTCAAGGAGCTAACCCATCTTTGCCAAACAAGCAACCCAAAGAACTACATTTCACAGTTTCTGCGAGTTTCAGTGATGGTCTCGGACCTATCAGGTGCTCAGAGGTGTATACCTTCATAGAGGGCTTACAAGAGCCCCTGTGTGGACTAGTGAAGTCACGCAAACCCTCCATAATGCAGGAAGCAATTATGTGCACCAGAGATTTGCCAGGGGCCATCCCCAAGACCAAAGCACCTTTCTCTACACGGACCCGTTTTCCCCAGAAGGGGCATGAAACCAGACCCCCACCTCAGAGAACCACCTAGGGACGGGGGCAACTGGATGATTAGACACAAAAGGACCTCAGGAGGAGGAAGTTGTGCTTCACTTGCTGGGAGCCCTCGACACCAAGCCATCGGTGCACTACTGGCAAAGCACATTATATTGAGGTTTGTTCAGACAGTGACCAGGAGGATGAGATGGAGTAGGAGTGTGGTATGGGAGACGGTGAGAGTCCGGCAGATAGGGGACCACCTCCATGGGGAGGGGCATCCTTTGCCCCATCCGAGGGAATCCTTGCTTCTTTATGCAGGGTCCCCAAATTCTTGACATTGAGGATCAGAGGCACTATACAGGGACAGCGGGTGTCGCTCTTAGTTGACAGTGGGGCTACCCACAACTTCATAGATGCCCAGTTGGTTCACATGAGGGGCCTCACCACAACCGAGTTTGAGGTCTTTTCAGTCCTGGTACCAGGTGATCATACCATGCAGTGCACTCAATATGTGCCCGCTTTTACAGTAGTTATGGGGAACTACTCTATGACGAACCATTTCTTTGTGGCCGATGTGCCAGACACCAATGTGGTGAAGGGTGTCCAGTGGTTGTACTCCCTTGGGCGAGTCACTACTGACTGGAAGAAACTAGAGATGGAGTTCACCGGGCCGGATGGAAAATCGGTGGTCCTTAGAGGCATACATTCATATCCACCCTAGACATTCTCAGTGCATAGGATGGAGGCAGATCTGCAACATGGGGGCATAGCATGGGCACTAGAGATGAAGGTTTCAGAGGTTGGAGGAGAGGTCTAGCCAGCACCTCCAAACATACAGGCCTTGTTGGATAGGTATTCAGTGGTGTTTGGGGATATTCCACCAGGGCAATAGCCAGACCAATGTTGCACGAAGCGCCCCCCCACGATTCCAAGCCCCGAAGCACGTCCCGTACGGAAGCGCCTAAGAAGCTTGGCCGAAAGCGCACTTCCAAATTTTTTGCCGCTTCCTGGAAATTCGGAAGCGTGGTACGGAAGCGCCGAAGCACGCTTCGTACGGCGCTTCGGGCGTCGGAAGCGTGGCGCTTCAGAGGAGGAAGCGTACGCTTCTGGAAAAGCGTTTAGAAAATCGTTTTTTTTTCAATTTTTTTTTTAATTTTAGGTGAGTTTGCTTGTTGGAGGTGGGTCCACCTTAGGTCAGGGTGACGAATGAAGGCAAAAAAAAATACAAATATAGCAGATGCTCCCTCATGGTAATATTAAATTCTTAAAGTAAAAGTGACATTCTCCTTTATTTTTCATTTTCATCCTTTTACTTAAATTTTTAACATTACCATCAAATGACTCGGGATGTTTGAGAGTGGTTCCAGCCTCATTGGACTTCATATGGAGAAAATAGAATTTCATATCCTATTCAAAATTCAGCAGACTTAACAGTTTTCAGGAATTCAGGATCAATGGGATTGTGGCATTTCATTAGATTATATCAAGTATGAAGGTATGCGATTAGCATTTAATCAAGAGCACCAAGCCCTATATGTACCCTAGTGTTGGTGGTGTTAATTGTTGAACTCCTTTGTCACGCGGCACGCCCTTAGCAAAAACTTACCTTTCAATCAAGTCAAAATCATCGATCAAGCATGTTAAGCTTTTTCTACCATATTTTAAGTCTTGAATTAGGTAGTTTGATCAAAATTGGGCAATGTTGACTAATATCCCTAGACAATTGAGGTAGAGGCAAAGGCTAGACAAGAGGAGAAGAATCTAGATTCTAGATGGTTGATGCTCGAATAATTAATCATTAATGTACAATGGATGTTATATCTATCTTGATTTATGCAAAAATATGCATGCTTTCATGTCTTCTACAATTAATTTGCTATTTGGGATGTTTGTTTTGAGTATAAATGCAAAAAAATATAAATATATATATATAGCAGACTCTTCCGCGGACGCTTTGCTTCCTAGATTTTTGGAAAATGACGCTTCCGCGTCCCCGCTTCCAAAAAACGCTTCCGCTTTGCCCCCGCTTCGTGCAACATTGAACCAGACAGGGGATTCGATCACACCATTCATTTGGAGCAGGGTGTGCATACAGTGATCACTACCCCTTATAGGCATCCTAAGGCCTATAAGGATGAGATTGAGAGGTCCATTAGAGAGTTGTTGGCATTGGGCCATATCAGCCCAAGTTCCAGTCCTTTTGCTTCTTCAGTAGTGTTGGTGAAGAAGAAGGATGGAACCTTGCACATGTGCATTAATTACCAGGCCCTCAACAGGAAGACATTGAAGAACCGGTACCCCATCCCCTACATCAATGAGTTGATGGATGAGCTTAGAGGAGCCAAGTACTTCTCTAAGATATATCTACATTCGGGGTACCACCAAATCAGGTGAGGGATCAGGACATCCCCAAGATAGCTTTTCGGTGCCATTATGGGCACTTCGAGTTCCTGGTCATGCCATTTGGGTTAACCAATGCCCTGGCTACTTTTTAGTCATGTATGAACCATGTGTTCTGGGGGCAGTTGAGGAGATTTGTGCGGGTTTTCTTCATCGATATCTTGATTTACAGCAAGACTTGGGAGGAGCATCTCCAGCCCTTGGAGGACGTGTTGTGTATTTTGGAGGAGCAGCAGATTTATGCCAAACTATCCAAGTGTGAGTTTGGCCTGACAGAGGTGGTCTACTTAGGGCATATCAATGGTGTAGATGGGTTGAATGTCCATGAGGAGAAGATATGAGCTATCTTTGATTGGCCAGTACCCAGAGATGTGACAGCGTTGAGGAGCTTCTTGGGCAGCAACACTTATTACCAGAAGTTTGTCAAGGGGTTTTCGCAATTGGCAGCTCCCCTAATAGATTTGACCAAGAGAGGCTTTCGAATGGACAGTGGGGCACAGGCAGATTTTGATCGCCTCAAGGAGGTGATGAGCAGTTGTCCAGTTTTATCACTTCTGGACTTTTCCCAGCCCTTCGCCATGGAGTGTGATGCATCCGGGGAGGGAGTTGGAATGGTACTATCTTGGGATGGGCACCCCATTGCTTTCGAGAGTCCGAAGCTCTTACCCCATGAACAGTCATATTCTATATATGACAAACAGATGTTGGCCATCATGCATGCATTGGCCAAGTTCCGACAGTATTTGGTGGGTAACAGGGTTCAGGTGAAGACTGATCACAACAATATTCGTCACTTCATGGGGCAGCAGGGCCTCGACAACAGACAGCAGAGATGGGTCAGCAAGGTGCAAGCCTATGACTTCTACATAGAGTATGTGCGGGGAAAGCACAATGTGGTGGTTGATGCTCTATCACGAAGGCCCGTAGGCCTATCACTCATGAGCATCTGCCATGATTAGAAGGCCCAGTTATTGGTTGAGTATTCCAAGGACAGGAGGGCATGCGAGAAAATGGAGGGTACCCATGCAGATGAACTCTACCAGGTGATGGATGAGGTCATCTACTACAAGGGGCGCATATTTCTAGTGCCCAACTCGCAGTTGAGGGAGAGAGTGCTTCAGGCAGCACATGACTCGCCATTATCAGGACATCGAGGGTTCAGGAAGACATACATGGCAGTCAGGGAGCGATTCACATCGAAGGGCCTCAAGGGGGACGTGTTGAAGCACGTATAGGAGTGTGAGGCATGTCAGAGGAACAAGGGGGAGTTGATTCAACCTACAAGATTGTTACAACCGCTTCCCATCCCCGAGGGGAAATGGGAAAGTATCTCCATGGATTTCATCACGGGGCTCCCCATAGTACAAGGCAAGGACTACATTTATGTAGTGGTCGACCGGTTGACCAAGTATGCCCACTTTTTTGCCATCCCTACCAGATATTCAGCTTCACAGGTCGCAGAGTTGTTCTTTAGGGAGATTTTTGGGTTACACAGAGTTCCTAAGAACATCGTGAGTGACAGGGATAGCAGGTTCATGGGAGGCTTCTGGCAGGATCTTTTCAAGTTGGTTGGTACCTGTTGAAATTTGGTACCGGAGGACAGGTGGTTCCCTTAGGCTTTGATCTTTGGCCTAGGGAAAAGTGTCCAAAAGAATTTAATTTTTCTCCTAAAGTAACTTTATAATTTTTATAAAGTTAAATCTAATTTAAAAGTGACTTTAAGTGATAAAGTTACTAAGTCTAATTTTAAAGTGACTTTTATAAAGTCAATGAAAAATTAGAAAGGAAAAGTGACTTTGGAAATAAATGACTAAGTGGGTCTTTATTAAAGTGGGGTGAATTAAAAAATAGAAAGTGAGATTTAAATGAGCATTTAATCTCAGCCATTGATCTAAATCTATTTCAGCCATTGGATTTAGGGATCACCCAAAAGTCACTTAGGGTTGGGTTAAGGGAGGAAAAGGAGGAAAAGATCATTCATTCTTTCATGAGCAGATTGAGAGAAGGAGAGCAAGAGAGCAAGGGAGATTTCTGGGCGGAGTAACAGCAAAGCTGAAAGCAGAGTAACAGCAAAGCTGAAAGCGGTGTAACAGCAAAGCTGAAAGCGGTGTAACAGCAAAGCTGAAAGCGGAGTAACAGCAAAGCTGAAAGCGGTGTAACAGCAAAGCTGAAAGCGGAGTAACAGCAACAGCCGCGGTGTAACAGCAACAGCAGCGGTGTAACAGCAACAGCAGCGGTGTAACAGCAACAGCCGCAGTGTAACAGCAACAGCTGCGGAGTATCAGCAGTGGTGTATCAGCAAGGCTGAGATAAGTTGTAAAAGTCTGTTTGTTGATTTTTGCTGAACATTTTCTCTCACTGTAAAAAGGCATTTTCCAGAAATAAAGAAGAGCTCTCAAACTGGTTTTCCCCAAGAGTTGTAGGGGGTTTTTCCAGGGTCAAGTTGACCAAAAATCTCTGTGTTTAAATGTGTTTTAATGGCTGTTTATTACTGCTAATTTTTATTTCTGCAATTTCCAGCATTCTGTAAAATTTCCAGAATTTGTGTTTTCAGCAATATTTATTTTTTCCAGCTTGTTGAATGTATGGTTATGGTAAAGGGCATTTAACTACATGAGAGAAATAAGGTGAAACTGAAAACCGGGGTGGGAAATGAGAAATTTCTACAGTACCGAGCTCACCCCTAGCATGAGTTACCACCCCAGACAGATGGCCAGACAAAACGAGTTAATCAGTCGCTGGAGGGGTACCTGAGGAACTACGTGACACGGCAGCAGAGGGCTTGAATCTGGTGGCTGCATTTGGGCGAGTATTGCTACAACACCACCCACCACATGTCCATCGGTATGAGTCCTTTTCATGCCTTGTATGGTTATGATGCATTATCTTTTGTTGATGTTGTTTTTGGAGGCAGTCGGGCCCCAAAGGCCAAATATTAGGTCCAACAGAGCCAAGACATCCTCAAGGCTCCAAAGGATAACTTAGTGACAACACAGAACTAGCAGAAGGTGTACACAGATCGGCACCGGACCAAGAGACATTTCGAGGAGGGGGATTTGGTGTACCTCTAGTTACAGTCATACGGGTAGTCCACGTTGAAGCAGAAGGGGGGCGAGAAGCTACAGCATCGTTTTTATGGGCCATACAGGGTGGTCAGGCGAGTTGGGGAGGTGGCCTACGAGCTGGAGCTACCTCCGAGGAGCAAGATTCACAATATATTCCATGTCTCATGCCTTAAAAAGGTGTTGGGGCAACAGGTGACAGCAGCAGTAGAGTTACCCCCATTGGATGATGAGGGCCACTTGGTTTTGGAGCCTGAGGCCATTTTGGAGAGGGAGAGGAAGCTGAGGAGCAAGACCATCAAGGAGTTCTTGGTACGCTGGAAGAACTTGCCAGATGAGGATGCCACCTGAGAGGGTGAGCACATTTTGAAGCACCCAACTCTGAAGCTGCTTGAGGGCAAGCAACATTTGGGAGGGGAGGATTGTCATGTCCCTTCCCAAAAGCATTTGTAACAGGTTTATCTCTACACAATTTTGCCAAGAAAAAGGACCCAAGCAGTTTCGACTTAGGGACTTGGGAGAAATTTTGGCCAGATTAGTTTGCTAGTGGAAGGTGGGTGCCACCCACGTGGGAATTCGTACTAGGCAAGTTGAATTGCTTGGAGGGAATTTGGATAGCTGTTGGAGGGACCTACATGAGGCAAAGGAAGGCCCATGAAGTCATAAGGAGAAGGATCCTCTCACTGGGTCATTCATTCACTCTTTTATATCGAATTTTAAATGACTGTTTGCTCGAGCTGCTTAGCCGAGTCAACTGGTTGTTCAGCCACAAATCTCTCAAGCGGAAGATTCAATCTTACTATCGGGGGAAGTATCTACAACACATTCATTCAACTATATTCAAGGAGTGCATATTTTTGGGCCAGCAATTGAGAATACACAATAGAGGAAAGAGCTACCTTGGGCCAACCATTAGCCAGAGAAGCCAGGGAATCTGAAGGACATCATTGGATCAGCATTCAAGAGGAGTTTTGGGGCAAGAGAGGACAACAAACAGGCAATTCGAATTCCAGGCTTGGAGGATAGCGCAGAGAGCCAGTTCAGGCAATTCGTGGGTCTTGAGGGGAAGAGCTACAGCCCAGAATCATAGCTGGGAAGGAAGGAGATTCATAGGAGGGATCATCTCAGTGATTTGGGGCATTTTCCAAGAGGTTTTACAGCTTCATTCCAGCAGGCCGAGTTTTGCAGTTGTAGCTGAGGTTGGGCTCCTTGGGGGTCGAATTTCAGAAGTCTGAACCAGACCAAACCCTTCCTGGGTTTTGGTGGGTTTTGGCTAAGAAGCAAGGAGCTGAAATCTTATAATTTTCTGAGCACGGGAAGCAGTGATTCCAGCCCTTCGATTTCAACAGACAGTGCAGTTTCTGGGCAACGCAAATCAGTTTTGGTGCAGCAGTTGGGGCAGCCTTCAGATCAACCTTTGCTCACCTGGGTTTTGCCACACTTATCCTTAGAGACAAGCCCAGGTGCACGATTCTATTTTATCATTGTATTTGCCCTTGAAGAATTAATAAAATGGCTCGACAATCCTCGATTTCTAGTGTTTTCATGGGTGCTTGATGTGAATTTCGTTTTTCTGATTGTTGGACTATTTGCTTGCTTTGTTTATCACTTAATTTCCTGTTTATGAACATTACATAAGAAGAGAATAATTCTTGTGGGTTTTCCTCTCAGTTGAAGAGGTTTTGGGCCTGGTTGATCACCTATATCTTGTGTGATTTGTCTTATTGTTCTTTATGGTTTGATAGTTGTTTGATGAAGAAACACTAATAATAATCAAGAGAAAGAAGAAGCTAATCAAGTTAAGTATAAAAAATACCACAAGCAGTGATCAAAGCAAGAGAAATCATCCTATGTCGTTGCCCCTAGATTTCTGAACATGGTATAAGAGCTAAGGTGACAAGTCAAGGAAGGGTGGCTCGAAAAAGAACTACTAAATGAAGAATCAAAAAGGACATCAGTCAAGGAGGACATTGAATCTTCAAGAAGGTACACTCAAAGGTCGAGTTCAAGGAAATCACTAAGCAGACTTGATCAAATTCTGGGCTCAATTCTTTTACTAGATCCATAATAGAAGCAGCGAAGAAGTCTACCATCAAGATCTTTTGAAGGACGAAAACATTACAAGGTGGAACAAAAGTCTAGGCTATATTCCATAAGATAAGAACCTCAGGCATGCATATATATAAAGGTATGTTCTGATCCCTACATCTAGGAAGTCGAAGACCTAATCCTTCAACCATAGGAAGGTCAAAAACAATTGACAAGAAAAGTGAGCTTTTGGGCATCATAAAAGGACTGTTCTCATCATTCCAAGAAGTAAAATCTACAATAGCAACCACAGAACCAAGACTATGAGGTAAGTACAATTGTTTTCTCCATTCAAGAACTGAAATCTCCTGGTAAAAAGTGATAAAGGAAATTTTAAAAGGAGGCATAGCCAAAATTTGTTCCTAAGATCTGATCTTCTTCTGGGCATAGATAGATTTGATTCTCATCTCAGTAAAATTCCAATACATAGACCTTATCACCCTCTGGATATACGTATAATTTCTCTTAGTCAAAATTCGAGCTTGTTAAAATCTAAAGTGCAGATCCCTCCATCTCTGTGATAGCATAAATCCTATCTTCAAGACATGTCCTTGTGACATATATACTCTACTCTACTTTACAAGTTCAATCCTATGGTGACCGAGTCCATGTGGCAAAAAAGAAGCAATCACCAATCTCATATATATTTGTTCTCTAAAAATCGATCAATCAAAAGAAGAACATAGAAGGATCTAACTTCTAAAAAAGATCCATTCACTGTGAAGAAGTTTGAAAGAACTAAGGAAGCAGACATAAAGCAATCTAGTCATCAAGCAAATGTTGAAACTGTACCATCACTAGAGGTTTCTTGAGAAACACTGATATACTTGTAGCTATCAGTTTTGCGTGAAGACCTGTGAAGTTGTAGGGACATCGATCCAAGGTCAATGAACAGGGTCTCTGTGACAATCATATACTTGAAAGGAGTTGTTGAGTACAATGAAGAATATCTCATATCATATACCCTAAAGTAGATCAATGAATATGGCATCCGGAATTGCAAGTCACCACAACAAAGGTAAGTAACCATAAGGTATGTGTTAGTGTCAGTCTTTCCAGCCTTCCTCCAGTGATCAAACGTGCTCTTACTAAGTGATTTTGAAGTGTCAAGGTCAAATTTTGTCATTTCAGTGAGTCTTCAAGCAAAATTTGGTCACTAGGCATTAAGTCTAGGGTTTGCTCTCACTCTTTTCAAAGTTGCCCAAATGCCAATCTATGTCACTATTCAGCTGAGTCTATCATCATTCATAGGGTTGTCATTATCATGTCAGTGTCTAATGAGTCATTTTACACCTTGTCCATGCTTCAGTTGCGCCTAGGTAAGGTCATTTTCCTCTCCTAGGGTTTTGAAGCCAATTTCTCTTGGACGGTCAAATCATCGGCAAAACTTGTATCCAGATGTTCATAAACCTTCCCCTATCCTTCATGTACCTTATCAAACACTTTCCATCACTGAGATCCCCCAAATTCCTCATTTTTGCACAAACCCTAGTTTCCAGCTACAACCTGGCAATTTTCTAGGTTTGGCCTATGTTTTGCCCTTTTGGACCCCTTCCCCTCGCTCAATCTCTGAGATTCCACTTTCCCCTGCTTCCTAACATCCTTCCCCACTCCCAAAAATTTCCCCAAGAATTTAGAAGCCCCCTATCCCCTTCATTTCGCTTCATTTCCACGAAATTCCTTGTTTCACACATCGGGATCAGTTTCACTCAAAAGATGTTTCAGAGCAATCAAACATGAATTTGGGAAAACTGAGAGAGGTTTTTGTCCACAACAGGCCAAGGAAGAAAAACCTCCTTCACTTTTTGCACAGGTGTCATGGTTTTAAAGAAATGTTAAAAATACAATCGCCAGATCCAAGGAGGTTGACCAAGGCACTAAAACGACGGAAAAGGCCCGATCCACTCCAAATTTTGGCCAAAGCCTCTTTGACTGAGCATGGTGCTTGATTGGGGACTCCCAGCCCAAATTTCAAGAAATTTGGAGAAAATTTGGTCACTTGTGAATTTTTTGGGCAAAAAACAGGTTTTTTCCACCAATACGTCGCGCGCCGCGCGCGACCCTTTCGATGGGCAACTCCTTTTCAAGAAAACTCAGCATTTTTGGATTTGTCATGCAAAAATACACTTGCTCAGCAATTTCCAAGAAATTTCACCAAGTTTTGGGCCTCCAGAAAGTCAAAAAACAAGCAAAAAATGACTTTCTGCCACCTTTTTGACACACAGGAAGCAGTCTTGGGAGATTGCAATTTTGGAGGGGTAAATGGCCACCAAATTCAGAAATTCCACTTGGGTTGGAAAGTAGACATCCATACCTTTCCAACAAGCCCACTTTTGCCTCATTTGGACACATGGAAGTGCCTCAAAAGCAGCTCCAAAGGCGCGCGACGTGTTCAGGATCAGGGCGCAACGTGTTGGGCAGTTTTCACAGAAATTCACCTACAGCTCAGCAAAACGCAGTTTTGACTGGATTTGACTTTTTGGAGTAGATTTTGATCTTCCTTGTTGTAAATGATGTAATTTTATGATATTTTGACACTTATTTATCTCTTCTAGAAGATTCATTCATGAGATAGGCAAAAATTTAATGAATGAATTGGTTTCCTAGCTTATAGAGGCAAGTTGTTTTGACTGCCTAGTTTTCAGTGCTCAGTTTAGAATTGGTTGAAACAGCTCCTAGGATAGTGAGCTCGACCCCTAGAGGCAAGGAAAGATGTTAGATTGCCTATATTATGTACTTTCTTGGTCATTTTCATGGTTGGACTCTTGAGGGAGAAAGCTTCTATTGTATTACTCATCGTATCTCTGCAATTTTGGCAAAGGAAGAAAGACCAGGATTTTGCAGTCCTTTTTGGGATTCCTGTGGTTACATGTATTGATGGTGTGTTTCTCTTTGTACTTGTAAGTTTGTTATGTGAATCATCTTCTTACTTTTCCTTCTGCAAATTAGGGAAATGAAGTGTTAAAGTAGAATTCATGATTACCATGCTCTGCTTTTAAGTTTGTTTAATATCAATGTTTTCATCTGTTTAAGGAGAACTCAAGGTGTTTACTTGCTCTCCTTAGCTCCTCACCAGTCAATCTTACCCATCTGACTCTTTCAAAGGCATCAATACAGTCTCCTACCTTGCCCCAAAGAACCCCCTGCAAAAACTATGTCCAATCCCCGCACCCAAAATTGCCTTTCCCCAACTTTCCACCGAAACCCTAAAAATCGCAAATCAAACCTTTTTATCAGTTTACTAGCTTAAAATCAGTGTTCTTTATTGGTTATCTCTGCCCGTTGAAGATCTTTGCCGAGATAGACCGGAGAGAGCCCTCTCCTGCCCCGTAGGGCTAGCTACGAGGCTAAGTGGTTTGATGTTGCCTTGGAGTTTGCCTTTCTCAGCCTGAGGTGAAATTTCAAGCGCTAACAGTATGTATGGTATATTTTATCAAGGATCCATCATAAGATGTTTTAGGGTTGAAGATATGATTCTATGGTTTGTTAGTATTCCACGGAAAGGATGAACCCTAGCATGACATGAAGAGGGAAAAGAATCTGATCTAGGGTTTGAACTTAAGAATCCCTAGGATGACCTCATGATTGCATGAAAACCCTAGAGAGAAAACTTAACATCATGTTTTGGTATCGTATACTTTGCTTGGGGTGCTTGTCAATAAATGTTGCAGGTACAAGAAGTAAAGATGGATGGGTTGAGCCTTTGTTTTTAAAAACATGATGGAAGAAGGAAATTGTATAAATATGGAAGTCTGGTTCACAGTAAGATGGAGAGAAGGATGAAAATGGCCTCCACCATGGAAATCAAGAAGAAAAGCATTATGATAGGATGCATCATTTTAGGGGATGGCATCATTATAGCATATGATTGAAGAAACAACTCATGACATCATTATAGAAGCTTGAAAGATAGCTGAAGTAAAAGTCTATAGCAATCATCATAAGTAGCTCTTGGTAACCTCATTAAAAGCATAAGTGGTGCTTATGGATAGAAGAAAGTCATCTAGCATATAGAAAGGGTTCATCATGCATTATCATCATAAAAGGAGAATTTGCAGGATGAGGATAATCAAGATCCTCTATTGGAATATTCATTAGAAGGTTCACCTCTCTTTGGAAAAGCAAGTGTCTCGCTAGAGTTCCATCTTGTATGGGATTCATGAAGGATAATGGTATGATGACAAAAGGATGCAGCATGGTTGAAGATCTTTCAAGCAAGAAAAGGAAGCTGCTGAAGGAAGCCTAGATGTCCAAAAGAAGGAAAGAGGTATGTATGCATTAAGTTATGTCATCATATAGTTGCATGGGTAAATGCTCTACATCATGAGCATGATCGAAGAAAAAGGAATCTCTTCCTTTGAAAAGGTGCATGCAGGCATGGTTCACATATTGACAAAGATGAAATCAACATAATATGTCCTCATATGGAATATGAGGTAGTTGACGAAGATGAAGGAACCATGGATGGAAGTTCCTGAGAAGCAATATGTGAAGAAATAAAGAAGAGATAGTGATGCAACTATGGAAAAGGAAATCAACATCCGATGACTAGAAGAATTGACCATGACATCTCCACGGAAAAGGTATGAAGACTCTAATGAAGTCTGAAAAGAAAGGAGACCCTTGACATTAAATATCTTGGAGATGTGTTAATATATGTGTGCGGGATGTTGATGTTGCAAACAAACAAGATGTCATGATGAAAGGCCATCACAAAAGGTAACTTTGATTTGATGTTCATTTCTAATTTTTGAAAATCATTTGGGTGGATTGATACAAGGCTACCAAAAGAGAGTTTTAGATGTCATCCACAACTTAGCACTCATGTGGTTGGATGGAAGATCCTAAAGGAAACATGACGTGGAAGAGGTAGTTGTATGAAGGAATATCCAGATGTGGACTAGAGGATCACTTTCCAATAAGGGGTAGGATGACATGACTAACTTGAGGAAAGTGATGGATGGTCGATGCCCTACAAGAAGTCCCAAAAGATGAAGACTCCATAATGTTGAAAATGAACTTCATGACATCAAAAGAAGGAGCCCACAAGTAGTTGATAGCCCCATGATCTCCACCTAAAATAGAGAGTTGTTGGATGCAAGTCCCTGGTTAAGAGGGAGCTTGGGTACGTTCCTTTTATAGGAATGGGTACATTCCTTTATAGGAATGGGTATATCCTCCCTAGTTGAGAGGGAGAGATAGACACATCATTCTTGTCTTCACTTTGGGAAGAAAGAATGGAGGATTGGGTAAGCATCTGGCATCTGATACTCTTTGAGGATGTGGTAGGGCATCCAAGATAAGAGTAGTCGTAGAGGACCGATATTATTTGAGGACTGGGAATCCAATATAAGAATAGTCCTGGAAGGACATACCCTGTGAACACCCAAGTGAGGTATATTCCTTGAGAGACAATGATCATGGTGTCTATAAATCATTGGTCTCGCTAACATTGTGCTCTGATCTTGTGGAGAGATAGAGTTGTTAGTCAAGGCCTTGCTATGTGACAATGTTGGATGATATGATGCTAAACAGATGGGTTACCAATCTGACTCTTCTTATGAGAATTCTTCAGATTGAGAATGTCCAAGTACCTTGTATGGATTATGAATACCTCCCTAGTTAAGAGGGAGTGTTGAAATATATAACTAGGTTCAGTCTTCATAATGACATGTGTAATCATGATTTTTATGTATTTAATGAAAAGGGAAAATTAAATTTATTATTATTGTTCTTGAGGCATGGATTTCATGCTCAAGGAAAATTTATTTTTAGGTCAAGCTCCCATTGTGAGCTTCTAGGGCTTGTCATTTAGTCTACAAGTCATTGTCATGTATGAAAGACCCTTCCTAGGCGTGTTACATATTGTAAAAAGAATTTATTTCAGTCAAAGTCGAGTCAAAGGACCCTCCAAGACCTTGTCATGTTGCAATAAACAAGTCGGCCCTCACAAGCATCAAGTCGGCCTAAGGACAGTAACAAGTCAACCCACAAACAGTGACATGAGGCCTATAGATAGAGAGCTCAACCTCATTTGTTAGTACACCAATCAAGTTCGTTTTGAAGCTCAAGAAGTCCGAGAAATTCCAGCGAAAGGAAGGAGAAGATTAAAGGTTAAAATGGATTGTTTTTGGGTCATTTATCCCACACATGCAACACAGTTATGGTTTCTTTCTGTAGTTGCAAAGATCAAAGATTACAGTTACTTCAGGGGGGCGAAATATCAAATGTCTGAAGATCAGTTTGCCAAGCCGAGTTGTCAAGGAAGGAAGAACAGCTCCAGCAAAGAAGAGAATCCCTACAATTCTGCCCTAATCAGTCCACACGTGTCGAATCTCAGAAATTACAGGCAGGCCGAAAATTGCAGGCCTAAGATAAGAGGTTGAAGTTTGAAGAGAATTCGAACTCAGTAGTGTTGCAGTCAATTTGACCAGCGTTGACTTGGAAGAAGAAAGGCTCATCAAGGAACGAAATCTGACTTAGTCTTGGAGGGTTCTTTGTCAAGGCTTTAGGTCTTGGAATTCGTCAATTTAAGGCCTAAGAAGAGAAGAATTTTTGTGGTTTTTCCTCTCAGTTGGAGAGGTTTTGGCCCCGATTGATCGTCTATATCTTGTGTCCTTTGTCTTATTGTTCTTTATGGTTTGATAGTTGTTTGATGAAGAAAACACTAATAATAATCAAGAGAAAGAAGAAGCTAATCAAGCTAAGTAAAAATATACCATAAGCAGTTATCAAGGCAAGAGAAATCATCTTATGTTGTTGCCCCTAGATTTCTCAACACATCTAATATCACAATGCATCCAATGATTTCCCATGATTCCATAAGCTCCTCTAATCTACAAATGAAATTAACCTTTTCATTTTGAAGGATAGGCCCTCTCAACTTATCACAGGTAAACAATATCAATTGCATCAAACATATACTAGTAGAATGTGTTGTTCTTGGTAATGTTGAACGATACATCACTCAATAGAAAACACTTGCTCACAAGCATGTCAATCTCTCACTTCTCCTACATTTTAACCGCCGACCTAATAGAAGGTTGTACACTAGGTGTGGTTCTAGGAACAAAAAAAGATGAGGTCACTAAGGGCATTGTGGAAGGCAAGGCTAAGGAAACATTTTCAGTGCTTGCCCTACCCCCACCCCAGATCTTGCAACTCATCCCAATACAATCTCAATTTCACCACTACCCTATTATCTCTTATACATATATCCATAGTCACCAGATTCTGCAAATTTCAAGGTAGAAATTTGAAATTCATAGAATGTCAATATAAATTGAATAAAATCATTGTAGTTCAATAGAATTCACTAAGGTTCATTTTGAAAATTCAAATTGAGGTCATTTCAAAGGATTAAAAATTATTACAAACTATACAAACCACATAGATTTCCTCCTCTCAATGTGTAGACATCCTCCTCCAAGCGAACAAGTAATGTCATTATTGAAGGCCGAAATTGGAATGTGAGACTATCCAATGTCCACAAACGTGAAGTTGAGTCACACTAATAGGGTTAAGGACCAAATTCTATGCAATGACATAGTACAAACCTGATGTCGATTCCATAGGTGACCACTAACAAGCTAGGATTAAGGTTCAATGGTGACGGCAACCAGCTACTTCCATTGACTTCACCCATAGTTGGGTTAGCTTAATCAAATACATTCCAATGCATGGCAATATTTTCTTTTACTTGGCATCTTTTTGGCTCCAAGGGAATTTCCCTTTATCGTTTCTTGCATCGTCCCATTACAGTTTTCAAATTAGCTTATATTTAATAATTTTATTACATATATTTATACTTTATTATTACAAATACTTATATTTTGTATTTTATTATTAGGTGTATTTTATATTTTATTATTAATTTTGTAATTTTAAATTTTGTGTTTTATTCTTAGGTATACCGTATACTTCATATTTTATTATTATGAATATTTTATTAATTTTTAATTACATATATTTTTAAACTTATAAATTTCATTTTTATTTTCATTTAAATTTTTATTTTCATTTCCATTTCCATGTCATTTTCATACATAATATATATTATAAATTGTTGAACTTAATGTCGAATTTTACCACCAGAATTTTTGGTGTCAATTTTTTGTCAAACTCTAAGGTCGTCAAACTCGAACCAAGTGACTTAGCGCATATCTAGAAGTGATTTGTTGGGAATAAAAAATGATTTCTAGGCTTGCATCTGTGCAGATTTCCAGTTTATATCCCAGAATTTGTGCAAGGTAGCATTTCAACCAGGTGATTCCCCCTTCATTTCCTTCCTCCACAACTTGCAATTCAACATTTGTCTATTAAATCCCCCTTCAGGTTCACCATATTCCCACATAGGGTCCAAGCACTTCAGCATTTTCAGTCTTCAAAGTTCAAACTTTAGAATCTAGATAGCAACGATTAAACCTAGGGCACAAAAATATTAAAATCAACATTGAAGAATCAAAATACAAATAAAAACATAAAAACAAACAAATCTAGATTCAAAATAAATAGCTGGTCTCTCACATTCCACAAAAAGTCAACAATAAGGAAAACTGATGGCCATTGCAAAATCAATCAAACAACTGAAAGAACGAACAAAGAAAAGAACAGGTGAAAATTGTTACACATACCTGCAAATACACCAACTGATGGGAATCAATCCCCACGCTGCAATAAAATGGTGATGGCAAATAAAAACACTCTCTTCCTGATCCTTGGCTCAAAGAAAAATGGTCTACACCTGCTTTCTCTAACCCTTCACTCTGTTTGCAAAATGACCAAAAAAAACATAAAAATTGCCTTTACACCAGCTCTCCGCAGGCTTGGCAATCTTTTCTATCAGCCCACAGTATATCACAACATTTAAGAGATTATTGCAATATTTTCAACCAGGAAAATATCACAATATTTTCCACTGAAAATATTGCCTCTCTTAAAGCCATGTGAGATATCGTGATGTTGTCAATATTTTCACGATACTGGCGACACTGGTTTTTATTCATCAGAGAAGTAACTTGGAATTTGCATGCTAGAAGATTTCTCCCTTCCTTAACAACCATTCTGCTTTCTACCACTACTCATTAAGTCCCACAATACTGTTCAATTATTAAATATTGTAACAGAAATTCTAAACCTTTTGGACACGTTCAAGTATTCGCAGCAAGGACCCAGAAATGGTCAAAAAATGGCCCTTCTCTTAGAGTGTTACATATTATGCATCACTTCCAACACCAGTCCCACGAGGGAAGGGACAGAAGCCCTGCATGGTTCCCCAGAAGACCTTAGTCCAAACTGAAATCCCTCAAACAACGTCCAGGAAGCAACCCCCTGTAGAGTCCAGGGACCACAGGTTGAAGAATCAAACGGAATGTGGAACAGAAGTGATCCATAATGACAAAATGCAGCTGTCTAATGAAAGCAAATCAGCTGAGGACCAGTATTACATATACATGAACATTTTGTTTGGGTTCATGGAGATTTCATTATGGGCATGTGTATTGCATCTTAACTAGCTGCGAGTGCTTACCATAGACGAGCATCCTGTCAGAGTATCCACTATAAGCAATTCATGAATTTAAACTGTTCTAAATTTTAATAAACATTCACAACAATCATGAATTTATACTGTCCTAAATTTTAATAAACCATGATTGTAGAACTTCATACATGTTCTCAAGGAAATCTTACAACTATAAATTTAGGTTGCTCTGGATACTATTTCTCTTTGATTGTGGTAAGGTGAATATCATTTGCCTGGAGTCTGTACTCTGAAATGTGTCTGCCTATGGTTGCAGAAGCATGGGAAGATCAAATTGAATGTCTTGAAGCTAAGAAAGGAGATCACAAAAAATGGAAGAACCACAACTAAATCACAGATGGAAGGAATTGTACGTCAAAAACTGTATGAACAGAAAGGTGGAGATTTATGCAAAAAGTCTAGGAGTTGTCGAGAGGCCAGTAAGCAGATCTTTCGAATAGCAAACTGGGCATATTATATCAAGATCAAAAATTAAGACAACTAGGTACAGGACATATTCCCACATTCCCATAAGCACCTGTGCCCATTTTAATCCTTTAACAATTTTACTGTAAAATTTACAAATTCACAGAACTATATTCTAGTAAAACATGAAAGAAATAAGGGACTTACTTGATAAACAAGAACAACACGATGATCATGAAGCTGCTGAATGATCATTTCACAAACTGTAGTCTTTCCAGAAGATGTACCACCTGAAACCCCTGTGGAATTGATATGCAAGTAACTTTTATCCCCAATACTTAACATGTAAATAATTATGAATGATATGATATATAATTTTTTTTTAATATTCAGTTCACACATTTGTCCTATATTCAAATGAAATAAATACATAATCCATCTAGCATACAAGACTGTCTAAACGTTTAGACTTTAGGCCCATCAATAAGCATCAAGGTAAAAGGAACGAGAGCCAGAATTTCAGTTTGTAGTAACTAATAAGCATATGAATACCTTATAAATATAGGAGTTCTTGTGAAGAAGCACTAAATTTTGCCGGTAAGCCTCATACAACATTGCTAATGTTTATCAATCATTGTTATTGTTTGCAATACTAGAAGAATGCTATTGTCTATCTGTTCTAACTTCTAAGTAATGTAAATAATGATAGACAATCATAACAGCTGGTTAAAAATAAGTTCACAGTTGAGTTCATTATAATAAGTAATTCTTATAGCTAGTTGCACCAGCTGACAAATGCTCATGCCTATAATGAATATAACTAGGCCTAAATAAACCTAGTTTCTAAGAGTCACAAGTCACAACTATTCCCTGTGATTGTGCCCCTTCACATAATATAAATAACCTATACACTAAGATTGTAATCATCACTCCTCATATTAAACTAAAACTGGTACTATATTGTGTGGTGTTCCTTATTAATAAATTGGAAGCTACCAAGCAGAAATAATAGATTTTACCCAAATTGATTGCAGAAATGACAGATTGCAACCACAATACCCAAAAAAAGAACCAGAATACCATAAAATGTTCTACCTTTATTGATGAGAGCAATGTTCGCTTGCCTCTTTGAGGAGGCAACCTCCATATCCACAAAGCTCCAAATAAAAATATATTTCACAAGACATCTCATTATACTGTTTCTACTTCTTTATATAGTTCTATCTATCTCCAAAGAACATTCAAGAGAAAGAACTTTCTAGTAGACAGAATCTTCTAGTAAGCCTTATTATGATTATTGCTTTCATAGTACTACATGGGCCTTATTTACTAAAGATGACCTCCATACATAACAACCTACCTATCTACTTGAAGGTTACGATAGGACTCTGACATGCCCTCCCCCTTAAAAAGAAGCATTGTCAAGCTGGAGATGATGGAATTTCTGAACAAACACTATTGGTTCCCATGTGGTATCATCGAACAATGTATCCTTTCATTGTATCAAAACCTTAGGAGGGACCGAATTACCTTCTTGTGGAAGAGGCCAAATTGATTTATTTTGTGCCATTTGATCAGCCTATAGTCAGAGAACTTCCAGGAGAAGGGGCCGATTACTGAAGAAGTCCATTGATCCAATAGAAGTCGAGTTAGTCCTTCCAAGGAGCCAAGTTTATCTTTACAATCAGGGCCAAATTTCTGAAGTTGCATTGTCCTCCACAAGGCCGCATTGCCCAGCAACCAGGGACCGATTTGTTCAAGGAAAGATATATACATTTCTAGAGGCCGAATTGGGCTTTCATATGCTATTCGCTCAGCTGGATGGTCTGATCACTATTAGCTTTTACCAGATCTCCCTACACTAGAAAAGAAAGAGGCCGATTTCTCAAGAGATCGTGGTCTTCCTTGAGGCTTAGATATTGATCTATGGTGAGGCTGAGTTCATCAAGTCAGTAGGGCCAAATTCTGAAGTTTCCAGTCATTTGTGTCGAAGGGCGAATTCTCCAGCAGGCAGATCCATTCATCCTAAGACAAATTTTCCAACAAATCTGAAACTGATATTGTTATTCCAGGAGGAGGATGCATTTGGCATTTTTCAGGAGATCAGTGTTTTTCTCTCTCTCATTAGTGGCCAAATTTATTTCTATTAGGGAGCCAAATTTCTGAAAGGTTAATCATTGTATTAAGCTGGAAAAATCGTTCCTAATTCCCTCATCATATCAGACTCAGCTGGTGGGCCAACTTCACTTAGCTCCAGGAACAAATTCAGAAAGGGTAGAGTTATCTATTCTCAGGCAGAATTCTCATGGAAAAATTCTTATTGTTCATGAGGACGAGTTAGTCCAGGGAGGTTTGCTGAAGCAAGTTCCAGGCATAGTAATAATAGAAAATTAACAAGATTGTTTAACCTCTGCCAGTTGGAGCAAGTTCCAAGTTCTGCTCTGAAGTTTTGCTTGTAATCTCTGATGATCATTCTCAATAAAGTCCAATTTTTCCTCAGATGTTTATTCTTTGTTATTCCTATGAAATGTTTGACAAAATCTCTCTCTGTTCTCTGAAGTGTTTTATCAAAACATTTGAGTTAACATGTTCTTTGCCTAGGTCAGTTACTTCATTAGCCCATTATAGACTCCATTAATCCATTAGCAATCACATTAACCAATATCTTATGACAGTAACTGGTGAAAGAACATTCAACATAAATGCAGAAGACAAGCCAAGACAAGAGAACACACAGATAGGGCTCAAGCCAGCGAAAAACCCCAAGATGGGGAAAACCATTTATCATTTCATCTTATTATTAACATCGAATGTTCAGCAGAGAGAGAGAGTACAATAATTTAAAATCAAAATGACTTGCCAATTTGAAGATCCAATATGACTGCCCTTAGACAAGTGAATAGCCCAAAACTGCAATACCATCATTCTGTCAACAGTAGTCAACTAAGGTCTGGTTAGGGCTGCTTACAGTCCACTGTTGTTTCATTCAATTGATCCAAAAACCCTCCTTACAACTGCAGTTTTCCTTGGCAAGCAAGAAGCTGCCCTTCACTGGCACTTAGGACTGATCTGAACTCATGATAGGCTTCTCATGCTGGTGCAGACCTGTGGACCTATCTGAAGTGATAGCTCTGAAGTACGGTCACACAAAGGGAGAATTTCTTCCTCAAATTGACCACAGATCAGCCTGGACAGAATACCCAAACTCGGCTTGATTTTCTGTTTTTGAATTCGGACCTGTAATGACAGGTTTACCCATACAAGCTGCTCAGAGATTTGCTCAAGTCCTGCGGCTATCCATCTGAAGAATCTCGGCCCTTATTGCAGGAGAAAAACCCAGAACAAACAGCCCTTCGTCCTCCTCAAGTGCTCGGCTACCTCAGACACAAATTGGAGCTCCTTTGATGTGACAAATGAGGTTGTGAGCGCATCTATATATACAAATCATTGGGGGTTCAAGTGACACATCCATTGGGCTTTATGAGCCTACATGATGATGTGGCCGACCTTGACAATTTGCACATGGGTGGGCATAAATTCAAAAACACACTTCTGCTTGTCCAAATTTGATGATCTTTAGATCGATTTTTGTCCTCTAGAAAAGAGGAATTTAATGCAATCATCATCTTCATCAAATGAGCTGTCCCAAGGTGGAATTTCGCCCTAGTTGCCAATTTTAACATGTTTGCTGAAGGTGTTTGACAGAAGTTTGCATAACAATTTTTTGTGAAAAGTTGCCAAAGAAAATTTGTATAAATTAAATTTGGTACACTACAGTGGTATTAGAGCATGATCTTGGCCATTTGTGGTATCAATACATATGACCTCAGAAAATTTTCAGAATGTCACATATATAAGGCAGAGGTACAGAAGCAAAGAAAGAGAGCTGCAAATAGATATAGAGCCAAACTCACCATTGCATAGAGAATAAATCCTTACTACATCAAAGGAGATCAATATGGGAGATTCAAATAAAGAGGAAGCAGCATTTCAGAGCCTTCTGAACGCTCTAAATGACTTGGCAAAGGGGCAGAAGGAAATTGTTGAAGAAATGAAACAACAAAACCGGAACAAAGGCAGCAATGGGGACAGCTCATAATATTGTCATAACAAACCCCCATAGCCACCCTCATATCTACAGTGGAGTATCTCGACCCACTAAGCCAAAATTTCTGCTTGCCAATCCAATAGAACCAGCAGATAAAGAGGACATGCCATTGGGATATTATTTTCAGGAATATCAGTCCATGGGAGATGGCTTTCAAGATGCAATCACTTTCAAAGATTTTTGTCTCTTGAAAAGTGGTAACAAGGCCAAAGGGTCTGGAGGAGCAACTACACAAAACATAGATTGCAGCAGACTGTTGGGAAGCTAACCCTTCCAAATTTTTGATGGCTCTACTAGACGTACAGCAAGGGCATGGATCCAAAAACTTGACACTTATTTTCAGGTGAACCAGGTAACTGTAGTGGATGTTATTAAGTTGGCCACTCTGCACCTAGAAGGAGAAGCGCATGATTGGTGGTACCATGACTTAACTTTGGGACATGCCAACATAACCACTTATGAGGAATTTGCTCAAAAGGTGATAGAGTGATTTGACCGAAAGGATCCAGAGTTGTATTTCCGGGAGCTTACACAACTCAGGCATACTAGCAATCCAAAGCATTACATATAAAAAAAATTAGACTGTCAGTGATGGTACCAGATCTGTTAGAGGCTAGAAGAATTATGCTATTTCTTGGCTGACCCTCTACGGGGGCTAGTGAGGTCTTACAGGCCTACTTTGCAGGATGCAGTCAGCAGAACAAGGGATTTGCATGATGCAATTTCAATGACTAGAGCCCCCACTAAACCTACCTTCCCAGAGGGAAAAGATACCAGACCTCCTCAAAAGGAGTGCACCAAAAGAAACCAACTTGATGAGGAGACTAGAAGAGATCTTAGGAGGAGAAGGCTATGCTTCACATGCCAAGAACCTTGGGCACCGAGCCATCCACGTACAACAAAGGGGAAAGCTCACTATATCGAGGTGTTTTCCAATAGTGAGGACAAGGAGGATGAGCAGGAGCAGCCACAGGAGGAGTTTAGAGAGATGGAGGGTGAGCAACCCCAGGAGGGAGAGAAGAACAATGTCATTGCTACACTCTTGGGCAATCCTCAATATCTCACACTTAAGATTCAATGAACTATACAAGGACAAAGGGTGATAGTTTTGGTTGATGATGGAGCCACCCACAATTTTATAGATGTTGGCTATGTATCCAGGAGAGGGTTAGCCACCACAGAGTTTGAGGGGTGGGGTTCTCCATAGCCATACCAAGAAACAAGTTCATGCAGTGCAACAAGGATGATCCCCAAGATGAGCTTGATGATGGGGAATTACACCATTATAGATGACCTTTTTGTGACTAATGTTCATGACAGTAATGTAGTGCTAGGAATTCAATGGCTTATCTCTATTGGGCGATATATTACAAATTACCAGCAGATGGAGATGGAGTTTATGAAGGATGGCAAGAAGGTTGTGCTAAGGGGCATGCACACCTATCACCCCAAAACTGTGACATCAAATAAGATGGAGGCAATCTTTTGGCACAGAGACATTAAGTGGGCAGTGGAGTGCAGACTCGCAGAGTGACGAAGAAGAAGTCAGAAGATCAACATCAGCAGTATCCAACAAACATTTCAGCTTTATTGCAAAAATATCAAAAGGTGTTTGGGGATATTCTGCCAAGGAGGCCACCTGATAGGGGTTTCGAGCATATCATCGAGCTAGAGGAGGGGGTCCAGGTGATCATCACCACTCCATACAGGCATCCCAGGGCATATAAAAATGAGATCGAGAAGACTATTCAAGAGTTGCTTGCACTAGGCCACGTATGCCCTAGCTCTAGCCCATTTGCCTCATCAATGGTTCTAGTCAAGAATAAATATAGGTCCCTAAGGATTTGTATCAATTACAGGGCGTTGAATAAGAAGACCATCAAAAATCGATACCACATTCCTAGAATTGATGAATTCATGGACGAATCTAAAGGGCCAAATATTTTTCCAAGATTGATCTTCGCTCAAGCTACCACTAGCGTAGAGTCAAGGAGCAAGATATTCCAAAAATTGGTTCCAAATGCTACTACAGCCATTATGAGTTTCTGGGTATGCCTTTTGGGCTGACCAACGCACCTGCTACCTCTCAGTCTTGTATGAAACATGTGTTCGACAAACAATCAAGCAAATATGTGTTAGTCTTCTTTGATGGCATTCTAGTATATAGCAAAACATGGGAGGAACATTTGCAGCACTTGGAGAAGGTGTTAAGGATATTGGAAGAACAACAATTTTATGCCAAGCTATCCAAATGCGAGTTTGGTCTAATCGAGATGCTCTATTTGGGGCACGTGATTGATGGAGTGTTGAAAAGTGTAACTAGGTTCGATCTTCATAATGACATGTAATTATGATTTTATGTAATGAGATGTAAAGAAGAAAAATAAAATTATTGTATTGACTTGCTTCATGGGTTTCATGAGCAAGAGATTTTGTTTTTGAGTCAAGACTCCCATTGAGAGTCTTTAGGAATTATTTTTCATCTAGTCATAAAATGATAGAATCATTGTCATGTAATGAAGTCATGTTACGCTTTGTATAGAGTCAAACTTGTTTATGCAAAGTATCCTCCAAGACCTTGTCACTTATCCTCTTCAAGTCGGCCTACAATGATGGAAGAACATGCTAGAAGAAGTCGACCTAACCTCTAGTGATCATGTCGGCCTAAAGGACATGAGATGAGGTGTATATAAAGCCTAACTCGGCCTCACTTGAAAGAAAAAAAACTCGACAAGCATTCGGTGAAGTGGTGCAAAGAAGAAGGACCACAAAGAGAAGTGCGAAGAAGTGATAAGGAGAGTTTCTTCTGGGCAAGCGAAGGAAGTTTCTTCTGGGCAAGCGGAGGATGCTTCTGGGCATAGCGAAGGAGGTTTCTTCTGGGGCAGCGAAGAAGGTTTTTTCTGGGGCAGCGAAGGAAGAATTATTTTGGGATACTTGTTCTGGGTAACAGAGATAGAGCTCTAGAGCCCAAGATTCTCTAGAGGAAGCCAGTGAGATCCTAGAGACCGAGTTTCTCTAGAAGAAGTTGAAGAACAAGCAATGTAAAGTATAGAGACCAAGTTTCTCTAGAAGGAGCTGAGGAGAGCAGTTCGAGACCAAGAAGAAAGTGAAGAAAGGGAAGAGGCAGAGCATCAAGGTTAGTGACAAGGTTCTTGGGAGGATACTAGAGTCAAGGGTCTTTGTCATGGTCTTGGTACTCATCAATTGAAGATCTAGAAGAAGAATTTTGATCGGGTTTTCCTCTCAAGAGGTGAGAGGTTTTGGCCCTGGCTAACAAGCCTACATACTATGTCACTTGTCTTTTGTTGTATTAGTAATTGTCTTGATGAAAAGAACACAATAATAACATAACGAAGAAAAGACTATAAGCTAAGAAGTAAAAGTATATCACAAGCAATTATCAAGCAGAGAAATATTTTAACTATTCATGCCCTAGATTTCTCAACATGGTATCAGAGCTTAGGTGTTGAAGTCAAGAAGGGGCATTCAATCAAGAAGACATCAAGCAGTGGAAGAAGGATCATAACAGATTCAAAGGGCACTAAGGTCAAGATCTTCAAAACCCTAGATCAAAGAAATCTACACTAGCAAGAGTCTTCAAATCATCTTCAAGAAAGAAGGAAGACTAAATCATTCAAGGAGGATCGTGAATCAAGCTCTCCCTTATCAATCTCTCAAGAAGCAAATCATCTAACAACATCAAGATTAAGGAGGAAGCAAGAATCAATCTCTCAAGTAAATCTATGACTATATATGATAATAAGAAATGTCTTTTTGCAAGGAAAGCAATAAATTGGATGGGCCTGCAAATTTCCTTGCATGGAAGAAAAGGTCAGACCTAAATCTTATTGAGAATGAGGTCATGGATCACATCAAGGGTCGATAACCCATCCTCCAAAGGAAGATACTCAAACACACGCTAGATTCATGAAGGGATAAATGAGAGCCCAGAGGATTCTTATAGAATCTATAAAAGACTCTCTAATCCCATATGTATCAAAGTTGGAGACTGCAAAAGCTATATATGACAAATTGGTAGAGTTGTTTTCCGTAAGTATTGCAGGAGAAGTAATCTCATTAAGGCAAGAACTCTACAAACTGAAGATATCCAAGGAAGATGGAATAGCCTCATACTTTATGAGGATATCAGAAATTCGAGATCAACTACAAGAGCTGGGAGAAGTCATGTCTGATAGAGAGATGACCACAGTGGTATTGAATGCACTACTGGAAGAATGGGGTAACTTCACTTCAAGTTTATATGGGAAGAAAGAGACTACTCCATTTCAAGATCTATGGTCACTCTGTAAGATCGAAGAAACCAGACTGAAGGCAAAGGTTGATGTTGGACCAAATGAGCAGAATCAAGCATATGTTGCTATGGAAAAGAAGAAAAGAAAAATTTGAAAAGTTTGGTCCTCAAAAGAAAAGGAAGAACATGGCTAAGGTAAGATGTTATGGATGTCAAGGACTTGGGCACTATAAAAGAGATTGTCCTAAACGTAATAAGGACAAGAGAGATAGGGAAGAAGCCCACATTACTGAAGAAGTGAGAGAGATTGAGTCAAAGAAGCTTAAGAATGAAGGGGTAAAAGATCTCTACTATGACTGAGATGATCTTCTTCACTAGAAGGTACTTTTCAATTGGAATTTATAGATAGGATGCATCCTATTAGAAAATAGCATCGTGATAGAAGCATTAGAAGTAAGAGCTCTTGGCATGGGAAGCAAAAAGGATGTCTAGAACAAGTTCTATTAATTACAAAGAATGGGAGCTCTTGGCAACCTTATTAAAACCTCAAGTGATACTTATAGAAAGAAGTAGAGGTCATCATTGACTGGGATCATCATACAATAGTCAATAAAGAAACATCTGTCGAGTGAGGATATGAAAGATCCTCAAGTTTCTCTAATGGAATCCTCATCAAAGGATTCACCGATCTAAAAGGAAAGCAAGAGTTTCATCAAAAATTCCAACTTGTG
Source organism: Pinus tabuliformis (assembly GCA_031772625.1). NCBI lineage: Eukaryota > Viridiplantae > Streptophyta > Pinopsida > Pinales > Pinaceae > Pinus > Pinus tabuliformis. The sequence continues at coordinate 1,245,002,854 of CM062818.1, forward strand.
GGTTCAAGGGATGACGGTATGATGACATAACAAGAACGCAGGTCTAAAGGATAAAGTTGTTTCGAAGCTACTACAGGAAGTCTAGATGACCAAAAGGAAAGATGACATATGTATGCTTACATAGGATATTACAAAATTCATGTCATATGGTTGCAAATAATATGGACCATTATTTCCATCATGGGAAACATGATCAAAATAAGGGATCTCCTCCTCCTAAAGATTGCAGCAAGGCATAAGTCACACTAGATGAAATCAACATAATATGTTCTCATATGAATCATGATGAAGCTTACTAAAATTGAGGAACTCTGATTGGAAGCTCCTAGGAATTAAGTGTGTGAAAAGAAAGGAAGAGATCGTGAAAATATGCAACAAAGGTAGAAGGCATTCAACATCCGAGACCAAGAATATTTGACTATAATATCTCCCGCAAAGATATGAAGACTCTGATGGAAGTAAGAAAAAGATAGAGACCCTTGACAATGGATATCTATGGGAGATGTGTCAATCTGCATACAGGATATTGATGCCTATAAGAAGATGTCATGATGAAAGACCATCACAAAGGTAATTTTGAAAGTGTTCATTTCTATTTTTGACCTAAAATCTAGTTGGGCTTATGTAGGACTGCCAAAAGGAAGATCTATGGGTGACTTCCAAGAGGACCATATTGAAGGATGTAAGATCCTTCAAGAAAATATGGCATGAAAGAAAGCAGAATGACATGAAACAAAGCCATATGGAAAATTGATGGACCACTTTCTGATGAAATGAGGACATGACTAACTCATGGATGAAAGTGATGGATGGTCTGTGCCCTATGAAGAAGACCCAAAATATGAAGACTCCATGACAAAAGAAATTTATGACATCGAGGAAGAAAGGAGTTCTTCAAGCAGTTGGTTGTTCCATGTTCTCCACATGAGGAGTTGTTGTAGATCCCTAGTTAAGAGGGAGCCTGAAAAGAAGTTTCTTACTTGGAAGAAACTTGGAAATTCCTAAGCTAAGAGGGAGCTTAGGTACATTCCTTTATTGGAATATGTCCTCCCTATTTGAGAGGAATAGATAGACATGTCATTCTGGCCTTCACCTGGGAAGACGGAATGGAGGATTGGGTAATCATTTGGCACTGATACTCTTTGAGAATGAGATAGGGCATCCAATAGTAGAGTAGTCGTGGAGGACCGATATTCTTTGAGGGATGGGGAGTCCAAGATAAGAATAGTCCTCATGGAACAAACCCTGAGTACTCGGGTAGGGGATGTTCCGAGAGAGAAAATGATGAGAGTGTCTATAAATCATTGGTCTCGCCAGCATTGAGCTCAGATATTGTGGAGAGATGGCGTTGTTAGTCAAGGCCTTGCTATGTAACAATGTTGGTTGATATGATGCTATACAAATGAGTTACCAATCAGAATTCTTCTTATGAGAAATTCTTCATATTGAGAAAGTCCAATTACCATTATGAATACCTCCCTAGTTAACAGTGAGTGTTGAAAAGTGTAACTAGGTTCGGTCTTCATAATGACATGTAATTATGATTTTATGTAATGAGATGTAAAGAAGAAAAATATAATTATTGTATTGACTTGCTTCATGGGTTTCATAAGCAAGAGATTTTGTTTTTGAGTCAAGACTCCCATTGAGAGTCTTTAGGAATTATTTTTCATCTAGTCATAAAATGATAGAGTCATTGTCATGTAATGAAGTCATGTTACACTTTGTATAGAGTCAAACTTGTCTATGTAAAGTATCCTCCAAGACCTTGTCACTTATCCTCTTCAAGTTGGCCTACAACGATGGAAGAACATGCTAGAAGAAGTCGCGTAACCTCTAGTGACCATGTCAGCCTAAAGGACATGAGATGAGGTGTATATAAAGCCTAACTCAGCCTCGCTTGAAAGCAAAAAACTCGACAAGCATTCGGTGAAGAAGTGCAAAGAAGAAGGGCTACAAAGAGAAGTGTGATGAAGTGATAAGGAGAGTTTCTTCTGGGCAAGCGAAGGAAGTTTCTTGTGGGCAAGCAAAGCAGGATTCTTCTGGGCATAGCAAAGGAGGTTTCTTTTGTGGAAGCAAAGAAGGTTTCTTTTGGGGCAGCGAAGGAAGAATCCTTCTAGGATACTTTTTGTGGGTAACCTAGATAGAGATCTAGAGACTAAGATTCTCTAAAGGAAGCCAGTGAGATCCTAGAGACCGAGTTTCTCTAGGAGAAGTCGAAGAAGCAGTGTAAAGTATAGAGACTGAGTTTCTCTAGAAGGAGTCGAGCAGAGCAGACGATGAACCACACTGGTTGGTTCGAAACGCGTCGACAATGATTTTTTGAATGTGATTTACGCCGAAATTTCTTCCTATAATCAAGAAGAAAGTTGAGAAAGGGAAGAGGCAGAGCATCAAGGTTAGTGACAAGGTTCTTGGGAGGATACTAGAGTCAAGGATCTTTGTCATGGTCTTGGTACTCATCAATTGAAGATTTAGAAGAAGAATTTTGATGGGGTTTTCCTCTCAAGAAGTGAGAGGTTTTGGTCCTAGTTGACAAGCCTACATATTGTCACTTGTCTTTTGTTGTATTGGTAATTGTCTTGATGAAAAGAACACAATAATTACATAACGAAGAAAAGACTATAAGCTAAGAAATAAAAGTATATCACAAGCAATTATCAAGTAGAGAAATCTTTTAATTATTAATGCCCTAGATTTCTCAACATGGAGAAGGGGTGCAAGTGCATCAAGAGAAGATTTGGGCAATCATTGATTGGCGTACTCCCAAGAATGTGACGATGTTGAGAGGATTCTTGGGTATTAATTCCTACTATAGGTGATTCGTCAAGGGGTTTTCCTTGCTGACAACACTTATAGACTTGACCAAGAAAGAAGCCTTTGTGTGGACAGATGCAGTAGAGAAGGCTTTTGTGCGACTTAAAGAGGTAATGAGTACTTGTCCTGTTTTAGCTTTGCCTAAGTTTTCTCAATTGTTGGTTTTGGAGTATGATGCTTTACTTGAATAGATTGGAGCAGTATTGATGCAAAACGGCCACCCAATTGCTTTCGAGAGCAAGAAGCTTAGGGACTAAGAGCGTCACTACTCTATATATGACAAAGAGATGCTTGCCATCATGCATGCATAAGACAAATTCAGGCCATATCTAATGGCTAATTGGTTCAAAGTCAAGATTGATCACAACAGCCTGAGATTTTGCTTGGATCAAAAGGAGTTAAATGATCGGCAATTATCGGCAGCAGAAATGGGTGAGCAAAGTTCAGGCTTATGATTTTGAAACCGAGTATGTCAAGGGGAAAAATAATGTGGTTGCAAATGCACTTTCTAGGAGACTCGCAACATTCTCTTTCATGGACACCTCAATGGATTCGAAGTCCCAACTATTGGTGGAGTATTCCAAGAATAAGATGGCATGTGAGATCTTGGATGGGAAAGGTACAGGATAGCAAATACAAGGTGGTTCAAAATATCATCTACTATAAGGATAGAATGTACTTGGTGCCAAACTCATAGTTGAGGGATAAAGTTATACATGGGGTATATGATTCTCCACTTGCAGGTCATCTGAGCTACCTTAAGACCTACAGAGTTGTCAGAGAGAGGTTCTCTTGTAAGGGTCGCAAGGATGTTTTGAGGTATGTCCGCAAATGTAGCATTTGTCAACAAAATAAAGAGGAGCATACGCATACAACAGGCCTGTTGCAGCGACTTCTAAATTGCATGTGATTGAGATGTAATTGAATATTTGGGACTGTTGGACAAACCTCATTAGCAAGAAGAAGAATTATTGAGTAGTTAAAGCTTGGTACCTAAAAGCACTATAAAGGAATCTAGGCTTGTTGTTGTCCTATTAATTTCCTCACTGTTTGCATTAAAAGGACAACAATAAGTTTTCATTGCTTAATTAGATTGGGACATATACAACGCAAGTTTGCTCCTACTCATCGTTCATACTGTGAATTTCTAACTTATGTTGTTTCATTACTAGCATTGATATTTGAGAAGCCTATGTTTATTATCTTTCATTGAGTTCTATTATCTAAATTCACATACAAAGCACACATCCTAAAACACACTTGTTTTACATAATTGGTCAAGAAAGATAAGTTTAAGGAGTTATTAGCATCTAATGTTTTCTGATTGGATCAAAGGCATTCTTGTTTGATGGATTACTGAAGGATAATTCTGCTAGGATCTATTCTCTATAAGCTAAGTAGCATTGAAGGTAATTTACTCCATTGAGTAATCTTAAGATAATTGATTGGTTTGAGATCTAATTGCATATTGGGAATCTCTTAAACAATCTGTCTTACAAATTCAAGTAATTGTCTTTGGCATTTTACATTGAAGATTAGATAAGTGCTCTATTTTGGATCTTGGAAAATTGTGTATCTTGCGAAGGTTTCGTTTCAGCTATCTATTTTACTTTGTTGGCACTTTCCGAGATTGGCATTCATTTTTTTGATTGAGTTCCTCCTTAAGTACTTAACGATATAATTCAGATTAAATCGTAATCTAAGTAATCCAGGGCTTTAAAAATCTTTTTTCACTAATCATTTTCTAATTCCACCTTGCATTTGCATCCTAAGTTAGTCTTGCATTTAATAACCAACCTCCAAGCATAAGCTTGGTTGAAAGAGAGATAGGAACACCTCTGCATCTTCTCTTGAGAAATCTACTCTTTTTAATATCTAACATGGTGACCTCGCAGTCGTCAGAGCCACAACCTCTGCAGTGCCAGAGGCACCAGGTACGTTAGATTTCAAGGAAAGGGATTGTTAATCACACCCTCGTGTGCTTCACCTTGACTTTTCTCTGCCATTTGCTATAAAGTTTAGGCTCAATACAAACAAAAATCAAAGGACATACTTAGACTAGACATTTAAGTAAAATCAACCAAGATTTCTGCATTTAACATAAGTCCTAGGAATTGCATTTCATATAGGATAGTTACTCATCAAAGCAGCAGTTGTCCATCCTATACTTGGTCTTAAAATTTATAAAGCAAGAGTATTGACTCCATAAGGCACTGGTTTCAAATCTTATAAATCTAATTGAATCCTTAAAAGCTTGCTAGATCTAAACAAGTACTTGGCCACTCAACTGTGTCTCCTAGATTAGTTGGTTCCCGACTAGTCCTTCTTCATCTCATTTCCATAGGGTCTACCCCCATAGTCTGTTGTTGGAAGATAGCTTAAATGGAGAGGTTGGGGATTAGGTGACAGCCCCTGACCTAAGTCATTGTCGCGGTGCTTATACATTTTGAGAGACAATAGGAGGGAGAACAGATATTGCAGCATCTCAGACTCAAATTGTCCCATGTTTCTTGAGCTTGGAGCCATTGTTTCCACTCACCTAATTGTCTCCTTTAGGCTAGCGAGAAGGAAAAATTATCGAGACCAAAGAAATTTGACCAATTTTGATATTATTATATATTAAATAAAATGGGTAAATTATGATTAATAAGAAGGGGCAAAAAGTATTTTTATTAGAAGGGGGGGAAAGTGACTCCATCAATAAAATAATATTAAAAAGAGTTCTAGAAGTATTGGAGAAACTCAATGGAAGATTATAAAAGGAGGGTGGAACTCATTGTCTCATCATTCTTAATGCCATTGAAGAGAAGCTCAAGACAGTTTCAAACCGAGGGTTTCAAGCAAGATCCTCACACTAGTTTCGATGGATCTCTTGCCACCCTAGCTAGTATCTCTCCAATATTGGTGGACAATATTGCCACCCTAGTTGGATTATTTCCAAGAATTTATCTTGAAGATCTAATTGAATATGATTGAGGCATTCTTCAGCACATTGGTTATTAGCAGAAGGACAAAACTCTTATCTTCCAAAGGACCGAGTTTCTCCAAATCTGAAGCAGAATTAAAGGGGACGAAACTATTTAGATCAAATGAACAAGTGAGGCCGAATTGCATTACTCATCAACAAATGAGGAGGGACCGAATTACCTTCTTGTGGCAGAGGCCTTGGAGCATGGAGGAAGACCATGCCAAGGAAGTCAGTGCTATGAAGGTTGAACACTCTAACCAGATGGATGCCAGAACAATACAGGTATAGAAACTTCAGCGTCAATCAGAGGATGAAAGAAACAAGTAAACGTCAACACATCATAAGCCTCCCTATCTGCTGCAGCAAGCTCCATCTTATTATGAGGTCCTTTGTTCCATTGAAAAGTGGTTAATTGAAGGTGACATGGATAAAATGGAAATTAATAATCAGGTTGATGCTCACACGGTTAATCCACCAGTCATAAAAGATCAAGTTCTAACTCATGACACCTGTGAGACTGATCCATCATTCTTGACAGAGCAGATGTAGAATGAAGAAAGACATGTCATGCATATCTTGCATACTTCATTTGAGAGTTTTGAAGCAGAATGTTCCACATCATCAGTGATACAACCTACCACAAAAAAAGTGCAAGAGAAAGAGAATGAGAAAGCGATTTGATGCATCAGATGGTCGTGAGCAACTTGATTTTCGAATAGGAAAAAGCCCTACCGTATGCAAGATTGGACATGGCACATATGAGAAACAACCAACAAATTTGCCTAAAAGTAGGAAAATGCTCAATCTGCACTATATTGAACACATCTGATGCCATGGGGCATCGTTGTATTGTATTTCTAACCTTATGCCCTGTTATTTCAGTATTTCATTTTGTAGTTAGATTTGGTTTTTCATGTTCTTAGAATAGTTAATAAATGAAGAGCTTATATCTTTCTTATGCTTAACGTTATATAATGATTTTTGGATGGACGCTACTTATGTTTTGTTGTGTGTTGCGTGGATGCAGATTCTAGATTCTCACATTCCTCCAGTGCAACAACGTGTCCCCAAGTAGAGCCAGATGTTGACCACTACGTGTCAATGACCCATAGCAGTACACCCCCTTTTTTCGCAAAAGGGATAGCGTCTGATCGATGTATCCATGCCGTTCAACTATCATCATCGGCCTGATTATCATGTTATATTGTAAACCCTTTCTGCATGTGTAAATTGTAAATAATTTCAGCAGATTTGTGTCGTGTATGTAATTGTCTAGGTAAACCTATTTTTCTGGTGACGATCAACATTCTAGGAGGTTTGTTGTCTCACCGATCCATTCTCGGATGGTCGGCAGAGTTTTTCTTTAGCCTTATTATAAATTGCTTGGTCTGTTAGATTATATTTGTGTCACAAAATTGGGTAGTCTATGAGGGTCTTTTGCAAATGGGTTTTCCCCTTTGAGATGTAAAAAATGTGAAATCACGATGTAAAGTGTCTTGAGGGTTGGAAAAATAATTTATCCTCTCATAGGTTAATTAAATAAATTTTCTGGCCAAAAATTTAATTAAAATCCTAAGCCAAAAATTTAATTAATTATAGGTCCTAGGTAAATTTAAATTTTCTAAAAGCAAAATTTGTGGGTCCTTTAAAATTCAAATTTTAAAAGGTCTCAGGACTAAGGTAAATTAATTATTTTGCTAAATTTTAAGCCTTTGGTCCCTGGGTTAAGTTAAAGTCAAAATTTTGAGGAAATTAATTCAAAAATTAAATTTTTGAATTAATTAAAATTCATTTAATTGAAAAATCGAATTTCCTCAATAATTTAAAATTTCGACGGATGAAATTAAAAGAAATTTTAATCCTCATCAACGGTCGAAATTGCTTTGACGAGGATCACTCAAACTAGCCGTTGGAAAATTTATCTTTAAATAAGAGGTCATTTTGACAGTCAGGATCATCCGATCTCCGGATAGTGTACTAAGCTCGCAAGCTCTCTTGTATACTTTTTTGAATTAATGCAAAAGTCTTTGGGGTTTCAACGTGCTATAGTGTTCCTCTTCATGAATTTATGGTACCATTGTTTTAATTTATGCTTAATATTATGTGAAAACTATCAATCAATAGCTCTCTTAGAATAATCTAAATACAAGTATCTTATTCAGTTTGTTGGATCTAGGATAACATTTTTAATTTTGATTGAAGTAGCAAGTATCTCTATTTGTTCATAATTTTATTGTTGTTCTATTTCTCTACTTGATTTGATGGTTGATCTAGTGTTTGCAGAAGATCTCTCAGGTTTTCATTGAGCGTTTGGGGATAGTTCTCGGTTGGACCAGCCAACTCTCAACACATATTTTCTGAAGAGCCTACTTCATATAAGCCTCGGGATTTATCTAACGATAGTCTTTTTTCTGCAAGGTGTTTTTGGGCTAGTACCTCTCTAAAATTTCAAAATATTTTAAATATTTTGTGGAAATTTTGATAGATTTGGCTATTAAGAGCCTTAGATTATCAGATTTGGGAGCGGAGTTAGACTCGTACTTCTCAGATCTGATAGATCTGTAAATTATTTGTATATTCTGTTATTTACTTGTGTAGATCTGAAATTTTGTAACATAATTTGAATTTTAACACTTGGGTTTTTGAGTTTTTCTCTATTTTTGTACATATTGGGTATTGGCTTTTTCTTTTTTCACTTATGCAGAAATAGATCTGAGAAATCAGCTAAGAAAATCTTCAGATCTGAACTAGATCTAGACCCTAGAGGGCAGGATTTGGGCTCAAATATTGTTTGCAGGAATAGATCTGAGAAATCAGCCAAGTAAATCTTCAGATCTAAGCTAGATCTAGACCCTGGAGGGCAAGATCTGGGCTCAAAGATTGTTTGCAGGAATAGATCTGAAAAATCAACCAAGTAAATCTTCAGATCTGAGATTTTTCAAGCAAATTTGGGGGTTTTGAAACAGATCTAGGCCCTGGAGGGCAATATCTTATCCCAAATCTTTTTACAAGGCCAACCATTAAAGGTTTTGAAATAAATCTGAAGATATGAAGCAAAATAATTTTTTTCAGAACAAGAGTTTCAAGTTTTGGGGCTCCTAAGCCCAGATCTGCCTTCTCCTAGCCCAATGCTAGTTCTATTGGGCCTAGTGCTAGCTCTCACTGGCCCTAGATCCCCTTGCTCCATTTCTTATTTGAATATTTGATTTTCTGAAGCTAATCATTAGTGGGTTTTGCAGAAAATTTGGTAAAAATTTGTGTTTCAGATATTGAAATTTTTTTGGCAACTTAGACAAGTGATCTTCAAGGCCTAGGGCCTAAGGGTTTGATCTCTAAACCATATTTTTCCTCATTGTTTGCTACAGAAGTCATATACCTTTCTAATAGTGGTGAAAAACACATCTAAGTGGTTTGAAATTAACTAAAAATTGTTAAATACATTAATAAATCATCTATGTTTGATGTGTATCAAGAATTTGGCCTAGATCTACATTTTGGATCATTGTTATCTCTGAATAATTCTATTTCTGAAGTCTGAAATATAACAGTGGAAAAATTTCATGTGGGTTAGCCTAAAATTAGTTCCTAAGTTGTCTAATACATTAAAGAATTAATTTCTTGAATTGGGCATTCATCATTAGGCTTATTTCATGTTTTAATTGCTCGCTGTAATAAGTATATCAGATCTGATATAATTCTGGAAATCACATCACAACAGGATAAAAAAATTTGATAATTCATATGGGCAAGTTTGGAAAAAATTTCGGTAAATTTTTGGTATAAAGATATCATTGATAGCTTGTTGTTTTCATTGTCATATTGCTGCTGTCATAAATTTTTTCTTACTGTTGTCCAAAAAAAAAATCTGAAAATTAAGTACTCTGTTATGGAATTGTGATAAAATGCATATTCTTTGTTTCATAAATTGAGTATTTTTTTGAGCATCTGTTGACATTGATATCGAATTGGCAAAGTTGTTTTTGTTCTCTTTGAGCTAAATTGTATCAAGAAAATTTGAAATAACCTGGTGTTTTAACTATAGTATCTTCAAGAATTTATTTTCTAAGTCTTCATCTAAAAAAAGGCGAGCATTTCATTTGGGTATTTGAGGGCTTTTGCGGCATAAGTGTTTTCCCATTCTCGAGTCTAACTTCATCTCATCTTCCGGTGCATTTGCATATAAGTTAACTTTGCAGATATAAAATTTACTTCCAAGCATAAGCTTGGTCAATAGACAGATAGATCTCCATCCGTCTTTTCTTGAGAAGCCTGTTTTAATAGTACTTAAAACGGTGACCTTGCAGTCGTCAGAGCCACAGTTCTCTGCAGTGCTGAAGGCACCAAGTATGTTAGAATTTTAGGGGAGGTATCATTAATCACACCTTAGTGCACTTCACCTGATCTTCTCTCTGCCAATTACTACGAAATCAGGCTCAACACAGAAAGGATTGAAGGGTTCACATTTAAATAGGCATTTAACTAAAATTAACCAAGATTCTTGCATCTCACATTAGTTTTAGGATCTGCATTTTATATAAAATAGTCATTCATCTAAGCAACAGTTGCTAATCGATTACTTGGTCTTAATTTCCCTAGCAAGATCGTTGATTCCATAAGGCACTGGTATCAATCATTTAAAATCTAATCAAATCCTATAAGTCTTGCTAAATTTTAATCAAGTACTTGATCGCTTCACTGTGTCTCCCGCGCTGGTTGGTTCCCAACTAGTTCTTCTTCATTCCACTTTTCCATAGGGTATACCCCCCTTAGCCTGTTGTAGGGAGACAGCTTAAACGGAGAGATTGGGGTCAGGGTGACAGCCCCCCGATCTGAGTCATTGTCGCGGTGCCTAGACATTCTGTGCAACAACACAGCCTATAGTCAGAGAACTTCCAGGAGAAGGGGTCGATTTACTAAAGAAGTCCATTGATCCAATAGAGGTCAAGTTAGTCCTTCCAAGGAGTCGAGTTTATATTTACAATCAGGGCCAAATTTCTGAACTTGCATTGTCCTGCACAACGCCGCATTGCCCAGCAACCAGGGATCGATTTGTGCAAGGAAAGATATATATGTTTCTCGAGGCCGAGTTGGGCTTTCATATGCAATTCGCTAAGCTGGATGGTCTGATCACTGTTAATTTTTACCAGATCTCCCTACACTAGAAAAGAGGCCAATTTCTCAAGAGATCATGGTCTTCCTTGACGCTGATATATTGATCTATGGCTAGGCCGAGTTCATCAAGTCAGTAGGGCCAAATTCTGAAGGTTCCAGTCATTTGTGTTAACGGTTGAATTCTCCAGCAGGCAGATCCATTCATCCGAAGACAAATTTCCCAACAAATCTGAAACTGATATTGTTATTCCAAGAGGAGGACGCAGTTGGCATTTTTTCAGGAGATCAGTGTTTTCCTCTCTGTCATTAGAGGCGGAATTTATTTCTATTGTTGGGCCGAATTTCTGAAGGGTCAATCATTGCATTAAGCTAGAAAAATCGTTCTTAATTCCCTCATGATATCAGACTCAGCTGGTGGGCTGAATTCACTCAGCTCCAGAGGAACAAATTCAGCAAGGGTCGAGTTATCTATTCTCAGGCAGGATTCTCTTGGAAAAATTCTTATTGTTCATGAGGACGAGTTAGTCCGAGGAGGTGCTGAAGCAAGTTCCAAGCATAGTAATATCAGAAAATTAACAAGAATTATTTACTCTCTCTCTGTTGGAGCGAGTTCCAAGTTCTGCTTGTAATATTTGAAGATCATTATCAATAAAGTTCAGTTTACCTCAGATGTTTATTCTCTTGTTATGCATATGAAATGTTTGACAAAATCTCTCTTTGTTCTGTAAAGTGCTTGCTGAAGGTGTTTGACAGAAGTTTGCATAAAAACTGTTTGTGAAAAGTTGCTAAAGAAAATTTTAAGATTTTTTGAAGAAAAATTGTATAAATTAGATTGGGTACACTACACTACAAATGAAGGAACACTCGATCCCCTTGTTCAAAATGTCATTCAGAATGATGTTGATCAACCTACTACTTGATCTGATTTTAAGCCATTTCCATATTATCCATGAGAATGCATAAAATATCAGCTTTAGCTATGAGTGTTTCGTCTACCTCTTGCACCTTAGAGAGTCTAGGTAAGTAGGATAGTACTGATGGGAGCTTTTGTCCATAGATAGGCTCAAAGGGAGTCATTCAAGTGGCAACATGATACCCTATATGCTACCACCATTCTACTAGGGGTAACCTCTAAACCTGTTGGGATTATCATTCTAAAGTAAAGCACCTCAAATATGCTTCCAAATACTTGTTTATAGCTGCAGTTTGACCATCAATTTGGAGGTGACATGATGACCTACAGCAAAAGCAACTCTTGCCAAAAATTAGTAGTGAAAGTGGGGTCACAATCTGTAACAATAGATTGCAGCATGCCATGGAGTTTAAGGATCTTGTCCATGAACACTTGAGCAACCCTGGAGGGTTTAAAGGGGGATGTTGAGAGCACAAAACTGAGCATATTTGGAAAGGCAATCAACCACAACCATGATCACAGATTTATTTCCAGATTTGGGTCACCCCACAATGAATTCCATTGAAGTGTCAATCGATACAGCTAGTAGACAAAGGTTGTAGTTCACTTGGAGGTTTCATTGTTTCCCCCTAGTGTCATTGGCAAAGGTCACATTCTGCCATAATCCCAGATCTCCTTCATGCCTTCCCAAGAAAATGAACATTTGATCCATCTTATGTAGCATGCCATGGAGATTGATCTTGTCCATGAAGACTTGAGCGACCATGGAGGCTTTAAAGGGATGTTGTACAGCACAAAACTAAGTATACATGGAAAGGTGATAAACCACATCATGATCACAGATTTATTGTCAAATTTCGGGTTATTGTCAAATTTGGGTAACCCTACAATGAAATCCATTGAGATTTCAATCCATACAGCGAGTAGAATGGGTAAAGGTTGTAGTTCACTTGGAGGTTTCATTGTTTCTCCCTAGTGTCATGGGAAAAGGTCAAATTCTACCACAAAAATCCCAAATGTCCTTCTCCATGCCTTCCCAAAAAAATGAACGTTTAATCCATTCATGTGTTCTATAAAATATTGAATGTCTCGTTGTCGGGGAGATATATTCAGATAACATGGTCGATTTAAAGGTGAACTGTGTGTTCAAATACAAGTGTATTTTATATCAAAGCTTGTCATTTTTCCAAGTGTAGCCCTAGCGTGCATGGAGTGCCATTTGAAGTTGTGGTATCAGGATAATGATCTTTGGATCTATGAACCATTCATTGTGGATATCATTTAACTAGTCTATTACTATGAAAGAGAGTGAAATGAGGAAACCCTCCTCTTCACACTTTCGAGAGAGCATTTGCTACCATATTCTCCTTGCCCTTCTTATAAATGATCTTATAATCATATCCCAACATTTTGATGACCCATTTATGTTGCTCAGGAAGTATTGTAGGTTGAGATCATTTGTTTTAATCTAAATACATTTCCCAAGTAGGTATAGATGTCAAATATCCACTGCATGCCATATATCCATCACTTCTCTTTTATAAGTGGATTTTCCCAAGTGTCTTTCACAGAGTTGTTTTCTAGTAAAAGACAATGGTTGTCCCTCTTGTATGAGTACTACCCCAATGCCTTTACCAAAGGCATCACATTCCAAGACAAAAAAATTCTGGCTAAGTGAGTACTCAATTTGTACATATTAGCACTCTACAAATTCTAAAAGGCTTACTTTGTGGTGTCATTCCAACTAAGAGCATTTTTTTAAAGCAATGTTGTGAGGAGAGTTGCAATCTTACCATAGTTCCTAACGAACTTTCTCTAGTAACTAGTTGGACCAAGAAAACCTCCTAAAATTTAAGAGTGTTGGGATGTGGCTTCTTGTAACTTTTCTGACACCTTTAAAAGTTACAAAAAAAATTGAAATTTTCCAAAATTCGCCACGCCTTCCCTCAATCGTATCCTTGCCTTGGTAAATGCCTTCCTTTAAATATCATTCCATTTAACCCTTTCCATTGCTAAAGGATGAATTGTCTCTGAGGTTTTATAAATGTTTCTGAGTTATTTTTAATAGTTTTGATTTTAAATAAAATATAATTTTATAAAATATTGAACTTACATTAAAAATATCGAGCCAGTCCAATCTCTAAATATCAGAACCACATTTGTTACCATGTATTACGCGTGATCAAAAGTCAAAGTCAATGAGTCAAATCAAACCTATGTCCCCACCCCGCATTTCACACATTAAAATACCATTATATAAATTACCTCGAGATGTGTGAAGTAACAAATCTATGGTTTGCGGGGGGGCTGCCTATTCGACTTTTAACCAACCCCCCTCCCCCCCCGCAAAACTGTTGTAAAACCATTTTTTTACATTGATTCAAATTTATAAATGTCAGGCGGGAATTTCTACTAGGTATGCAAGCAAGTTTAAAAGTTATAAAGTGTGTATCGAGGGCAATAATGGAGGGAGCATTTTTATAATTGTATTTTTCTGGAATGAGCTCATAGGTGAAAGCTTGAGGTAAGAAGAGGCTAGGTCAACTATTGAAAAATATTTTCATGCAGGTAAAATGAAGATACACGTTCTAGAAGTACATTTCAATACAAATCATGGAGTTTCCAATGTTATAAAGAAATATTTCCTCCTTGTGGAATAATTTTACAGAGAAGACAAATCAATGTTTTTAGCTATGGATATAAGGAGGAAAATAATTATAAAGAAGAAAAATGTACGTGAAGAGAAAATTTAGATAATTTCTTATCCAAATTTTTTACAGAAGTAGAAAAGGGGGAGATGAGAAGATATTTTTATAATTTACCAAACATGGTTGGAGACATGGTTTTCAAAACCATGGGAAGCAAAACAGTAGATGGTTTCCAAAGAAAAATGAGAATTATTTATGAAGTTTCATTCATTCATAAGTGTACCAAAAGTGGCCAAAACTAAATATGAAAACAATGGATGGTTTTGGGTAAATGTTTGTAAATTTCATTTATGAAATTCATAAACAAATAAATGCTACAATGGAGAAGTATTATAGGACATGGTTTTCAAAACCATGGATGGGTTTATAGAGCAATATTTTAGGATTTGATTTATGAAATTCATGAGGAAAGGAACAATTTTACAGTTCAAAACAAGACATGGATTTCAAACAATGAATGGTTTTACGGGATAAAATCATTTGAGGAAATATTTTGAGTTTTCATTTATGAAATTTATGGAAATATGGAAATATGATTTTATAGATTTTTGGGAAATATTTTTATCAAAATATCTTATTCCCAAAAATTTAAGATTTATATTTTTGAAAATTAAAGAGTGACAAAAAATCAATGATTTCCAAATCATTTTCAAATTTCTCGACAATGATTAAGCACCTGAAGGATAATTAAGATAATTGAATTATCAAAGGACAGGG
The DNA here is from genome assembly GCA_031772625.1 of Pinus tabuliformis. Classification (NCBI taxonomy): domain Eukaryota; kingdom Viridiplantae; phylum Streptophyta; class Pinopsida; order Pinales; family Pinaceae; genus Pinus; species Pinus tabuliformis. Next base: position 1,245,018,089 of record CM062818.1, read on the forward strand.
GATTAATCAATTCTATAAAAAGGGATCAGTCAACCAGATTATGGGAATATTAATTAAGTTTTAGGGAGCAGCTTCAACAACCTCCAGATTCTAAGGTAAAAGATCAACAGGTAGAAGATTAAGGCAGATTTGTGAAAAAAATGGGCAACCAGTTTCAAAAATAAAGGCATCAATCAGCAATCAGTGAGCCAATTTCCAGATTTGAGGGAACAAAATTAGCAGTCAGGCAATCATTTCCAAATTTACTGGGCAGAATCTTAAACAGCTTCAGATTTCTTAGTAAAAGAATCTGAAACAAAAGGATCAATCCCGGATTTAAAGACAAAAGACCTTCTGACATCTCCATATTTTCTGCAGAATATTGTATTTTTAGTTTATTTGATATGATTTGTTGCCTATAGACGAGTGACAGTTTGAGGAAGATGTATTCCTATATATTGTTTCAATTTCAATGTAAAAGGGTTGGCTTTTGATGCCAAAACCCTGCCATTTTTGTAAAGACTTTTATTACAAGAATTTTAATTGAAGTATTTTGGCTTTAGTTTCATGACAGAAATTGTTTCTCATGTATGTCTTTCCCTGTTATTCCATAATTTGTTTCTTCATATGTTCAAGGTAACATAGGAGTTAGGGCAACGCTACACTTGAGTATCAACCTCCTTGGCAGCCCGCTGCAAAGTTATCATCTACACTAAGATTAGTTAATTGAACAGTTTGTTTAAATTAGCTCCTTTGCATCATTTAATTGTTGTCTTTTGTCATCTCTTGAATGTATATCTGTTTGGCTGTAGAATTCTTCTACACGCATCTACTATATTTGATTGATTAAGTATTCAATATGAATACTTAATTATCTGATTTCTCTTATTTTCCTCCACCAAACTCTTTAAGCTATGTTTTTCTGTCGGAACTAGACGTTGGCACTTTGATCAAGTTTCAACAAGAGAGGGATTTATTTCTGAGCAAAGATTGGATATTCATCAGCAACCACCTACAACAAATAATAGATCTGGTCATTGTGCTTCAAAGGTTGTTGTCCAGTGACAGTGAATAGCGTTAAAAAAAACCTCGTAACACTTGAGGGAGCCCCCTCTGGTTCGAGGGCCAGCTTGAACCTAAAGTTTGGTCGATTTGGTTTCTCAGCACAGTTTCGCAGCCAAGAACTACCTTCGAGAAACAGATACAACATGGCTAATCCTTCATTGTTTCAATTTCTTTGAAATCCATACATAGACAATCATGACTAACAATGTGGCCCAAGTATTCCACTTTAGAGACACCAAAGGCACATTTGAACCTCCTAAGAAAGATTTCATGATTAACAAGTAGTTGTAGGACTGAATTTACATGCATGACATGGGGCTGCCAAGTTTTATTGTAAATCAAGATGTGATCGCAAAAGACAATGACAAAATGATGAATTGATGGTTGAAAGATGTTCATGAAACTCCGGAATGTGGAAGATGCATTGCAAAGGCTAGATATTGGTAATGGTCTTCACGAGTACGAAAAGCAATTTCTAGAATATCAACCTTGTATGAATCTGGTAATATCCTAAGTGGAGATCAAGTTTGGTATTTGAACGCCTTTGAGCTCATCCAAAAGGTCATCAATGATGAGAATGGAGAACTTATCCTTGATTGTTATTTTGTTAAGAGTTCTGAAGTTAGAACATATGTGCCAAGTGTCTTCATTCCTAAAAACCATGACAATTGATAATGAAGAAGTGGTACTAGAGCGGGTGACACTAGTGGTTGGAAACTCCTAAACTATCTCTTCAAATTCTCTCTTTTAGGGCAAATGGATGGTGATAAGGGACTAAATTGGGTTTGGGGATACCTAGTATGACAGGAATAGAGTAATCATGCTCACCTTGGTAAGGTGGTATACCTTTAGGAGTTTCAAAGGTGGATTGGTGTTTGGCCAAAACCAACTACATGTCAAGATATATGCATCAAGAAGGTGTCTCAAAAGCTTGAATGGCATGGAATTTGGCCACAATGTTTGAATGGGTGGGAGTTGATGATCTTTGGAGAACAAACCGTGATTCCTTTAAAATGTAGTGATTCCCCTTGTTATCGCTCAGATTGTACAGGCACTACAACAACGACTCAGGTCGGGGACTGTCACTTTGATCCTCGACCTCTCCGTTCTAATTGTCTCCCAACAGCAGGCTATGCGGGGTAGGCCCTATGGAAATGTGAAGATGAAGGACAAGTTGGCAACCAATGACTCCAAGAGACACAATTGAGTGGCCTAGCTACATGGGTAATTTAAGCAACATTTGAGGATTAGATTAACTTCAAATGTGAGACTAGTGCCTTTTGGAGTCAACTTCTTGACTATTATTAATTAAAGACCCAGTAACCGGATGGACAATTGTTGATTGGGCTTCACTAACTTATATGCTACGCAAATCCTAAGACTTAGGTGTGATGCAAGAATCTTGGTTACTTTTAGTTATATGCCTATTCTAAGTAGGACCTTCCTCTTAACTGTTTTGGACCCAATATTTAGAGTAGGTTGTGGGATGGAAACCAACGAGAAGCAAGAAAAGGCTTGATTAACGATACCTCCCCATATGTTCCAACCAGCTAATGCCTCTGGTGCTACAGAAACTATGGCTCTAACAACTCCAAGGTCGTCGTGTTAACCACTAGAAAGGTGTTGAATCCCTCAAGCTAAATTGAGAAAGGGTGGCCCTAGATGTCTATCAACCAAGCTTATGCTTGGAGGTATGTTATTAATGCAACTAGACTTAGGATGCTTGTGCAAGGTGTATGAGTGATTTCTTATGCTAAGATTGCTTAATGCTTAAGTACTTTAGTTATGATTAGCCTTTATGACAAGAGTACTTAATAATAAATGGAGAGACAATCTTATCACCAAGAATGTGCCCAATTATCAAGTGACAATACTCAACAATAGATCAATTCAACTTAAGACAAAATTATCTTCCACAAGATGCTTAACCAATGTAATTGATAGCAATTTAGAGCACTTATCCACTTTAATGATTAAATATGAAATGCCAATGGCAATTGCCTGAGATAATTTGAAGTCTGCCAAGATATTTCAACAAAGTAAATGCCAATGATACCAATATTACTTAATGCCAACAATTAAGATATGCTCCTTCACCACTATAGATATTTCACAATCAATAATTCTCAAGATGCCAATGCTTAAGATAACCAATAAAATTATCGTGGCTTCTTAAGATAAGTCCATAAGCCAAAGATTCACATTAACGATAGACCAATGATTCCTTTTGAGATTAGCAATGTTCTCTAGACAATTAGATGCTTAACACAATAATGCCAATTAGATGCCAAGATACTTAAGCGAGGAAGATACTTCAATGTTAATTAGATTTCAATGCCCAATATGAGATTACCATTCACAATGATATTCAATTCTCAATTTTGTGCTTATATGAGTGAGTTTAGTGCAAAGAGAAAGATTTTTTAGAGCTTACACAAGACAAGCAAATGTTAGATCCCAATGCTCAGCAATCCTTCTTCACAATAGCATTTAAAACAATGAGAGCACTTATATAACTTGCATTTCATTTAATGAGCAATTATTAACCTTTTAGGACAGCAGTAAGATTATGTGTGACAGCAGTAGATAACTTATGAAAACAGTGAGCTACTAGTATGTCAAAATATGCCAAACCAAACTTGCCAATATGAAATTATGAGTTAACAAGTCTTCTTATGATGTAGTTTTCATAATTATATCAGATCTAATCACACTTGTTATGCAGAGATATCAGTCATGAAAACTTGAAGATTTATGCCAAAATATTAATGCCCAAGTTACTTAGAGGATGTGACAATATGCTAGATATCTTACCAATCAATTTTATACCTCTTAAACGTGTTTACCAGTGATATATCAAATCTTATTACTCTCATTACAGTCAGCAACAAAGCATAAAACAGGCCTAATGATGAATACCCAACTTAAGCAATTGACTCCTTAGCAATGTCACATGGTTCGGGTTCGAGTTCAAGTTTGGCAATGATTAGGTTCGGTTTGAGTTCCAATTTTTTTATGAGGTTTGAATGAGGTTCGCCATTAGGCTCATATATATATATATATATATATATATATATATTAATTTAAAATTAATTATAGGATAAAATAGTAAGAAATCAACATCAATAAACAAAAAAAATGCTATCACGGACATGGAAACTGCAAGGATAAATTACAAGCTTGAGTTGTGACATGAAGTTATGAGTTTTGATCTATGGACTTGGTCAATGGCTATGAGGTTCGATCAAGTTCGATGAACCTCAAAAAAATTTTAAGGTCCGCCAAAATTCAAACCTCAAGGTTAAAGTTCGACGAACCTTGTGGCATAGCTCCTTAGTATGCTAGGCGGTTTATGAACTTTTTTAAAGCCAATGAAAATGATATTTTGCCACTGTTATGAAGAAATTATGACTGCTGTAGTAAAACAGAGATGAGAGGATAAGGGTTAGAGGTCAAACCAAAGGCCTTAGGCCTAGAAAGAGCTTGCCAAACTTGCTCAATTTTTTCCAAGAGCTGGAACACCTGCAAACATCAAAATTTGAGCTAATTTCTCTTGCAAAACCCACCAATATTCAGTCCAGAAATCAAATGACCAACCAGAAGATGAATGAGGGCAAACTAGGGCTAAGAAGAGGGCTAAAGTCAAGGGAAAAGGCCTAAAAGGCTTGCGGCTAAGGGCTAGAGGCCCAAGAGGGGGACGCAGGGGCAGAAAAGGCAAGCGAGGAGGGCCAAGGATGAGGGAAGAGGAGGCAAAGGCAAGGAGGAGGCCTCAAAATGCCTACGGCCAGTCCTAAGGGGCCTAGATGGGCCCACGGCAAGCTTTAAAGGTTGTCGTCTAGGTGCAGGGAGGGAGGCCGGCCAGGCCTAAAATGGCCATAAAAGCCCATGGCTAGGGAGAAAAAGGGAGTTCAAGGCCTTTAGGGGCCTATGGCTAGCCTCTAAAGGCTGAAAAGCATTGATGCAGGGGGGGTCAAGAAGGCTGTACGGTTGGGAGAGAGGAGGACGTTGGGCCTACGAGGCCTGAAAAATTTGAAACCCTCGCCCAAAAAACTATTTTGCTTCAGATCTTCAATTTCACTGCAAAATTCTTCAGTAATTGGCCCTGCAAAAATTGTAGAGGCTAGATATTACCCTCGAGGGCCTAGATCTAGCTCTAATCCAACAATTCTCCTTTGATCTCACGTGCACAAATAAATTTACAACAACCCAAAACCCCAATATATACAAAAATTTCAAAATCCCAAAACCCCAGCTGCAAAACAAGGGTTAAAAAATAAAATAATTTACAAATTAATTATACGAAATATATTTACAAGATAATACAAGTGTACAATGCTTAAAATAATTTTTGAAAATATTTTTTTTGTAAATTTTGACAATGGCTAGATGTATTTTGAAAAATAAATGCCCAACCACATCCTTAGCAAAGTTAAAAAATCACATAAAATATTCAAAATCCAAACATGGTCATCCTGTGCCCACAGTTTGTGAACTTGGAGCCCAAGGGTTGGGAAACCTACAAACACTATATTTTCTCAAGAATAAATCGTTAGAACATACGATGAATCAGATCACCTAAGATAAGCCCAAAACTTACCAATAGAATATTCCTATCATCTACAATGAAATAACGATTCAATTAAATTTTAAAGCACAATATAGGAATGCCCGTACCCAGCACATACCACAAATCAGCGAGACAAAGACACCATGAACTGCACCCTAAAGTCTTTTATTATGATAATCAAAACGTTCCCAGCGGGACAGTAGCTTCACATCATCTTTTACAAAGTTACAATAGCCAAAGTTCAGTTCCTTTTGAGACACAAATGACCTCTAATTTATAGATAAATCCTCCAAGTGGAAATAACGGCTTGTTGGCTTGATCCCTGTCAAAATATTCTCAGTCGTTGATAAATCTTTGATAATCTTTTAATCTTTGTTGTTGAAATAATTATTTTTTAGGAATTTTCGAATTTCTCATTAAAACCATTTTTATTAGCTCAAAAATAATTATTTTGAGTTAATTTCCACAAAAAAATGACTTTGACTCAACCACCAAGGCCCAAGGGTTCAATTTTCTTGAAATTTCCAAAATTCCCTTGGTGGGGGGTCTCCAAATTTAATTTCTTTAAGACCCACGAATTTTTCCACTTGGAGAATTTAATTTCTCTAACATTTTAAATTTTTTACTCTAATTAATTAATTTTTTGGCTTAAGATTAATTTTATTTTTGCCAGAAAAATTAATTAAATGACAATTGAGAGAATTAATTATTTTTTGCACCCTCAAGTATTTTAGCTATGGTGTCTATGTATGAGGGACCATGCACTAAAATTTTTTTTACATAAAATTTTACAAATTTTGAAATTCAACCCTCAAAGGGGGAATACTCATTCATTATGGACCCTAATACTATTTACTTAATTTTGTGACAAAATATGATCTAGTAGACCAAGTGATTTGTAATAAAATAATTTAGCCAATTAGCTTAAATCTAAGTCACCTAACATGGGCATTCGGGATTCGTAGGATATGGGGATTCGAGAGTCGGATTCTGACACGTTGACCCCCCAGAATAGGACACGTAGGATTCGTTATATATTATTTTATTAAAATATATATATATATATATATATATATATATATATATTAAAAATTAGATATTTCTTACACAAATTCTCATTAATGATACAAATTCATTGATCTCAAGCATATATCTTCATCTAGATGTTAGTTTTACTGTTTACAAAGTAAGTTAGTAACATCATAGCATGCATAGTACATACAAAATTCAAATACATGTCACATAAATCATGATTCATAAATGAAAAACAACTTACAAGATAGTAAGATAAAGACACTGACAATTGTAGTTTTTTCATTAAGTCATCAAATCAAAATGTGTTATATAGGTAGTGCAATGCCAATGGAAAATGCTAAATAGAAATAGAAAATATAAAACAACTACATGTATACAAGCCTCATGAGTCAACAATTCTCATAGTCATCATCAGAATCAACATCAATGTCCTCATCATCATGGTCACCAGACTCGCCACTGCTCTCCTCTGCATCCTCCTCATCCCCTGTATCCATAGTCGCCTCTACATCTGCTGGTGTGGAGGATGACCCTTCTAAAATATCACTGTCATCAAATCTAACAGGCTCTAGCACTGGATCATTGAGATCCATGTTGGCCAATGCCAACTCAACACTGCTATCCAAACCAATATCATCATGAAAGACATCCCACATCTTTGTCTTTCCCCTCAACCACTCTTCCCTCTGCCTGTAAATAAGACAAAGGTTGGTGTGCACATACACCATTGTCTTTACCCTGGACTGCTCAAGCCTGCTCTTCTTCACACTATACAAATTCCCAAATGTGCTCCAATTCCTCTCGCAACAAGAGGATGAAGTCACCTAAGAGAGGAGCCTCATGGCTAACTGCTGAAGAGGAGGGCTTGTTGCCCCATGATTTGCCCACCAAGAATAGGGCTTCTTAGCCCCCCTGTCTCTAATCACATCATATCCTGCAAATCGACCAATGCCAGTGGAAAACTTTTCAAAGGCATCCTCCACCTCATCGAGGGATGCTCTATCCTGGAAAACCAGCTTGAATACATCTTTCCTCCCCTGTGAGATTTCACCATCCATGTGAGGAGGAAATCTACGGGAACGTCCACCATTCAGCCACTCATGGCTGTAGTATTTTGGGTTCAATGAGTGAGCCAAACAATGTAAAGGTGTGCAATTCTTGTCCCATCTGCTGACCAGAATATCATGTATAGCACCACAGAAGGCCTCTGGTGATGTCTCATACTCTGGGCACTCACTCTGTAGAATAATGCTCCTTATAGACTCAATCATGGAATCCCATCCCTCATAAACCTCTCCTAGGATGGGTTTGTCTGTATCTGCAAATCGAAGCAAAGAAATAATAGGGTCCATAATCTAAATAGTTAGATCTACCCTCTCCCACCAAGCATCATCTAGCATTGTGTCCTTCACTCTTTTAGAGGCTACTTCATCTGTCTTTCTCCAAAAAGACCAAAACTCATAAATAACCATGGCCCCAAGAGCGGTCTTGACCTCCCTGAACCTCTTCAACATCATGAATGAAGAGGCAAACCGTGTATCAGCAATCTTCAACAATGATAGATTGTTATACTCCTTGTAGATAGTGAGGGCATTTGTATGATTTTGCACGAAGTTACGAATATGTCGTGCATCCTCAATAATGTTACCAATCCAAAGCACATCAAAAGCAATGGATTAGTGCTAAGTTCAATGAATGGACAATGCAAGGTGTCCAAAACACTTGTGGATATTTAGCTTCCACAATCATGCCAGCAGCCTTGCAAACAGGTGCATTATCTGCAATGATTTGCACACAAGAATCAACACCTACATCTTCAATAACTTTAATAAATAACTCACCCATAAATTGTGCATCCTTGTATTCTCCTAGTGTATCCACTGTTTTCAAGAAAACTGGACCATTCAAGGAAGACACCATGAAGTTGAAGATTGGGTATCGTGCTGGATCTGTCCATCCATCAGAAACAATACTAACCCCAGATGTTGGCCATGATGCTTTAATAGGCTCAAGCATTTTTTGCACCTCTTTTTTTGCCTTCGTCAACAATGTGGTTCTAAGCTTCTCTAAACCAGGAAGCACATACCATGATGGAGACCCGTGAGTTAGAGCTTGACACATCTCAATAAATAGAAGTGAGCGTGCAACATTAAATAATATGAAGTTTTGATAGAAAAAGAAGGCAATGGTGAGATGAAGCTCTTCCCGTTTCTCTTTTTGAAAAATCTTGTCCATTGGACCAAATGTAATTGCTCTTCTTTTTGCTGCTTGTCCCCCAATAGAACTCTCAAATGGAAATTTGGTGGTGCCTTTCCTCAAAAATGGAAGGGGGTCTTCATTCTTGGTTTTTCGTGATTTTGCAGCCACATTTTCCATACCAACAGTGAACTCCTTTTCCATTTCTTTCCTCTTTTGTAAAGGAACGGCTTTACAAGCTCCAATTCCACAACCTGGTAAAGCCAACAAATGGCATTTCACACGGTAATATGTGATTTTGAAAGAAATGTGGCAAAAGTTGCATCTCCATTGCACATTGCCTCCTTCCTTCCCCTTGGTGCTTGTCCCATCCTCTCTTGTGACATATTTCCACAAGGGATATTTCTCAATGCTGTCTTTAGGTCCTCCTCTCCCTCAACATTACTTGCAGCAAACTCTGATGATATTGGGGGAGGAGGGGCATCTCCAATAGAGACATTCTTCCCCTTCCTTTGCCCCCTAACTGCTGCCCTTGATTGAGCCATGAATACTGTAAAAAAAAAAAAGCAAAACATGCACAAATTTGTAAAAAAAAACATATACAAACTGTTGTAATAGAAATGCAAAAAAATAGAGGTGAAATGCACTTACCTGGTGCTTGAATCTCCTTGTCGAATGCTCCACACCATTAGCTCCTTGCCCACAGCTCAATGTATAAAAAACTGAAAGAGAGAAATGGTAAAAGACTAAAAGAACAGCGCCTTTTTATGCCCACGGGTTTCATTTTTTGGGGATTCGAATCCCAAAATCGGGACATGTTGTGTCCTAACGGGACACATACAGGATTTGTATGTGTCCCGTTAGTTCACGACGTGTCCCGTTCTGGGATTCAAATCCCCAACGAATCGTGTTCGATTATGGGATTCGGACACGTAGGGGATTTCTAGCGAATCCAGTTTCATAGGCTTAAATTACTCCCAAATCACTTTTAAATCAACTCTACTAAAACACTAAGACTCACCTAAGCCTTCGACGAGAAACTCCACCCTAGCTTTGGGGTGAGGTTGGAGGGAAAAACTCTGCCAATCATCCATGTTTAGAAACACAGACAATCAGTGAGACAAAAAAGCTCCTAAGATGAAACTGGTCGCCAAAATCAAAGGCTTACCTAGGTTGTTACATAATTAAATGGTCGTACTAGCATCATTTACATTACAAATTTGCAGAATGCGTTTACAATGACATGAGAGACTATTGGCTGATGATTTTGAACTTTGAAAAAATTCCTTTGATCTCCTGGATCTCGCTTCCTTAGAAGTTTGAAAAAATGGGTGCACTACCCCTCTGGCTAGAAACTCATATATAACTCATAATAGTCCATGGTGATGGGACCTACTATCCATAACCATTAAACACCCAAGAAAATGTCACAACCACCCATTTTGATAGCAAACATGTGGGTTTTCAGGCAATAACTATCCATTTGACGCCGCACATTTTCATAGCAACTACTGCATTTCATGGAATCAATTATTCCAATCATAATCTAGAAGTTGTCCATAGCATGGTTGTAGAAGTGTGCTTTTTGGGCGACATGCCAATGAATGAAGTTATGGGTGCTACTCTTTTCAATTAAGATAATGACTTTGTGATGTTTGATGTAGCCAATCAATTGGAGGGTTTGGGGCACCAAAATACCAGTCAAGGCATGTAGGGAGATCTATGGTTCCATATCCTACAAAGCAGATGGAAAAATGTCTTCAATAGGTGAAGATGGAGTCTTGTAAGGTACAACTTTAGCTTAATCATCCAAAATGTCCTCTGAAATTGCCACAAAAAGTTGTTTTCTTCTACATTTATGACTAGGAAAATATTTCTCATCATAGTCATAGTAGAGATGTTTCAATCAATTGCTCTACAATTTCAACACGGGTTAACTTGTGAATCTTGAGGGGTGGAGAGGACGAAGAGTGGTTGGTAGGGGGAGAAATAGTGGATGCGTATAAGGAATAGATGTCATCTTCGTACTTTTAGCATTCAACATTTTTTGGGCTTCCTTAGCTCTTTGGCAGGCCTCCAACCAAGTATTAGGATGAACCATTAAAGCTTAGGCACATAGCTCTTTCTTCAAACCACTAATAAAGCGTTCCCTAAAAAAGGCCTTTTGCATGCCTTTAGTCCAAATGGAAAGTTGCTCAAAAGTGGAGATCAACTCGTCAATTATATCGGATTGTTTGAGCTTGGTTTCACGGCCCAAATAATGAGTGTCCATTACAAAATGTTTATAGAGGTTTGAGACATATTGTGTACAAGCAATATACCTCCAATGGGAATTCTTATGCCATTGCCATTATTACCAACATTTAGGATCTATATATAAGACACCCATATATAGTTTCATTAATATTGGAATTTCTAAGTCTAACCCGTTAGAAACCCTTCATGTACTTTCTGATTTATTCCTACCTACTTGTTTTGTTAATTAACAAGTTAATTACCATGTAAATATTGGAAATAAATACAAAGTGCATGCTCAACACATTACAGATCATCAACTGAAGGAAACACAAACAAGCACACAAGTGACACCGTTGTTTTTGGACTAATGTCCCCAAAAAAACCCAATGCGGGAAAACTGGTGCAGCTATCTGAGGATTTGATTTATTAAGCAATTTCAGAATACAATCTGGGTGCCAAATTCGGCTCACTCAACAGAGAAAAATCTCGGCAGTAGTACCTCTCTACTTGGAAGCTGATACTCTGGTTGAAACCTCGGATAAACACTCTGGCAGCTCCACAACTCCAATTTGCCCCACGAAACCCCAACATCAGCCTCTAGGGACCGCGTTAGCCTCTCTCTAGCCCAGTGTTAGCCCAGCATCACTCTGGCTTGGCCTGCGTCAGCCTCTTGAGGCACTGTGTCAGTCCTCTGGCCCTCTGCATCACCCACGTTGGCCCTCTGAGGCACTGCGCAGCTCCTGGCTGCCTTTGCATGAGCCCTGGCTGGCTCTGCGTGAACCCTCGGCTGCTTCTACATCCCTCTCTCCGGCTACTGCGTTGATCCTTCCGATGCTATCTCCGCCTCTCTGCTTCTGTATTCACTGCCCCCAACTACAACTCTAATCACTCTCTCAACTTTCTTAGCAAACCCAGCCCCAAAAAGTTGAAATCTTGATCTCTTGGTGTATTCTCCAAGTGACCCTCAAGCCTCCTCTTACACTTTTCTCGTTGACAAATCAACGGCCAAGATTAAGTCCCTAATCAAAGGCTAAGATTAGATCTGGCTTGACCCATGACTTTTGGACCATTCTAACACAGTTTTATATTAATTCACATTAATATTTTAATTTCCTTAAGTTTAGACATAGGGACTCCATTAAAAATATTAATTTTTTAATATCTCCCAAACTGTTTAGAATCTGCTCAAGCCCTTTCTAAGTATTGGAGATCTCATGTGCCTTAGCCTCTCCACCAATTTTCGTGGCTAGAGCACATCCGATGCTCCCTCTCTAACCTCTGCGTTGCTGCAACAACTCCATGCATCTCGCACTGTTGCACACCTGTCTGTGCCATCCTACACTGGTGCAACACTCCCATGCTTCTCACACCGCTGCCTCACATTGTCCTAGGAACCCTACACTGTAGCTCCTTCTATCGCTCCATTTGCATCCCTCTCTAATGACATCACCAGCACTGCTACTCTTTGGGGCTCCCATAGCCAGGTATAATCCGAGAGGTTGGGTACCTCAAGGATCCTACCCCTCATCGCATGTAATTCATCTAACTATAGCTCGATGTCTCCCCACTTCCGCTCAAGTGGCATGTGTGCACTCATGGCACAGTCATCGTCTGTCTCAACTTCCTTCTCTGCCTTTGTTGGCGCAGCCTTGGTCTCGGAGGCCTCTCCCTTGTTCTTCTTCCTTGGACACTGGGTCGCATAATGACCCAGCGCCCCACAGTGGAAGCATTTGACCTTAGAGAGGTCTTTCTTCTTCCGTTTCTCCTGCTTTCCCTCAGATGCTAGGGCAGCATCCACCTCCTCCTCTTTCTTGATTCTGATTCCCTTGTCGCTGCTTCCCGTCTTGCTCAGCCTTCTGATCTCTTCTTGGCAAAGAGCAGCCCATATTTCCTCCCAATTTGGAAGGGTCGCCCTACCCAGTACGCTCTGGACAAACACCTCCCAGTCTTCTGAGACTGCGTTAAGGGTTGTTTTCACCATCAATTCTTGATTTGGCGTGGCCCCTATGGAAGTCAGCTAATCCCGGATCTCCTTCAATCGAACAAGGAAGGGGTCGATCTGTTCTCCCTTCTGCATCTGGTATGATCACAACTGATTTTCTAGTAACATCCTTCTCTACACAGAAGTATGTTGGTACAATTTCTTTAGGGCCTCCCACATCTCATTTGTCGTTTCCTTTTTGACAATATGTGGTACTACATGGTCCTTGACCCCGTCAAGGATGATGCTCTTGACCCTCGCCATTGCATCCTCATACTTGTCGTTATCAGCAGGATCAACTGGGATAGCTATCGTCCTCAAGACGAAGTGCTTGACACGATTCTTGTCTAGTACGGATAAGATTCTGGCCTTCCAGACTACAAAATTTGAGGCTCTGTCCAATCTGTCCTGGTCTCTTACTTCGTGTAGTGTCATTTCGCTGCTCCTCTACTTCCCTCCTGGAAGTTCTCGGTATGACTCCTCTGAGCCTCGATTTCCCTCCTAGAAACTCTTCTGCCAATGTCAAGATGCCCCTCTCCAATCGTTTGTGCAATTGCAACACTGATCTGCATTCCTTGGCTAGAAATCCACCTCAGCAGCAACTCCCTTCTCCTTGGTCTTGCTCTATTAGGTATTGTTCTGACCACAGTACCCCACCAACTTCACTCTACAACTTACCCACAGCGTCCTAAGCCCCAGCAAACTGAAGGTTAGAGTCTCTAAGCTCTGCGCAATCCCGGCACCAGCAAAATCCACACCTCCTGGCCACGTGCGTCAATCCTTCTTGACTGAGAAATATGACCGAGCACTGCGTAGGTCAAGTCTGCTCCTCTCTGCCACTGCGTTGATCCTCTTCCCAGCTCGAACCGATGACGTAGGCCCTGCGTCACCCCTTCCTTGTTGCTTTTCTGCTAGGAACAACTTCTGTCACTCGGGAGAGTTGTTTCTGCTGCTACTACTCTACTCGCCTGATGCCCTCAGTTATCCTGTGATCTGCAACCACACTCTAATACCATGTTGGAATTTCTAAGTCTAACCCGTTAGAAACCCTTCATGTACTTTCTGATTTATTCCTACCTACTTGTTTTGTTAATTAACAAGTTATTTACCATGTAAATACTAGAAGTAAATACAAAGTGCATGCTCAACACATTACAGATCATCAACTGAAGGAAACACAAACAAGCACACAAGTGACACCGTTGTTTTTGGACTAACGTCTCCAGAAAAACCCAATACGGGAAAACCAGTGCAGCTATTTGAGGGCTTGATTTATTAAGCAGTTTCATAATACAATCTGAGTGCCAAATCCAGCTCACCCAATAGAGAAAAATCTCGGCAATAGTACCTCTCTACTCGGAAGCAGATATTTCGGCTGAAACCCCGGATAAACACTCCGGCAGCTCCACAACTGCAATCTGCTCCAGCGTCAGCCTCTAGGGACTGCGTCAGCCTCTCTCTGGCCCAGCGTTAGCCCAGTGTCACTCTGGCTTGGCCTACGTCAGCCTCTGGAGGCATTGCGTCAGTCCTCTGGCCCTCTGTGTTACCCACGCTGGCCCTTTAAGGCACTGCGCATCTCCTGGCTGCCTCTACATGAGCCCTGGTTGGCTCTGCGTGAACCCTTGGCTGCTTCTGCGTCCCTCTCTCCGGCTACTACGTTGATCCTCCCAATGCTATCTCTGCCTCTCTACTTCTGTATTCACTGCCCCTCAGCTGCAACTCTGATCACTCTCTCAACTTTCTCAGCGAACCCAGCCCCAAAAAGTCGAAATCTTGATCTCTTGGTGTATTCTCCATGTGACCCTCAAGCCTCCTCTTATACTTTTCTCGTTGACAAATCAATGGCCGAGATTAAGTCCCTAATCAACGGCTAAGATTAGATCTGGTTTGATCCATGACTTTTGGACCATTCTAACACAATTTTATATTAATTCACATTAATATTTTAATTTCCCTAAGTTTAGACTTAGGGACTCCATTAAAAATATTAATTATTTTAATATCTCCCAAACTGTTTAGAATCTACCTAAACCCTTTCTGGGTATTGGAGATCTCATGTGCCTTAGCCTCTCATCATAGTCATAGTAGAGATGTTTCAGTCAATTGCTCTACAATTTCAACACGGGTTAACTTGTGAATCTTGAGGGGTGGAGAGGACGGAGAGTGATTGGTAGGGGGAGAAATAGTGGATGCATATAAGGAATAGATGGCATCTTCGTAATTTTAGCATTCAACATTTTTTGGGCTTCCTTAGCTCTTTGGCAAGCCTCCAACCAAGTATTAGGATGAGCCATTAAACCTTAGGCACATAACTCTTTCTTCAAACCAATAATAAAGCATTCCCTAAAAAGGCCTTTTGCATGCCTTTAGTCCAAATGGAAAGCTGCTCAAAAGTGGAGATCAACTCGTCAATTATACCAGATTGTTTGAGCTTGGTTTCACGACCCAAATAATGAGTGTCCATTACAAAATGTTTATAGAGGTTTGAGACATATTGTGTACAAGCAATATACCTCCATGGTGATGGGATATACTATCCATAACCATTAAACACCCAAGAAAATGTCACAACCACCCATTTTGATAGCAAACATGTGGGTTTTCAAGCAATGACTATCCATTTGAAGCCGCACATTTTCATAGCAACTACTTCATTTCATGGAATCAACAATTCCAATCATAATCTAGAAGTTGTCCATAGCATGGTTGTAGAAGTGAGGTTTTTGGGCGACATGCCAATGAATGAAGTTATGCGTGCTACTATTGTCAATTAAGATAATGACTTTGTGATGTTTGATGTAGCCAATCAATTCGAGGGTTTGGGGCACCAAAATACCAGTCAAGGCATGTAGGGAGATCTATGGTTCCATATCCTACAAAGCAGATGGAAAAATGTCTTCAATAAGTGAAGATGGAGTCTTGTAAGGTACAACTTTAGCTTAATTATCCAAAATGTCCTCTGAAATTGCCACAAAAAGTTGTTTTCTTCTACATTTATGACTAGGAAAATATTTCTCATCATTGTTGTAGTAGAGATGTTTCATTCAATTGCTCTACAATTTCAACACGGGTTAACTTGTGAATCTTGAGGGGTGGAGAGGACAGAGAGTGATTGGTAGGGGGAGAAATAGTGGATGCATATAAGGAATAGATGTCATCTTTGTAATTTTAGCATTCAACATTTTTTGGGCTTCCTTAGCTCTTTGGCAGGCCTCCAACCAAGTATTAGGATGAGCCATTAAAGCTTAGGCACATAACTCTTTCTTCAAACCAATAATAAAGCGTTCCATAAAGAAGGCCTTTTGCATGCCTTTGGTCCAAATGAAAAGTTGCTCAAAAGTGGAGATCAACTCGTCAATTATACCGGATTGTTTGAGCTTGGTTTCACGGCCCAAATAATGAGTGTCCATTACAAAATGTTTATAGAGGTTTGAGTCATATTGTGTACAAGCAATATACCTCCATGGTGATGGGACCTACTATCCATAACCATTAAACACCCAAGAAAATGTCACAACCACCCATTTTGATAGCAAACATGTGTGTTTTCAAGAAATAACTATCCATTTGAAGCCGCACATTTTCATAGCAACTACTGCATTTCATGGAATCAACAATTCCAATCATAATCTAGAAGTTGTCCATAGCATGGTTGTAGAAGTGTGTTTTTTGGGTGACATGCCAATGAATGAAGTTATGGGTGCTACTATTGTCAATTAAGATAATGACTTTGTGATGTTTGATGTAGCCAATCAATTTGAGGGTTTGGAGCACCAAAATACCAGTCAAGGCATGTAGGGAGATCTATGGTTCCATATCCTACAAAGCAGATGGAAAAATGTCTTCAATAAGTGAAGATGGAGTCTTGTAAGGTACAACTTTAGCTTAATCATCCAAAATGTCCTCTGAAATTGCCACAAAAAGTTTTTTTCTTCTACATTTATGACCAGGAAAATATTTCTCATCATAGTCATAGTAGAGGTGTTTCAATCAATTGCTCTACAATTTCAACACGCGTTAACTTGTGAATCTTGAGGGGTGGAGAGGACGGAGAGTGATTGGTAGGGGAGAAATAGTGGATGCATATAAGGAATAGATATCATCTTTGTAATTTTAGCATTCAACATTTTTTGGGCTTCCTTAGCTCTTTGGCAGGCCTCCAACCAAGTATTAGGATGAGCCATTAAAGCTTAGGCACATAACTCGTTCTTCAAACCACTAATAAAGCATTCCCTAAAAAAGGCCTTTTGCATGCCTTTAGTCCAAATGGAAAGCTGCTCAAAAGTGGAGATCAACTCATCAATTATACCAGATTGTTTGAGCTTGGTTTCACGGCACAAATAATGAGTGTCCATTACAAAATGTTTATAAAGGTTTGAGACATATTGTGTACAAGCAATATGTATGGTAGTTCTTGTGCCATTGCCATTATTACCAACATCTAGGATCTATATATAAGACACTCATATATAGTTTCATTAAGTCATATGTGAATGCAGGAAGTAATAATGTTTGATCTGAGTGACCCAACCTATGGAATCAAAGCCATCAAATTTGTTGAGATCCACTTTACGAAGTCTATGTCACATTTGAGTTATAGGGTCACAAACGAATGGGGTGGAGTGAGGCACCATGGGGTTGGATGATACAGCTCCTTCATTTTGGGATGGATGGACCCGGTACTAATAACCCATCGATTGATTGTGCAATGCCATGAGTTAGGACAGTCGATCTAGGGCCCAGTCTAGTTTGGCGAGCTTTGCATTAATAGAATCAAAATTTTGTTGGGAAAAGGAGGAGTTAAGTTTGATTTTGTGTTGCTACTCATCATACTGAGTTTCGAAGGAGGAGACGTTTTTTATTTATCCTTGCGGGAGTTAAACTCCCACCTGACTAATAATGCGCTAACAAAATGCACAAATTCACAATATTGTAGGTTATATGGGAATTTCATGACAAGGAAATGCCAAGTGCTATAGCTCTCCAATATACTTGCAAGGTCCAACAATTGTACTCAACCTAATTTCTCTGAGCACTAACTAAGGAGGCTCGACCATACCCTTAGTCATACTACTCGATTACCTAGGTCCTAGAGAGTAATCCTCCCAAGTGTTGTTTCAGTACCACTATAATAGCAAGGTGATCAATTCGCTTATTTAGAGATAGTTTCAAGTAACCTAGGGGACTTCTAATATACCATGGGGTACATGGAAGTGACATTTTGTATATGATTGTTTGATGTGGTACTACTTGAAGGGTACCAAAAAGGGTTACAATGGTGTCCAACCAAGGGAAACAGCTTGTATTTTCTAAATGTATTCTTCCCCCTATCACATACTTACCCACTAAACGATACATCCTTGTGTTATTTATAAACATCAGACCATGTCTCTAGCCTAAAAGAAAATGCTCTATAATATGGGTTTAAGAAAGTGCTTTGATACCACCTATGGTGTTCTTCATTGATATATTGGAAAATGTAAAACAAAAATAATAGATTTTACCCAAATTTATTATAGGAATGACAAATTGCAACCAAAATAGCGAAATAAAAAAACCAAAATACCACAAAATGTTACACCTATATACATGAGAGCAATGTTCACTTGCCTCTTTAAGGGGGAAACCTCCAACTAAGCAAGGGAGTGATGACAAATGTTAAGTATGGATAACATGGAATGCTACCATCATGAAAACCTCCTATTTGTGCCTCTCCTAGACAGTGAAAGAAAAATCCATAAGGAAGGTCACAATAACTAGGGGCAAGTGATAACCACCAAAGTGAAGCAAGAGAACAAGTGTACAACCAATAGAAGTCTATCATTCAATTCAACTTGAGATCCATACTAGAATGCCCTTAAACATTAAATGAAAGCACTTGAATACAAAAATGGCCAATGTACCTCATGATAGATGTCCCACCTCATTGGATCAGCAATCTAGATGAATGAATGCATTGAATAGAGAGTGGATGATGGGCATTAGGGCTTGGCTACTTGCGGATCATAGTAGGGTTGCTAGCTTAAAAACTATATCATATGAGAATATTTTTCCTAGGGTTATCCAGACATGGGTAACGCCTAGCTCCAACTCAGGGACACGTGCTCATTATAGAGCACATGATCCATGTGCTCGAATGAAGCGTGCATGAGAATCCCAACAATCCCCAATGCTCGCATACATGTTACCTTCATCACTCTAAAGAAACTATTACTAATAAAATGGATAGGGTTTTATTGTCACTATGGAGTTGGGAAAATCAAAATTTCAAACTAAAGTATCAAGATAATGTGAGTTAGTAGATAATTACGCAATAAAATCAGCATGATAAAAAGCAAAGAAGAATCAAAAATCAAATAACACACAATCCTACCTAATCTAAACTATCTAAAGTGAATCAATTAAGTATTAATATAAAGTTTAAGAAGTTTTCCATCTACTGGTAATGGAAACTTCACTCCATTTATTAAATTTTTAGGGGTTGACTGTTCTCTGTTGTAGATAATTAATGGAAACTTCACTCCATCTGTTAAATTTTTAGGGCTTGATTGTTCTTTGTTGTGGATAATTGCATTTTCAAAACTTTTCATCATTTACGCATTACATTCACCCCATTACATAATATCATCATTAGCAATTATGTAGAGAGAACAATAATATCAACAATGCAGTGGAATAATAAAGAACAGTAGAAGAAAAGCATGCACAAGAGAGACACCGGGATTTAGGTCAGATACTAGGGAAAAACCCCACAAAGGGGAAAACCCAACCAAATTCTTCTTCTATTAGATATGCATCAATTGTTCAGCTGAAATACAAAGTAGAATAAGAATGAGATACATCAGGCCTCCTAGGGCCAACCCAAGTTAGTTCACAACTTCATTAGTGAACTAAACGAGACAAGTCCAAGAGAGTTGTTATACAATATCACATCATCCATCCATCATGTTGTCATTGTCATCAAAGGAATTGACATATCTATACCACTAGTTCGAATCCAACAAGGTTACTGCCAATTCAACCAGATCACATAAATTGCGCCACGAAATCACGTCAAATAAATCAAACCACAGAAATCATGTCACATAAATCGAGCCACAAAAATATATATGTACGAGCTACAGGACAGAGTGCAAGCCTTTGTAATATGCTAGCCATCATAGGTTTTATTTGAGACATGGAAAAGCAAAACAATAGAATTTTCAAACCACGGAGATATGAATGTCATTCTCTTACTTTCTCAAATGAGGCACACAATATGGTATATTTATGGTTCATCCTTAGAGTGAAGGGACACATTCCCTAGGGCAAACCAACTTGAGGCCAACATGAAATCTTTAGTGGGAAACATAAAATTCGAATTAATATCTTTTCCATATATTAAATTAATAATAATGACATTTCTCTTTTATCCAATAGAATTTTCCTTTTAACCAAAATAAATCTTCTTTGGGGCAGTGGGGCTTCCTTTGGGGCAGGAGGGCTTCCCTCTGGGGAAATTCATCCCAAAGTTGCCCAAATTTCAACACCATCAAGGTTGGATAAGTGAGGAGTCAATTCCAACCTTTCCATGGATTTTATATGGGTAAGGGTCATCTCCTATAAGCACAAGATCTCCTATCTCAAAATCCTAGGTTTACATGGCACTTATTACTTCCAATTTCCTCATTTTTCCTCTCCTTTGGATTTTCAAATTTCCTGAGTGTTTTAGATTCAAAGTGTTTCCAAGCTATTTCAAAGTTCAAAGGTTCAACATGCTCATCTTTCCTTTCCACGGTATCATCCATGTTTTCATAAGAGAAAGGAAGAAAAGATGAGTCCTCAAACTGGTCTTTGATTGATGTCTTTGTACTTGAGGAGTCATGACCATTCTACAATCCTCTACCAATAGAAAACACCTGGTTATTAGTTTCCTTGATGTCTTCTACTTAGTATCTCACAACAAGTTTTCTATAAAGGATGAATGGCTTTCCATTAGGAGTAGGTATGGTAGCATATGATAGATCCATTTGCAAATACCCTCCTAATGTGGCAAACCATTTTCTAGATAAGAGCATACCTCGAGCATCAAGGACATCTATAACAACAATATCCATGAACATAGCAATGTTAGGATTAGCAACCAAGCAAAGCTTTATGTCCTTGATAATACCATGGACTTGGATAGACTTTTTAAAACCACACATTTCTACAAGGTCTTGTAATTTGTAATTCTGACTGGTTCATGACCTTTAAAGGTGTTACATTAGCAAAAGCACTATCAAGCATACAATTATGAAGTAATAAATCATTCACAGCTAATGTGAGAAAAAAAGGTGCATGTCCCCCATTCCTTCAATCATAATGCATGTTTTGTAATACCATAGGAGGATCCTATAGTTCTTTATCAAAGTTAAGTAATTTCTGACTTCTTTAAAGCTCTAGTCTGGCTAAATCAAGAAGTACGGAAACATTTACATTGGCAAGTGCATTTCCCAAACCAACATTTAAAGTAATGTCATTGTCTTTCTGGGTTGGAGTGGGATCGGGATTATCGCTTAAAGGTAAGTATGCCCTAATCAATCATCTTGTTGGGACATCATTATTGTTTGCCTCAAAGTTCTTAAGTTGTTTATTTCTTCTAGTGTAATGGATTCCTTTATCAACCTATCCCCTACTTTTATTGATTCACCCCTCAATCAAGGTTCTTAACACATCCTTTAACCATTTCCTCATGATGTTGTTTAGCAAAAGGTAAAGTTTTACTAGGCAAAATGGAAATAGGGCAAGGATCACCACTTAAAATCAAGTGCCCTGAACTCTCTTCTTCACCTACATGATTATAAGGACATCCATCTGCACTACGAAGCTCATTACAACAATGACACCAAGGAATCCCTTCCCGATTGATCATGTTTGAAGGGGCAAGAGTATTAAGAACAATTTGTTGAGGATGAGGCTTACTAGTATTTGGGCCTAGGTTCCTTCTAGGTGGTTTGGAGGCATCTTGTGTGATACAAAGTGCCTGGGAGGACATCTAGTCGGCATATGTATTGATGTCTAGATCCCGAAGAGGGAGGGTGGCGTTGGTCATGGAGCTCTAGCCTTGGATATGCACCTAGATCCTTGGGTTGATGGTTAGCAAGTCTGATGGTACTTAGATTGGCTAAAAGCTTTAGTCCATCTTAGTCCCACTCAGATAGATTGCCCTGGTCAGGAATCTAGTATGTGGCACCTTGTGTGCCGAATTTCTTCATAGTTCTTGTGTTTTGAGATCTTCCTTGTACTTGTGTACATATGTGTGATTGACGAATACCTCCCTAGTTAAGAGGGATTGTTGAAGAATGTAACTAGGTTCGGTCTTCATATTTATATTTGAGTCGAACAATGAAAAAGAAATTATTATTATTATTATGATTTAATAAAGCATGGGTTTCATGTTTGGGTCATCATGTTTTAGGTCAAAGTCCCCATTGAGGACTTCTAGGATTTATTCTAAGTCATCAGAGTCATTGTCCATTAAAAGAGACCCTTCTTGGGCTTTTGAATCATGTTAAAAGGTTTATTATTGAGTCAAATAATGTATTTGTCACCTCCACACCAAGTCCGCCTCAAAGAGATCAAGTAGGCCTCAAACTAGGTAATTTGACCTCACCTAAAGCCTATATATACAAGTAGTTTGAATTCATTTGGAGACATCAACTCAAGAAGTTTGATCTACATCAAGGAAGTGCAGAAAAGTGTGAAGTTCAAGGTGAAGAAGGAAGAAATACAAGTCGAAGGTTTTGGACTCTCTTTCTCTCTCTTATGCGAAGTTACTGGGCCAGTTGTTGAATCGAAACATTACTGCTGGAAGGGTCGAAGTTCTGAAAGTGTTGGGTCAAAGATTCTGCTACTGGAAGGTTGAAATTCTGGATTTGTTGGGTCAAAGTGTTGTTGCTGCAAGGTCAAAGATCTAGGTCAAAGTTGTTGGAAGGCAAGGTTGACTTGGTGGTTGGAGAAGGTTCGTGTCTAGGTCAAAGAGTCTTGGGTTATCTCATCTTAACCAATGAAGGAAGAAGTTTGACTGGGTTTTCCCCTAGATAGGGGTTTTTCCCTAGCAAAGTGCCTACATCTTGTGTCTCTTGTTCTTGTGATCTTCATACACATATAATTTGGTAATTGCTTGATGAAAGATAATATAACAAAGATATAAAAGAAGCCAATATAATTCACAAGTAATTATCAAGAAAGATAAATCTAACCCTAACTTTACTAGCATTGATTTCTCAACATGGTATCAGAGCTAAGGTTAGGGAAGATTGGAGATCACTCTATTGGCTTGAAAGAAAGGACTACTCCCTCTATGATAAGATACTTGAAAATGGGATTCAACATTGTAGGAAGTTGGATCAAAAGGGTCATCTACAACTTATTCAACAAAGTCAAAGACAAAGGGTTTTTGGTTGCACTCACAGGTTCACTCAATGATGACAATGCATGGATTATTGATAGTGGAGCATCAAGGCACATGACATGAGATAGAAAACAACTTCATACTCTATCAAAAGAACAATCGTCTCATGTAATGGAATTAGGAGACAACAAAAGCTATGTTGTTAAAGGCCTTGGATCAACTTCTTTAAATTTGGACAATGGAGCAAAGCTACATCTCAACAATATACTATATGTTCTAGGTTTCAAAAAAATTTACTTTCAATTTCTTGCTTAGAAGATAATGGTGATAGAGTTGGTTTTATAGATGGAAAGGTTTTGACTTGAGGTAAAGATTCAAGCATCGATAAAGGTAGAGTCATTGGAATTCGTGAAGGAAGTTTATATAGAGTATTAACACCATCTCCTCAAGCCCTAGTTCACGTGGAAATCAATCCCATTGAACTATGGCATAGAAGATATGGTCATTTATATTACAAGGTTATTCCCTCCCTCAACAAATTGGTAAATGGGATTCCCAATATTAAAGAAGATCGTGAAGGAATATGCAAGGGATGTGCCTTAGGAAAGAATACAAGAAAACCATTTACAAGCAGTGAAACAAGGTCTAAAGAAATATTGGACCTTATCCATTCAAATGTATGTGGGCCTATGTCTGACAAATCACTTGGAGGTCATCTCTATTATGTAACCTTCATTAGTAATCACTCTAGAAAGACACGGCTCTATCTACTCAAAACGAAGGATGAAGTATTTGAAAATTTCAAGGAATTCAGGTTTGAAGTAGAGATCCGATAATGGTGGAGAATACACTTCAAATAAAATAATTGAATATTGCAAAGAAGCATGAATTAAGAGGGAGCTCATTGTTCCCTACAATCCCGAACAAAATGGAGTTGTAGAAAGGAAGAATAGAACACTTGAAGAATGTATTCGAACAATGATCTTTGATCAAGACATTCCAAAATTTCTATGGGGAGAAGCTGCAATGATTGTTGTATATATTCAAAATAGAAGTCCTCATAGAATCCTTGATAATATGACACCCGAAGAAGCATTCACAGGAAGGAAGCCTTGTGTGGACCATCTTTGAATCTTTGGATGTCCCGCCTATATCCATGTTCCAAAGGGCAAACGAAAGAAGCTGGATTCTGCAAGCATTAAAGGGATATTTGTTCTACAGCCTTTCTTCAAAGGCATCTAGAATCTACATCAAATAAGGAAGCCACGTTGAAGTAAGCAAAGACGTTATATTTGATGAAAATCATGCCTACAAAAGATCCAAAGATATTCATATTGATTCTGATGACGAAGACATACCACTATTCGAAGAAGAAGAGCACCATGACAATCCTACTACAAATCAAGAAGAAGGAACAAGTGAGCCCATTCAACCTGTGATCATACCTGACACAAGGAAAAGGCCAAATTGGTTAAAAGCTACTCTTGAAGATATTGAACGACATGGAGCTGCGAAAGGAATCTTCAGAGAAAGTAAAAGACCAAAAAGATATTTTGGACATGTTGCATACATGTCAAAGCTAATAGAGGTTGAACCAACTACATTTGAAGAAGCTTCTCATCAAGAAGTATGGAAGAAAGTTATGCAGGAAGAATATCAATCCATCATGAAGAATGGGGTTTGGGATGTTGTTCCTAGACCTAGTGACAAATCAGTTATCACTTCCAAATGGATCTACAAAAGCAAACACGTTGTTGATGGAAGCATAGATAAGTACAAAGCCAGATTCGTTGATAGGGGTTTCTCTCAGAAGGAAGGCATCGACTATGAAGAAACACTTGCACCTACCACAAGATATACTACTGTAAGATCTTTGGTTTTGTTGGTTGCAACAATGGGATGGAATATCCATCAAATGGATGTGAAAACAACATTTCTGAATGGGACCATAGATGAAGTATATATTGAACAACCTAAAGGATTTGACACTCATGTGTGTAGACTCAAGAAGGCCCTATATGGTTTGAAGCAAGCTCCTATGGCATGGTATGCAAGAATGGATGCATACCTTCTAAGAATTGGGTTTGTCAAAAGTTTTGTTGATCCAAATCTCTATATCAAGGTTGTGGATAATGAGTCAGTCATTATTCTACTATATGTGGATGATCTATAGATTACAGGTGTAAAGAGAAGGATACAAGAATGAAAGAAGATGCTAGCGGCGAAATTTGAGATGAAGGATCTGGGTCTAATGCATTATTACCTAGGATTGGAAGTATGGCAGAAACCTGGGGAAATCTATTTGGGGCAAGGAAAGTATATAATCAAGTTATTGCATAAATTTGGTATGATGGATCCTAAGCCCATGACTACTCCCATGATCACCAATCTCAAGAAGTTAAGAAGCTTTGACTCAAGTCTCGTAGATCCTACCTCCTATCAAAAGTTGGTGGGTTCTCTAATGTATCTGCTAAACACTAGACTGAATATATGTTTTGTTGTGAACATTCTTAGTCAATTTCAGTTGGAGCCTCATCATGATCATTGGATAGCTGCCAGGCATATATTGAGATATCTACGAGGTATTATTCATCACTGCCTAAAGTATGATAACAAGGAAGTCAAGCTGACAGGTTTTACAGATTCTAATTAGGGTGGCAGTGAGACCGATGGAAGAAGCACTACTGGTGGATGTTTTAGTTTGGGGTCTGCGATGATTTCATGGATGAGTAGAAAACAAGATCCTGTTGCTTTAAGTAGTGTTGAAGCTAAGTATGTGGCTGCATGTGAAGTGGGAAAGGAGGTTGTATGGTTAAGGAAGCTTCTGTCAGATTTGTTTGAAAAACCTCTAAGTCCTATAGTGATAAATTGCGATAATCAAAGCAGCATTAAGATGTTTGAAGATCCCGTGTTCCATGCAAGGACGAAGCATATCAACAATAAGTACCACTATACTAGAAGTTTTGTACGAGATAAGATCATGAAGCTACAGTATGTTCCGACTAATGAACAGGTAGCTAATATGTTGACAAAGTCTCTTCCTAATAAGAAGTTTGAGTATTTGAGAAGCATGCTTGGTTTGGTTGATATTACTGATTTCGTTAACGAAATATGTTTGGAAGAGACTTGAGGAGGCATCTTGTGTGATACAAAGTGCCTGAGAGGACATCTGGTTGGCATATGTATTGATGTCTAGATCTCGAAGAGGGAGGGTGGCGTTGGTCATGGAGCTCTGACCTTGGATATGCACCTAGATCCTTGGGTTGATGGTTAGCAAGTAAGTCTGATGGTACTTAGACTGGCTAAAAGCTTTAGTCCATCTTAGTCCCACTCAGATAGATTGCCCTGGTCAGGAACCTAGTCGGTGGCACCTTGTGTGCCGAAGTTCTTCATAGTTCTTGTGTTTTGAGATCTTCTTTGTGCTTGTATATACATGTGTGATTGACGAATACCTCCCTAGTTGAGAGGGATTGTTGAAGAATGTAACTAGGTTCGGTCTTCATATTTATATTTGAGTCAAACAATGAAAAAGAAATTATTATTATTATTATTATGACTTAATAAAGCATGGGTTTCATGTTTGGGTCATCATGTTTTAGGTCAAAGTCCCCATTGAGGACTTCTAGGATTTATTCTGAGTCATTGGAGCCATTGTCCATTAAAAGAGACCCTTCTTAGGCTTATGAATCACGTAAAAAGGTTTATTATTGAGTCAAATAACGTATTTGTCACCTCCACACCAAGTCGGCCTCAAAGAGATCAAGTCGGCCTCAAACTGGGTAATTCGACCTCACCTAAAGCCTATATATACAAGCAGTTCGAATTCATTTGGAGACATCAACTCAAGAAGTTCGATCTACATCAAGGAAGTGCAGAAAAGTGCGAAGTTCAAGGTGAAGAAGGAAGAAATACAAGTCAAATGTTTTGGGCTATCTCTTCCTCTCTCTTATGCGAAGCTACTGGGCCAGTTGCTCAATCAAAGTTTTACCTCTGGAAGGGTCAAAATTCTGAAAGTGTTTGGTCAAAGATTCTGCTGCTGGAAGGTCAAAATTATGGATCTGTTGGGTCGAAGTGTTGTTGCTGCAATGTCGAAGATCTAGGTCAAAGTTGCTGGAAGAAGAGGCTGACTTGGTGGTTGGAGAAGGTCTGTGTCTAGGTCAAAGAGTCTTGGATTATCTCATCTTAACCACTGAAGGAAGAAGTTTGATTGGGTTTTCCCCTAGCAGAGTGCCTACATCTTGTGTCTCTTGTTTTTGTGATCTTCATACACATATAATTTGGTACTTGCTTGATGAAAGATAATATAACAAAGATATAAAAGAAGTCGATATAATTCACAAGCAATTATCAAGAAAGAGAAATTTAACCCTAACTCTACTAGCATTGAATATTTTATTCTTAAAATTATTTTACTTTTAGTTACTTCTTCCTTTTGAGCATTAAAATATTTTACTAGGGTCAACATTAATGCACACACACTCTCTTTCTTTCTATATATATATATATATATATACACACACACACACTCTTTCTGTGTGTGTATATTATATATAGTTCATATTGCAGTATATTAGTTAATATGGATATTCAAACAGTTTAATTAATTTCTATATTGAAATATTTATAAGAGAAGTAGAAAAAAAATATATACTTATAATTACTTTATAAAGTTGATATAAAATTATATTAAAATATTTTTACCACATCTCTTTCATACTTAATGTACTATTAACAACGAACCAAGTGAGCATAATAAGAATGAGATTACTGATGTTTAACAATGCTTTTAATTAAAACTAACCAAATATGTTTATGTTTTCATTATTACCAGCATTGTTTTTTATTTAAATTATTTTTTTAAGGGACACGTGTCAACTCCACGTTGAGCACAAACAGAATTACACATCACCCTTATACTAGACTATAGAATGTGCATCTCAGCACAATGAGGCCTAAAAGGATCATTTGGGCATGATCCTCTATCCTTTTCCAAAATGGTTAGCTTATTCATCATATTGATTTGACCATATATACATGCATTAGTCACTTTATCAAACTTTTGTGCAAAAGCATGTAACTCAGGATCAGCATGATTCATAGTTCTAGGTTCGATTTCATCTTTGGCTCTAGGATGTGAGAAGATGTTAATTTTGGAAGCCAAGAGATTTTATTCAACACAAACAACACACTCTTGCGCTTGAACCAAAGTAGTAGGACCTTCATCTCTAAGCGCAAAGCCAAATTGTCGATCAAAAGAAGTAGTGTATTGTATCAAGATAACATCTATTGTGGGCTTAAGGTTAGTTGGTATTTGTTTAGCCAAACCATCAAATCTTTGATTGAATATTCGGACATTTTCATTTCATGAAAATGTGTAATCAATAACCTTCCATCTTTCTTAGATGCCCATCCTTTGACAAAAGCATCATGGAATTGATCCCAATTTCTGGTTCCTCTATCAGGCAAATTTTGGTACCATGATTTAGCGCTTTCTTCAAAGGATAGAGAAAATAGTTTCATGACAACATCCTTTTCTTCAATATAACAACCACCAACACATCACTAAAATACGTCTATATGTTCTTCAGTTGTGACACCATTATTTCTAGAGAATTTCGGCAACCATTCCTCAAATGTATCGAGCATTTTGTTAGATATCCTGGAATGAGACTATATCAAAGGCTTGAAAGCGTTGGTGAGCCAAGGCTTTCATTATGGCTAATGTAGAAAGATTATTGAAGAGAGCTTTAACACAAGAGACTTACGAGTAGTTTTAATTTTAGGAGGAATAGTAACTTTCTAGTTTGAATGAGAATGTGGAATTACCATATAAGTAAGTTAATCAAGGCTTTGGGATTTACTCATCAATAAGATTGAAGCATAGACTTCATATTTCAAAGATTAAATTCCTTGGAAACAACATAAAAAACGTTCTTGCAAAATCTAGCACCTTAGTGCAAAGCCTCCCCAAGTAACCTAGATTGAGTGCGACAATGAGAAAGCTACCACTATCATCTCAGCAACTACTCCCGTTGTTTTTAGGATTGGAAATAATCCACCACAATGGAAGCTTCCACAGTAAAACTCAAGGATCAAGTAAACTAATTAAAATTAGCCTATGTGCCCCCTAAGGATTCTACAACAAGATCTCACCCAAGGATAAGTATGTAATGATTAGGGTTTTCAAGTTTTGGGTGACTAATGGTATAATTTCAAGAGTGATTTCAAGAGTTCCTATGGCCCAATCTAGAAGGTTTACGTTAGCCAATAGAGGTTCAACTAGGTTCCCAAACACAAGCAATCAAGAAAATAAACTTGGTTGTTATACACTAGGATTCTAAACAGCAATTTACAGCATACAAATGGTCTATAACAGCAATAAAATAAGCCCCTGAATCTATGATAAAGAAGTGCTTAACTAAGGCTGAATAAAGAGTAAATAAAGGAAATAATCACAGCAATTTTCTGTAGCTGAAAACACATATAACAACACAATAAACCCTAAACATCAACCCTAAATTATGGCTAAAAAATGCATGTAAAATGATATTTTTATTTTCCAAAATAAATATATACAAGTCTTAACCCTAGGACAACAATATCCAAGATAGGTAATGCTGAAAATAAATGATTTTTCTATAAACTAACTGTAATGTACCCTAGAACAAATAAAAGAAGAAAATATTTAGGGTTTTTGAAGGATTGGCACAAGAGATACAACTAGTGCCTTTCCCAATCTAGGGCTAATGGAATCTAGGAGTAAAAATCTTTGAAAGAAAAGAGATGGATTTGTATTGAAAGAAATCAAGGGAGATAAACTTGCAACCCTTTAACTCTCGTGTCCTTCTATCTTCTTTGGAGATTGAAGGGAAGGATCTAAACCTAGGTCACCTCAAAAGACACTTAATGAAAATCTCATGCAAGGACATTTTAGAGCTATAAAACATCAATAAAACCTTGGTGAAAATTTTATTAAACCCTAATTCATCAACAAGAACAAAATGGAAGAAGATAACTTACATTAACATGGCATATATCATCAAAGAATAGCCAATAATCATCCAAGAGAGAACCATCCATAAAGAATCCTCCATGAAAATTCACTACACCAATGCTCCATAGGGCACAAGAGAGAATAGATAAGTTACTAGTGCAAGTTGATCTCCAAGTGTTGCAATGGTCCAAGGGAAATCAAATTCCCTTGGGAAATCGAGTGGGGCAACCTAATACTCAACCCTGTTAAATTTTGCAACTAGGGTCAAATTCCACATTGGACAACTCAAATGATCAAGATAATATGTGTATTAAATTCCCCTTTTCGAGGGGATCAAAAACGACCTAAAGATCACCTAATTCAATTAAACAGAAATTAAGTTTTGAATTATTTTATTCATGCATACATTATGGAATGGGTCACCTCTAACCACATGAGTAACTACTTGGGTCAATCTTAACCCCAAGTAAACCCTCAAGAAAAACTATAAAAGGAAGAGACCTCAAGCTCATTTGGACACACTCAATCAAGACATGTTTTGTTCTTCTATTTTGTTTTGGCTCGCACAGGTTCATTGACAGAAGTTCGTATTGGGTCCAAAAGAATAGGCATAAGGTTCGCTTTGGGTTTGGGTAATCCGAATCTTGATCGTCGTCACAGATCAAAAGTTTTTCATCCAAAGTCGCAAGCACAGAGTGGTCAAGAGAGCGACTTTGGCTCTCTGGTCACTTGGACATAGTTCAAAGGGAGCGACTCTAAGTTCTAAAGGGTTCAGTCCTTGGTCGCTCGCACCAAAAAGCCCTGGGAGCGACTCTGACAATACGGTCGTTGGCACAGCTCATTCAGAGAGCGACTTTGGCCCTTCGAGTCGCTCACACAGCTCCTTAAGGGTGCGACTGTGGGTTTTTACAGTATGGGGTCGAGGTCGCACACACAGTGACCTCCTAAGAGCGACTGTGCAGTTACAGTCGCACTGTTATGAAACCAGCTCAAGAAAAGATAGAAAAGATAGATCAACGCCTTAGAATTCAGCCTCTTCGAGGGGGCAACCTCCTTTACATTACATAAATGAACAATTCTTAGATGATACAAATGACAAAACCTCCTTTCTATATATAGGAGTCTAAGGAGTCACAATATAATCCAGCCGACCTAACAATAATAATATAAAGCCACAAAAATAACAATAGAGGGATTCTATGGGGCACAGAGATAATAATATGGGGGTAATAGGGGCACAACAATATAAATAAGGGGTATAACTACAATAGTAATGGGGTAATCACTAGTATTATAGGGACCCAACATGCCCCTCTCCTTCAAAAAAGTGTTGTCCTCAACGCTTGAGTAGTTCTGGATACTTCTGCATAAAATTCTCATCCTCCCATGTGGAATCTTCAGCGGATAAGTTCTTCCACTTGATAAGATACTCTGAAATTGATCGATTTCGTAGCTATCGAGTTCTTGTTTCTGTGACTGCTTCCGGTTCCAATATAATTTTTCCTTCCTCGTCAAGTTCTGGCAATATTGTTTGAACTGGGAGCTTGTCGCCTATAACCTTCTTTAAACATGAAACATGGAAAACTGGGTGCAATCGAGAAGCTGCAGGAAGCTCCAATTTGTATGCCATAGTACCAATCTTTTCCAACACCTTGTACGGACCATAATACTTTGGTGATAATTTATTATCCTTCTTAGCTTGCTTTAGGGACATTTGCTTATATGGTTGTAGCCGTAGGAATACCCAATCACCTACATCAAAACTTCTTTCACTGCGATGTTGATCTGCCTGTTGTTTCATTCTATTTTGTGCCAACACGAGGTTATCCTTTAAGAGTTGGAGGACTTGTTGTTGATGTTCGATGTGATGTTCCACTACTTGAACCTTAGAATTTTCTCTTAAATATGATGTGATTGATGGTGGTTGGTACCCATAAAGTGCCATAAATGGGGTCATTTTTGTTGTTGTATGGAAGGAAGTGTTATACCACCATTCAGCCAGAGGCAACCATTTGACCCATTGTGTCTGTTTATCAGATACAAAGCAACGAAGATATCCTTCCAAACATTTGTTTACTATCTCAGTTTGCCCATCAGATTGAGGATGATAAGATGAGCTATGAACTAACTGAGTACCCAGACAAGAAAATAATTCTGTCCAAAAATTTCTAGTGAAAATGGGATCTCTGTCACTTACAATAATCTTTGGGTTTCCATGTAGCTTTTGAATTGTTTCCATAAATGCAGTAGAAACTGTACTGGCTTTAAATGGATGTGATAATGCACAAAAGTGTGCATACTTGGTAAGTCTGTCAACTACCACCATGATGACACTCTTTCCCTCAGACTTGGGTAAACCTGTGATAAAATCCATTGAAACCTCCTCCCAACGTTGGCTTGGAATGGATAAAGGTTGTAATAGACCCGGTGTCTTAATTGTTTCAACTTTATTTTGTTG
This sequence comes from Pinus tabuliformis, assembly GCA_031772625.1. Classification (NCBI taxonomy): domain Eukaryota; kingdom Viridiplantae; phylum Streptophyta; class Pinopsida; order Pinales; family Pinaceae; genus Pinus; species Pinus tabuliformis. Next base: position 1,245,050,977 of record CM062818.1, read on the forward strand.
GAAAACCAAACATTCCGCCACAAACTTTTGAATATCTGATTTAAGGCCATCCCAAAAAAATTCCTTCTTAACCCTGTGGTAAGTTTTTAAAAATCCTGAGTGCCCTCCTAAGGGAGAAGTGTGCAATTCCATAAGAATCTTTTGTTTTAGCTGGGAATTCTTACAGAGGTATAAGTGATCTTTGTACCATAACGAATCATTTTGCCATCTAAATGTATCAGAAGTACTGGAATCTTGTTGTAGCTTTCGAATAAGTGCCCACACTTCTTCGACATTCTTCCATTCCTCCTTTGCTTCGTTTATCCAATCTGGTTGGATAATAGAAATGGCACACAACAATGCTTCCATATCCTCATCCTTTCTTGAGAGTGCATCTGCCACCACATTTTGCTTCCCTTTTTTGTAGATGATTTCAAAGTCATAACCCAACATCTTTGTGACCCACTTTTGTTGCTCTTCAGAGGATAATCTTTGTTCTAAAAAGTATTTAAGGCTATCATGATCCGTTTTTACCTTGAAGTGTCTTCCCATTAGGTAGGGTCGCCATTTTTTAAGTGCATGGAGTATTGCCAACATTTCCTTCTCATAAATAGCTTTGCTTAAAAACTTTCCCTTGATTGGACGACTTTCAAAAGCAATGGGTCTTTCATCTTGCATTAGAACAGCACCAATTCCATTCCTGAAGCATCACATTCCACAATAAAGGTTTTTGTGAAGTCCGGTGTAGCTAAGACCGGTGCTTGGCACATTGCCTCTTTAAGATGTTTAAAGGCCTTTGTTGCTTCCGGAGTCCATGAAAATGAATCTTTCTTCAATAATGTTGTTAGAGGTGCTGCTATTCTCCCATAATTCTTAACGAACTTGCGATAATACCCTGTCAACCCAAGAAATCCTCACAGATGCTTTATGGATGTGGGGATTTTCCATTCCTTAATGGCTTTAATTTTGCTAGGGTCTACCTTAACTCCTTCATGAGATACAATATGACCCAAATATTCCACCTCCTGGACTCCAAAGAAACATTTGGATCTTTTTGCATATAATTGTTTCTCCTCCAATAGTTGTAGCACCTTGTCAACATGTTCAACATGATCCTTCCAAGACTTGCTGTAGATTAGTATATCATCAAAAAATACCAACACAAATTTTCTAAGGAATGGTTTGAAAATTGAATTCATCAAACCTTGAAATGTTGAAGGTGCATTGGTAAGGCCAAAAGGCATGACCAAAAATTCATAATGACCCTCATGAGTTCTAAATGCCGTTTTCGGAATGTCTTCAATCTTCATTCTGATTTGATGATATCCCGAACAAAGATCCAACTTGGTGAAGTAAATTGATCCATGCAATTCATCCAATAATTCATCAATGACAGGAATGGGGAACTTATCTTTAATAGTGAGCTTGTTGAGCTCCCTATAATCTGGACACATGCGCCATGATCCATCCTTCTTGTGCACCAATACTACTGGAGCTGAGAAAGAACTTTGACTCGGTTGAATTATACCAGCCTCTAGCATTTCTGCAACCATACGTTCAATTTCACTTTTTTGGACATATGGATATCTGTACGGCCTGATGTTTGGAGGAACACTTCCTGGAATCAGATGAATAGCATGATCATGATCACGCATAGGTGGGAGACCTTTGGGAGTCTCAAATACCTTGGAATGATTGTCCAGGGCTTTTTGGAGATCTGGAGAAATAGATGATCCCAATGTGGAAACATCTAGCGAACATAATTGTGCAATTACACCTCTTTGCTCCTTTTTTAGAAGCTTTGTCATGCCATTAGAGCTGATTATCTTTCCTGGTTTCCCTGCAATACCCCTTAATTCAACTTCCTTTCCTTCCACAGAAAATTTCATGAAAAGTTCTTGAAAATTAAAAGCTATTGTACCCAAGGATTGTAGCCATTGGACTCCTAGTACAACATCAGCACCTCCCATTGGAATGGAAAGCATTGGGCTAGTCAATACATATTCTCCCATGGATAGCTTGATATTATGGCACTTTCCAGAACAATTTATTGTTCCTCCATTTGCAATCATCACTTGACACTCTGGTGCTGGATATAGGAAGCAATTCAATTCTTTTGCTACCCTACAATGAATAAAATTGTGGGTGCTTCCTGAATCAATCAACACTATTACCTTTTTCTTCTTGATTTGTCCTTCTATCTTGATGGTTTGAGGAGTGGTAATTCCCGCCAATGCATTACAAGATATGGTCGGATTTATTTGTTCTTCATCTAGGCTTTGTTCCTGGAATATATTCTCTTCTTTTGACCTTTCTTGCTCCTTTTCTTCTTCCTCTTCACAATCTATGTAGAATAATTTCTTCTCAGCACACTTATGACCTTTTGTGTATTTGCTATCACAATTGTAACAAAGCCCTTTTGCTCTTTTTTCTTCCAATTGTTGTGGTGTCAACCTTGTAGGTTGTGGAAGACTATGGGCAACAACACTTCCGTCTTTATAGTTGTGAATGGTATGCTTCCTAGTTGCCATAATTTTGCTTTCCATTTTTCTTGCTAACCTGAATGCCTTCTCTAATGAATCAGGTTCCCAAAGGCGCACATCATGTTGGATATTATCCTTTAAAGACCCTATGAACACATCAATCCTATGCTCCTCTGGAATATCTTTTACCCTTATGTTCAATTTTTGGAACTCCTCAATGTGCTCCATTATTGAACCCTTTTGTTTGAGACTTATCAATTGGCTAAAAAAAGTGTTGCTTTTTGTATCCTCATAATGTGCTATCAATTCTTCCGTAAAAATTGCCCAAGTGATAAATTGTTTACGAGAACAAAGCCATTGATACCATACAAACTGATTTGGTTCCAAATATAAAGTTGCCATACGTACCTTTTGTGTGTTTTGCACATTATTGAGATCGAAGAATTGCTCCATCTGTAATATCCATGTGGCGGGATCCTTGCCATCAAACTTCCTCATATCGATTTTTGGAATGTGGTGATTCTTCGATCCAACATTAGCATCTATGGAATCATGATTAACATTTCTTTTGTTCTCATCATGAGTTTCCTTTACTACCTTTTCACCATTGGTAAGTATTTCTTGTAGAAAATTAGTCAAATCTATCTTCAAATCTGCCATGCCTCTCTTCAAATTTGTGTTCAAATCTATCTTCAAATTGTCCATCTTAGCTTCCATGCCATTCATCTTAGCTTCCACGCCATTTATCTTAGCTTCCACACCATTTATCTTAGCATCTGTTAACTTTTGTGAGCGTGACATTTGTTGCACTTGTTCTTGTAATTTTGATATATCATGTAGCATTTCTTCCTCTTCTTCATGAGTCATGCTAGAGCTTTCAGTTTCCTTACTAGGTGTTTGCATTTTCTTTCCTCGGGGCATCAGTTACCGATAATAATGCTCTACTATGCCCTTTGAATTCCTTCAAAATAAATTTTCAAACCAAGCTTAAGCAAAAATTTAAAAAATCTACACACCTTTTTTCACTTTGTAGGAGCTCGATATTGTCTATGATGTATCTTTGTACTTTCCAGTCATCTAGTTCTGAACTTGTGACCTGTAGTATCTCTCTGTGTCCTCTTTCCAATGGCACAAGTCTGACCCAAATTGGATTCTCCAAGGAAGAGTTATGCGAAATCTCCCACAGTGACTTGATTATAGACTAGTTCAATAGAGCTAACTTGTACGATGTGCCGCGAGTCACTGTTTCGACCTTTGGATCTAAAAAACACCCACAAGAAACTAAAGTCCGTCCTCTTTCTGTACCTTTTTACGAAATTTCAATCTGATCCTCAGAGAGAAAGTTATGACGATTTTCCCCAGGTCACCTGTTTTGAATGTAATTCAGGAGTCTGCAAAAAGACCAACTTCCTCAGATCATATCTCCGAAAATATAGCGCGAAAAGCTCTGAAATTCGGACCCAAGGTTCAGCGCCAATTCTTCTCAAATGGATTTTTTTTGCGACTTCTGAAACGTCACAGAAAAAAAAGTTATAGCGAAAATGCCACGATGACCTGTTTGGAGCAGCGAAACCCTAGAATCCAAAGCTCTGATACCAAATGTTATGAAACCAGCTCAAGAAAAGATAGATCAACGCCTTAGAATTCAGCCTCTTCGAGGGGGGCAACCTCCTTTACATTACATAAATGAACAATTCTTGGATGATACAAATGACAAAACCTCCTTTCTATATATAGGAGTCTAAGGAGTCACAATGTAATCCAGCCGACCTAACAATAATAATATAAAGCCACAAAAATAACAATAGAGGGATTCTATGGGGCACAGAAATAACAATATGGGGGTAATAGGGGCACAACAATATAAATAAGGGGTATAACTACAATAGTAATGGGGTAATCACTAGTATTATAGGGACCCAACACGCACGCATGCAATCTTCATGAGAGCGACCCTGAAGTTTAAGTCGCTCGCAGACAGTATTGATGAGGGAAACCCATTCCAGATCTAAGTTTTCGGCTTCTCAGCTTCAGTTATCTTCAATGATCCATTAGATCTGAGTTTCTTTGTTGTTCTTACAGATTTGTAGATCTGATCTATTGTTTTCTGCTACAAATTATATGTATTGGGTTCATTGTACTCTCTGCTGTAAACTTTTCATGACGATCTACTAAAGAAGAAGATTTGAAAGGGTTTCCCCTTAGTGGGGTTTTTCCCTGGTCTTGGACCAATCTGTTGTCTCTTATGGTTGTGTCGTTGTCTACTTTATCATTGCATATATTGTTCTTTCTTCAATTATGTTTATGATTGATTATTCTGCTAACAAATTGGATGCATTGTTAATGAAAAGACAAATTGGGCTCAAGTAACTGATACAACGTTGAACAATCTGAAAATTTAACATGGTATTAGAGCTAAGGTGAAAGTCAAGCCCAAGAGAAGACAAACTTTGAAGCCCTCTCCGTCAGATAGCAAATCACCTATTCAAGGACAAGATGTCGTCCTCTACCTTCAAGGAGCATGAAAAGTTGGGTGATGCATCAAACTTTGCTGCATGGAAAGTCAGATTAGAGATCATAGCTGACAACAATGATGTGTTGGAGTACATCCAAGGAAGAATGCTCGAGCCTCCAGAAAATGCTTCCGCTTCTCTCAAGAACAAGTACAAGAAAGGTGAGTCTAAAGCAAAGAAAATTATAGCTGATGGTTTACAAGATCATTTACTTGCTTATGTTGGGAATTTACGAAAGTCTAAAGATATGTATGACAAGATAGTCGGCATGTATGAAGTGAACAACTTGAATGAAATCATCACGTTGAAAGATCAACTCAAGGAAACTAAGATGAACAAAGGGGAAATAGTTCAATCCTACATTATGAGGATCTCTCACCTTAGAGATCAATTGTAGAGGGTTGGAGAAAATGTGCTTGACAGAGAGCTAGTAGTTGTGACTCTTAGAGGTCTCCCTCCTATTTGGGAGATCTTCATTACTACAATTAGCAACAGCAATGTCCTTCCGACATTTGATGAAATTGTTGGAAAGCTCACTCAAGAAGAGTCAAGAATGATTGCAAGAGGAAGGATTCAAAAACATGAAGAGGGAGAGCCCGTTGCATATATCTCTCATGATAAAAGGAAGAAGGCAAAAGGGGGTCCATCAAGGAAGCCTCCTTCTCAGAATTCAAAAGGAAGATATGACAAATCATTATCTCATATTGAATGCTTCAATTGTCACAAGACAAGTCATTATGCTCGTGACTGTCCCGAAAGGAACAAGAGACATCACTACAACACTAGAGGCAACTTCAATAACAAAAGAAGAAAGGACTATCAAAAGAAGAACCATGACAGGAGATATGAAAGAAGAAGAAGAGACTCCTCAAGTGATCGTGAAGAAAATCGTCCTCCTCAAAAGAAATCGAAGGCTCCCAAGTATGAAAGTAATGCAGTAAATAAATCCGAATACATTCTCATTTTTTCTCTTACTAGTTCTTCTCCAGCGAATTCGTGGGACAGTTGGTTGGTTGATGGTGCAGCCACTCATCATTTCTCTGGTTATAAAGAAGTCCTCTCTAATCTGGTAGAGAGGGAGACTAAGCTAAAGATAATTATTGGAGACAACTCTACTCATTCCGTGAAAGGTTTTGGGTCCGTCAAATTTCATCTAAATTATGGGGAATCATTTCTGTTGCATGATGTCATGTATGTACCAAGATTAATGAAGAATCTGGTATCTGTATCTGCATTGGAAGACAAAGGGATGAGGGTTGCCTTCATCAAAGGTAAAGTTCTAACTTGGCCTACTGATTCACCTATGAAGGATGCCTTCACACTAGGATCGAGATTTGAAGGACTCTATAGGGTCACTGGAAGACCTCTCTTTGCATTGGTTCATAATACCAATCATTTGAGCAAATTATGGCACCGCAAATTGGCTCATCTTCACTATGATGCACTTCCAAAATTAAAGAAATTGGTCTCTGGTATTCCTGATGTTCAAACTCATCATGATGGAGTTTGCCCAGGTTGCGCAAGTGGAAAGAAAACAAGGGGACCATTTCCCTCGAGTAAGAACAAGACTCATGACATCCTTCATCTCATTCATTCTGATATATGTGGTCTGATGCTTGTACATTTTGTTGGTGGTCATCTCTACTACATCACTTTTATTGACGACTTCTCAAGAAAGACATGGATATATTATCTTAAGCACAAGGATGAAGCCTTTGAAACATTCAAGGAATTCAAAGCCTTAATCGAAAATCAATCAGGAAAGAGAATCAAAGTCTTCAGGTCCGATAATGGAGGAGAATACATGTCAAAAGAATTCATAGCATTTTTCAAGAAAGACGGAATCAAGAAGGAAACAATTGTGCCATATACTCCTGAACAGAATGGTCTAGCCGAAAGAAAGAACAGGTCTATATTAGAAGTTGCCTAATCTATGCCACATGATCAAAAGGTGCCAAATTTCCTTTGGGCTGAAGCAACATCTACTGTTGTATATGTTTAGAACAGGGTACCTCATCAAGCATTAGAAAACAAGACTCCTGAAGAAATATTCACAAGCACTAAGCCTGATATCAGCCATCTTCGTGTATTTGGATGCCCAGTATATTTTCATGTACCGAAAGACAAAAGGAACAAACTGGAAGCTACTGGCAGAAAAGGTACGTTTGTAGGATATTGTGAAAATTCTAAAGCATATAGAATTTATATTCCTGGTCAAAGGAAGGTCAAAATTAGTAGGGACGTAACATTTGATGAAGATGCAATTGTTTGTAAAGAAAGAGATCTTCCTCCACCTCCTCCTCCCAAGGAAGAGAATGATGATTGGGATATTCTGGATGCTCTGTCTACACCTGAGTCCGATATCGTTGATGATCCCATAGAGCCTATGGATCTATTAAATCCTCCTCCAAGTGATCCTCCCTCCAAGAAGAGACCACTTTGGCTTTGTGATACTTTACAGGATACTGAAAAGAAATGTCCCCATTCGCAAATCATTCAGAGAAAGGAAACAACCATGCAGGTATCAAGGATATGTTGCTGCTATGAGTACTATGATTCAAGTCGAACCATCCTCATTCGAAGAAGCTGTAAAAGAAAAAGTTTGGAAGGATGCTATGGTTGAAGAATATGAATCAATTATGAAAAATGATGTATGGGACGTTGTACCTAGACCAAAAGGGAAGTCTGTCGTGACTTCAAAATGGTTATTTAAAATTAAACATGGAATTGATGGCAACATTGAGAAATATAAAGCAAGGTTCATGGCTCGAGGTTTCTCTTAGAAAGAGGGAGAAGATTATGATGACATATTTGCTCCTGTAGCTCGATATACAACCATCCGTTCTATAGTTTCCCTTGTTGCAAGTCAGGGATGGACTCTTCATCAAATGGATGTAAAGACCGCTTTCCTCCATGGCATGTTACAGGAAGAAGTATATGTTGAACAACCTCAAGGATTCAAAGTGGAAGATCAAAGAACACATGTTTGCAGGTTGAAGAAGGCATTGTATGGTTTGAAGCAAGCTCCCTGAGCTTGGTATGCACGTATTGACAGTTACTTAGTGAAGTTGGGATTCACAAGAAGTAATGTCAATCCCAACCTCTATTTCAAGGTAGTCCAAGGTATGCCATTGATTTTGGTTTTATATGTTGACGATCTATTTTTGACAGGTAGTGAGAATCTGATGATCGAATGTAAGAGGAAGCTAGCCTCTGAATTTGAAATGAAAGACCTTGGTCTTATGCACTACTTTTTGGGTCTTGAAGTGTGGCAAAAGTCTGGTGAGATTTTTCTTTCATAAGGAAAATACATTTTAAAGTTGTTGGGAAGATTTAAAATGACTGAATGTAAATCTATGGTCACTCCAATGGAAATGAACTTCAAGAAATTATGTGGAGATGTTGCAGGACCAGACTTAGAAAATCCATCTCAGTACAGACAACTAATTATTGCTCTAATGTTCCTTGTGAACACCCGTCCAGACATATGCTCTGCAGAAAACACTTTGAGTCAATTCATGACCCAGCCTCACCACACACATTGGATAGCTACCAAACACATATTGAGATACTTGCATGGGTTGATTACACTTGGCCTGAGATATTCTACAGGAAATGTTCAACTTCATGGATACACTGATGTTGATTGGGCTGGAAACATTATCGATAGAAAGAGTACATTTGGATGTTGCTTTAGCCTTGGATCTGCCATGATATCCTGAATGAGCAGGAAACAAAACTCTGTAGCATTGAGCACAGTCGAAGTAGAATAAATTGTTGCTAGCATGGCTATCTGTGAAGCAGTTTGGTTAAGAAAGCTCTTCGGATAGCTACTTGAATAGGTCCTGGATACTACAGTGATATACTATGACAACAAAAGTGGGATCCGTTTGGCAGAAAATCCTGTGTTTCATGACAAGTCCAAGCATATTGAGATTCGATATCACTTCATTCGAGACATGATACAGAGAGGAGTTGTCAAGCTCCATCACATATCGACAGATGAACAGATTGCAGATATTCTCACAAAGGCATTACCCAAGAGAAAGTTCTTGGTCTTCAGAGAGCAGCTTGGACTGATGGATGTGTCCCCTCCGGATAAGGGGCAACGCTGATCAAGAACACTGAGCCAACTCTTCCCCCCTGTTTGAGCTCCCAGGGTGAGGAATTGAGGGAAAAGGGCTCCTAGGGTTGAGGGAACTCTGGACAATAGGGCACTCCCCTACTTGTTACCCATAGGGTTGAGGGTTTTACTCCCCTATCTGGTCTTTGTAGAGTATACCCTAGTTGGCATCATACCCACAAGCAGGGCTTGTTGGGAATTTTACTCCTCATTTGGCCAACGAGTTGAGAGTGTGCTTGGGGTGCCCGGTGTACAACCCAAGACAATTATGGTGTAGGTGTTCTACCACATGACTTCTGAGAGTCATTGCTGGGAAGATCAATAGGCAATAAGATTTCGGGTTGAGGGTAAAGCTCCCCGTTGAAATGTCGGGTTGAGGGTAAAGCTCCCTGTGAGATTCCAAGGTTGAGGGTTTACTCCCCTGTATGATGAGTTATCCTATTGCTAGATAAGGGTGGAAGCTATTGCTCCCCGATTCTTCTTCTAGATCCGAGAAAGTTTCAGTAGATAGAGTTGAGCAGAGACAGTCTTGACAGGTTGATCAACTGACAGATATTGAAAGGTGGAATTCTTCCTAGTTGAGAGGGAGTGTTAATTTTTGCAACTAGGGTCAAATTCCACATTGGACAACTCAGATGATCAAGATAATATGTGCATTAAATTCCTCTTTTCGAGAGGACCAAAAACGACCTAAAGATCACCTAATTCGGTTAAACAGAAATTAAGTTTTGAATTATTTTATTCATGCATACATTATGGAATTGGTCGGCTCTAACCACAAGTAATTGCTTGGGTCAATCTTAACCCATAGTAAACCCTCAAGAAAAACTATAAAAGGAAGAGACCTCAAGCTCATTTGGACACACTTAATCAAGAGACGTTTTGTTCTTCTATTTTGTTTTGGCTAGCACAGGTTCATCGACAGAAGTTTGTATAGGGTCCGAAAGTACAGGCATAAGGTTCACTCTAGGTTTGGTCAATCCGGATCTCGGGTGCCGTCACAGATCGAAAGTTTTTCGTCCATGGTCGCAGGCACAGAGTGGTCAAGAGAGCGAATTTGGCTCTCTGGTCGCTCAGACACAGTTCAGAGGGAGCGACTCTGAGTTCTGAAGGGTTCAGTCCCTGGTCGCTCGCACCAGGAAGCCTTGGGAGCGACTCTGACAGTATGGTCACTGGCACAGCTCATCCAGAGAGCGACTTTGGCCCTTCTGGTCGCTCGCACAGCTCCTTAAGGGTGCGACTGTGGGTTTTTACAGTCCAAGGTCGAGGTTGCACGCACAGTGACCTCCTAAGAGCAACTGTGCAGTTACAGTCGCACGCATGGAGTCTTCATGAGAGTGACCCTGAAGTTTAAGTCGCCCGCAAACAGTGTTGATGAGGGCGACCCAGTCCAGGACTAAGTTTTCGGCTTCTCGACTTTAGTTATCTTCAGTGATCCGTTAGATCTGAGTTTCTATGTTGTTCTCACAGATCTGTAGATCTGATCTATTGTTTTCTGCTGCAAATTATATGTATTGGGCTCATTGTACTCTCTACTGTAAACTTTTCATGACGATCTACTAAAGAAGAAGATTTGAAAGGGTTTCCTCTTAGTGGGGGTTTTCCCTAGTCTTGGACCAATCTGCTGTCTCTTATGGTTGTGTTGTTGTCTTCTCTATCACTACATATATTGTTCTTTCTTCAGTTACGTTTACGATTGATTATTCTGCTAACAAATTGGATGCATTGTTAATGAAAAGATAAATTGGGCTAAAGTCGTTGATACAACATTGAACAATCTGAAAATTTAACAAAACCTAGTGCCCTACAAATGCTATGTAATTAATGGTAAAAGCGACATTTTCCTTAGTAACTTAAAAGTTAAATGTTTTGAATTGTGATTAATTGTCTCAGGATGTTTGAAAGTGATTCCAACCTCATCAGATTTCATATGGAGAAAGTAGAATTTTAGTTCCCATTGAAAATCCCATAGACTTAACAATTTTTAGGATTCAAGACTTGGGGGATTACAACATTTCCATTGGATTTTGTCATGTATGATGTATCAAGGTATGGAACTAGCATTTAATCAAGAGCACCAAACACTACGTACCTGAATGTTGGTGACATTGATTGTTGAACTCTTATGTCATGACCCTAGTAAAATTGTACTCATCACTCAAACAAAATCTTGATTTGACAAGCCTTTTCGATCTTATTTTAATTCTTAGAGGGTGATATTGATGATGAGGATCCCAAAATAGGAAGTTATTTTGATGATATGTAGTTATTTGTTGTAGCATGAATTTTTTTGGACTCTATAGGCCATTTAGAGCCTTTTTGTTGATGTATTTTTGTTCCAAAGATGGACTGCAGTCAGTGCTATTTTGGTTTTATGTACCCTTACATGCTATGTATATGAAAAGCTTTGCATATTTGTGTATAATGGTTTGGATTCATATTGATGCACGAGTATATATGTTTTTATCTCAAAATTTGAATATTTATGTGTTTTTTGGTGAACCAGTTTTTTGAAATAGTTTTTTTCTAGTTCGCATTTTTGGGGTCCACCCATTCAATGGCCAGTTTGGTTTTGATATTATTGATATAGTAGAGATTTTGGTACTCCTACTTTGTGTTGACATCATTGTTCTCAGCAGTCCCATTGACCTACTTTTGTGGTCATTTGTCAGATTAATATAATTATCTTATCTTACTCCTAATTTCTAACCAGATGAGTCGTCACTGACCTAGAAGGAAAAATTAGAACTAAATTTTCATTGGGCCTAGGAAAGACAAGTAACAATGTGGCAGCATTACATGCATTACACAAAAGCATGGAGTTATCTATAAAAGTAAATATCAATGAGCTGCATTATGTTAGGGACTCTTCTTTAAGCATGGGCATCATGAATGGAAAGGCAGCTATAGCAGAGCATATGTGTTAGCAAAGGTTGCATTCTTCTATCCTTTTAAAGCTTCATAAATTCAAGTAACTAAAATTTATCAGATGTAGACAGAATTTCTGGCAGTTAGCTTTTCAAATCAAGGTGTCGGATGGGTGGTTAAACTCTCATGAATTAATCCATAGCACCACCCTTCCTCAAATAAAATTCTCAATCACTATGAATTGGAGGTGAAGTACATGTGAATTCTGCAAGCATTTAGGAGGAAAGGACTGAAAACTAAAACTAAACTAACAGAAATAACACAGAGAAAGCCCAAAGAACTGGTGTTCAAACATTCTGCCTCATTCCTCCTGGAACCAGGAATCTTTCTTGGCAAATGGCTCAGCAAAGAAGTTGAACACAATCTGTTATTTTGGCTAATGAAGTCACAACCCCACGACAGAAAGTCGAGTGGTTTCATGATAAATATGATGATATGAAACAGTACCAAGAATCAGAATTCAAGTGAGGCTTCAACTAATTACCCAATTGCAAAAAATGAAGGTAAAACTGTGGGAAACTGATAGAAAGATGAGAAGAATGGGATCCAAGATTGACAACCTAGAGGTGAAATTGGAAAATGTTCAAAAAAGGGTTGATCCAGCAAAAGCTTGCATAAGATCTTTTGATGCCTGTGACAGCTCCAAGTTAATCTCTGAAGAAGGAATGCATTACGAAATGAGACATGACCAGAGCACACAAATCAGGATGAAGACAAGATGAATAGCGGAAAAGACACATGGGCAGCCAAGATGAGGATTAAAGGGACCCATGGCAGCGCTGCCTTGCCCTTTTCTCAGACAAGTCTTGCCTACCCTGTCTCTATAGTTAATAGCAGTGTTCCATCAAGTTTCTGGGACGTGGGGACAGGGGAGAGGGGAAACGCAGGAGCAACCTATGCAAAAGCTCCCCACCAATTTTTAGGAAACATGGGGGGACATCTGGGTCTTTAACACAAAGGACCCCAACAAATTAGTAAAATACTAAAAAAATTTAAATATATCGTTAAAATTTTATATTTTAACTGTCATTATCATTATATAACACTTACATCATGAAGGATAAATCAATGAACCATATAACTGAAACAAATTTAAAACGAAAAGCATGATACAATCATAGATGTAACTGTAACACTGTACAATGAAAATAAAAGTTTAAACATTATTGAAGTCCCAACTGTGAATACTAAATATTGAAATAAAAGTCAAGTCTGATACATCAAGATTCAAATTTTTATAGAATCAAGTCTAATATATCATATATTCAAAACAAACTAAAGTCTAAAATTGAAGTTTGAAACAGAAAAGTAGATAACATAAGAACATATCAAATGACAAATGAGCATAATTGCTCAAGGTAATGCCCAAATATGAAATAACCCAAAAAACCCTTCCCCCCCCCCATCAATTCATAGTATAGTTATAATATTTTATAAAAAAATTAGGGATTTGATTTTTTTTTAATGATTTGACCTCGAATTTTTTTGGAAACACAAGAAATGTTTCCTTTTTTGGGAGGAAACGTCCCCCTTGGAGTTTCCTCGGGTTTCTATTTTTGGGGACGTGGGGAAACGTCCCCTAAGTGTCCCCACATCCTTGAAGTGCAAGGAAGCACAGGGACACGTTTCCCAGGTGGGGGGACGCATCCCCATGGAACACTAGTTAATAGTAAGCTAAGTTTTTAGGAATCAGTTTAAATTTTGTCTTCCTAACAAGTTTTAGTCCGCACAACAAGGTTGGAATATTGTACTCTGAAATAAGTACAGGGAAGGTCCATTTTGAGGAAAATGGGATTTGCCTAGTGTTGCGGGGGAGCGCGCCCCCTCTCGATCCCGCTCCCAATTCGCGCTCCGGGCAGGAGCGACTCGGGAGCGCGCTCCCTAAAAAAAATATGCGCTCCCTTCCTTTTCGGGAGCGTTTAGCTTTTTTTTGCATAAATGTTTTTGCAGTAATGTTCCAAATGCAATTTTTTTCAAATAAACAAATAAGTTTTGAGTGGGGCAGCTTAATGATCAAGCCTATGGCCCTAGTATTGATATGCAATTCATGGTAATGTTAAATTCTTAAAGTAAAAGTAATCTTCATTTTCATCTTTTTACTTAAATTTTTAACATTACCATGAAATGACTCAGGATGTTTGAGAGTGGTTCCGACCTCATTGGATTTCATATGGAGAAAGTAGAATTTTAGATTTCACTCAAAATCCAGCAGACTTATCAGTTTTTTAGGATTTCAGGATTGGGGGATTGCAATGTTTCCATTGAATTTTGTCATGTATTAGGGTATGGAACTCGTATTCAATCAAGAGCACCAATCCCTCTATGTACCTTGATGTTAGTGACATTGGTTGTTGAACTCCTCTATCATGACCCCCCTAAAAATGTACGCATCACTCAAACAAAATCTTGACTTGAAAGATCCCTATACAGATACAAAGGTAATGAAAAAGATACCTCTAGATATTAATGCTTAGAGGGTGATATTAATGACAAAGATCCTGATTTTCCAACAAGACTAAAAATTAGACATTTCTCATGGTGGCAAGAGGCCCAAGCATAAGAAATAGATAATAGATTTACTTGTCTTTTCTAGTTTCTAGTAGTTTTTATAACTACCGACTCTTTCATATTTATTATGATAATTTTTTAAACAATATATGACAATTTAAGTTTGAAGTTAGCAATTATAACTCATTAGTAATGAATTATGAATATGATGATTCATGAAAGTTGAAAGTTGTTACATTTCATTTCATTTTAAAACATTTCATTTCATGTTAGATATTATTTGTTGTAATGGTTACACTTAGCTTACAAGTACAACTTTGGTGATCAATGATGATAAATGTTATATATTGAATTCTGAAAGCTTGAAACTTTAAGATTGATCAATCATGAGACTCAATATGTTGTATGTTACTATGTTACTAACTTGTGGACATGGTTGATTAAGATTATAACTTCTATATGATTGTTGTTATATGGTTCAATCTATGTTTTTTTTTATGTTTTTTATATTTGATTCATCATTCTACATGTTTTTGTTGACATATATGTATCAAAATATATATATATATATAAATGCTTCGGGATTCGCTCCCAAACCGGGAGCTTCTGAAAATGTCACTCCCGCACCCATTTTCGCTCCCGCTCCCAAGTAACATTGGATTTGCCAATCCATTATTTTTCGTACAACAGAACAAGAAAGATCCACATTAGTCTCCTTTTTATTTCTACTTAGGAAAAGAAAAACGTGCAAGAACACTCACCAATAACAAAAGGTTGTCGATTTGAAGCCTTCACTTTGTCTTGCAAAAAATTCTCATCCAAACGCAATCCAGAAAAATGTGCATTAGAAGCAGTTTCCATCACATCTTCAACCTCTGAAGTCGCCATTGTCCTAACTATAGCTGGCCTGCACCAGAAAAAAATTGTACAATTGGAGAAAATCGAGAGCAAAGAAGATTGATTAAGACTTTAAGTTTAACACTAAGAATGCCTCCAAAGAAATGTCCAGAAATGCTTTCTAGTTTAGTAAATTCAAATTTCACACAAGTCAATAAATACTCATAAGACACAATAAATTAACAAAATCAGTCAGAAGATACCTCCATTTTTCATGTGCTGTGCTCTTCTATAAGTATAATACCAATTATGCCTTATAAAACCACTGCACATGGGCCATTCATTTTATAACGTTATAAATAATATGTTTGCAATGCATCAACAAAAATACACATCCAATCATCCCCTTACCTTAAAGTCTATTATTTTGAAATACACAAGCTTAAAACAAGGTTGTGTGTCAATTATCTCAAGGTCATAGAAATGTGCATCACTTTAGACCTCAATGAATTGGAATCTATTATTTGCCAAATTGAAAAGGCAAACTAGCTTTAGCAGCAACCATTTCCAAAGGATTTGTATTTCTAGATAAAAAATAATTGGTCTCAAGTTTTTATCATGTGAGTAATTTACCATTGATCTATTACTTTTATATAAAGATCTGTTTTGGGGTTAAGTTATCAAATTTTCTGAGATACTTATTGCACAATAGTTACTAAGCCAAATGCCACGAGGATGGTAAGTTGGATAACTTTTCATTTTCAAAAGAAAATAAAAACTTCCGTTAACTCTTGGGTATTGGTAGTGAATAAATAAATTTCTACTATTGAAATAACTAATACCATGATTCCATTAGAAAAATATATGTCGCATGTTTGCAGTAAAGCCACAATATGTAACTGTTTTCCATAATTTGGGTCTGTTGTAAAATCCCTTTTATATTTAATTAAAATTAATAGGGTGTTTGCTTCAGAAAATTATACCATGCATTTCTATTCCAAAAACTCCAGAAAATTTGCACGATTTCACACCATAGAAATTACCAGTAAATTAATCAAATTTGCCATATAAAACCCAGAAATTAAATAAACTGATACTATTTCAGCAATATTTTATTAATGGAAATTTCTGGAGGATATCTACATAAATATCTACAGCAAAACCTGGGGAATTGACTCCTGAAACTGCTTGCAACTGATCTCCTTGAAACTTGGCCCCCTGAAGCAGCACAAATATGCAATTCGGCCCCTCAGAATAGAATAAACTCAGCCTCCACCCAGCCAGTGTGTATATCTCAACACCGAAACTGGGATTTCTTCAAGGGTTTCCCCTCACACGGTAGGCTACAAGAGCTCCAATATCAGTTTATCAAATATTCAATCATAACCCTGAATGAACTCTCTTCTTTCTTTTTATAGTTTTCCCCATTCAAATACCATGGGTAGTTGAAATACCATGGGTCATTTTTTTAAATAATAAAATGACTTTATAAGTTCTATTTCTTAATTGAATCAAAATTCATTTAATAATCCCCTCCTTTTTTTAATTTAATTACTCACTATCACCTTCGAATGACACTAAATAATTAAAATAATTTTCTCCTTTCTTCTATTTTCAAAAAGGGACATTGCAGTCCTCCCTTCCTGAGATTGCTTGTCCCAAGCAATCCAAAACTGTATTCCTGGGTCCCAGACACAATTCCTGCTGCATACAATCTAGAACCTACATGCTTAGTCTAATTCCTGGATCCCAGATGAATTTGAAGAAGGCTCTGCTCAAATCCTGCTAGGCCAATAGGATACTAATGATTCTTGTAACTTCTATTAGCTCTGTGTGAAGCAATCCCTTACAAGGTAAACCATCCCTCACAAAATTTCGTTGATCCCAAAGCCACATTGGGAAAATAATATTCCCATTACTTGAAGACTTCAGCCCAAAATCAATTTCATTTCTCTACATCCTAATGTTGTGCCTCTTACCCACCAAAAGTGGGTGACCCCATAGGAGAATTTTTCTCTTAGATTTGTCTTCAGCCAGCAGCCCCTGACAGCCACCAATGTAGCCAATATATTGTGCCATTTGATCTCCACGTCATGAGCCAATGGTGTGTCCCCTCGGCCATTTGTCGAGAGCATATGTTTGAAGTTGGGCAATCCAATCCTAAAGGTATGTTTTTCATTGTCCAATTGGGTGCTTATGTTTGTCTTTCCTTGGGCACTTTGGGCATGGATTATTAGGTGACTTGGAAGAAGGAAGGGTTTTGACTGTAGTTTTGTTCCCACACCTTAAATGGGGGGTTAATCCTCAATCCTAATCCCAAGGGATCTCCCCAATTGGATTATAGCTTCAGGAAGGGCACTACTTGGGAAACCCCGATTTTGGTAGTGTGGTCCCATTTTCCTATTTCACATTTTTCACTCCCCTCCACACATTACAAGCCTTATTTCATCATCTTCCCTATCTGGGTCCACATAACCATGTTGAGAAATCAGGGCAGAATAGTTAGGGCTCCTTATTAAAATGATTTCTCGAATACTTGACAATTTCTTGTGAATAGTTTTATTTCTTCTTTTTTGTTATTACGTGTTTATCATCAAGACAATTGCCAAATCTTCAAAGACACCAAGAGAACACAAAATGTAGGCACTCAGCCAGGGCAAAACACCTAAGGAGAGGAAAACCCAGTCAAACTCTTTCACTATAGATTTGAATAGGATTGAAACAAACTTGACTACTAGACCAAAGACATAAGCTCCCTCCATCCTCCAAGTCAGTTATTTCCTGCAACTACTGCAATTTCGTCCTAGCATCCTCAATCCCTGTAACTGGCTTCGTAATGACTTGAATGACAGTAAAACATCATGACAGACTCCTTCCATCTTCACTTGCAAAGTTTATTCCTATCTAGCCCTTCGCATTCCTTCTTGTTTCCATTCGAATTGCAGACCGAAACTTGCTTCACTTCTCACCACAAAAAGGTCGAATGCACTTGGGTATTTATAGTTGTTCGAAACTCCAGTTTGAGGCCAACTTGTTAACTTATTGAGGCTGACTTTGATAATTTGTTTGAGTCAGATTCGTCACACTGTTTTGAGGCCAACTTGAAGATTTGACTTTGGAGGAGGAGAATATACATGGAATAATTTACTTTTTGACTCAAGGATCCCAAAAATGATAATGACAAAAATCCTAGAAGCCTACAATGGAGGCTTGTCCTATTGACCATTGACCCAAGCATGAAACCCATGCCTTAATAAGTCAATCTTTCTTTAATAAAAAATTATTTTTCTTTACTTTTAAATACAATTATGAAGACCGACACTAGTTACATTTTTCAACACTCCCTCTTAATTGGGGAGGTATTCATAATTACATGGGTACAAGGATGATCTCAAAATGATATGATCTATGAAGAGTTACAACACACGCAGTGCTACAAATTAGATACCTGACCAAGGTACTCTAATCAGGTGGGACTAAGATGTACTCAAGCTTTAGCCACTCTAGGTACCATCAGGGTTTTAAGCTCTACCACCAACCCAGGGATCTAGGTGCGTATCCAAGGTCGAAGCTCCATGACCAACACTACCTTCCCTACTTCGGGATCTAGACATCAACACATAGGCCGACCAGATGTCCTCCCAAGCATCTTGACATAAGATGCTTCATCTCTCCTAATCAACTAAATCAGATATATCCACCAATCAAGCAAGCTTCAAATGTTCAACATTTTATGGAGAGATCTTGCAAAATCACAACCCCAATCAGTAATAAACCTTTAAAGACATATTCAGGTAAACACAAATCTTCGGGGTCTTCAATCATTAGGATGTTTCTTATATCATCATCAAGTTATCCAAACACATCTTGTCGAAAGCCTTCTTCTTTCACTTCTTCAACAGCACCAAATACAACCTCAGTACTTCTCAAGTTTTTTGTTTGCAACTTCATTCATCTGTAGTACTTTCATTCATTTGGTTTCATTCTTACTTCAAGGTATTCCCTGTCCTAATATTCCCTCCCTTTCAACTGGGGAGATATTCCCTTTCTTCTATCCAGGCTCCCTCTCAACTTAGGGAGATTAACAGCATCATAACATCAGAGAAGGTTTCATTCATTCTTATGGCATCAAGGTCATCTTGATCATCATCATTCTAATAGCTTCCTTTATCATGCTTACCAATATTATAAAGTCATCTTCACTTACGAACATATTCAATATCTTGAAGATTATGTACTTGCAAAACTTTAATAACAAGTAAACCCAAAAAAAATATATAGAGGCATGAAGTTAACTATGTCATTACAATGGAAACATCAACACATTCATGCTTTTAGACATCAAATACCTAAACCTAGTTAGCTTCATAATCAACAAGGGTCATATCTTTTGTATTCTAGTCTTCAACTTTTTTTGTCATAAACCCTAAACTCCATCTTCGAGACACAAAGACTTAGATAATTCAGTCAGATAACAATCCTACCACACATCTAAGGTTTCCACAATATGCTTTTACATGTCAGACTTCTACTAGGGTTTGTTGCAAACCCTATATTTTGAAAACAATATCATCATATCCTAGAATATCAATCTCTACTAGGGTTTTGTTACAAACCCTAGATTTTTACAAACTATGAGCATCAACAATTAAGTTAGCATGCTTGCATATACATATCTAGAATGCATTTCATATTGATATCTACTAGGTAAACCCAAGACACAAACATTAATACATCCAAGTTAGGTATAAATCAATTTTATTCATACTAGGGTTTCAATCATACGGACGAATATACACCTAGGGTTTTATTCTTAGGATCTTACTATAACTATTGGAAGGGATTTGATCATAAACCCAAATTTACCAAACCCTAAGGTTTCGACAGCAAACCCTAACTTATCAAGATCTAAGGTTGCAGTTTATAACTTCAACAGTAAACCCTAAAAGACTAGGGTTTTTGTCATAACAATACCAAAACCCTAAACATAGAAATTCATCATTGGCTCTAGACTTTATTAACAACCCTAAGAGGACTAGGGTTTCAACAATATTGTTAACATACCCTAAACACAAAAGGCTAGGGTTTTATAGTGAACCCTAGAGGTTAGGGTTTCACAAGAAGGATCAAATGATAGTATAACAAGGGTAGATTCAATCTAATGATTAATCAACCTAACAAGAATCTTTTAGATTCATAACCCTTGACATAGAGATGATAGTAATGTAATGCAAAATTTCAAAAATAGTTTAATGAAGAAGTTTTGTTGTAGATCTTATAGTTTTAGACATACTTGGAGTTGCTCTTTTTACAAACGTTGTAGGGTTTCCTTTATTGAAGTGTTCCTTCTAAATTTAGCCATAATTTTTATGCCTGCAATGTTCATAGACAAGTACAACCAAACAAAACATGCAATACTAAAAGTATGATGTTAATTTGCAACAATGGAGGATGGGATCCTAGGGTTTCCAAGTACAAACCCTAGATCTATCAATTTATCTCCTTCTTCAATCAACACTAGGGTTTATTCTATGCCCTAGATTACTTACAAACTTTAGAAATGTAGAGTAATGAGTGATATATGACTAGAGTTTTTCATGTGCCATTTAGAGTTTTCAATTCTAGATAAATATCTTTAATGTAATGGAAACTACAAACCTAGATTCATATGAGCCATTAAATCCTAAGACAATACATGTTAGATTCTTATTAAATGAACATGCCATACCTCAATTATGTACCTCAGTCCTGTTGAGAAATCTAGAGCATAGAAAATAAGAGATTTGTCTTCTAGAGATAATTGTTTGTGAATGCTTTTTACTTCTTAGATTAGGATCTTTTCTTTACTTAGATTATTATTGTGTTCTTCTTCATCAAACATACCCTACCCGAGTTCTCAGAGTGTGTTCCACCAAGACTATTCCTATCTTGGATTCTCAGTCCACAAAGAATATCTGTCCTGTACGACTACTCTTATCTTGGATGCCCTAACTCATCCTCAAAGAGCATCGAATGCCAGATGTTTACCCAATCCTCCATTCTGTCTTCCCAAGTGAAGACAAGAATGATGTGTTTATCTCTCCCTCTCAACTTAGGGAGGACATACCTATTCCAATGAAGGAATATACTCATTCCTACAGAAGGAATGTACCTAAAGTTCCTCTTGGCTTAGGAATTTGCTTCCAAGTTTCTACCAAGTTAGAAACTTGTTTTTCAGGATCCCTCTTAGCTAGGGACCTACAACAACTCCTTAGGTGGAGATGATGGGGATAACCAACTGCTTGAAGAAATCCTCCTCACGATGTCCGGAACTTTTCTTTATTCAGGAGTCTTCATGTTTTGGGACTTCTTCATAGGGCACAGACCATCCATCACTTCCATCCATGAGTCAGTCATGTCATTATTCCTTTCATCAGAAAGTGATCCATCAGTTCATATCTGGCCTTTCTTCATGCCCTGTTGCCTTCTTCATGCCATGTTTCCTTGAGGATCTTTCGCCCTATTACATGACATCATGGGTGGAAGATCTTCGTAGATCTTCCCTTGGCAACCCTGCATAAGCCCATCCAGATATCATTCAAAAATAAAGGAATGAATATTAAATCAAAATTACCTTTGTGATGGTCTTTCATAATGACATCTTCTAGTTCGCATTAGCATCCTGCATACACATTGACACATTTCTAAAAGATGTGTACTGTCAAGGGTCTCTTTCTTTTTCAGACTTCATCAAAGTCTTCATATCTTTCATGGAGATATCCTAGTCAAATCTCTCAGTCCTCAGATGTTGATTGCCTTTTCCATAGTTGCATATTTCATGATCTCTTCCTTTCTCTCTTCACACATTTCCTTCTAGGAACTTCCAGTCATAGTTCTTCCAATTTGTCAACCACCTCATATTCCATATGAGGACATATTATGTTGATTTCATCCAGACAATGTGTGACCTATGCCTTCCTGCATCCTTTCAAAGGAGGAGATCCTTTCTTTTGATCATGCTCTCGAGATAGAGCATTTATCCATGTTACCTGCAACCATATGACATGACTCTAAAATATCAAATACAAGCATACATACCTCATTTTCCTTCAGGTCATCTTAGACTTCCTTTCAGCAATTTCCTTGATTGAAAAAAAAAACTTCAATTCCTTGATTTGCTTCACCTCTTTTGATATCATACCATCATCCCATGAATTCCACAAGTTGGAATTCCTGATGAAACATTTGCTTCCCCTCCAGATCGGTGAACCTTCCAATGAAGATTCCATCAAAGAATTTTGAGGATCTTGAGTAGCCCTGTCCAGTAGATGTTTCCTTTTGATGTATGATGAGCCTTGTCCTAGATGACTTTTTCCCTTTTTCCAGTAAGTGCCACTTATGCTTTTAATGAGGTCACCAAGAGCTATATCCTTCATAGCTGACTGCCATGGACTTCAATTTCAACCATCTTTCATGCTTCTCTATGATGATGTCACGAGCTCTTGCTTTCAATGCTTCTATGATGTCATGATGCATCCCATCATTTTTCTTAATGAATCATGATAGCCATATCTTACAACAGAAAATTTGAGAATAGGAACTTGAAAAGAACTTAGGTGAGGAAGACTATCTCAGTCATAGTAGAGATCTCTTACTTCCTCTTTCTTGGATTTCTTCTTTTCAGCTTCCTCCACTTCTTCGATGATATGGGCTTCTTCTCTTCCTCTTTTGTTATTGTCCTTCTTGAGCTTATCACAATCTCTTTTATAATGCCCATATTCTTGACATCCATAGCATTGAATCTTAGCCATGTTCTTCTTCTTTTTCGAGGGACCAAACTTTCCAAATTTTCCTTTTCTCTTTGTCATTGTGGCATATGCTTGATTTTTCTCACTTGATCCCACATCAATCTTTGGCTTCATTCTGGTTTCTTCAATTTTGCATAGAGACCATAGATCCTGGAATAGAGTAGCCTCTTTCTTCCCATAAATACTTGAAGTTAAGTTACCCCACTCCTCCGGTAGTGCATTTAGTACTACAATGGCCATCTCCTTGTCAGACATTATTTACCCAGATCTTGAAGTTGATCCCTTATTTCAGATATCCTCATGAAGTATGAGGCTATCCCTTCTTCTTTTGATATCTTCAGCTTGTAGATTTCTTGCCTTAAAGAAATAACTTCTCTTGCAATGCTTATGGAAAATAACTCTACCAATTTATCATATATTTCTTTTGAAGTGTCGAGTTTAGATACATATGGAATGAGGGGATCCTTGATGGATTCTATAAGAATCCTTTGAGCCCTCACTTCCCCTTTCATAAACTTTGCAAGTGCTTGAGCATCTTCTTTCATTGATTTGGTGAAAGATCCTTTGACATGTTCCATAGCCTCATTTTCAATGAGATTCAGATTTGTCCTCTTCTTCCATGCAAGATAGTTTGAACCCCCAACCAATTTGTTGCTTTCCTTGCAAAAAGACATTTTGACATATTCAGATGTGGACATAAATATACTTACTTGATAGGATGCTCCTTCTTGTTGCTTCCTTGATGTTGATGATGATATAGAGGATAGAAAACTTCTCCTTGAGGAAGATAGTTTTCTTCAAGAATGATCCTTGATCCCACAGAGAGGGAGATCTCTTTGGATCCTTTGATGGTGATGTCTTTGTTGATGAAGATCAATGATGACTTCTTGATGATGTCTTCAATGGTAAGGACCTTGCTTCAATGAGAGGGAGATCGCCTTAGAATCTTGATGACAATGTTCTTGGTTTTGCTTTTCTAGAAAGGAACTTGATGTATAAGTCCTTCAACTTGAAAAGGGTCTTTGAGGTCTCTTGAGATGGCTTGAGGATTCCAAGACTTCTTTCTAGTGTAGACTTCTTCTTTGATATAGGGTTTTTGATACTTCTTTTGTAGATCTTGACTTCAAGATGATCTTCTAGATTTGCTTTGATGCCTTCCTCAAGATTTGATCCTTGAGTGTCCATTGATAGGATGCCCTTCCTCAATTTTTTCACCTTAGCTCTGATACCATGTTGAGTAATCTAGGGCATAGCAAATAGGAGATTTCTCTTCTAGAGATAATTGTTTGTGAATACTTTTTACTTCTTAGATTGGGTTATTTTCTTTACTTAGATTATTATTGTGCTCTTCTTCATCAAACAGTTACCAATGCATAAACAATAATGAGACAAGAGGCACAGAATGTAGGCGATTAGCGAGGGTTAAAACCTCTCCCACTTGAGAGGAAAACCCAAATGGATTCTTCTTCTTATAGAGACTTCAATTGACGAATACCAAGACCAAGACCCTTGACCTATTTTCCTCTCCAAGACCAAGACACAAAGCTTCCTCTTCTTCCTTGAGTCAACAATAGTCAAACTCCTTGTTTCTTCCTCCTTCTTGGCTATCTTGAAGTGTTTCGGTTCCTTGCTTCAGCACTACAATTCTCGACCTTATTTCAGAAACCCTAGTTGCAGCACCTTGTTACCACTTCGCTTGAATGGGGAGACTTCCTTCTACACTTCGGCTTGATGGTTGCAATGTCTTCTCCTTGACTCGGCTTCTAGAGTGAACTTACCAACCTCGGCCCTTCCTTGCAGCAAACAGTAATACTCTCGGCCTTTCCTGCAGCAGATGATGCCTCTCTTCTTCGCACGTGTGACAAGAAATAGCCCTAAAACAAATCCAAAGTAACACCAAAGACTTCGCTCTTCCTTCCTTCTCTTCATTGGTCATGAGGCTCCTTTCCAAGTGTTTTTCGCACTCCTTATTGCAGACTTGCTTGACCGAATTCTTCTATGTTCAAATAAGACTCGAACTACCTATTTATAGTGTTTCGCCATCAAATAAGCTGACCTGAGTTGTGGGTGAGCCAACATGTCCTTTGGTGTAGTTCCATTATTTCATTTAAAGTCGACTTGTTGGAGGTGCTTTTGCTTGGTCTTGGAGGGCCTTTTTACTCTTTTAATAACTCATACAAATATGTAACATGCCCAAGAAGGGTCTTTCATACATGACATTGACTCAATTTGACTTTATGACCAATCCTAAGGGCTCACAATGGGAGCCATAACTAAAAATAAAAAAATTTGCTCATGAAACCCATGAAGCAAGCATTACAATAATAATTTTATTTTTCTTCTTTACATTAATTACATAAAATCACAATTACACATGTCATTATGAAGACCGAACCTAGTTACACTTTTCAACAAGTCCTTCATTAGCCAAGATTTTCCTTATTGTTTTTCAGGACTATCGAAGTCTGCCTTCAAGAGGTACTGCAATTTTTCATACACTGCTAAATGATGTAGATTGATTCCTTTCTTAGACAGAGATAGATTTGCTTTGAACAAATTCCCAAGAAATGCTAAGAAAGGACTTCTCGTATTGATGTAAAAGGGAACACCTATAGCTCTTCCTTGTAAATTGCTTTTAGAGATTGATGTGAGTTAATAGGTTTACTCCTTTTATCAAATCCCCAAAAGAAATAATCTCACCACTCCTTTATTTCTGATTAGGTCATAATTGTAGACTTCATATACTATCTTCAACAAGGAGGATTGTTTCCTTTATTGTTCTTGTTAATAGGGTTGATTCTTGCAAATCGAAAGGATGTGTACTAGATACACAAGAGCCGGACAAATATATATATCTTGAGGGAGAGGCCCTATGGTTAGGGCTTACTTTAGACCTTATTAATAGGCCTAAAGGTCTTCATACAATACATTCATATTTTGATTTCAATAAATGTCCCGCAAAGTACTTGTTAGAACATGGATATATGTATATGCCCATACATTTGTATCTTGTCATCACAGGTGTCTCAACACTCCTTTCTAAGTGATTGTTGCTTTGAGTTAGTATTTGCAATGTTTCTTAGATACCTCGATCTTGGATCCTTTCTTTTGTAAGAGACACCTTGAAAACTAATTTAGTCATCCCCTAATTAAGCACGGAACTTCTGAGGAAGTATTAGAATTCTAGATCTCTAAAAAATGTGATTTCAGACCTTCGATTTTATGCTTAGATCCTCGCTTTCCCTTGTAATAGGCTCGGCCCTGACTAGGCTATATACCTAGCCTTTCGATCCTCAAAAACAGAGTTTTTAGGCTCCTCTTTGTAATTCTTCAATTCAAGTTTGAAGCCTTAATCTTCCAGGTCTATGGTCAAAATTGTAGAGGTAATGTTTTATAGTCATGCCCAAAATTTCATTCTACTACCTTTAAGCAGCTCGGTCTTATGAGAATGACTTCTTTTGTTTGACTTGAAGTTCTTTTGTGATCTTCTAACTGCCCTTTAAGCAAACGAACCAAGCTCTGAAACCATTTTGAGAAATCAAGGCAAAATGGTTAGGGCTTCTTATTAAAATGATTTCTCCAATACTTGACAGTTTCTTGTGATTAGTTTTATTTCTTCTTCTTTGTTATTATGTGTTTATCATCAAGACAATTGCCAAATCTTCAAAGACACCAAGAGAACACAAAATGTGGGCGCTCAGCCAGGGAAAAACCCCTAAGGAGGGGAAAACTCAATCAAACTCTTTCACTATAGATTCAAATCAGATTGAAACAAACTTGACCCCTAGACCAGAGATATAAGCTCCCTCCATCCTCCAAGTCAGTTCTTTCCTGCAACTGCCGCAATTTCGTCCTAGCATCCTCAGTTCCTGTAACTGGCTTCAGAATGACATGAATGACAGACAAAACATCATGACAGACTCCCTCCATCTTCGATTGCAAATTTTATTCTTATCTAGCCCTTCGCATTCCTTCTTTTCTCCATTCGAATTGCAGACCGAAACTTGCTTTACTTCTCACCACAAAAAGGCCAAATGCACTTGGATATTTATAGTTGTTCGAAACTCCAGTTTGAGGCTAACTTGTTAACTTTATTGAGGCCGACTTTGATAATTTGTTTGAGGCAGATTTGTCAACTTGTTTTGAGGCCGACTTGAAGATTTGACTTTGGAGGAGGAGGAAAATATACATAGAATAATTTTCTTTTTGACTCAAGGATCCCAAAAATGATAATGACAAAAATCCTAGAAGCCTACAATGGAGGCTTGACCTATTGACCATTGACCCAAGTATGAAACCCATGCTTTAATAAGCAATCTTTCTTTAATAAAAAATTATTTTTCTTTTCTTTTAAATACAATTATGAAGACCGACACTAGTTACATTTTTTAACAAACCATTGAGTCCTCAAGGCACTGATACAACCCCCCTCTTGTCCACATGTTTGGGTCAATTCTAGAAATGTTGCCCCGGAGATTGATGCAGCTAAAAGAAAGTTAAAAGCATATCAAGGCCACAAAAAAGAAACAAAAAAAAGAATATTATAAAATGCAAAAGATGGTCGGGACATTATATTAGCACGTGGGCAAAAGCCAAACATGAGCTCTACCCCTTATCATTATGGTCATCACCATGGTTCCTAGGACCCCATGAGTGCCCCTACATCATTGAGGAACCCATGCATGTTTCAACCCCTAGTGGGCAATGAACTACCCCACCTCAAGGGGGTAATAATTGTTTATATCATACACAGCATGATCTCATCTCCTAGAGCCTCAAGCAGTAAAACAAAGAAAAAATCAAGAAAAGGCAAAAGGCAAATGAAGAAAGGTGGAAAAACAAAGTTCGGGGTAACTCATGCATCCACGATTGCTCCCTCCTACATCAATACACCTAAATATGTGGGCATCCCTCATCATTACCATCCTTGAGCCCATGGCATTTTGGCTTTAAGACCCCTGTGTCCTTGTCCATCTCATCATTATTCACACGACCCCTATCAATTGAAGGATGTACCTTGGAAATAGTTTTCCCTTTAGGGGCTAGGAGCACCTAGTAAGGGTTGTTTATTAGCCACTCCTACCTAGGAACAAGCTTAAAGCCCCAAATTTGGAAGGGAAGCCCATTATGAAGTCCCGATGTGCCCTTGATTAACAAGCTTGATTCCCTCAGATGCACTAATGAATTAGTGTACCTAATGGTGAGGAAGTGCATTGGATCTTATATGTAATTGGCAAGTTTTTTCATCATGGGTTGGGCAACTTAACTGGGGCCCAAGCCCACCGAGGATCATATTGACACCCCTAGGGGATTCGTTGAGAGCCATGGGACTCCATCATGTGTTAGAGCATCATTTCATGCCATGCGCGCCCTCGGCACCTTCAGTAATTTGTTCATTGCCCCACATTATTCGCAAGATGATGCACTTGGACCAATGAGCCCCGGTCGGCTTAGCATGATCATGGCAGCTGATCTAAGGCCCAGATGAGGTTTGTCTCACCTTTGAGACTTGGGAGGGCAGGCAACATCATCAGAGCCCTCGTTTGGAGCAGTCTACAGGCTTATCTTTCATCAGGAGACCCATGAGAGAGAACTAGGGGCACCACATGACGACTTGCATCGAACATTAGAGGTCATCCCCTAATTCATCTTTATTGGAGCCCTCTCTCTCATCATGGCACTTAGAGGACTCAAAGTGGCCCTTAAATGGCCCTACATCATCATGGCATCATCAAATCAGCTTGCATATGGATGGCTAATTCATAACTTGTGATAGTTACTTGGTCGTCTTGTGACCAAGACTTGTTTTTAGCACATTACTTTATAATTTTGGGGGCTCATTTGGCTAATTTGATTTAGAGAGACTCATATAAATAAAAGTGAGTCTCATTTGTCAAAACCAATGTTGCACAAAGCGCCCCCCCCCCCCCCCCCCCCCGGCGGATCTAAGCCCCGAAGCGCGTCCCGTACGGAAGCGCCTAGGAAGCGTGGCCCGAAGCGGTGCTTCCGAATTCGGAATCGCCACTTCCTGTTTTTTAGCCGCTTCCTGGAATTTTGGAAGCGTCGCTTCCAGGCCTCCGAAGCGCGCTTCGTACGGCGCTTCGGGCCTCAAAAGAGTGGCACTTCGGAGGAGGAAGCGTACGCTTCTGTATGCTATGGAAAGGAGGCCGCGCACAAGGCAAAAAAACAATTTTTTTTTAATTTATGTTAACTTAACATAAAGGGGGTGCGTTAGGGTGAGGTTAGAGTGAGATTAAGGTGAGGAATGAAAAGAATAAAGCCCCCATTCATTCCTCATTTTCTCACTTTGAGTTTATGAGAGTTGGAGAAGAGAAGAGAGGAGAGGAGAGGAGAAGAGAGGAAAGGAGAGGAGAAGAGAGGAGAGCTTGGAGGAGTGAAGGAGGAGGAGCTAGGAGAAGGAGGAGGAGCTTGGAGGACTTCATCTACAAGAGCTAAAGAGGTAAGTTCAAACCCCAAACTCCCTTATTTTTTTGACAATTTTTTTGTATTTTTCTCCTCCCTCTCCTACTCTTTCCCATTGTTTCTACTTGCTCCTTTACTTATAGGTTGTCCACCACCTATATCCATATTCCAAGATGGTGTTCTTTTGGCTTCTATGTATCATTCCACTCATGGTTTTAATGATGGCAAGGGGGAATAGAAATAGAAGGGATGAAACACAAGAGGACAGTGGTCCCAATATGAGTGACCCAATGTATGATGAGGAGGAAGGGTTTGAAGAGGAAGGGGACGAACCTGAAGAGGACATTGAAACACAAGATGGGAAAGCTACATCAACACCCTTGTGAAACTATGTGACCAAACATGATGAGGGAAAGGGTGGTGGATCTTACAAATTTGTGTGCCCTCATGGTTGTCATGAAGGAAAATCATATTGTGGTTCATATACCCGTTTGAGGAGGCATCTTTGTGGGGTGCTGGACAATG
This sequence comes from Pinus tabuliformis, assembly GCA_031772625.1. Taxonomy (NCBI): domain Eukaryota; kingdom Viridiplantae; phylum Streptophyta; class Pinopsida; order Pinales; family Pinaceae; genus Pinus; species Pinus tabuliformis. The sequence continues at coordinate 1,245,081,083 of CM062818.1, forward strand.
ATGAAAAAAGGGTCCTGTGGGGGTACAAATTTGCCCAAACATTTCAGCTGAAGAAAGAAGAAAATACATCCAAATAGAGATGGCTGCACAACAAAAAAACAAGAAACAAAGAACTCATTCTGAATCAAGTGCAACCTCTAAATTTGGTAGTTGTTCATCTCCTCATGGTACTTCTGCAAGCTCTGGAAGTAGAAGAACAATAGGGGATTTCCTTAATGTTGTTGGGAGGGATGATGTGGATGGAAAGATAGTCCGTTTTCTTTGTGCTTGCGGTGTACCATTCAATGTGCTTCGCTCTCCCTATTGGCATGAAATGGTAAAGGCCATCAATGCAGCCCCAAAAGGATACAAGGCCCCCAACTATGAGAAAGCTAGAACAGTGTTATTAGAAAGAGAAAAAGCTAAGGTTCAAAGAGCTTTGACACGTTTTACAAATGAGTGGGTAGATTCTGGGGTATCCATTGTATCAGATGGGTGGACAAATATTAGAAACAAACATTTGATAAATGTTCTTGGTGTTTCTTCTAGTGGTGCAGTATTTACTATTTATTACATGTCATGACTCCTCCTCCATCACTGCATCTGCACAAAACATTGCAGATCTCCTATTGAAATCAATTAAAGATGTTGGTCTGAATAATGTGGTTCAAGTGATCACAGATAATGCAGCAAATTGTAAGGCAACAGGAAAAATTATTTAGCGTACTCATCCACACAACTTTTGGTCTGGGTGCCTGGTTCACACATTGAACCTTTTGATGCATGATATTGTGAAGCACAAAGAATGTGGGTGGATCATTGAGCTTTACAGGAGAGGGAAGCAGCTCATTAAATTCATCACAGGGCATACAAGGGTAAACTACTTCTATGGCACTTACTCCAAGTTGCAGTTGCTTAAAATTGCAAAGACAAGATTTGCTAGTTATTACCTCACCTTTAGGCGGCTAGTGAAGGTGAGACAAGCGTTAACTAATCTGGTGTGTGCTGAAACATGGGATGAAATTAACACTGACATAGATGGTGCTAATGCAGTCAAGGACACTGTTCTTGACAATTACTTTTGGTCACAGGTTAAATATGTTTTGCAATTCACGAAACCAATTTATTACATGATCAAGTTTGCATATTCAGATCGAGCAGTAATTCGGGAGGTGTATGAGCAAATGGATAGCATGTTGGGGCAGATTAAAGACATTGTTGAGCCTAGAGATACCACCTCGTACAATTATATTCGTGTAGAGGTGCAAAACCGATGGGAAATGCTAAATGTTCCATTGCATGCATTAGCATATGTTTTGACACCTAAATACTATCATCCATCATGGCTTTCAACACCAGCACCTTAGGGGGGAAGCAGGAAAAAACCACACCAAGATCAAGAGGTTCACAGAAAATATATGGCTGCATTAAGTAAATTAATCCCTGATGAAGAGGAGGCTGCATTGGTACGGAGACAGGTGAGCAACTATACGCTTAACACTGGTCCATTTGGGAGCATGCATGCAATTAAAGATCGAGAGACTTTTTCTTCTCTCGAGTGGTGGAACATGCATGGAGGGGGTACTCCACTTCTACAGGCTTTGGCATTGCGGGTGCTATCACAGGTGGTAAACACTTTTTCTGCACACAGGTGTTGGAGCTCTTATTCTTTCATCCACAGTGTTAAAAGGAACAGGTTGAGTTTAGACCGGGCAGAGAGCTTGGTTTATGTTCATTACAACTTGCGATTATTGTCCCATTACTGTGAAGATGCAAATTCTAATAAAGACCTGTTGATTTGGGACAAGAATCCAAAGGAGCCCAATTTGGAGGATGGAGTGGTATGAATTTTCCAATTTTTCCTTATAAAGCATTTCTCTAATTCATGTTTTTAATTTTTTTGTTAACTAGTGTTTTTTTTTTGCATGAATTTTTTGAGCGATTCCAAGATGATGATGGTCGTGTTGATATGCCACCCCCACCCCCATCTGGTCCCTTGGTTCCTAGGTTCCATGGTTCAACACCAACAATAGGGGGTTCTTCTTCATCAGTTTCAGTGCCACTTCCACCGGCACCATCTTCTTCATTGCCACCACGTGGAGGCCCCCGCTCGCCGACACGTTCTATTCGTGGTGGAAGGAGGAGAGATTAGTAGATATATTGACAGTCTACTACTTTTTATCATAGAATACTCATTAGACTTGTAGGCTTGTGAATTTGAATTTTGAACCTTTTTTGTCTTGGCAGTGACCAAGTGACATATTTTGTAAACATTATTATTTGAATTTTGGACATGACAAATGTTGACAGTGGCTCACTTGCTAGATAAATCATAATATGCTCTATGTTTTATGTTTTATAATATGCTTAAATGTTTTATGTTTTATAATATGCTTACAAATATGATGTATGTTTGTAATAGCTAGAATATAGATGATTTTTGTACATACTCATAACTACAATGGAATCATGGATGCATATCTATCTTGATTTATGCAAAGATATGCATGTTTTCATGTCTTCTACAATTAATTTGCTATTTGGGATGTTTGTTTTGAGTATAAATGCAAAAAAATATAAATATATATATAGCAAACGCTTCCGCGGACGCTTCGCTTCCTAGATTTTTGGAAAGTGACACTTCCGCTTCCAAAAAACGCTTCTGCTTGGCTCCCGCTTCGTGCAACGTTGGTCAAAACTCATCATCATCACTTGGATTCTTCTCTTGTAAAGGAACACACACTTTTTCTTTGGAAGCTATTGGAGTATCTTGGAATATTTGGAGTTGATTTTTGATCTTGTCTTGGACCTACATTCTTGAATATGAATGGATATATTGGATGATTATCTTGTAACTTCTTTTGTTGATGAACTATTTCTCTTGAAAATGTCTGATGTATGTAATTGTTGCAACTAATGTAAATGTTATTGTGCCCTAATTTTGTTGAAGAATTTCTTTTTGGAAGTTATTTGGTTGGCTCTTGCATATGTTACTCATGATATAACATGCAATGAATATTCCTAGTGATGAAATGTTATTTCTTTTCATGAAACTCCATATTCTAACAGTAGGTAATTGTGGAAGGTTGGTAGCTAGGGCATCAATTTTGACATCCTTGAGGACAAATTTGGCCAATCTAACACGTCGAACACTCCATAGCCCAAAGGACTAGGCATTAGTCCAAGGATTTTTGGTGATCAAACTCCTCTCTCTCCATATTTTCTCCTAAATATAAGTCCCCTAAAGGTAGGGCGGAAATATAGGGCATGCAATGAAATTTTATGGAGGTGATTTTTCAAGAATCCAAGGGTCCAAACATCAAGCTCAGGGTCTAGGCTACATATGCTCCAAGTTTGGTGGGCATCCACTTGAGTTTCGTCCATAAAATATCTTGCCCTAGGTGCTACTCTAAGAGGGAAAACCTAAGTCTTTCTCTCTCACCTTGGGGACTTCTTTGAGGGTTGAATGAGCTTAGTATTCATTGGAATAAATCATAAGAAGCCCTTTCTCCTCCCTTGCCTTGACCTAATGAGCACCTTGGAAGTATTTCTTCCCACGATTATTCACAAAACCCTAGCTCTAGTGCAAGTCTTTTCAAGGTCTCTCAAAGGAAGCGAAGAGCCTCTTGGAAGTGTTAAAACATCACATTAAGCTTCTTTGAGAGGTCTTATCCCATTAGTTGGAGTCTTGATGTTAGGAATACCTACTATCATCATAAATATCAAACCCTAAGTCTTCATCTCGTCCTTGGCCTTTCTTCAAGAGCCTTTAGCTTCTTGGAAGAATTGAACCATTATTGTGTATCTCCCTGAATGGGCTTTGTGGAATCACTTCACACCTAATCATTGGTCTATTCATTCTTAGTGATTCCCCTCTTACCGCGACTCCTCCCATCAATCAAAGTCCATAAAGAGCAGGGGACTTTGACTAAGGTGACAGTGGGTTATCATCCCATTGTTGTCACTTAGTATAGTAGTTGTCCTTTAGGGTTTCCCTTCCTTAGGGCCCTACTAGATTGTGTGGTAACATTGCCCACCCTGCAACAAATTCAATAGTCTATCATTTTTAATCTCAAGAGTATTCTTTGCAATGAGTACTAGTCTGACAGACTCGTACTGGTGTGCAAATGAGAGTATGCATCCCAACTCCCCAACCATACTTGATGTCATATGCAAATGTGTTGAGAAAGGTTGATGCCACAACTCCACATCTCTCATTGTGACCCTTCCATATCTAACATTTTATGATAGAAGTATGATTCCTACTAATCCTTTTCACCTGTAAAAACAAACTCAATGTCTAGGAGATTTCCCAATTTACTGTCGTCGAATTTCAGTCCAGATGGGCACAATTGATAACCATTTTGAGGTATATCCCCAATGGATCCCGGTTGAGGGTTAATTGTTAACACACTTATTGATCATGCCAAATAAAGAAAATACTTCCTTGGTTTTACCAATTCCCATGTTGCTTGGATGCATATTAACTTGAAATGTTTGCAAGGAAACATGACCTGTGACATCAATTTTCATAAATGAGGTCGCTGAAACCCTATCAATTTCCATTTGTGTGGTGTCATATTCCTTTAATTTAATAGCGTCGACAGCAAGAAGATGGGTATTCAATCCAGCTCAAGCATGTTATCTCCAATGAAAGTGAGCATTGACCTCCATGCAATATGCTCATCTGGCCTAACCAAAAATAGATTTTGGCTTTGTTATTATACATAATTCCAACCATGATTCTGAAATTTCCTCAACATCAACCATAAATTTTGTGTTCTCTCTCCTCCAATCCTCTCCCTCGAGTACAGATTGCCATGCATGCATGGATTCTTTTGAAAGAGGACTGGCAGAAATGCCTCTTGGCCAAATAATAGAAACCTTGAGAGGCACTTTATTAACCTTTGCAATTTTAAGTGCAGCATCAACCCAAATATAGCATGTTTTATTGAGTGTGGCTATGAGACGAAACTAGGTCATATTCCCAAAAAAAGGTCTAGAGTTGAGCAAAATTACTTGTTGAGATGAAACTTGTTTTGACTCATAATCTTTAATTGCATATGGGGCAAGACTAATCCAGATTTAGAAGAAGGAATGTATTCTCGCTACCTACCTGTTGGTTTTACCTCTAATGCATTATTTGTCTTCTCAACTGCAGGAATCAAAGCACCTTGATCATATCTGAAACCAAGATCTTCAGCAGGAAACTGAAATTGAAGACTCTGACCTTCTTTTAAGATATGCTCCACTCTCTCAAGCCTTAGGTCCCCAAGGGATTATATCTGCTAAGAAATGGTGTTGCCAGCTGTGCACGGCCTAATGCAAAACTGCTCTCTGAAAATATTGTTTGCAACCCAGTTGGATAAATAGAACTAATGCCACTGTTCGTTGCCTGATGTACTGAATTTGCAATATTTGGGTTAAGCCCCAGTGCAGAGGGAACAGACACTGCTGCAATGAAATTTGTCAAATTCAATGCTATATTGAACTCTGCTATTGGTTTGCGCTCCATCTCATAAGTGCTAAGTATAGCAGGTGAGGTCAGTCCATTCAGGGTAGAAGCTAATTTCCAAGCTAAATTGTGTGCATCCTGTATGCATGTGTTCATTCCAAACCCTCCCATTGGAAGAAAGTTATGAGCAGCATCACCAACAAGTATGACTCGATCATCACAACAGGAAAACTTTTCAGCAACTTCTGCATGCATTACCCATTGCTTTATGGATTTGATCTCTATGTCTACATGGTCATCACCTACCAAATTAAGAATTGATTTCCTACAGACCTCTGAAGTGAAGTCATGAAAATGCTGCTGAGGAGAATAGAGAGGGATTTGCAGTACAAATTCCCCTTGGCGCAGCTCATGAACAATAACAACACCAAGTATTTTGGGGTTGAAAACAAAATATAACATTCCAGGCATCTTTTTAGAGAGGAAATCCCCAAGAACCTTGCTTGTTAGATGTACAATGATGAAGCGAACAAAGTTCGTTCTTCAGTTTAAATACTCCAGAAAACTTGGAATGTGAAGATGTCCATTGAGGATACAATATTATATATTAAATGTGTGAATAAGATGATGATACAATTGAGAGTGAGGGGCCTGCTTATACTAGGCAGTGCCTCTTCATGGAAGGTCATGTCCCATTTAAACATGCCTCTTCAATACTAATTACTAATTAACTAATCATTATTACAATTATCCCCGTTATTTATATTTATATTATTTATACATATTTTATTCATAACATTGCCTTCCTCCTCAAAAAAGCTTTGTCCTCAAAGCTTGTTGATGCAAAAGGCTTGATCTCTTTTTCAGTTTCGAATGTCTTCTCTTCTAGGCACTGTCATCTTCGTTGATACAAGTTGATATGATCTTCTAAGTGACAAATAAAATTGTTACATTGAAAAGGGACCAGATCCTCCTAGATTAATCTTCTGTGGAATGTTTTGATCACTGAAATTTTGTAACGAATTGTCATCATAGGATTGGATTGAGGTTACATCAATATTCTTTGGAACATCAGTGTGTTGTTTTTGTTCTGGATGGTCCTGATACGTAGCTTGGTTGAGTTGTCTACTCTGATGATTCGGATGTCGATAGTGAACTTTTTTGGTTTGACTTTCCCTTATTAGGTGTGTGGAAATTTTTTGATTTCCTTCTGGCACTAGAGTTGTTGAGTTATGTACACAATCTTCGTTTGGAATTTTCATCATCTGGATTGTAACATGTGAATGTGTTTTTCCTTCCACTGATTGATCCTCTTCTTCAGTTCTACTATTGACTAGTTCAGTATTAGTTCCCTTATCATCAACCTGGATTGTTACGTCTAGAGACTTCAATACTTCTTGATTAAGTTGCTCTAACTTGTCTTTTAATGACTTCTTGTCATTCTTAAGCTTCTTAATTTGTGTCAATAATTTTTCACTATGGCCTTTAAACCGAGAAACTTCTTCATTTTTGTTAGCAGTGATCTTGTCAATTTCATTTTGCATATTTTGTAATACCTTTTTACCTTCTTGAGAAATTACTTTTGAAATATTTGATATATCTTCTAGCGTTACTGAATTTGGCTTCAGTGTAACATCTTCGAGTGTTATTTTCTTCTTCTTGTAAGAAAATGTTAAAAACTTTTTCTTTGTATTTAAAATGACGTATTCCATCTAGGGTGACCCCAAAATAATGTCACCTTGATTGCTCCATAGGGTTTGAACTGAGAATTGCGATATAAATGTATAATCCTCAAAGTTTAACTGTAAATTAGTTATGTCATATATTTTGTTGCCAAAACAACCTAATTTTTCAATTATATTTGACTCCAAAATCACTAGTTGGTTTGCGATTTTAGGCATTATATAATTTTTATCTTCAGCGAGAGAGATAGAAATAGTAACATCTTTTCCTGCGAGAGTTCCCATAATGTTAAATAGAGCTTTAGCGTAGCTGGGTAAGGTTTCTAAAAATCTTTCAGCCTTCATTTCTGAATTAGATGTCATTTTATTGAGATGAACTTTCTTCAAATTTACCCTCTTTAACTTATAATCTTCCTTGGTTATTTTAATGAAATTTTTAATAACTTCAAATTTCAATTTTTTTTAAAGATTCCGCTTCAATTTTTTTATAATTTAATTAAATTAACTATATTATAACAATTTAATTATATAATAACTTTTATACTTGAAATGATGTGTTTACCATGTGACCTTTCAATTTGGATTTGGACAAAGCAACCTTTATACCATGTGACTTTTCGATTCGATTTGGACAAGCGACGGCAGAGTCGATATGAGCCAATCGAAACAGGTGAAAGCGGTGTCTACAGGTGCTATCGAAAGAGGGAAAGCGACGGAGTTGGGGACTGTCGGCCGTTGGAGAATCGCGTGAAGGAATAGACTGTGGAGCGGGGTTGTGGTTGGGGTGACTAACAGGAGGGCGCAGGCAAGCGATGAGCAGGGGAAGAAGCGGCAGTCCAGTTGTTGTAGGACAATGGTCGATGAAAAGACACAGGCAGACAACACTGACCAAGGACGATAACTGGGAAAACGATGGCCAGCGATGTGGGGAAACGGTTGGAAGGTGGTCGGGAAAACTGAATTAGGGTGACTCTGGCAGTTGGTGGTCAATCGACGACTATAGAGGCTGCAGGCAAGGCGGTGGGTGCTTTGTAGAACGACGAATGGCAAGGAGCACAATCAAAGGCAGAGCAAGAATAGCCTGGGGTTTTTATGTGAATGGACTCCAACGGGATACGGCGACAGCTGGAGTATTGTGCGGTATCTTGGCATGGTTGACAATGTTGAGTCATACAGTGGAAGACTGTTGTAACCTGTTTTTTTGTTTTTTATTAATATTTTTTCACAATCTTTTTTTGAAATTTTTTTCTATAATTCTTTTTTCTTTTTTTCGTTTTTTTAAATAGGTTTTTTCTTTTATTTTTTTTATTTTTTCTATTTTTTATGGCCAATTAGCGAATTGGAGACCCTCCAAAAGCTTGTAGCGAAACAATTCAACGGCAACAAAGTTGACGAATTTCAATGGCCAAAGGCCTGGATCGGAGAACGGGCTCTGTGCAGCGGTGAAGCGACCAAGGGATCAAACTGCTCTAATACCAAATGAAGCGAACAAAGTTCGTTCTTCAGTTTAAATACTCCAGAAAACTTGGAATATGAAGACATCCATGAGGATACAAATATTATATATTAAATGTGTGAATAAGATGATGATACAATTGAGAGTGTGTCATGTCCCTTCTCAAACACATTTGTAACAGGTTATCTCTACACATTTTTGCACATTTTTGGCTAAGGAAAAGGACCCAGCAGTTTCGACTTAGGGACTTAGGAGAAATTTCAGCTTAATTTGTTTGCTAGTGGAAGGTGGGGGCCACCCACGTGGGGATTCATCCTAGGCCACTCAAAAGGCTTCTTGGGAATTCGAATCGCTGAATGGAGGGGCCCACATGAGGCAAGGAAGGCCCACGAAGACAAAAGGAGGAGGAGGCTCTCATTTGGATCATTCATTCACCTTGCATATCGAATTTACTTAATTGTTTGCTCAGCTGCTTAGCCGAGTCAACTGGCTGTTCAGCCACGAATCTCTCAAGCGGGAGATTCAACCTTATCTTCGAGGGAATTCGAGTGCCCGCCCTAGGAAGGCAGTTCCATTAGCGTTTGCAGGGGATCCGGGAGCTTCTACAGCACCATCACTCAACTACACTCAGGAAATGCGTATTTCTGGGCCACAGGGAGAACACGCAGAGGGAGATTGAGCCATAGTGGATCAGCCACTTGCCGGAGGAGCCTAGGAATATAAAGGACAACACTAAGCCAGCATTCAGTGAGAGTTTTGGAGCCAAAGAAGCCAGCAACCCAGCAGTTTGAATTCCAGGCCTAGGAGACAGCACAGAGGGCCAATTCTGCAATTTCGTGGATCTTGTGGGCAAGAGCTACAGCCCAGAAACTCAACTGGGAAGTCAGGAGATTTGTAGGAGGGATTAGCCCAGCATTTTTGGACACTTTCCAGGAGGATATACAGTCAGAATCCAATGGGCCTAGTTTTGCAGTTGTAGTTGAAGTTGGGCTCCTTGGGGGTCGAATTTCAGAAGTCTAAACCAGCTAAATTCCTTTGTGGGTTTTTCTAGGTTTAGGCCAAGGAGTCAGGAGCTTGAATCTCATAATTTTCTGAGCATGGGAAGTGGTGTTTCCAGCCATTCGAAGTCAGCAAAAAGAGCAGTTTTCTGGGCAGCACAGTGCAGATTGGTGCAGCAGTTGTAGCAGCCTTCAGTTCAGCTATTGCTCACCTGGGTTTGGTCATGCTTGTCCATTGAGACAAGCCCAGGTGCACCATTCTATTTACTATTGTATTTTTCTCTTGAAGAAGTAATAAAATGGCTCAGCAGTTCCTTATTTCCAGCATTTCCATGGGTGCTTAGTGTCTATTTCGTTTTTCTATTTGTTGAACTAATTGTATGCTTGTATATCACTTGTATTCCTACTTAGGAACATTACAGTGGTATCAGAGCCTAGGTCTTGGCTCAATTGTGGGGATTTTCTCCTATGAGAGAAGGGGACCAACAGAACATCACATACAGAAGGCAGAGGTACCGGAGCAGAGAAAGAGAGTTGGAGATTACTCCAGACACAAAGGACAAAGGGAAAGCAGTAGTAGAAGAGGAGGACATGGTGGAACCCAAGAGCAGGGAAGAGATGGCTTTCGACAGCCTCCTAAGGGCTTTGAATGACTTAGCCAAGGGCCAGAAAGAGATGTTGGAGGAGATAAAGCTGCAGAACAGAGAGAGGACCACTCCTAGAGGGTTTCTATTTGGGGAAACTTCTGGAGCCTCCCAGCCATTCGATCACCCCTCACCAGCAGCACAACACCCATCGGCTAGTGGGCCAACTCGAGCCACACTGCCCTCTTTCATACCTATGGCACAAATCGAACCAGCAAAGGGTGAAGACCCCACACAAATGGGAGATCATTTCAAAGAGTTGCAATCTATGAATGCAGACTTTAGGGAAGCACTCTCTTTCAAAGACTTCTGGAAGCTCAAGCAGAATGAGAAGAGCAAGGGCTATGGAGGACAGGGTACACAAAGCTATGAGCTACAGAGGACCATAGGGAGGATGTACTTCCCTACATTTGATGGCACTGCCAAGTGCACTGCTAGGGCTTGGGTTGAGAAGATGGACACCTACTTCCAGCTCAACCGGATGACAGAACAGGAAGCCATCAAGATGGCCACGCTGCACATGGAGGGGGAAGCCCATGACTGGTGGTTTCATGGCTTGGCCACCCTGGGGCATGCCAATGTGGCTTCTTATGAGGATTTCACTAGGAGGGTGGTGGAACGTTTTGACCAGAGAGATCCGGAGGCCCATTTCAGGGAGCTGACCCAACTGCGCCAGACAGGCAACCTAGAGCAGTATATTTCAGAGTTTTTGCAAGTGTCAGTGATGGTTCCAGATCTATCAAAGGCTCGAAGGGTGTACACCTTCATTGAGGAATTACTAGGGCCCCTACATGGACTGGTGAAGTCACGCAGGCCCTCCACGTTGCAGGGGGCAGTTCTGTGCACTAGAGATCTAGATTCTACAAGGAGCCATCACCAAGACTAGCGTGCCTTTCCCTGCACGGACCCCTTTTCCACTAAGGGGGCATGACACTAGACCTCCACCTCAAAGAACCACCCAGGGGCTGGGGCAGCTGGATGATGAGACACGGAAGGAACTCAAGAGGAGGAAGTTGTGCTTCACTTGCAGGAAGCCCTAGGCACCAGGCCATCGGTGCACTGTCGGCAAAGCACATTATATTGAGGTCTTTTCAGACAGTGACCAGGGGGACGAGTTGGAGCAGGAGTGTGGTGGGGGAGATTGTGAGAGTCCGACAGATAGGGGCCACCACTACCACCTCCACAGGGAGGGGCATCCTTTGCCTCATCCGGGAGAGTCCTTGCTTCTTTATGTGGGGTTCCCAAATTCTTGACATTGAAGATCAGAGGAAACATACAGGGACATCAGGTGTCAGTCTTAGTTGACAGTGGGGCTACCCACAACTTCATAGATGCCCAGTTGGTTCAAAGGACGGGCCTCACCACGACTGAGTTTGAGGGCTTTTTGGTCCTAGTACCTGGTAACCGTACCATGCAGTGCATTCGGTATGTGCCTGCTTTGAGAGTAGTTATGGGGAACTACTCGATGACGAACCACTTCTTTGTGGTCGATGTGCCAAACACCAACGTAGTGATGGGTGTCCAGTGGTTGTACTCCCTTGGGCGAGTCACTACTGACTGGAAGAAACTAGAGATGGAGTTTACTGGGCCAGATGGCAAATCAGTAGTTCTTAGAGGCATGCATTCCTATCCACCCCAGACAGTCTCAGCCCACAGGATGGAGGCAAATCTGCGACATGGGGACATCGCATGGGCAGTGGAGCTGAGGATTTCAGAGGTTGGGGGACATGCCCAGCCACCACCACCACCAAATATACAAGCCTTGTTAGACAGATACGCAGTGGTGTTTGGGGATATTCCACCAGGGCAGCTGCCAGACAGGGGATTCGAGCACACTATTGAGTTGGAGCCAAGTGTGCAAGCAGTGATCACTACCCCTTATAGGCATCCTAAGGCCTATAAGGATGAGATTGAGAGGGCCATTCAGGAGTTGTTGGCATTGGGCTATATCAGGCCAAGTTCTAGTCCCTTCGCTTCTTCAGTAGTACTGGTGAAGAAGAAGGATGGGACCTTACGCATGTGCATTGACTACTGGGCCCTCAACCGGAAAACACTGAAGAACAAGTACCCCATCCCCCGCATAGATGAGTTGATGGATGAGCTTAGAGGAGCCAAGTACTTCTCTAAGATCGATTTGCATTCGGGGTACCACCAGATCAAGGTGAGGGATTAGGACATCCCTAAGACAGCTTTTCGGTGCCACTATGGGCACTTCGAGTTCCTGGTCATGCCATTTGGGCTGACCAACGCTCTGGCTACCTTCCAGTCGTGCATGAACCATGTCTTCCAGAGACAGTTGAGGAGGTTTGTGTTGGTTTTCTTCGATGATATTTTGATTTACAGTCGGACGTGGGAGGAGCATCTCCAGCACTTGGAGGAGGTGCTACGTATTTTGGAGGAGCAGCAATTTTATGCCAAACTATCCAAGTGCGAGTTTGGCTTGACAGAGATGCTCTACTTAGGGCATATCATCGGTGTTGATGGGGTGAAGGTCCATGAGGAGAAGATACGAGCTATCCGTGACTGGCCAGTGCCCCGAGATGTGATAGCGCTGAGGGGTTTCTTGGGCATCTGCACCTACTACAGGAAGTTTGTCAAGGGGTTTTCATAGCTAGCAGCACCCTTGACAGATTTGACCAAGAGAGGGGCTTTCGCATGGACTGATGGAGCACAGGTAGCCTTTGATCGCCTCAAGGAGGTGATAAGCAGTGGCCGGGGACGTTTTTTGGAAGTGGGGACACGGAAGCGTCATTTTCCAACAATCTAGGAAGCGAAGCCTCTGCTATAGATATATATATATATATATATATATATATATAGATATATTTGCATTTATACTCTAAAAAAACATCCCAAACAGGCAGAGCGTCCAAAACAGGCAGAAATGTCCAGAAGCGTCCAGGAAGCGTCCAAAACAGGGGGAAGCGCGCTTCCGAATTTTGGAAGCGCACTTCCGGGGACGCTTCCTAGATGCATCCGCACGGAACGCGCTTCGAGCCTTGGAACCGGGGGGGGGGGGGGGGGGGACGCTTCCTGCAACTATGAGTTGCCCGGTCTTGGCACTTCCAGATTTTTCCCAACCCTTCACCGTGGAGTGCAATGCATCTGGGGAGGGAGTTGGGGCAGTTCTATCACAAGATGGACATCCCATTGCTTTCGAAAGTCGGAAGCTCCTACCACATGAGCGGTCATATTCCATATATGACAAAAAGATGCTGGCCATCATGCATGCATTGGCCAAATTTCGACAGTACTTGGTCGACAACAGGTTTTGGGTGAAGACTGATCACAACAGTTTTCGTCACTTCATGGGGCAGCAGGGCCTCAACGACAGGCAGCAGAGATGGGTCAGCAAGGTGCAGGCCTATGACTTCGATATAGAGTATGTGCAGGGAAAGCACAATGTGGTGACCAATGCTCTATCTCGGAGACCCGTTGGTCTATCACTCATGAGCATCTGCCATGATTGGAAGGCTCGGCTACGTATGGATTACTCCAAGGACAAGAGGGCATGCGAGATCTTTGAGGGTACCCACGCAGATGAGTGTTACCAAGTGATGGATGAGGTCATCTATTACAAGGGGCGCATTTTTCTGGTGCCCAATTCACAGTTGAGGGAGAGAGTGCTCCAGACAACACATGACTCGCCATTATCCAGGCACCAGGGTTCCAGAAGACATATATGGCAGTCAGGGAGAGATTCACGTGGAAGGGCCTCAAGGGGGACGTGCTGAAGCATGTAAAGGAGTGTGAGGCATGTCAGCGGAACATGGGGGAGTTGATTCACCTTGCAAGATTGCTATAGCCGCTTCCCATCTCCAAGGGGAAATGGGAAAGCATATCTATGGATTTCATCACAAGACTCCCCACAATGCATGGCAAGGACTGCATTTATGTAGTGGTCGACCGATTGACCAAATATGCCCACTTTTTCGCCATCCGCACCAAGTATTCAGCTACACAGGTTGCAAATTTGTTCTTTAGGGAGATCTTCTGGTTGCACGTGCTTCCTAAGAACATTGTGAGTGACAAGGATAGCAGATTCATGGGAGGTTTTTGGTGGGAGGTTTTTGGTAGGAGCTTTTCATATTGGTTGGTACCGAGCTCACCCCTAGCACGAGCTACCACCCCTAGACAGATGGCCAGACAGAGCGAATTAATCAATGGTTGGAGGGGTATTTGAGGAACTGTGTGACAGGACAGCAGAGGGCTTGGATCCAGTGGCTGCATTTGGGTGAGTACTACTACAACACCACCCACCACATGTCCATTGGTATGACTCCTTTCATGCCTTGTATGGATATGATGCATTATATTTTGTTATGTTGTTTTTGGAGACAGTCAGGCCCCAAAGGCCAAAGATTGGATCCAAGAGAGCCAAGACATCCTCAAGGCTCTCAAGGATAACTTGGTGACAACACAGAACCAGCAAAAGGTGTACGCAAACCAGCACCGAACAGAGAGACATTTCAAGGAGGGGAACTTGGTGTACCTCCAGTTACAGCAGTACAGGCAGTCCACATTAAAGCAGAAGGGGGCCAAGAAGCTACAACCCCGCTTATATGGCCCATACCAAGTGATCAGACGAGTTGGGGAGGTGCACTATGAGCTAGAGCTGCCTCTGGGGAGCAGGATTCATAATGTATTTCATGTCTCATGCCTTAAAAAGGTGTTGGGGCAAAAGTGACAGCAACAGTAGAGTTAACCCCACGAGATGATGAGGGCCACTTGGTTTTGGAGCCTGAGACCATCTTGGAGAGGAGGGAAAGGAAGCTGAGGAGAAGGACCATCGAGGAGTTCTTGGTACACTAGAAGAACTTGCCGGATGAGGATGCCACCAAGGAGGGTGAGCACATTTTGGAGCACCCAACTCTGAGGTTGTTTAAGGGAAAGCAACATTTGGGAGGGGAGGACTACGATGTCCCTCCTCAAAAACATTTGTAACAGGTTATCTCTACACATTTTTGCACATTTTTGGCTAAGGAAAAAGGACCCAGCAGTTTTGACTTAGGGACTTAGGAGAAATTTTGGCTTAATTTGTTTGCTAGTGGAAGGTGGGGGCCACCCAATTGGGGATTCGAACTAGGCCATTCGAATGGCTTCGAGGGAATTCGAATCGCTGAATGGAGGGGCCCACATGAGGCAAGGAAGGTCCACGAAGACAAAAGGAGGAGGAAACTCTCATTTGGATCATTCATTCATCTTGCATATCGAATTTACTCGACTGTGTGCCCAGTTGCTTAGCCGAATCAACTCGTTGTTTAGCCACGAATCTCTCAGGCGGGAGATTCAACCTTACCTTCGGGGGAGTTCGAGTGTCTGCCCTAGGAAGGCAGCTCCATCAACGTTTGCAGGAGATCTGACAATTTCTACAACACCATCACTCGGCTACACTCAGGAAATGCGTATTTTTAGGCCACAGGGAGAACATGCAGAGGGAGATTGAGCCATAGTGGATCAGCCACTTGTCGGAGGAGCCTAGGAATCTAAAGGAAAGCACTAAGCCAGCATTCAGTGAGAGTTTTGGAGCCAAAGAAGCCAGCAACCCAGTGTTTCGAATTTCAGACTTGGGCGGCAGCGCAAAGGGCCAATCTTGCAATTTCGTGGGTCTTGTGGGCAAGAGCTACAGCCCGAAAACTCATCCGAGAATTCAAGAGATCTGTAGGAGGGATCAGCCCAGCATTTTTGGACACTTTCCAGGAGGATTTACAGTCAAAATCCAGCAGGCCGAGTTTTGCAGTTGCAACTGAAGTTGGGTTCCTTGGGGGTCGAATATCAAAAGTCTGAACCAGTTAAATTCCTTCGTGGGTTTTTCTGGGTTTACGCCAAATAGTCAGGAGCTCGAATCTCATAAGTTTCTGAGCATGGGAAGTGGTGTTTCCAGCCATTCAAAGTCAGCAGAAAGAGCAATTTTCTAGGCAGAGCAGTGCAGATTGGTGCAGCAGTGGTAGCAGCCTTCAGTTCAGCTATTGCTCACCTGGGTTTGGTCATGTTTGTCCATTGAAACAAGCCCAGGTGCACCATTCTATTTACTATTGTATTTTGCTCTTGAAGAAGTAATAAAATGGCTCAGCAATTCCTTATTTCCAGCATTTCCATGGGTGCTTAGTATCTATTTCATTTTTCTGTTTGCTGAACTGATTGTATGCTTGTATATCACTTGCATTCCTACTTAGAAACACTACAGAGTGAGGAGCCTGCTTATATACTAGGCAGTGCCTCTTCATGGAAGGTCATGTCCCATTTAGACGTGCCTCTTCAGTACTAATTACTAATTAACTAATCATTATTACAATTATTCTCATTATTTATATTTATATTATTTATACTATTTTATTCATAACAAATGATCAGTTTCTAAACATCATGTTTATGAAGATTATGCAAAATCTCTACACTGTCAATATCACTAAACTCATCTTCACCATGAGAATTTTTTATCCAGTCCAAAGCAGAATGAACCTTGAACATTTGATTCACTAAAAATACTTCAGTCCCGCCAGAACCAGAAGCAGCCCTTGTTCCTAGGGCCTCATCATTGTTGTGGGCTATATCATATGCAATGTCCACCTCAGTTTTCACAATAGAGCTTCTTACAACCTCTGCAGTTAAATTCTCTGTTGTATGTGGTGCAACCATTGGGGTTTCGTCTATTTCCGTGAGAGCAATATCACATTCTTCAAAATCTTTTTATCCGATTCTGTTGACCCAGAACAGTTCTCAAGTTTGTTTCTCTTCAACACTACCTGACTTTGATTCTGCCCAGGAGAAAGGTTTTCCTCGGAAATCTTAATCTGACCAAGAAAGAAAGCAGCCTCCTTTTCTGCATTAGCCATTGGCAAAGCAAGTGAGGTAATGACAAGTTCCCCACTCAAGCAAACAAATCTTTTTCCGTTTTCATCTAAACAACTCTTAAGACTAAGAGACTAAGATTAGCTTTTGTATGCATCACTTTTAGAACTTCAGATAAAACCAACATATTTGATTTCAAAACAATTGTTATTTTCCGAGTTCTGAAAACTAAGGCACTCAGCTCATGCCGAAATTTCTGTAAAGCCTTCATTTCATCCATAACTTTGGAGACTCACATTTTGGAGGCAACAAAGGGAGCATTTAGGGCCGCAGAAGAACCTATAGGCCTACATAGGTCCCCCTATGGCAGCAGAGATCGGAGTACTGGTAGCAGCAATAAACAAAGGCAGTGAGGAACAAGAGGAACCAGCTGAGTGGAACTAAAGCAACTAAGCAACCAAGGGTGCCAGGACCGTAGTTTAGGGACAGCAGGGACTACTGATACAATTAGTGCTAGATTGTGAAATTAAACTACAGTGTATTTTGGACGGATCATGGACTTGTAACCTACTGTTAAATTGGCTTATTTGTATAAGTTGCTGGTGTAATCAAATACTTGTTTACACTGTTTGTGCATTTAATATTATCTCTGTTTGCAAAAAAAGGTGAAGGAATGTTGTGTTACTAGTTAGAATACAATTTTTGTCATGTGCTTTTTCCAACCCTAAGGGTAAATTCCCCCGAGGGACATTACAGTGATATCATAGTTGTGCATCCTACCAGCTTGTGAGCATATGAACTCTGGATGCTTCCTAAAGATAGGGAAAATGTTACAGTCAGGATGAAGAAGGGTAACCACAAATCAGTCATGGCAGACAAGGAAGAGCAGCCACCAGAAGCTAACACTTTTGACATCTTGGAGCAACTAGCAAGGGGGCAACAGAAAATAGCTCATCTATTGGCACAAGGGAAGCAGCAGATGGCCCAAGGGCAGCAGCAAATGGCCCAATTTTTTACCCAGATTATGGCAAATGTAAACAATGCAGGTAACAGTGCTGCTAGTGGATCTAATAGAGGTAACAAAAGTTTTACAGAGGAAAGCAACAACCATAATCATGGCTCCTCTAACATCTCTACACAAGCTAACACAGGGGTAACCAGTAGAAGGAACCCTAGGCCTCTACTACCCCAGTTTCTAGATGGTTAGAGGGTAGCAAACCAAGGAACCACTGAACAGAATGGAGACTTTACAGAATATTTCCAAGAGTATGCATCACTAAAAGAAGATGTTCAAGCAACCACGACTTTTAATGAGTTCAGTAGCATTAAGTACAGAAATAGGCCCCAAGGGAACACAGCAGAACCATGATCTACTGCGCAAGGTTGGGAAACTTACCCTTCCCTCTTTCGATGGGTCATCCAAGTGGTCAGCAAGGGCTTGGGTACAAAATTTAGACACCTACTTCCAACTTAGCCCAATGTTGGAAGCAGAGGCTATCAAATTTGCACCCTGCATTTGGAAGGAGAAGCACATGAATGGTGGTACCACAGATTGGTCACCTTGGCGCATTCCAGCATCACTTCTTACGAGGACTTTACAAAGATTGATTGACCGGTTTGACGGGAAGGATCCAAAGATACTGCTCAAGCAGACCAGGGCACCAGATGCCTACATTGAAAAATTTCAACGGTTAGCTGTTATGTTGACGAACATATCAGTGCAGAGGCTGATCATGATCTTCATAGAAGGTTTAACCAAACCACTGCATGGTTGGGTCAGGGGCTTACAAGATGTTATTACTAACTTACTAAGACACAGTACATGGGAGATGCAATACCCAAAGCAAGGGTGCATGGGAACCCTGCCTTGTAGCAGCAAAGTTGGAGACTTACGTTGTGGAGGCAGCAAGGGAGCATTTAGGGCTGTGAAAGAACCTGTAGGCCTGAAAGGGGAAATCCCCTGTCATTTCCCACTCTAATAGGACCAACACAATATCTGATAATATCCATAGGGGAATGCCTAACGCTAAGATGGCTAGGCAGGACTCCTTAAAGCGAGCAAGGAGCCTCACCTACAAACTCCTCTAACGTCCAAGACCGACAAACCTCCAGAAGCAGAAAGGAAGCTAGTAAAGTGTGCACGAAATGAATAGTCCTCGACGTCAAAAAGACGCAAATCCACAACCCCTGGCATGAAGGTGAGGATACTTGGGTACTCTGCTAGTTGCACACTAAGGAGAACACCATCTCACTGAGTTGTCTTTATTTGTGTGTGGATTGACCATCTAAAAGGTGGTCAATACCCCCAACGTCCGAGATGGGCTGAAGGGAGGAGGTGATCACCCTTGTAGCCCTAGGGCTCTCCCCAAGGGTTTTTTGCAAAGCTCTACATTTGAAGGTGACACTCCCTTAAAGAAGAGGGTTAAGCATCTCTGATCAGGACATTGCAAGAAGACGGATGAGTGCCTTGAGAATCTCTATACAAACATTGATATCTCCCTCAGATCTCATGATAGACAGGGCACCAGAGAATCAAATGCTCCTCATTCTCCACCCTGGAGAGAGCAAAGACGACAGATCCTCTGGCCCAAAGAAATAAGGTGGTTTGTCCCAGCCCATTATTGGTGGGAGCAAATCCTCAAATGGCAAAGTGGGATCCTCAGGTTGTCTGACAAATGAGATCCTTAGGATTTGAAGGATCCCCCTGGAAAGAAAAGAAATCACTAGGATTTTGCTTCAGAACGTTACATAATTGAATAATCTGTCCTTGGCAAACTTTGCCAGTGAAGATAGTATTTGCTTCAGAACGTTACATAATTGAATAATCTGTCCTTGGCAAACTTTGCCAGTGAAGATAGTATTTGCTTCAGAACGTTACATAATTGAATAATCTGTCCTTTGCAAACTTTGCCAGTGAAGATAGTAGATCTACATAAATGCATAAGAAATCTTTTGATACATATTAATCAAATTTACAGAAATAGCAATTCACCATTGTTTTGGCTCTCAGACGAGCAATGGAATGACGGAACCTTGTTCATACCGTGATAACAATACGGCCTGAAATACCAACAAAACCTGGGATTACAGGACCTCTACCTTGATTAACTAATTTTTCGTAAAAAAGGTTTGAGAATTCAGCTCGGCTAATCTGTTCAAGGATTCACACCTCATTTAAAAGACGCACTAGCAATAACCATTTCCACAACAACAAAGAAAGCCAATTCCACGGCTTTACAAAAGTACTTTTGAAGATGAAAGATCCCAAGGAAATTATGAAGAGAGAAGCCCTGTAACAAAGGTTGACAATAATAAACCAAATAGCAGCAACGCTGGTATTTTGAATATGAAAAAAATCACATGACAAAACGTTGTCCCTATCTAAAGTACTACCCGAATACAGAAAACAAATCAGTCTCATTATAGGGGAGCCCGAATACAGAAACCAAACCAGTCTCATTATAGAGGAGGGCAAGTTCTCCATTTAAGGTCATACTCTATGAAGCTGGTAAGAATCCTTTGAAAATCTATATGGAAACTAAGTTATTGCTTTGTCAGAAGCTTCATTAATGGGATCAAAAGCTCACATATTATTAGATCGCAGATTCATTCATAGTTTTTTGCCAAAAAAAACATAGATTGACGTAGATCGCACAGGATCGCTTTTATTTTTTCTGGATCAATCTCTCACACTTTCTGCTAAAATTTGTTCCACAAAAATTAAAACAAAACTAAGTTCCAGAATTAAGACAAATTTGTGAAAGCAGTGGATGATTTACTTAGAAAATAATGGTTTGCTCTAATCACTCTTCTGCCTCAACGCCCAAGTTCGAACCCGCTACTATCGCCGCCTGTGCCGTATAATCTTGACTTTACCACCGCCATATATATATTTCTGTCGCTGACTGTGCCGTATATTCTTGACTTTTTACCTCCTATATATAGATTTTCATTTGTGTTACACGTAATTATGTTTCATTAATAGTCCATTTCTCTACCGATCGCAGGTCGACTGGTAATTACTCCCGATGTCACGAATCCATGAACGATCCAATATTTCTGGATCGCAGATAAAGTTCAAACAATACTTTGGAATTAAAATTACTCCTTTTTAAATTTCATAGCGTCCCCTATAACATTTAAACAACAGAGACATGTCACCACGTATCTCCTATGTTAAATTAATACGTTGCGCACGTGTGACCAACATAAAGTGGCTTAAGTTAAATCTCGGTCATATGGGAGTTTAGTCGTGGGTGGTCTATCTAGTAGCAATATAGTTTCATGAAGAAAAGTTGGTTCTCATTTATTTTTTGTCGAGATGTTGGGAGCATTTATTGTGAAGCTTCAAAGAAAAAGGGCCGAATACATCAAGCAAATGAAGAAGTAATTTGTCTCATAGGCTATTTTTAGCCTCGTGGATGTTAAAATAATTTCTTTCTTTCTTTCTTTCTATATTTTATTTGGTTGTTTTAATTTTTGAGCGGAGAGGTTCATTTTACAGATTAATATGACGTGTAATTTTACCTTCATCAAAACTGAAATTTTGCTCATGCTTGTGTAAATATAAATTTTAAAAAGTTTAAAAATAAAAATAAAAATTTAAATAACATGCAAAATATTTAAAGATTGTTGATTCATAAAAAGAATTGCACTTAAAGAAATTGGATCCCTCTCGGCTCATGTTAGATCCGTATTTAAAATGGATCTATGCTGATTTATAATATATTTTATAAAGTTCACGTATGATATTTTGCAAAGGAAAGGATTTCAAGGGTCATCCCTATGCTCGTTGTACAAAGAAAATTCTGAAACAGCTGCTCATTTAATACTTGAATGCAAGTTCTCCAAGCAAATCTGGCTCTCCTTCATTCAGAATCTGAATCCCAACTTCTTGATGCCTTGTTCCACTGTGGAGCTATTCTCCAATTGGGCAGCCAGATACCCAGGTCCGCCTCCTAAAATCAGGGTATTAAAACAGCATGGGTCACTCTTCCAAAGATTATTTGCTGGCAGATTTTGCTTGAACGCAATAGAAGAATTTTCAGTACTAAACAGAACAGCAAGGCTTTAGAAATCAAAATTAAATGCCAAATCAAGGAATGCTTAGTTGATATTAAAGATGATACTAACCTCAGCCAACAGGACATTACTTGGGGTTCCCTCCTTGACTTGCAATTCCAACCAGCAGTCAGAATCTCTCTCCCTAACAAAAACTGGCAAATAAGAAAATCTGAAGATGACTTTCAAGATTGGCTCAAATCGCTCTCAAGGCATTCTCTCTTCTTTGATGGGGCAGCAAAGGGAAACCCAGGCAAAGCTGGTGCAGGAGGTGTCATTGTGAATCCATATGGGGAAAAAATCCATTCCTTCACGTGGGGGCTTGGACATACAACCAGTATTCAAGCTGAGGCTCTGGCCCTCTTTCAAGGCCTCAAGTTTCTCAAAGACATAAATATTGAAGAAGCTAATGTAATCGGTGACTCCCAAATTATTATAAATGCAATGATATCTAATTCCCCGGTGCTGGACCTCAAGCTGGCAAGACATATCTAAAATCAAGGGCCTTGCAAAAGGCTTCCAAAAGTTAAACTATTTCCATGCGCTGAGAGACCTTAATAAAGAGGCGGACAAAGAGGCCAATAAAGTTGTTCTCCTCTCAACAGGGATCAAGCAGAAAGACAAAGAAGAATCATGGGATCCCATCCCTTAATTTGATAGCTGCCATGTTTTATTGTTTGCTCTTAAAGCAATTTGTTTGTATCTCCAAGTGGGGGGAAATTTCAGAAATCGAAAATATAGATGCTATATCAAGGGAGAAGTCTACAAGTTTTAGAGGCATGCTCACTCACAGAAGTGAATTGCACCAGGACACAGAAGTCCTCTATGTAATCAGTTTTTTGGCATTCAACCCAAGAGGAATATAAACACCCCATACCCGTTTCTGTCAAAAAAATATATATATATATATATATATTATAAAGTTGTTCTATTTTTTATAATATATTTTATGCATGGTATAAGGTTGTTTTCATTTTTTATA
Organism: Pinus tabuliformis; assembly: GCA_031772625.1. NCBI lineage: Eukaryota > Viridiplantae > Streptophyta > Pinopsida > Pinales > Pinaceae > Pinus > Pinus tabuliformis. The sequence goes on from CM062818.1 coordinate 1,245,104,132, forward strand.
ACTTTAATAAAAAAATATTAGGTGGATGATAAGGAATTCACTTTTATAGAATATTTTTAGTATATTATAATTTAATTATCAATAATTATCTACTAAATAGATAGTAGGGATTTAACTTCTATAAAATATTATAGAATATTCTTAATAGTATACACAAATCAAATAGAGATTTATTTTGGAAATAGTCATGCATTTTTTGTCTTTTTAATTAAATTTGTTAATTAAAAAAATGCATATGAAATCAACTATGGTTTCTTGGGCATGTGGTATTGATAAGATACTTGTCTAGGCAAGTGGCAATTTTGCCTAAATGGCGATTTTCTTGTCAAAAATATTGAAATTGGGGGTGTTTTTTAATGGTGGAAATGGATTTAGCACCTTCAAGAACCCCTAAATCACCTAGAATTCTGAAACTTGACAGTGATAACCTAATTTCTTGGGTGAAATCATCACCTGTTTAAACTACCCTATTGATAAGTCATGGTATTGACCCGTGGTATTATAACAAAATCTATTTACAAATTATGAATCTCCATGATAAAGTGAGGGTTGTTAGGAATTTTGTTACATGTTTTTTTTAAATGTATATATGTTTCTTATATATTGATTATTTTTATCATTAATAATTATTGTTATTGTTTTAAATAAAGTTATAATTTAGTTAATTCTTATGATCTTTTTAATTTAACAACTTGAGATGTATGATTTAGCAAGTGTTATGCTTATTATGAATTGATATTTATCGGCATTTACTAGCTATTTAATTTATATGGTTGCCCTAGTTGTATGATTAGGTTGACATTATTAATACAATAGAGTTTAGGTGGTTAAGATAAGAATTATTATTGACCAAATTTAATGGTAGAAAGCCATAAGCTTTTCACTATTAGGCAAGGCTCAATTCTCTTGAGGACCACTTACTCTGGAAACCATTTATAACACCTTGAGGTAGAGGTTGAACATGTGGTGGCACCCAAAGAGATTATATTAATGGTCTCATGACTTGTGTACACATAAGTGCATCAAAGTCCATGCCCATATCCTTCTTTTAAAGATTCAAATCCCTCTAGTGGGATTGGATTTCAAGGGTTTTGTTATGTAAGATGGCCAAGGATTGAAATTCATGATAGTCAAAAAGAGACACAAAAAAAAACATCTTAAGAGTTGGTGTGGCCTAGGCCAAGATCCCTAAATGATATCCTCTTTATTCATGATACATTCTCACAACTAACATGATTAAGCTTTTAATGAGTATATTGTCATATTGACGTTAAGCCTTGAAGATTATGTTTTATCATGGGTACCGTCCTTAAAATGAGGGGTAGTGTTTTGTGGGTTTCCCTTGGACATGTTTTTCCCAAAAAAAAAAAAAAAATCGCAGTCAACATTAAGGTGCCTCCACACCCCGGATGCGGGTGCCAGGGACGCTAACAATGATGGGACTGTCCAGGGACCTGCATGACTGGCACATGGCCAGCATGCGCACCGAACAGGAACGCAGGTGGTGTAATAAGGATAGGCAGATGAACGTCTACGCGAAGGTAAATGAGGCAGGACGTTGCGCGGTGAGCATTAAAGAGCAGCCCGTCTCCGCTCGCTTGAAAGGATTCCGGTCTGATATGACTTGGTTGGATAGAGTAATGGAGGGGGAGTCTCAAGGGTTCGGATTTCAGTTAATAAATATCCACAATGCCGACTCGCTGAACCAGAGACAAATTCTGTTTGGTATATCCGGGAGATGGGAGAAAGACTGGCTCTGGGGTTGCTCTGTGGCCGAAGAGGGGTGTCTTTCTGCATCTGAGGCCAACATCATTTCGTGTGGAAACATAAAGGGTAAAGCTCCATCAGCCACTGGTGACATTGTTATCGCAATTAATGTTCATTGCCACAAGATGACGAGACCTCGACAACGTTTATTGAGCCGCAGAGGCTCTGGTCACGGCAATCCGGCGAGGCCTCCTGCTGAGACGGAGTCCATTCAGTCTCCAGCGCATCTAAGGGGATCAACACGCCTGCTTATCCCAAGCCAATTCCTGGATTCGAACACTCAGGAATCAGACAATTCCTCGGCTTTTGGCTCAGCAACTTTTTCTTTCAACTGCTCACTCCTGCACCCTCGTATTATGGCCCATGTGTCTGTTCTTTTCACAGAGGAAGCTCAGAACGAGGGCGAGTCCAGTGCTCCTATCCCCCAATCTGAGGAAGTCCACAATCTCAGTTTTACTCAGCCTACTTCCGAAACTAATCAGGGGCAGCCCCAGCCAGCCAATGCCATCAATTTCATGCCAGAGGCGTATGCTCAGCCGGATTTGCAGGAACCAGAAGAGGGCTGGTGTAGAATTGTAGAGGAAAAGCCGCCCGAGTAATCCAAGTTCCAGTCCTCCACTTTTTTGAAGGCTCACTGCAACGACGGAATATCGTACCAATGGTTCGGTCTGTAAATATTTGGTCAAGTTTTTCTGTACCTATCATAATGTCTATTGTCTGGTCTGTTGTTTGTCTAATGTGTGGCGATAATGACTGTGTCGTGCAATACTCTGTTTTCGGCTACCTGCACCATACTGTTCTCCCCTGCGTGGGATATAAGTTTCATGCTCTCCATTTTAGAAAATGTCATGAACAATCAGCCTTTCTCAAAGGCCTGAAGGATTTCTGCTCGGCAAAGTTGTAACAGTGCTCTTTTTGTACATAATAGATTAATCTTATTTAGCAAAAAAAAAAAAGGGTGCCTCCACAAATATGTTGTATCCTCCCTGCAAGGCACAATAATATTGTCGTGCTTAAATATGTGTGTCGGGTCAACTTGGGTTTGTCTCTAGACCTTATACATATGATATCTTGGCAAATAAGTATGTTCATTGCATTCACTAGACATATAATCGAAGTTATGGAAAGCACTGGAAGCCGTTAAAAGTCATCTTACATGGGAAGGTGACTTTTGTAGACAAGTTTGTGCTTTAATGACCAATGCATGTAGTGGTCCTTTTTAGCGGCAAGTATTTGATAAACATTGTTTAGTTCTTGATCAAGTGGCTCTTTAAGAAGATAATTGTTGATGTTGGTTATCTCTTTGACGAATAGGGTCATCATGAGAAGCTTTAGCGAAACTTGAAAGAAAATTTTCCATTAAATCCCATGAATGGGATTATAGTTAAACCAATTAAGGAGTTGGTTACAAACAACTCTTTCTCAAATTGGCAATGCATTCACCATCTACAAGTGGAAACACTAGAGGTAAAATTGTTCCAAGGATTTTAATAAGTACAAAGTTGTTGAATGCATGTCGCTTGTTGAGTTTCGAATTGGTGAATACTATGTGGTACATCTCTTGAAAATAATTCATAGGGTTTCTTTGTCATCATTGTGAGTGACAAGGTTATATATTGATCCAAATAAAGGAATTTTTTTCTTGGTCCATGATTTTGGATGGCCTTCCTCTCGAACAACACTTGAAAGGCCTAGGAGTTGTGCAACCAAGATGCCCTTTGAAATAAGGAAGATAAATAGTGAAATACTTTTTTTGCCTCTACCCTTTTGCTAGGTTGGTTTTAGAATAAGCTTCAAACTTGTCTTTCCAATACCATCCCAACTTCATTACTTTAAAGTCCACCATTCTTCGCGACAAGTTCCTATTGGTCATTGATTTTAACTCAACATGACAACTTGTTGGAATAGAGATTTTATTTCTAATATGGGAAAAGATAAATGATTTTTTTTTAAATTATCCATTTTGCAAGTTCACTTGGTGCAATTGGACTCTAGTTTGTGTCAACCACAACTTCTATATCTAGTTGCACATTGGGAAGGTGGATGTTGATTTGGTGCATCTCAGTAGTTGATAAAATGCTATGGAGTGGCCCTATGCACAATTAATCAAGCCCCCTTGTAGGTGCATTCTCCAATAGCTCAATGCCTTCTTATAGATCTAACGATAAGCCTTGACATAAAGGAAGGTATCTAATAATTATTTGTGTCTTCCTTGACCTAAGATTGACAAGCACATCCCTTGTCCTAACAATTTAAATGCAGAAATTCTTCGAGAAACAAAATAATGATGGATGGGGCCTATCACACTATTGTTGCACTACCATTTAATGGGCGGGGGTTAAACATTAATTATTTTGACCCTTTTCTTGACATGGAACCTAATGCCATTACTTGATATTTATGTTTATCTTTAATATGGCCCACTAGCCACCACCTTTCTTTACTTGGTGTTTAGTTTCTACCCTTAAGGATACATAACTATTATTTTCATGTGCACAAGCCTTAGGGCATGCACTCTTACAATGTTGAGGTAGGCCCTAAGGTAATTGCTAAATGTTAGGTTTGTGTGTATTACAATTGTTGTATGTGACCCACCCTTCTTTATGCGATATAAATGTAATAACCTCGGGTTAAAAGTTCATGTAAAAAAGTTAATAAAGGAAAAAATAAGACCAAGGTCATGGGACACTTATTCCAAGCTGAATGTTGGGAAAAACATCCTAGTGGTCATCAGTTATTGTTTATTATGGATAAGGAAAATGGCAAAGGCTTTGAAAAGGCAAGTAGCAATTATTGGCATTTATTTATGAAAATAGAGGAAAATAGGAGAAAAGGGAGATGAAAGGTCATAGGTTTGCATGAGGAGGAAATTGAAGGAAAATAGAGGGGAAATGAAGAAATTAGAGGCATCAATAATAAAAAGGTATTAGAGCATCAATTTGGGGTCTTGTGTTACTTTGGCTTTGGAGTTAGTTGGAGATAGGAGAAGAGCACCAAGAGGAGAAAGCAAGTAAGAATACAAAGGAAGGAAAAGGAAAGCAAGGACAAGCAAAGGAAGGACAAGGAATGCAAAGGAAAAGCAAGCAAGGATTGGAGCAAGCAGCTTTAGCAGGAGGACTTCCAAGTAATAGGTTGCATGTGTGATTTCCTAGTTGAAGTGTGAATGCATGGTGCATGAATTTGTGTATTTGGTTCATTTGTTGTCATAGGCATGGGTTTTTCCTAGTTGATAGTGGTTCCAGCCTTGCCTTGCCAATTCCTATGGGATTCATTCTTGGTTGAGCTTTGGATTGCCGGAAGGTTTTGGATTCAGGTGAGGTGGTCTCAGGATCCCAAGGGTTGAGGGTGGAGATGGTTTTCTCTTGGAAGCCCTCAATAGGTGGGTGGAGACAAGAAAATTCCTCAAGGGATGGTGAAGGAATTATGAGGCATCCAAGATTCATTTGGTTTTGTGATCTCAAGACCAATTTATGTCAGATCATGGTAGCGTGAGGGTGGAGATGGTTTAACCTCTGGATTCCCTTGGTTGTTTATGTCTTGGTTTATCCCATGAGATCCCACATTCATGCTTGGAATATGGCATGAGGGTGATTGGCTGAAAGAAATATTTGGTTCAGCCCAATCTATGGTTGGGTGGTATGTGGAAGTCCTTGACTTGGTTGGCTTTTGCATCATTTAATGAGAGTTATTTCTCTATGGAAATCTATGAAGCATTTGTACTGGTTAATATGATGATTTGATGGTTGTTATGTCATGGTTACTATGATGATTATTTGTTGGTTATAAGCATGGATCTGTTATATACTCTAGCTATGGCTTGTTCATGAATTGATATGTATTTGGTTGGTTGATGAATGCATGAGCTAACAAATGTTATTACAACTATTAAGAGAGGGCATTAGACCTTCTTGGTGAATCTCAGATAAGTTTCAAGACCTTATGTTTAGATATGCATTCATGACTTGTAGATTTCATGTTCACTATATGTTTGACGAAATGAATATCATGGTTAGGCCTAGTTAGGTCAAGTTCTTGAATAAGTTTTGTATGAATGGCTTTGTCTTGATGTTATATATCATTCTAGAAAGTCTCATTAAGTTTTGGGCAGTGGTTGGGAGTCAGGCCCTGAAAAGGTGGCACTGATTTCAGGGTTGCATGCTCAGAACTAGAAATTTTGGGTTGCATCGCTACCTTCTAGTCTTATGCATGCAATTGGAGGCCTACGGTTGCATGAAGACCTTATCATGCATGTGACTAGGGGTCCGAATCACTTAAAAGGCAAGTTAGCTCAAGGTTTGGGCACCTGGAGTGGTTTTTTAGATCCTAGGAGTCTTGTAGCTCCTAAGGGAGGTCAGTAAAGTTTTAGTTTGTCGACTCTGCCTCCTTAATGAAGCTAGGAGGTCAGGTCATGTTATAGTAGCCCTCATTTCATGTTTACCCTAGCAGGCCAATTAATGTGGGTAAATGTGGGAAGGGTGGTTACAAATTGGTATTAGAGCAGGTTCCATTCGCTTTGGGTGATATCTGATACCACATATTGGTATCAGAGCATGGTTCAAACACTTGGACTGGATGGGCTAGATGCATGTTGTTATGCATGCATTGTCATGGTTTTGGTTATCATGCATGAGGTTATTGTATGCAACTAGCGTTGGCATGCATGATGTCCATATATTGATATGATTATGTATATGCATGTATCGCTCTAATTTGGATTGATATTGCACATGAGATAGCCTCCCTTGAATGTCATTGAGGTATGATTTTTATTATGGTATCTATTTGGTTTATCTAACATGGCATGTGTGTAGGAAGAAGAGAACCAGAGATGACAAGAAAAATGGTGGACTACAGTTCAATTGAATCTACCTACAGGTTAGTTGAGTAGTAAGGAGATGAGTATTCTCCTGATATAGCATATACATTGAGGAGTTTGAGGGTATAGATCAGAAGTTGCAAGGCAAACAATGATAAGTTGGTTGAGGCTCAGGAAAGACTTGCAAGGGCTTAGGAAAAGAAGGCAGAGGTAAATGCAGTGATCCTTTAGAGTTTTCCAAACTTGCAGAGACAAGGAAAGTTGAGCATTATTCAAGAATAGGAAGAGAAGACTAACGGGGCATATGGTAGCAAGTCCCAGTCGGGATACAGGTTGGATAGAGGGGACATATTCAAAGGTGGTAGATCACTTGATACACCTAACAGGAGGATTGGTATGTATGGGTTTCATTCTAGTTCCTCGTCCAAGAGACATCATCGCCATCATCCTTATAGGAGGAGTGAGTACTTTCCAGAGGAGTTCAAGAAAGTCAAGCCTCCTACATTTGATGGAGATATGAAGAAGTCAGAAGATGCAGAGGCATGGTTGCTTGGGATGAAGAAATTCTTTAGATTTCATAACTATTTAGAGAACATGAAAGCCAAAATAGCTACCTTCAATCTTAAAGGGAAAGTAGATATCTGGTGGGAAGATGTGAAGAATGTCAGAGGCATTCGAGAAGAAGAGTTGATTTGGGATGAGTTCGAGAGACTCTTCAAGAAGAAGTATCTATCTGAAAGATATTATGATGATAGAGTTAAAGATTTTTATGAGCTACAAATGGGTTCTATGACAAATGATGATTATACTAGCAGGTTCCTAAAGTTGTTGAGGTATGTGCCTTGCCTCAAGGATGAGAAAGGTTCAACAGTGGGTTTCCAACAACATATAGAGACCAGATTGAGTTTGATGAGCCTATGTCGCTGGAGGAAGCCATCAGGAAACTAAAGCATTTTTATTAGCAATCAAAGCATAAAGTTGAGCCTAAGTGTGGTTTGAAGGGGATTGAGAAAGCTAAAGGGAAGCGGCCACCGAAGCGAGGAAGACCTCAAGATGCAGGTGAGAAAGAAAAATGTTTCTTCTTACAAGAAGCATGATGCAACTAAGAAGGGACATGGACCTCAGCCTAGAGAGCAACTAAATAGAGGTGATGGTAAGGGATTGTTGCAGTGTTGGATTTGTGGCAAAGATCATCGCAAGAAGGATTTCCCATTGTACGAGGGTGGTAGGCCTTAGATCTACAATGCTAATGAGGTGTAGAAAGTTGGGGATGTTGGCCATAACATTCCTCAAATTTATGCAGTTGTGGACAATAAGCAGGCAGATCACCAGGCATCCATTATTGAGATGGAAGGTAAGATTTGTGATCGAGTTGTTTCTATTTTGATTGACCCTAGATCCAATTATAGTTATGTTAATCCTGACCTAGTGGATAAGTGTGGTTTGAGAAAATAAGTGCATGCAAAGTCTTGGTTGGTGCAGTTGGCTACATGTACTAAGAAGAGAGTTCATCATTGGGTAAGAGCTTGTGCATTTGAGCTGAATGGTATGCCTACATCAGCACATCTAAATGTGCTTCCATTGGGATCATATAGTATGCTTTTGGGTATGGATTGGTTGTACCTCCATAGGACCAAAGTAGATTGTTACAAGAAGGCTATTAAGTGCTTGAATGATAATGGGAAAAATAGAATTTTGTAGGGAAAGAAGAAGCTTACATCGGTGAGGATGGTTACAACTATGCAGGCTAAGCACAGTTTCAGGAAGGGGTGTGTATTGTTTGTAGTTCATATTCCCAGCAACAAGGGTAAGGATGTTGAGGATGCAAAAGTCCTCATGAGGTAACCTATCTTGCAACAGTTTCAAGATGTATTTCTAGCAAATATTTCAGAGTTTCCTCCCCACAGGGAAGTGCAATTTTTTGTTGAGTTGGTACCAGGAGCACCACCAGCATCAAAGGCACCTTACAAGATGAGTACTCCATAGTTACTGGAATTGAAGTTGTAGTTGAGGAAATGCTTGAAAAGGGATACATTAGACCAAGTGTATCACCTTGGGTGCATCGATATTGTTCATGAAAAAGAAGGATGGTACTCTCATATTGTGCATTGATTACAGGTAGTTGAACAAGGTGATGATCAAGAACAGGTATCCATTGCCAAGGATCGATGACTTGTTTGATCAGTTGAAGGCAGTGACAGTGTTCTCAAAGATTGATGTGAGATAAGGATACCATCAAGTGCGCATCAAAGAAGAGGATATCTACAAGACTTCTTTCTGGACCATATGGGCATTATGAGTTTGTTGTGGTTCCTTTCGATTTGACTAATGCTCCAACTACTTTCATGTGCTTGATGAACATTGTGTTGCGTCCTTACTTTGACAAGTTTGTGATAGTTTCATTGATGATATATTGATCAATTCTAAGAATGAGGAAGAGCATGTAGAACACCTGGAAACTGTGTTAAAATTGTTGAGAGAGCATCAATTGTATGCCAAGCTTAGTAAATGTAGCTTCTTTCAAACAAAGGTACATTAATTGGGACATGTTGTTTCCAAGGAAGGTATAGCAGTGGACCCATAAAAGATTAGAGCTATCATGGAATTAGCAACTTCTAGGAATGTGGACAAGGTCAAATCATTCATGGGGCTAGCAAGTTACTATAGGCGGTTCATTAGGAACTTCTCATGGATTGTGTATCCTATTACATCATTGTAGAGGAAAGGAAATAAATTTGAATGGACAGAGGAATGTGTAGCTAGTTTTGAGCAGTTGAAACAATTGCTTACAAATGCTCCAGTTCTAAAGATTGCAGATCCAGATAAAGAGTTTGTGGTGTGTACAGATGCTTGCAAGAGTGGAATTGATGGATTCCTGATGCAGGAGGGACAAGTGGTGCACTATGAGTCAAGGAAACTAAATGAGCACAAACAAAACTCTGTGACTCATGATCTTAAGTTGGTCTCTATTTTTCATGCCTTGAAGATGTGGAGGCGTTATCTTCTTGGCAAGAGGTTTATTTTGATGAGTGGCCATAGTGGACTGAGGTATCTATTTGACCAACTTAATCTAAATTCCATGTAAGCTAGATGGTTGGATACCCTTAGTGAGTTTGAATTTGAGATTAGATACGTTAAAGGAAAGGAGAATAGGGTTGCAGATGCTCTCAATAGGAGAGTGCGGGTAAACCATGTTGCAACTATGAGCTCTTATGGGATGAATTTGCAGGAGCAAGTCTTGCAGGCATGAAAACATGATGACAAGTATTAGCAACTTAAGCACAGGTTACAACAGGGTACAGGTGAACATGATGTGGATTATCATCTCACAATGGATGGCTTGGTGATATTTAGGGACATGATCTATGTGTTGAATGACAGTGAGCTTAAGAAGCTTATCTTGAGGGAGTTTCATGTCAACCCATATTCAGGTCACCCGGGATATCAGGAGACATTGACAGTTGTGAAGAATTTCTACTATTGGTTGAATTTGATGAAGGAAATGGCGAATTTTGTTGCTAGATGTCTGGACTATCAACATGTGAAAGTTGAGTGCAAGCACCTAACTGGTTTGTTATAGCCTATTCTGATTTCAGAGTGGAAATGGGAGGTCATTTCCATGGATTTCATTACAGGTTTTCCGAGGACATCGAAGTAGCATGATTCCATCATGGTTTTGGTTGATAAGTTGAATAAGGTAGCTCACTTCATTCTAGTGAAGACTACTAATTTATCCAATGAGGTAGCTTAGATCTTCATCAGGGAGATAGTGAGATTGCATGGTATTCCTAAGAAGATCATATGAGATAGAGATGCCAAGTTCACTTCCAGGTCTTGGAAGGATTTGTTTGCAAGTTTGGGTATAGAGTTGGCCTTCAGTACACCTTATCATCCACAGACAAATGGATAGACAAAGAGGGTCAATAAGATATTGAAGAATATGTTGAGGATGTATTTCATGCATTAACAGGGGAGGTGGGAGGATTATCTTCCATTGGTGGAGTTTTCTTACAACAATGGTTATCAGGACTCAGTAAGGATGAGTTCGTTTGAGGCACTTTATGCGCAGAGTTGTAATACTCCCATAAGCTAGAGTGATCCAGTGAACAGGGTAGGGATTGGACCATATATGTTAGCAAAGTATGTTATCAAGAAGAATCTAAAGGAAACATAGGATAAACATAATAGTTATGTAGACCAACACATGGCATTTAAGAAGTTTCATGTTGGGGAACATGTGTACTTGTGCATCAATCCCAAGAAGAGCTTCTTGAGGATTGGATCATGTGCCAAGTTGGCACCTCAGTATTACAGGCCTTCCGAGATCCTTGAGAGGATTAAACTAGTGGCTTACATACTTGCACTACCTTTGACAATGAAATTCCATGATATTTTCTTTGTTTCATTGCTTAAAAGATAAGTGAAGGATGTTGATCATGTGATTGACTAGTTTGTATTGCAGGTGGAACTAGAAGGAGAATTCCAGCCAGAACCTCAGTGCATATTGCAGCAAAAACAACTCATGCTCCAGAACCGAGAAATCGAGCAAGTTAAAGTGCAATGGAAGCACTTTGGGCCTGATGAAGCTACATGGGAGATGGCTAATAATATGCGGTCTATGTATCCTTCATTATTTTATGTGGAAGCAAATGAGTTTTTGGTACATGTACATATTTATGTATGGTTGTTGTTGTAAATACCACAATGAGTTGTGTTATAAAGCTCCAATAAGTGATATGGTTGTCATGTTATCATGTTTTTCATGATGGTTTTTCTTTGAGCAGGTTGTTCATTTTAAATACTGCATCGAGCTAAGTTATAAAGCTCCATGGGAAGTATGTTTTGGTTTCAATGGTCTTGTTGGTTATAGGTTTCATAGAACACCAAGGACGGTGTTCTCCTAAGGGGGAGGGTCTGTAACAACCCCGGGTTAAAAGTTCATCTAATAAAGTTAGTAAAGGAAAAAATAAGACCAAGGTCATGGGGCACTTATTCCAAGTTGAATGTTGGGAAAAATATCCTAGTGGGCATCACTTGTTGTTTATTATGGCTAAGGAAATTGACAAATGCTTTGGAAAGGTAAAGTGGCAATTATTGGAGGAAAATAGGAGAAAAGGGAGATGAAAGGTCATAGGTTTGCATGAGGAGGAAATTGAAGGAAAATAGAGGAAACATGAAGAAATTAGAGGCGTCAATAATAAAAAGGCATCAAAGCATTAGTTTGGTGCCTTTTGTAAGTTTGGCTTTGGAGTTAGTTGGAGAGAAGAGAAGGGCACCAAGAGGAGAAATCAAGAAAGAAAGAAAATGAAAGCAAAGGAAAGTAGGGACAAGGAAAGAAAAGGACAAGACAACAAGGATTGGATCAAGCAACTTTAGCAGGAGGACTTGCAAGTAATAGGTCGCATGTGTGATTTCCTAGCTGAAGTGTGAATGCATGGTGCATGAATTTGTGTATTTGGTTCATTTGGTGTCATTGGCATGGGGTTTTCTTGGTTGACAGTAGTTTAAACCTTGGCTTGTCAATTCTTGGATAGCCATGGTGTGATGGGGTTCATTCTTGGTTGAGCTTTGGATTGCCGGAAGGTTTTGGATCCAGGTCAGTTGGTCTCAGGAAAATCCCAAGGGTTGGGGATGGGGATGGTTTTCTCTGAGAAACCCTCAACAGGTGGGTGGAGATACAAATATTCCTTAAGGGATGGTGAAGGAATTCTAAGGCATCCAAGATTAGTTTGGTTTTGTGATTTCAGGACCAGTTTAGGTAAAATAACGGTAGTGTGAGGATGAAGGTGGTTTAACCTCTAGATTCCCTTGGTTGTTTATGTCTTGGTTTATCCCATGAGATCCCATGTTCATGCTTGGAATATGACACAGGGGTGATTGGCTTAAAGAAATATTTGGTTTAGCCCAATCTACGGTCGAGTGGGACGTGGAAGTCCTTGAATTGGTTGCTTTTGCATCATTTAATGAGAGTTATTTCTCTATGGAAATCTATGAAGCATTTGTACTAGTTAGTATGTTGATTTGATGGTTATTATGTCATAGTTACTATGATTATTATTTGTTGGTTATAAGCATGGATCTATTATATACTATAGTTATGGCTTGTTCATAAATTGATATGTATTTGGTTGGTTGATGAATGCATGCACTAACAAATGTTATTGTAGCTATTAAGAGAGGGAATTAGACCTTCTTGGTGAATCTTAGATAAGTTTCAGGTCCTTATGTTCAGATATGCATTCATGACTTTTAGATTTCATGTTCACTATATGTTTGATGAAATGACTGCCATGGTTAGGCTTGGTTAGGTCAATTTCTTGACTAAGTTTTGTATGAATGGCTTTGTCTTGATGTTATATATCATTATAGAAAGTCTCATTAAGTTATGGGAGTGGATGGGAGTTAGGCCCTGAAAGGTGCACTAATTTGCGGGTCGCACGCTTAGAACTGGCAATTTTGGGTTGCAGTTGCTACCTTTCAGGCTTATGCATCTGACTAGAGGCATACAATTGCATGGAGGCCTTGTCATGCATGTGACTAGTGTCCTAGATCACTAAAACGGCAAGTTAGCTCAATGTTTGGGCACCAGGAGTGGTTGTTTAGTTCCTGGGGGTCTTTTAGCTCCTGAGGGAGGCCAGTAAAATTTCAGTTTGTCGAATCCACCTCCTTAATGAAGCTAGGAGGTTGGGTCATGTCATAGTAGCCCTTAGATAATTTTACCCTGGCAAGCCAATTAATGTGGGTAAATGTGGGAGGGGTGGTTACAATAAATGTGTGTGTGTGTGTGTGCAAGTTTGTAGCCAAGTGGGTTAGTTTAATGCTTGTTGTCCATATTAGATTAGGCATATTATAGTCTACGCTAACAATTTACCTTGGTTATCACCCATCCACGATGATGAATTCTATGAGGGTTTCCCATGCATGGTTACATGGAATATATATATATATATATATCTCTCTCTCTCTCTCTCTCTATATATATATATATATATATATATACACACAGAGAGAGAGAGAGAGAGTACTAGTCTGAAGAGTACTAGTTTGAATAGTTGAGTGTTTTAAACTTCATATCCTCAAGGCTTAGCTCAAGTTTTTTGAATTGCCAAGTTGAACAAGTAATGGCTAAGGAGGTCACATGGTTGAGTCCATATGGATCCCTTGGGGTCAAGCATCACCATTCATAGAATATCGAGAAGCACCTAAAGGATTTCCTTGAGGAAGTTTTCCATGAAAAAAATATACACATAAATTAAGGAAAACTTTGCAAAATTCCTCCTCTTGAAGGGAAACTTTGTAGGGTTTCCCCTTTGAAGGAAACTTTATGGGACAACTTTTATTAGAATCGTGACTTTTTTATTCTTTGATTCAAAGTCCTTTATTTTTATCCTCAATTGAGGTCTCCCTTTTTCATGTTTGTGAGCACCCCGAAAACATACATGTACTATAATATAGAAAACACGTGTTGTATCTAGATACTGAAACTATGTACATTGGACTTCTAACAGGATTCCAACATTATGATCAAGGGACTTGCCATTTTCTCTCAACAAGTAAAATCACGAAAAAAAATAATTAAACTAACTTCAAAACTACTTCTAATTTTTTTTATTATCAAATTTACACAACATAGTATCACTCGACATCAAACACCATTCTAACGTCAATCCAATACTAACTTTATTTCTAACAAAATATCTTTTATCCACACAACACTTTCCAAAAATCATATTTCTATGCAATTTTTTTTACTAAAACTTTAAAAATATTTATGTCAACTCACTGCATCTCTCAAATTTTATGTCCATCATTGTATATAAAAACATATTGTTGTAGTGCACACCAATAAATAAATAAATATGTAGATTTCTACAAATATCCACCCCCAAAATTTTGCACCCATTTTTTTTGTCCTCAAAATTCATGTGTAATGGTTGGTATCACTTGATTTCAAAACTCACACCCTACCACACACTATTTTTTTGGTCCTCAAAATTCATGCGTAATGGTTGGTATCACTTGATTTCAAAACTCACACCCTACCACACACTATTTTTTTGGTCCTCAAAATTCATGCGTATTGGTTGGTATCACTTGATTTCAAAACTCACACCCTACCACACACTAATTAGTCCATGAACTAGAAATTGTACCTCACTAAAAAAAATCATTTTTCAAAATTCCACATCCAGCATACCTTGAAATTCATTCCAATAAAAGTTTTCAAAACTCACACCATAAATGCATGTGTATGTTTTTCTCAAAAATCTGTCCATATGTCCCTAAAAATGATACTAAGTTTGTCTTGAAAAGTGTACCATGAAATTTGTGCCCTTTTCTGGTATATTATTCCCTTACGTTTTAAAATTTGTGTATTGCCTCTCTTATTTATCTATTGATTCTTCTCAAATTTGTAGAATTTATCTCAAAATTATATTGATTCCACCTCAAATTTTATTCTAACATGACTAAATTATTTCTACATTAATTATTTGCCTATTGATTCTTCTCAAATTTGTAGAATTTATCTCAAAATTATATTGATTCCACCTCAAATTTTATACTAGCATGCCTAAATTATTTCTACATTAATTCTTTACATACCTCTGTCTCTCTATGATGCAAAGGATTTCTTTCTACATTAATTCTATGCATGCCTCTATATCTCTATGATGCAAATTTTCCTTTGTCTTAAATATACTCTAATATGTGCAATCCTCTTAGCCTCATTCCATATGATGTGCTCTCACAATTTTGTATTTTTATTAGTTCTTTAAAATGTCTTTTAAATAGTCTTTTCATTAGTTTCAAGGTGGCTTTCACACTATATTAGAATTTGTGTACACAATAACAAAAATTTTATAATCACAGATTCATAGAAAATTATTGCCTTAATTAATTAATTTAAAATCAATTTAATTAAAAATAATAATTATATAGAAAGAATTAATAATCATTTTATCATCCCTAAATTAAAAAGATGAAGAAGAGAATGAATTAATTTAAATCACCACAAATATATGTGATATGTTAAAGTACTACTTATGAAAATATACTATTTAATTTCATCATATGGATCTTGAATCACCTATTCTTTGGAGTGTATTAGGATTTTATTTTCTATAATGTTATATTGTTAATATGTAAAGTAGGAGGTAAAAAAATAAAGTTTCAATTCTAATACAAATAAATATGTATGTAAGTATATTTATCAAGTTTAAAAAATAATCATGAAATAATGGTTTAATTACCAACTCAAAATTAGAAAGAATACTTAGAAACAATTACAACATGTTTAAATAATATTAACTTGTGTGTTAATATAAGCATTGAAAGACAAAATAACTAAACCATTTCTTGTATTTTTCATCATAATGTAATAGATGTGAAGTTTATCAAAGATAGAAATGCCAAGGATCAATTATAGTTTTGGGATTTATTATAGGAGGTTTGTGAAATGGAAAATATCAACTTATTAGTTTTAACCAACCAATGAAGATACATGTATCATACTTATTTTTCCCTTTTTATCAGTTGTATATATAATTTGATTGGTTGGTTGTCATGAGCTTGCTAGTGAATTTAGTAGTGTTATTAGAGCAAAGAGATATTTCCAATATAAAGTGGGGTACTATAAAGCATTGAAAAGGTTGTGAAGATACCAAATCAACTATCAAAGAAAAATATGAGATTAAATATCTTCAAACCCAAAACCCTTAGTGTTCACACATAAGTTCTCCTTTTAAAATCCCTAGGGGATGTATATCAATTGGAAATAGAGAGTATAATTAAGGAACTCCTTGCGATGTCATTAGTTCAAACCATACCTAGAATATGTGTTGCACTTGGGGGGTGTGCAGTGCAGCAAGAGGTTATAGTAGTGGTAGTCATAATCGACCTTATGTCACCTGAGTACTAGCCCAACCTAGTTTTTGATTCCTCTAGACACACAAAAAAACCCTTAATGTTTATCTTTGAGCACAAGAGGAAAAATACATTAATTTTGACCTTTAAGCAACTTAGTTTAAACATAAAAAAGTATATTAATGTTTATGAATGACTAAAGTATGTTAATTGGACTCGAAATTACACCCAACAAAATAAAAAAGAACTAGTGTAAAAAGAACCTACAAACTACAAAGTAGATAAACACTAAGATGCCAAAACCATGTGAACAATGTAAATTATAAACATGGCATGAGAAATTCAATAGAAAAGTCTAAGAAAATCTCAACCATAAGACCCAAATACATGTACAAATCACCTTCAAGTGAAGTTGAAGACCGACATTAGAAACTGAGACAAGAGATTGGCATTATCTCATATCTATATCAATGTTTGAAGTGGAAGTAAAGGAACCAATTGCATCATCATTCACCACTCTAAGAGGACCAATATAAGACCCATAATAACCATAAGAGAAATCGCAACGCTAAGAGGGCTAGAAAGGACTCCTCAAAGTAGGCAAGGTGCCTCTCTTGAACTCTCCTAATGTCCATTGCCTATGAACCACTAGAAGTAGAAAGTAAGCTAGCAATGTGTCCATATCTCATATCCTAGAAAAAATGGAAATGTATAGTACTTGATGTTAGATAGAAGCAAATTTAAGGCACCTATAATGAAGGAAAGGATATTTTGCATGCTAAGGAGAATGCCATCTCATTAACCAATTACTCTGTGTGTGTGGAATGATCATTTGAAGGGTGTTGAATACCTCCAATGTTTGAGATGGAATAAAAGGAGAAGGTGATCGCCCTAGTAGCCCTAGCCCCAAGCATCTCTTGTAAGGCTCTAAATTTAAATATGACACTCCCTTGAAGGAAGAAGGTTAACCATATTTGATTGGAATAGTGGAAAAATTTGATAAAAAACCTTCATAGTCTTTATATAAATAGTGGTATCTCCCCTATACCTAAAAAATCAAATGCTCTTCCTTCTCGTTCTCCACCTCCTAGAGAATGGAAAGATGTCAAAGCCTCTTTCCCAATGGAATATGATGGTTTGTTCTAAGCTCATAATTTGTGGTTGTGTTGTCAATTGGTGAAGGGGGGCTCGAGATTATATGAAAAAGGAAATCATTCATATTTGAAGTATCTCCAAAGAAAGAATAGAAAGGAATACTAGGATTTTGCTCCATAATATTTCATAATTGAACAATCTACCATTTTCAAGCTTTGTCAATGCATATTTTGATACATATTATTTAAATTGACAAAAATAAAAAAAAATTGCCATTGTTTTGGCTCTTAAACAATCAACCATGGAATAAAGAGATGTTTTCCATGATAACAATACAACTTGAAATACCAACAAGACATGGGATCAGAAGAGGTATACCATGAGCAACTAATTTTGGTTGAAAAGAGTTCAAGAATTCAACTAAAAAAAAGTTAGTTTCCTTGCTTTGTTAATATATTCATGGATTGGCATCTTATTTAAATTATGCACTAGTAGTAACTGTGTCCACAATAGAAATAAATCCAATTCCATAGCTTTACAAAAGTACTTATGAACAATATAGATCCCTAGGAAGTTATGAAGAGAGAAACATTGTATCATGAAGTTGACATTATAAACCAAATAATAACAATGCTAGTAATTTGAATGTAGAAAAATTACATGACAAAATGTTGTCACTATTTAAAGGGCTCTATTGAAATATAGAAAAATACAAATAGGTCCCATTATGGAGGAGGAAATTTTTTTCCCTAAGGTCATACTCTATGAAGTAGTTTAGAATCATTTGAAAGTTCCTATGGAAACTGAGTTATTACTCTGTTATAAGTGCCATTAATGGGATCAAAGCTCACATCTCATTAGATCACAAATGCATTTATAATTTTTTTCAAGAAACCATGGATTGTTGTAAATCGCATAATTTTGTTTTTATTTTTCTCAAACAATATCACTCATGCATCTTTCTATTAATTTTTTTTTTTACAGAATCTAAAACAAAAAATGGATGATTTACTTAGATAATAAGGATTTTCTCTAAGTATGTTGTAAGGCATTCCCTTATCCGCATCCTATGTTCTCTCGTTACCTTTTTCTTCACTCATGATCATTAGATTTCATTCAACAACTATATATTCCATCCGACCCATCTAATATTTGTAAATATTGAAAGGAGCTAAGGGCAAATTTTTGCAGTATATGACACTTTTTCCATGCGACAACTCATCTCACTGTTATTTGACTTACAAACTAATCAAAATCAAACTTTAAATGCCCCTTGCAACCACCCTCTTCACTCCATTCTTTTACTGGCCCCCATTGCTAGTATCAATCCTTAGATAAAATTGTTAGGTTTGGAATATCCTTCCTTATCTACTTTTGTGCCTTTCATGATTTAGGAACTCATATTAATATGATGTATTTTCATTGAAGTCATTAATTTCTAATTGTAACTTATAGGGGGAGTAAGTTCTAGAATGAAGAAGTGTATTGCATTCATTGTATTTCAATATCAATTTTGACAACAAAAGGATGAACAACGATCTTCTCTTTCCCTTGGATCAGTATGAATCCAAACAAGCATTGACCCAATATGTTCAAATTGTAGTCCTCAATATCACATAATCAATGGCACAAAACACCAAATTATTTAGCCATTTTTTGCTAGAGACAATCTTAATTCACTTTTCCTCTTTAATATGATAGTATCCAATTCTAATGTCACTTGTAGTGGAACTTTCTTTGACATTAAAATCCTTACTTTTACTCCATCTACCTTGATCAAATGTTTAGATGTGTAGATATAATACCATTTCAACCAAATATAAATGCATTCAATACTTTCTAGCCCATTTTCATATCTACATCTGTTATGTAGTTTGAAACTTATATTTAGAATCATAATGTGCATGGAATTATTATTTTCCACATAATATAGATGAAGATAAAACTAATTTGTATAAAAAAATATTCATGTAATTAAATCCACAATTCATATAATAGCAACACATATTAGACGGGAAAGAATTTTTATCTTGAGCCTCATGCACAAAAAATATTGAGCTCAAACAAAATTATCAGCATGATTTGTTGTGGAGGTAGAAGTGGAATTCTTAAAATAATTTCAATTATAGCAATCATAGTTGTAATTTCAAGGTGATTTCGTGATAAAGTTGTTTCAATGACACATATTCAGATTTACTGATACTTCAAAAGTAATATAATATGTGAGTATAAAGTCCTTAAAACTATAATATTATATGGCTACATCATCAAGAATGAGGGGCAAGACCCACCTAAACCAAAGTCAAGCTAGAATTCAAATCTAGAACAAATTTGGACCTTGGAAGCCATATTTAATCATGGGATGGTGAACCCTCCAAGAGATGAAACAAAAAAAAATTCAAAAATTAGTTACAAGAGTTCTAACAAGTTTGGGATGTCAATGTCCTTTATTGGTTTCAAAAATAGAAATTCCATAACCAAATAAAGTCAATGCCATCTTCAATTTGTGGAGATGTCTGAATCTAGCACTAGAATAATAGGTAATCCACAAAAATCACTGATGTTTCAAAAACGGTAGCTAATTCCTTATACAACAATGGTGAATCTTCCACTATGAACCATCACGACCAACAGTATTAACATAGAGAAATGAATGAATAAATGAGCAATCAACAATGCAACTACATCCGAGGAAAGGGAATACTTAATGGAGTTACATGCACTGACACCACTAGAACAATATTCTCATGTCTAACTTCAACTCACCTCTCAATTTTGCAACTTAATTTGTATATACCGCTAACATCTATTATCTCCCTTATGTCACAATACTCTTATTTGTGGAGAAATGAGTATGAACATTCTATTTTTCAATCTAACTTGGGGTGTTTTAATTCTCATACTGCTTCCAACATATAAACTATATAATTTCCTGCATCAACAATTTGAGAGTTAATACACACACACACACATATGTACGTACATATGTGTATGTATATGTATGTATGTTTGTATGTATGCATATACATTACACATACAACCACAACCACCACAAGCACTTAAAATACATTTGTTATAGGTTCATCGATCCCATCATTCTTTCTATGATTGTATGTGTATATATATCTATATATGTGTGTGTGTTGGGTAGGGGGCACGGTTGTGTCTGTGTTTTATGTGTATAGTAATCTAGGCACCTCAAAGGTGTTCAAGATATGCCTCTTTCATGATTTATGCTTGATCCAGAAGGATCCAAAAAGGATAAAATTTTGAAGTCCTAAAATCTTAGCAAAACCAACACCAAGTCGTAGATCTCATCAAGACTATACCAACGACGTGAATGACACCTCAATCCGAGTCCATCTGAAAAAGTTGTTAGGATATTCTGACACATAAGAAATAGTTAAGTATAACTTGGTCTAGTGTAGAGTTAGGTAAAGTGTGTTTCTTTACTATGTACTTTTGTAACTTACAATCCAATGGTCACGATATGTTCTAGACATGAAGTGATCCGACGGTTCATTCTCTCCTCGGTATTACCGACACTTGATCCGTGGCTTAACACTCGATTGGTCCATGATCTCTATTGAAAGAGCGTGGAGGGTCATTTGTAGGGTGACCATTCATGAGAGAAACTTATGTAAATTTTCACTATTTTATTAATTAATTGCCTAAAGTGGCTGTGTTGGCTCAGGTTGTGGACTGTTTCCCTATTTGAGGGTTTTAACAACGTCAAGAATACTGGTGTATTGATCTGTGATTTATTTGTGAGTGGTGTCCTTTGGTGTTCTATCTGAGGAACTTACCCTGTAAATTCCTACATGGTATTAGAGCTATTTGAGGGTCGCATCTGTTGGTGATCCAAATCGGAAGCCGGTACAACTGCATATGACTATCATTTCCTAGATCTACTGTTTCTGGCTGCTTTCGGGCCGAGAGGTCTGCTCTATTGTGTTAGGAGCATCTGTTCCAGTGAGGAATCCCTTTCGTTTCATGCGAAAAGGTTTTCGGTAGCCCTAGCTATGTCATTTTTAAGATCTGGAGGTATGAAGTCTTTATTTATAGTTCTAGCTATTTATCTCTCTATTTATTTTGGTTTATTTATCTCTTTGTTTTTTATTACCATATCTATACCTTTCATTTCTGTGTATGCTCTTTGCCCCGCGACTCTATGCGACTTGGGAAAATCAGAAACATAAAAGAAGGATTTTTCTCATGTGTATGCGCTTTTCCACCGCACCTCAGTGTGATCTCGAAAAATCAGAAACATTGAGGAAAATATTTAGTTTCCGGCGAAAGCTAAATTCAAGCCATAAGGTTTGGTTTTTCTTGTATGTCCGTGTTGGGTTGTGTGGTTTTTTGTTTTGTAGGAAAAAAGAGTTTTTTCAAGTAAGCACGCACCCCAAAGCTTCAATGACTAAAAAAAACCTTTCCTCTTTTCCAAAAATTATTAACCTTTTAAACTAGCTCACTTGGTCCAAAGTTACTTTATGAGAATAAAGGTCTTTCTTTTTGTTGAGTTACTTTTTCAAAAAGCACATGTAACTTATGTTTTAAAGTTACTTTATGTAAAAGTGTTCTCACCCATTATAAAAAGTGAGTCACTTATAATTCTAAAGCTTCTTTATCTTTTATTTAAGTTACAATTTAGTGAGTAGCTCATAAAGTACCATTCTAAAAGTGACTTTCACTTATTTATAAAAGTAAGTCACATAATTTTTTTTTTTAAGTGAGCTAATTAGATTAAGTTTGGAAATGGTGAGGTTTTTTTTTTTAAATATAACATTATCATTCACTTCCACACATTCACGCACTTCGTTGGCATCTTCAACAACTTTTCTTCAAAAAGCCACAACTTCTTCATCCAGACGTTGTTTTCAAAGCCGTTTTTTTTTTAATCAGCCAAATTTTTCGAGATCTTTCCATTGGAACACTTAGTTTCAGCATCTGCAAATTCATTTTTTGTTAAAATGGAAATTCCATGGCAAGTTATTCTCAACAGCACCAATTACTTCCAATGGTGGCCCTACATTGTGGATTTACTTAGAAGTAAAGGTCTTTACAGAATAGTCTTAGGCCAAGAAACTAAACCTAAAGATGAATATAAGACGGCCAAATGGGAAAATAGACAAGATCAAGCACGTGGGCTGATAGGGATGTCTATTTCTCCAGACCTTAGATTCCATATTGCAGAACTTGATACCCCTAATGAAGCAATGAAACAACTCACTAAAGTTTTTGGAGTTAAAAATGAAATTAGAGCCCATCAACTTGAAAATGAGTTGCTTACATTGGACCCCAATAATTTTTCTTCCATTGAAGATTTTTTGTCCAAGTTCAAGACCCTTAGACTTCTCTTGGAAGGTGTTAAGGTTAAGAGAGAATATGGTAGCCTTATCTATTCCATTCTTACTAAGTTTGGACTAGCCTACTTTGTGTTTATTTCCACCTTCCATTCTACTAGGGAAGAGTTTATTTCTCAAGGAAAAGACTACAAGTCCCCCTCTTTTGATGCCTTTTGTGATTCTTTAATAAGAGAACAAGAAAAACTCTTACATCTTGGTCTTCTTAATCTTGGAAACTCTTCCAAGAAAGTCTTAGCTTCCCAACAACTTTTTAATTCAAATAATCCTAAGAAGCAATATCCTAAAAAGAATGGTCCTAAACCAAACAAGGGTCCTAAGCAATTTCAGTCTCAAAATGAAAAATCATTTCAACAAAATGATAAGGCAAATAAAAATAAAGGGAAGAAGACTGATAGACTTTGAAACTTTTGTAATCAAGATGTCCACTTAGAATCCAAATGCTTTAAGAAGATGGAAGCCTTGGAAGCAGCAATGAAGAAGCATAACATCCATTTGGATTACTCTTCAACTTCAAATTCATCTTCAGGAATAGCACTTTCTGCATGTGGCTGTCAAGCATCTTGATCTGGTTATGCACTAAATGTATCTTCTTCTTCTCATTCTCATGAGTGGCTCAATGATTCTGGAGCTTCTTATCACATGGCCAAAAACAAAGTCATGTTTTCTTCTTTAAATGATTGTAACACCAAAAATATATATGTTGGTGATGATAGATCTCTTAGTGTTTTAGGGACTAGAACTATTCATCTAGAAAATGGTAAATTTAATGATGTATTATGTGTTCCAACCTTATCTTGCAACCGTCTATCTGTATATCAAATAACTCATTCAAGTGAAGGTAAAATCGTTGAATTCTCACCTCATGATGTTGTAATTAAGGACCTAAGAGATCTTAGACAGATTTTAGCTACTGACATTGATGATGATTCTACAAGGTTGTATAAGTTTAATAACTTTGGGTCATTAACTCTTCCCTCAATATTTGTTGCTCATAATGATGAAGTATGCAAACTTTGGCATGAACGATTTGGTCACTTAAACTATCGCTCCCTTCGAAATCTATGTAAAGAAAATATGGTGACAGGTCTTCGTATGGTATCTTGCAGAGATGGTGTTTGTTCCGGATGTGTACTCGGAAAACATCATTGGGATAGTTTTGAAAAACGTGCCTCTGGGCATGCCTCATCCCCTTTACAACTTGTGCATAGTGATTTATGTGGTCCACTTATAATTGTTTCATTCTCTGGTTACAAATATTTCTTAACCTTCATTGATGATTTCTCCAGATGCACTTGGGTATACTTCTTAAAACTCAAGAGTGAAATATTTAACATGTTCTTTGCCTTTAAGGCCTTTGTTGAAAAACAATCTGGACATCAAATTCTTAAGCTAAGATCTGATAATGGCGGAGAATATATTAACAACAAATTCATCAACTTTTGCACTAAGCATGGAATTCAAATGCAACATACTGTACCATATACTCCACAACAAAATGGTGTAGCTGAAAGGAAGAATCACACCTTAAAGGAAATAGCTAATTGTATGCTTCAATCTAAAGGACTTAGTCTTAATTTTTGGGCAAAAGCAATTAACTGTGCAAATTACATAGTAAATTGCACTCCTACTAAGGTTTTAAAGAATATCACTCCAAAAGAAACATGGAGCTCAATTAATCCAGATGTAAGTCACTTTCGTATTTTTGAAAGTGAAGCATGGGCCCATATTCCAGATGAGAAACATAAAGCTTTAGAACCTAAGAGTGAAAAATGTATTTTTGTTGGATATTCTAAAGATGTCAAAGGATATAGACTTACTCCACTTAAGTCCAAAAATGTTATCATTAGAAGAGATGTAAAGTTTGCTAAAAATATATCGGCCTACGAGCCTAGTTCGGTGGATGTGCCACCTCTCTCTATCCCTTCTACTTCTGAAACTATTTCTTCTTCAGATGATGAAAACGAGGATGACAATCCTCCCCCCACTTTCTCAGGATCCTCCTTCAGCTCCTTAGCTTCCAAAATGGGTCCATGCTACTCGGGATGAAGCAGGTGCTCTTGCAGGTGATCCTACAGATCAACGACATACACGTTCTTAGTTCAATAGAGCCTCTTCTTTGCTGGCTCAAGCTTCAATGAATTATGATCCTCACACCTTTGTAGAAGCTTCAGGCCATCCAGATTGGGACATAGCTATGAATGAAGAATATCGTTCATTATTGGCAAATGATACATGGAATTTTGTTCTTCTTCCAAAGGGACGAAAACTTGTTAGACACAAATGGGTTTACAGAACCAAGTTTGGACCAGATGGAAAAGTTGATAAACGTAAAGCTCATCTTGTTGCTAAGGGTTTTTCACAAGTTGAAGGCATTGACTATATTGAAACCTTCTCCCCTGTTGCCAAAATTAACTCTATCCGCCTTGTTCTTTCCCTTGTTGCTTCTTTCAAATGGGAAGTCCATCAGATGGATGTTAAATCTTCCTTCTTGCATGGGGACTTGCATGAAGAAATTTATATTGAACAACCTCCTAGCTTTATGCAAATAGACTCCAACCTTGTATGTTGGCTTAAGAAATCCCTTTATGGTCTCAAGCAAGCCCCTCAGGCTTGGTATGCCAAAATGGATAACTTTCTTTTAGATACTGGCTTTTCTAAGTGTCATTCTGACAATACTGTCTACACCAAGAAAGTGGGTAAGTCTCTTATCATTCTTGTTCTTTATGTTGATGATCTTATCTTTACTGGTAGTGATCCCAACCTTATAAACCATGTGAAGTCCAGCCTTAAAAAGCAGTTTGAAATGACATACTTAGGACACTTGCATTATTTTCTTGGTCTTCAAGTCTTGCAATCCAAGGTATTTCCCTTTCCCAGTCCAAGTATGTCTGTGATCTTTTATGCCAGTTTCACATGGAAGACTGTAAACCAGCCCCTTCTCCCTTTCAGTCTAGAGCCAAACTTTCAATCACTTGTACTTCCCCTGAAGTTGATGCTACCTTATACCGTTAGCTTGTAGGAAAAATTTTGTATCTGACCCATACTCGTCCGGACCTTTCATTTGTTGTTGCCCTTATTGCTCGGTTTATGCAAAACCCACATGAAAGTCATTGGAAAGCAGCTAAAATAATACTTCATTATGTTCGAGGTACAATTCAGTTTGGGATTCATTACAGTGTAGAAGCATCTCCTCTATTGATTGGTTTCACTGATTCCAATTGGGTTGGTGACCCTGATGATCGGAAGTCTACTACAAGTTATATCTTCACTCTTGGTTCTGGACCTATTACATGGGCTTGCAAGACACAAAGTGCCATTTCTATTTCTTCAGTAGAAGCAGAGTATCGTGGCACCATAGAAGCTAGTAAGGAAGCCCTGTGGATTCGTCAGATCCTGTCAGAGTTTTTCTTTCAACAGCAACATCCGACTACACTTTGGTGTGATAATCAAAGTGCCATTCAACTATGCAAAAATCCAGTCCCACATCAGTGCAAAAAACACATTGAACTACACATGTACTTCATCAAAAAGCTCATTCATGACCATGTTCATGATGTGCAATATTGTTCAACAGATGATCAAGTTGCAGACATCTTTACAAAGGATCTCATAGAGGCAAAGTTTACTAAACTTCGATTTATGGTTGGAGTTCAGGAAGTTGTCACTAAGGGGGGATAGGCTTTAATGCCTCCTTCCTTCTCCTATTGTGTCATATTTGTACATCCTTCAATCCTATCCCAAGTTGTTCTTAAGGGGAGATGTTAGGATATTCCAACACATAGGAAATAGTTAAGTATAACTTGGTCTAGTGTAGAATTAGGTAAGGTGTGTTTATTTACTATGTACTTTTGTAACTTACAATCTGACGGTCACGATATGTAGTGATCTGACGGTTCATTCTCTCCTTGGTATTACCGACACTCGATCCGTGGCTTAACACTCGATTGGTCCATGATATTTATTTAAAGAGCATGGAGGGTCATTTGTAGGGTGACCATTCATGAGAGAAACTTATGTAAATTTTCATTCTTTTATTAATAAATTTCCTGAAGTGGTTGCGTTGGCTCAAGCCGTGGACTGTTTCCCTCTTTGAGGGTTTTAACCACGTCAAGAATAATGGTGTATTGATCTATGATCTGTTTGTGAGCGGTGTCCTTTGGTGTTCTATTTGAGGAACTTATCCTGTAAATTCCTACAAAAGTTATGCTCATATAAAGTTTTTGGAAAATAATAAAAAATTTGGCACTGATAGTGCCACGTGGCACCAACCAGGGGGTTCCATGTGTCACCCGCCACATGGCACATGGCATAACAGGGATGGTTGACATGGCAAGGACAAGGATTGACTAAGCACATATGTGTTCCAGTAATATGATGCCACATGGCCCAATCGAATGGCGCCACATGGCACCCGATTGATAGCCAAATAGGCTCGGCCAACACACATGTCATTGGAAAAATTTCGTAGAATTGATGGGGCCACAACCACAAAGAGGAAGGAAACAAAATTCAGATAGGTGGCATGCTGAGATGGGTCCTGTGCGGGCACAAATACTAAGGAAGATTCCAGGGAATAGTCCCAGAACATATTCTAGGGAATATTCTAAGGGAATATTCCAAGCATATTTTGATCTATTATGGCACAAAATTTGAGGAGGTACCAGTTCCAAAACCTAGTCAAGTTTATACTCATTTTTCTCAAAATTTCGCAAGGAATCCGTTGGTGCAGTCATAATTGGGATCCAAGCAACGTATTTGGGTCATCTCCAAATTTGAGGTAGTTCCATGTATTTTTCCATGTATTTGCCATAATTTTGTTAAGATAATATAGAGGCCTCTCCACTTTGAAGCTGGGCTTGGAGACTTAGCTCACACATTGTGAGTGAATTTCGTTAAAATATCTTGGTGCATTGTCTACATTGCCTTTTTTGTGTGTTGCTTCTTCATGGATGTTGCATTTATGGTATTTTCATGCTATTTAAACAATTATGTTTAACATCATTGAAGGAAATATCCTAGATCAATATTAGGACAAGCACCTAAAAGGTTTTTGCAATATTCCTGTTACCATAAGTAACTTTATGGCCTTATATATCTCTATGTGTGTGTCCATCCATGATAAGTATTTATCTTGTTGAATCCTGACGTATCGATCTACAATCACTTAATGAATATATTCATCAATAAATGACATTGTAGTTGAAGTCCCAATGGCATCAATAAATGTCAAGGCTATCTTATGGGAAAATGCAATTTGCTTCACTCCATTCACGAGCCCATGCTAATTAGTGACCGGGGGTTCATCTTGGAATGCCTATAGCATGAAGTGATATGTCTAATGTTGATTAGACATTTTTTCCTATCATTGTGTCATGAGTTCAAGTTCTCAAAATAATTGTAGAACTAAGGTCAAGTTTTAAGCAATTTTCGTGTTTAATATTTTCTATCACATTTTTCATATATAAAATGTGATTCGTAATGGTAGAGTTGTACTATGGCTTTGATTTGGTATTGCATAGTGTAGCTTATCTTATACATGTTAAATTATGTAGTCGTCTTATGGATTGCTTGAATATATTTAGTGAACTTGTTGATTTGTCTGAAGGGAATAAGAAAAAACACATCGTATAATTGTTTAGCAACATCAAGATTATACTATAAACTTGAATATGAATGGATTAAAAGAACCAAAAAATATTATACTATTTGAATAGAGTAGTCTATACTATTATAAGTATTACATATTAAGAGATTATTTCTTTAAAACTAAATTTTATTAGTATCATTGAACAACTTTTATGATATATTTTAGCAATTTATGTAACTTCATTACATGAGTAAAAAGACCTTCCTAATACATCCACTAATGTAATCTAATAAATTTTGCAAATTAGGCTTAATGCACACTTCTAATTAAAATTTTCAAAGTATGTACACAAAATCGTATAAACTAGAAAGAAAGTTGGTTAGGATGACTCTCTAAATGTTCTTGGTCAATTGTTAAAATTTTTATTTTGCTCTTTTCCTTGCTTTGGTGTTAGACAAGTATAGTTGCAGAGCAACAAGTCCATTTCACAAGGTAGGGAGTGAGTGTTGGGCCTGTGTTAAGGTTGTGGCATGGAGTGAGTGTTGGGGTTATGTTAAGGCATGGATTGAGTGCATTTTTTCCACAAATAACCTATTAGATGTTGTCGTCATCAACAAATTGTTAGATTTGGAAAATCAAATACAAGATTGTTGGGTTTATGCCATTAGGTAATAGATTCGTTAGCATGTTAAATGTATAAGACAATTGGCATCAACTTCTATTGTTTCATCTCATCCATTAGAATAACTCCTAAGATAGATTGATATGACACAAACATTGATTAACTCATTCATTTTCCCACTCACCACATTAAGCCATAAGAATTTCTTTTGATTGGGAATTGAATAAATTATGATCCCATCCCCAACCACCTACCCCATATTTGGCATTGATAATCTTGATCCACTCTCATGATATTATACCTTGATTTCATTATCATGGAATAAAGTGCTCGAGAACTAACCATAATTAATATCATAAGATAAAAACTTCAATAGAAGATGTTTTCGAGATTTTTTTTAACATTTATCTTAGACAATAATTGATTTTGAATCTATGATTTAGTTCATTTAAACATGATTTTGTGACTTTAACTTCTAAGAGAGGCTAGAGTACAATATTTAAGAATTAGGTTTCATATTATAATTTTGAAAAGCTATAAATGCAAACCTTAATTTTATCTTTTCCATATTTAATCTCAATATTTCTGTAATGAAAGACATCATGCAAATGATTTAAAATTTTGAAATATCTCAGCAACAAAGCACATCAAAATCATCAAATTTGAAATACCTTTGTAACAAAGAAAATTGGAATCCTCTTCTATTTCAAGTAGCTCAAACTTTGGATTGAGGAATACAATTAATCAAGATCCTATGTGAATTTCAAGAATACAAACTTCAAAGTGAAGACTACATTATATAGGTTTTTGCAAAGAAATCGTCAATCAACCATGGAAACCATGCATGGGCCAAAATCTAAGACTTTTCCAAATAAAGTTAATTAAAGTGAGAGATTTCTTACATGCTTAATTTGTAGAAATTATTTTATTTTGGCCTAACATAACATTAATGTTAGTTTACAATTGTGGAACATAGACAAAATTATGCATAAATTTTTATATATCTCCACTTTTGTGGTCTCATGGAAATGCTAATTTAATTTTAATTGATAATAGTTTGAAGACAAACAAATCACTTATCTTCCATTATCCCATAGAAGAATGTTAAATAAAAAAACAGTCAAATAGCTATTATACATGTTATTATAATGGAATTAAGTGCAGATGATTATATCTTTTTAGTTCTAAAAAAATAGAAATACTAATCTTTCAATAAAAGTAATATTAGAAAGCCTTCCAATGCCATCTTTGTCAGCTAAAAGAAGAATCTGTTGGGTCCCTATAATACTAGTGATTACCCCATTACTATTGTAGTTGTATCCCTTATTAATATTGTTGTGCCCCTATTGTCCCCATATTGTTATTACTGTGCCCCATAGAATCCCTCTATTGTTATTTTTGTGGCTTTATATTATTATTGTTAGGTCGGCTGGGTTATATTGTGACTCTTTAGACTCCTATATATAGAAAGGAGGTTTTGTCATTTGAATCATCCAAGAATTGCTCATTTATGTAATGTAAAGGAGGTTTCCCCCTCGAAGACACTGAATTCTAAGGCGTGGATCTCTCTTTTCTATCTTTTTGTGAGTTGGTTTCATAACATTTGGTATCAGAGCTTTGGATTCTAGGGTTTCGCTGCTCCAAACAGGTCATCGTGGAATTTTCACTATAACTTTTTTTCTGCGATGTTTCAGAAGCTAAAAAAGAAAACCCATTTGAGAAAAAATCGCGTTGAGTCTTAGGTCCGAATTTCAGAGCTTTTCGCGCTATATTTGTGGAGATATGATATGAGGAAGTTGGTCTTTTTGCAGACTCCTAAATTACATTCCAAACAGGTGACCTGGGGAAAATCATCATAACTTTCTCTCTGAGCATCAGATTGAAATTTCGTAAGAAGGTACAGAAAGAGGACGGATTGTAGTTTCTTGTATATCTTTTTCAGATCCAAAGGTCGAAACAGTGACTCGTGGCACGTCGTACAAGTTCGCTCTACTGAACTAGTCTATAATCAGGTCATCTTGGGAGATTAAGCACAACTCTTCCTTGGAGAATCCAACTTGGATCAGACTGATGGCATTGGAAAGAGGACACAAAGGGCTACAACAAATCGCAATTTCAGAACTAGATGATCCTAAATTGCAGAGATACATCATATTCAATATCAAGCTTCTACAAAGTGAAAAAAGGTGTGTAGTTTTTTTTAAATTTTTGCATAAGCTTGGTTTGAAAAATTAGTTTGAATAGGTAATTGATGCCCCGAGGAAAGAAAATGCAAACACCTAGTAAGTAACCTGAAAGCTCTAGCATGACTTCTGAATAAGAGGAAGAAATGCAACATGATATATCAAAATTACGAGACCAAGTGCAACAAGTGTCACTTGCACAAAACGCAACAGAATCTAAGATGGATGGTTTAAGGAAAGATGTAGAAGCTAAGATGGATGGTTTAAAGAAAGGTGTAGAAGCTAAGATGGATTGTTTAAAGAAAGGTGTAGAAGCCAAGATGGATGGCATGGAAGCTAAGATTAATGGCATGGACGCTAAAATTGATGGCATGGATGATAAGATGGAAGAATTGAAGATAAATATGAATAAGTTGCTACAAGAAATGGTCATTAGTGGTGAAAGGGTAGTAAAGGAAACTCATGATGAGAACAAAAGAAATGTTAATCATGATTCCATAGACTCTAATGTTGGATCGAAGACCCACCATATTCCAAAAATCAATATGAGGAAGTTTGATGGCAAGGATCCCGCAACATGGATATTACAGATGGAGCAATTTTTCGATCTCAATAATGTGAAAAACACACAAAAGGTACGTATTGCAACTTTATATTTGGAACCAAATCAGTTTGTATGGTATCAATGGCTTTGCTCTCGTAAACAAATTATCACTTGGGCAATTTTTATGGAAGAATTGACAGCACATTATTAGGATACAAAAAGCAACACTTTTTTTAGCCAATTGATAAGTCTCAAACAAAAGGGTTCAATAATGGAGCACATTGAGGAGTTCCAAAAATTGAACATAAGGGTAAAAAATATTCTAGAGGAGCATAGGATTTATGTGTTCATAGGGACTTTAAAGGATAATATCCAACATGATGTTCGCCTTTGGGAACCTGATTCATTAGAGAAGGCATTCAGGTTAGCAAGAAAAATGGAAAGCAAAATTATGGCAACCAGGAAGCATACCACTCACAACTATAAAGATGGAAGTATTGTTGCCCATAGTCTTCCAAAACCTATAAGGTTGACACCACAAAAATTGGAAGAAAAAAGAGCAAAAGGGATTTGTTACATTTGTGATAGTAAATACACTAAAGGTCATAAGTGTGCTGAGAAGAAATTATTCTACATAGATTGTGAAGAGGAAGAAGAAAATGAGCAAGAAAGGTCAAAAGAAGAGGATATACTCCAGGAACAAAGCCTAGATAAAGAAGAAATGAATTCGACCATATCTTGTAATGCATTGGCGGGAATTATCACTCCTCAAACCATCAAGATAGAAGGACAAATCAAAAAGAAAAAGGTAATAGTGTTGATTGATTCAGGAAGTACCCACAATTTTATTCATTGTAAGGTAGCAAAAGAATTGAATTGCTTCATATATCCAGCACCAGAGTGTCAAGTGATGGTTGCAAATGGAGGAACAATAAATTGCTCTCGAAATTGCGATAATATCAAGCTATCCATGGGATAATATGTATTGACTAGCCCAATGCTTTCCATTCCAATGGGAGGTGCTGATGTTGTACTAGGAGTCTAATGGCTACAATCCTTGGGTACAATAGCTTTTAATTTTCAAGAACTTTTCATGAAATTTTCTGTGGAAGGAAAAGAATTTGAATTAAGGGGTATTGCAGGGAAACTGGGAAAGATAATCAGCTCTAACGGTATGACAAAGCTTCTAAAAAAGGAACAAAAAGGTGTAATTGCACAATTATGTTCGCTAGATGTTTCCACATTGGAATCATCTATTTCTCCAGATCTCCAAAAAGTTTGGGACAATCATTCCAAGTTGTTTGAGACTCCCAAAG
The DNA here is from genome assembly GCA_031772625.1 of Pinus tabuliformis. Classification (NCBI taxonomy): domain Eukaryota; kingdom Viridiplantae; phylum Streptophyta; class Pinopsida; order Pinales; family Pinaceae; genus Pinus; species Pinus tabuliformis. The sequence continues at coordinate 1,245,137,292 of CM062818.1, forward strand.
GTCTCCCACCTATTCGTGATCATGATCATGCTATTCATCTGATTCCAGGAAGTGTTCCTCCAAACATCAGGTCGTACAGATATCGCTATGCCCAAAAGAGTGAAATTGAACGTATGGTTGCAAAAATGCTAGAGGATGGTATAATTCAACTAAGTCAAAGTTCTTTCTCTGCTCTAGTAGTATTGGTGCACAAGAAGGATGGATCATGGTGCATGTGTCCGGATTATAGGGAGCTCAAGAAGCTCACTATTAAAGATAAGTTTCCCATTCCTATCATTGATGAATTACTGGATGAATTACATGGATCAATTTACTTCACCAAGTTGGATCTTCGTTCAAGATATCATCAAATCAGAATGAAGATTGAAGATATTCCGAAAACAACATTTAGAACTCATGAGGGTCATTATGAATTTTTGGTCATGCCTTTTGGCCTTACCAATGCACCTTCTACATTTCAAGGTTTGATGAATTCCATTTTCAAACCATTCCTTAGAAAATTTGTGTTAGTATTTTTTGATGATATACTAATCTACAACAAGTCTTGGAAGGATCATGTTGAACATGTTGACAGGGTGCTACAACTATTGGAGGAGAAACAATTATATGCAAAAAGATCCAAATGTTTCTTTGGAGTACAAGAGGTGGAATATCTGGGTCATATTGTATCTCATGAAGGAGTTAAGGTAGGCCCTAGCAAAATTAAAGCCATTAAGGAATGGAAAATCCCCACATCCATAAAGCATCTGCGAGGATTTCTCGGGTTGACAGGGTATTATCGCAAGTTTGTTAAGAATTATGGGAGAATAGTAGCACCTCCAACAACATTATTTAAGAAAGATGCATTTTCATGGACTCCATAAGCAACAAAGGCCTTCGAGCATCCTAAAGGGGCAATGTGCCAAGCACCGGTCTTAGCTACACCAGACTTCACAAAAACCTTTATTGTGGAATGTGATGCTTCAGGAAATGGAATTGGTGTTGTTTTAATGCAAGATGAAAGACCCATTGCTTTCGAAAGTTGTCCAATCAAGGGAAAGTTTTTACACAAAGCTATTTATGAGAATGAAATGTTGGCCATACTTCATGCACTTAAGAAATGGCGACCCTACCTAATGGGAAGACACTTCAAGGTAAAAACAGATCATGATTGCCTTAAATACTTGTAAGAACAAAGATTATCCTCTGAAGAGCAACAAAAGTGGGTCACAAAGATGTTGGGTTATGACTTTGAAATCATCTACAAAAAAGGGAAGCAAAATGTGGTGGCAGATGCACTCTCAAGAAAGGATGAGGATGTGGAAGCATTGTTGTGCGCCATTTGTATTATCCAACGAAATTGGATAAACAAAGCAAGGGAGGAATGGAAGAATGACGAAGAAGTTTGGGCACTTATTCGAAAGTTACAACAAGACTCCAATACGTCTGATACATTTAGCTGGAAAAATGATTCGTTATGGTACAAAGATCGCTTATACCTCTGTAAGAATTCCTAGCTAAAACAAAAGATTCTTATGGAATTGCACACTTATCCCTTAGGAGGGCACTCAGGATTTTTAAAAACTTACCACAGGGTTAAGAAGGAATTTTTTTGGGAGGGCCTTAAATCAGATATTCAAAAGTTTGTGGCGAAATTTTTGGTTTTCCAACAAAATAAAGTTGAAACAATTAAGACACCGGGTCTATTACAACCTTTATCCATTCCAAGCCAACGTTGGGAGGAGGTTTCAAAGGATTTTATCACAGGTTTACCCAAGTATGAGGGAAAGAGTGTCATCATGGTGGTAGTTGATAGACTTACCAAGTATGCACACTTTTGTGCATTATCACATCCATTTAAAGCTAGTACAGTTTCTACTGCATTTATGGAAACAATTAAAAAGCTACATGGAAACTCAAAGATTATTGTAAGTGACAGAGATCCCATTTTCACTGGAAATTTTTGGACATAATTATTTTCTTGTCTTGGTACTCAGTTAGATCATAGCTCACCTTATCATCCTCAATCTGATGGGCAAACTGAGATAGTAAACAAATGTTTGGAAGGATATCTTCGTTGCTTTGTATCTGATAAACAAACACAATGGGTCAAATGGTTGCCTCTGGCTGAATGGTGGTATAACACTTCCTTCCATACATCAACAAAAATGACCCCATTTATAGCACTTTATGGATATCAGCCACCATCCATCACATCATATTTAAGAGAAAATTCTAAGGTTCAAGCAGTGGAACATCACATCGAACATCAACAACATGTCCTCCAACTCTTAAAGGATAACCTCGTGTTGGCACAGAATAGAATGAAACAACATGCAAATCAACATTGCAGCCGAAGAGGTTTTGATGTAGGTGATTGGGTATTCCTACGACTACAACCATATAAGCAAATGCCCCTCAAGCAAGCTAAGAAGGATAATAAATTATCATCAAAGTATTATGGTCCGTACAAGGTGTTGCAAAAGATTGGTACTATGGCATAAAAATTGGAGCTTCCTGCAGCTTCTCGATTGCACCCAATTTTCCATGTTTCATGTTTAAAGAAGGTTATAGGCGACAAGATCCCAGTTCAAACAATATTTCCAGAACTTGACGAGGAAAGAAAAAATATATTGGAACCGGAAGCAGTCACAGAAACAAGAACCCGACAGTTACGAAATCGATCAATTTTGGAGTATCTTATTAAGTGGAAGAACTTATCCGCTGAAGATTCCACATGGGAGGATGAGAATTTATACAGAAGCATCCAGAACTACTGAAGCGTTGAGGACAACACTTTTTTGAAGGAGAGGGTCATGTTGGGTCCTTATAATACTAGTGATTACCCCATTACTATTGTAGTTGTATCCCTTATTAATATTGTTGTGCCCCTATTGTCCCCATATTGTTATTACTGTGCCCCATAGAATCCCTCTATTGTTATTTTTGCGGCTTTATATTATTATTGTTAAGTCGGCTGGGTTATATTGTGACTCCTTAGACTCCTATATATAGAAAGGAGGTTTTTCCATTTGAATCATCCAAGAATTGCTCATTTAAGTAATGTAAAGGAGGTTGCCCCCTCGAAGAGCCTGAATTCTAAGGCGTGGATCTCTCTTTTCTATCTTTTTGTGAGATGGTTTCATAACAAAATCCCCCAAGCATCTCCTGAAGGAATGTCCATACGTGTCCAAACTATGGGACTAGGTCTTCTTGGTCTTCAACAGTTCGGATTGGAATCCCTCCTCCATATAGAACACCATCATGAACTGGATACCTTCTTTCTCCTCTCATCCTTTGGTTAATCGTGCATGGAACTTAATACCGGGTCTAGTCTGCTGAGCACTTTGGAAGGAACGCAATTCCATAATCTTCCGAGGCATATCTACTCAGGAGGAAATTATAATATCGAAGATCAAACACGTTATTCGGGAAATAATGGTATCTTCACCCACTCAGACTTCCAATGCCCCTCCCACTAAATTAGAAGCCAAAATTCTGTCAATGTTGGACCTTCTCCATAACAGTGTTCTCAAAGTCTCCTCCCCCTCCAAGAATGATAAATAGAAAGACATATGGAGGCTACTGGAGCTAGGCACCATAAAGCTTAACTACGACGGTGCAGCTAAAGGTAACTCGGGCCAAGCCGGTTTTGGAGGTGTCTTTAGGAATACAAAAGGAGAAATAATATGGATTTATGAGGGAAACATAGATTAAAAAAAAAACAATGCATCTGAACTTCATTATCTGGAAAATGGAATTACCATCGTGCATAAGCTAAAGCTCAGTCCTTTGATCGTGGAAGGGGACTCTACTCTGGCCACTCAAATTGGCAAAAAACTTCAGCAGGGTATCGAGGTGGCTAAAGTTTCGGACAACTGGTGCCTAAACAAAATTATACAAAGAATCAAACATATAATAGACAACATGGCAGGCCTACACTTTCAGGCCATCAGAAGGAATGACAATAAGCTCGCAGACAGATTAGCAAATGAGGGTACAGCGGGGACCCTTCGGCTGAACTCCAGATCATGGAATGACCTGGAGGATAGTGATCTCCGTCAGCACTGTGCAGCCATCAATGACAAAGACAACCAAAATACTGAACAATAATTGTTCGCGTACCCTCCATCAATTCAAGGATGATACTAAGTACCGGAAGAAGGATGACACTGCGGTGCACGTGCCCAGACCCATCCTTGGCACACCAGATGTGTTGGCCTTATCTGCCACCTCCCTCTTCCCCTGTGTGGTCACCGCCTTCCTATCACATCCTCTCTACATGGCTCTTCCCCCACTTCCCCTCCTCCATTCTTTACACGCTTCTCCTTCCCGCCCCCCCTCTCTCCACCATGCCTCCCTCGATCCCCAGGCCTCTATTTATTTCCCCCTCACCCTTCTTCCTCCCATCATTCCCTCTGCTCTCACTCCCCCCCGCTTTTCCTCTGCTCTCTGGCTCCTCTCGCCCCCCAGTCCCTCTGGTTTACTCATGGCCCCGAAGTGCAGTTCCATCCCTGCCTCTAGTCAGGGAGGCACACACAGTCGCGTAGCCTCCCGATGGCATTCTCTAGCTGGCTTACCAAGTGTTCGTTCACCAAGTTGGCCCACAGCAGATGCTGCTATTGCGGATGGGATTGTTGACCCTCCGGTTCTTCCCTGCTCTTCTATCTGCAAGCTGCTCTCACCCAGCCACGCCTTACTGGCACCCCCCACTACCTGCGCTGAGATCTTTGTGAGGTGCACAACTTTGAACTACACAGCAGTCGTCAACTCGGAAACTCAAGAGTGCATCGCCAATATAGAAGCCCAAGCTAATGTTATTCGCAGAGAGGGAACGTCTAAGGAAGTAGATGCAGACTTTGCTTGGATTCTTGATCCCACCCTCACCAGAGCATGCGATAATCTTTATGCACACACCAAAGAAACATGGTGGCAGTTGAAAACAATCACGAGTCTTGCAATGCAGGAGTAGGAGGAGTGCACTAATGCGCTAGAAACCAAGATTGACAGTCTTATTGAGAAGTTCATTATCTATGTTGAAGTTGTCCACCATTGTCATTTCATCATTCGAGACTCCACGCAGTACACTATCATCAGGAAGAAATCGACGACGAAAGTCCACTCTGTAGTTGAAGGCTCACCAAAAGAAATAGATCGTTGGAGCCTCCTCCAGTCGTCTGAACACCACCGTGCCACAAGAGGGTAGCACTCAGGAGACTCCCATAAGCCTGGACGAAGACTTGGTCGCCACCAACCAAGAATGACTTTGGCAAGCCCATTTTTGTCTCTTTTCCCCTACGTAGGCTTGACTGTTTCAGACTACCCAGCCTCGGAAATAAACACCCTAGGCTTAGTTTGTATTGCAACAACTATAATCTATACTCTCTTTTTGGAGTATGTTGTAAAAAGGGTTCCTGTTTGGTTTCTATACTATATCTACCTTAGGCTACAAAACCCAATTTTGCTAAGGTTTCATTGTAAAAGGAAAAATAATGAAGCTAGATCAGAGTATTTTGTTGGTCCTTGTGTCAAGTTCTCTCCCCCACACAAACCAACCAATGTAATTACTCACTTCTTTCAGTAATATATTATATCTTATTCACAAAAATAGGAAAGTAATATTAGAGAGTATTTGAAATCCATTCAAGGATGACACCTATTTAGTAATCAAGTTTGACAAGGCTACACACACACACACACACACACTTAAAAAACATTTGTTATAGGTCGATTGATATCATTGTTGTTTCTATGACTATATATATGTTTTATGTGTATGGTAAGCTAGGCACCTCAAAGATGTTCAAGATATGCACATATGTTTCATGTTTTATGCTAGGACAAGCACCTAAAAGGTTTTTGCAATATGTCCATTACCATAAGTAACTTTAATGGCCATATGAGTGTGTGTGTGATGAATATTTATGTTGTTGAATCATGAGGTCTCGATATAAGATTGCTTAATGAATACGTATTCATCAATCAATGACATCGTAGTTGAAGTCCCAATGGCATCAATAAATGTCAAGGCTATCTCATGGGAAAATGCAAAGTTGCTTCACTTCACTCGCTAGCCCATTTTAATGAATGAGTAGGGGTTTACCTTGGAATTCCTATAGCATGAAGCTGTATGTCTAATGTTGATTAGACAATTTTCTTATTATTATGTGATAAGTTCAAGTTCTCAAAATATTTGTAGAACTAAGGTCAAATTTTAAGCAATTGTTGTGCTTAATATTTTTTATCCCATTTTTCATATATGAAATGCTATTTATTAATGGTACTAGAGTTGCACTATGGATTTGATTTGGAATTACACATCGTATCTTATCTTAAACATGTTAAATTATATATTCGTCTTATGAATTGCTTGAAGATATTTAGTAAACCTGCCAATTTGGGCGAAGGAAATAAGAAAAATCACAATGTATAACCATGTTTAGAAATATCAAGATTCCAATATAAACATGAGTGTGAATGGTTAAAAAGAACAAAAATATTCTTATACTATTTGAATAGAAGAGTATTCCTTACTACTATAAGTATTGAAATTTAAGATATTATTTATTTAAAACTAAATTTTATTAGTAGCCTTGAACAACTTTTATGATATATTTAGCAATTTATGTTACTTCACTACATATGTAAAATGACTTCCTAATATCTCTACTTGTGTAACCTAATAATTTTTGCAAAGTAGGCTTAAAACACACTTTTGATTGGGAATTGAATAAATTATGATCCCATCCCAAACCACCTACCCCATATTTGGCATTGATAATTGAATGATTTATCTGGATCCACTCTCATAATATTATACCTTGATTTCATTATCGTGGAATAAAGTGCTCGAGAACTAACCATAATTAATATCATAAGATAAAAACTTCAATAAAAGATGTTTTCAAGATTTTTTTTACATTTATCTTAGACAATAATTGATTTTGAATCTATGTATTAGTTCATTTAAACGTGATTTTGTGACTTTAACTTCTAAGAGAGGTGAGAGTACAATATTTAAGAATTAGGTTTCATATTATAATTTTGAAAAGCTATAAATGTGAACCTTAATTTTATCTTTTCCATATTTAATATCAATATTATTGTAATAAAAAACATCATGCAAATGATTTAAAAATTTGAACTATCTCGGCAACAAAGCACATCAAAATCATCAAATTTGAAATATCTTTATAACAAAGAAAATTAGAATCCTCTTCTATTTCAAGTAGCTCAAACTTTGGATTAAAGAATACAATTAATCAAGAGCCTATGTGAATTTCAAGAATACGAACTTCAAAGTGAAGGCTACATTATATAGGTTTTTTGCAAAGAAATCGTCAATCAACCATGGAAACCGTGCATGGGCCAATATCTAAGACTTTTGCAAAGAAAGTTAATTAAAGTGAGAGATTGATTACATGCTTAATTTATAGAAATTATTTTGGCTTACCATAACATTAATGTTAGTTTACAATTCTAGAACATAGACAAAATTATGCATAAATTTTTATATATCTCCACTTTTGTGGTCTCATGGCAATGCCAATTTACTTTTATTTGATAATATTTTGAAGACAAACAAATCACTTACCTTCCATTATCCCATAAAAGAATGTTAAATAAAAAATAGTCAAATAGATATTATACATGTTATTATAATGGAATTAAGTGCAACTGATTATATCTTTTTAGTTCTAAGAAAATAGAAATTCTAATCTTTCAATAAAAGTGATATTAGAGAGTATTTGAAATCAATAAATTACCTACATACTAATAAATAATAAAAATGTCGATATATTATTTACATACGAATAAAAAATAAAAAGGTTGAGTATATTTTTGGTATTGACCATAAATTTAATACAAAGGTATGCTTATCCATTCAAGGATGACACCTATTTAGTAATGGGTTTGACAAGGCTACACACACACAAGCACTTAAAAAATGTTTGTTATAGGTTGATTGATCCCATTGTTGTTTCTATGACTATATGTATGTTTTATGTGTATGGTAAGCTAGACACCTCAAAGATGTTCAAGATACACACATATGTTTCATGTTTTATGCTAGGACAAGCACCTAAAAGGTTTTTGCAATATGTCCATTACCATAAGTAAATTTATGGTCATGTGTGAGAGAGAGAGAGAGAGAGAGAGAGACCTCAAAGATGTTCAAGATACACACATATGTTTCATGTTTTATGCTAGGACAAGCACCTAAAAGGTTTTTACAATATGTCCATTACCATAAGTAAATTTATGGTCGTGAGAGAGAGAGAGAGAGATAGAGATAAATATTTATGTTGTTGAATCATGAGTTCTCGATATAAGATCACTTAATGAATGTATTCACCAATCAATGGCACCGTAGTTGAAGTCCCAATTACATCAATAAATGTCAAGGCTATCTCATGGGAAAATGCAATTTTGCTTCACTCCACTCGCTTTAATGAATGAGTAGGGGTTCACCTTGGAATGCCTATAGCATGAAGTGTTATGTCTAATGTTGATTAGACAATTTTCTTATTATTATGTGATAAGTTCAAGTTCTCAAAATATTTGTAGAACTAAGGTCAAATTTTAAGCAATTGTTGTGCTTAATATTTTTTATCCCATTTTGAATATATGAAATGCTATTTATCAATGGTACTAGAGTTGCACTATGGCTTTGATTTGGAATTACACATCGTATCTTATCTTAGGCATGTTAAATTATATATTCGTCTTATGCATTACTTGAAGATATTTAGTAAACCTGCCAATTTGTGTGAAGGAAATAAGAAAAATCACAATGTATAACCATGTTTAGCAATATCAAGATTCCAATATAAACATGAGTGTGAATGGTTAAAAAGAACAAAAAAATCTTATACTATTTGAATATAAGGGTATTCCTTACTACTACAAGTATTGAATATTAAGATATTATTTATTTAAAACTAAATTTTATTAGTACCATTGAACAACTTTTATGATATCATTTAGGAATTTATGTTACTTCACTACATATGTAAAATGACTTCCTAATACCTCCACTAGTGTAACCTAATAATTTTTGCAAAGTAACCCGGATGTGGGTGATCACCATGTCATTAATGATGATTAGATGGAAGGATGGCGGGAGGCTTGGCCACATGGCCGCCCGCGTCCCCTCCCAAGCCAGAATGAAGTGAATTCATGGCGACTTGCAGGCACCATTAATATGGTGCTCAAGTCGAGAACTTTGTAACAAGTTTAAGGAAATGGCCTCCACAGACCATAATGCAGTCTTTCCTCCTCTGATCAATAGCACTTGCCCTCCTCAGGCTGCGGAGCCTTGCTCTCGCATCGTCACTGGCAGTTGATGTTGGCTGCTCAGCTGCGTGGATGTGGGAAATGGGTATCATTTCTCCCAAACCACGCACTGTAAGTTGATTCCAGCCCAAAATCCCTTTGTTTTCCCTCTGAATAGCCATTCCTCTGATTCCCCAAGTGATAGCTCTACGACAAATTCAGTCATGGCGCGCATCCGCCACCGCATGCGCAACAGAAGAGGGGGCAGTCGTGGCGGAAGCATTCGTCCTCCCGCTATGCCCAACCCTGAATCTGCTTCCCCCTCCTCTTCTCCAGTCATCCCACATCCCTATAGCACCTTCTCTGGCAGGTATCTACACTACAACAAAACAGGCAATTTGCGCCAGATTTAGCACCAGATTCTAGTGCATTTTTTTCTCAATTGGGATGAGCAACCTGGCACTAAATCTGGCTCTATTGTACAATTTTTAAAGCGTCCTTTTTTGCACCAAATTTTGCATCTTTTTTACGCCAAATTTTCCATCATTTTCTGCATCATATTTTGCACCAAGATTTTCATTTGGTTTTACAACAGGTTTTGCTTCTAGTTTTGTGCCTTTTTTTGCATCTATTTTTGCATCATTTTTTGCTTCCTCTTTTGTGGAATTCTTTGCTTCTATTTTTGTGTCATAATTTGCATCGATTTTTACACCATCTTTGACATCTTATTTAGCGCCTTTTTTTACATCCAATTTGTGCCAATTTTTGCATCTGGTCTTATGCCATCTTTTGCTTCTAATTTTGTACTTATTTTTACATCTATTTTTGTGCCAATTTTTCTGCCTTTTTTTACACCATCTTTTCCATCCAATTTTGCACCATATGTTGAATCTGATTTAGTGCCAAATTTCGCATGCATTTTTCAACATTTTTTGCATCCACTTTTGCATTTTATTTATCTCCCTTTTTTGCATCCTATTTTGCACCATATTTTGCATTTAATTTTGCATCATTTGTTGCATCCAATTTAGCATCATTTTTAACACCATTTCTTGCATCCAATTTTTCATCCTTTTGAGCATCTAAATTTGCATCCTATGTTGAACCATATATTGCATCCACCTTTGCATCCCATTTTGTGTCTATTGTTACGTTCACTTTTGAGCCATTTTTTCGTCTACTTTTGCATTTGTTTTTGCACCAAGTTTTGAATGATTTGTTGCATCATTTTACATCCAATGTTACATCTCAATTTGCATCCAAAATTGAGCCATTTTTATGCCCATTTTTGCACCATTTTTTCTTCTTTTGTGTCCAATTTTGCACCATTTTTTATGTCCAAATTTGCATCCTTTTTGGTATCTAGTTTTTCATCCTTTTTGGCTTCCAAATTTGCATCCTTTTTTCTGCCACATTTTGTGTCCACATTTGCATCTCATTTTGCACCTAGATTTTAGTTGGAATTTTCATCTAGTTATGCATCATCTTTGACATCCTTGGTTTCACCATTTTTTAGTCCCATTTTGCATCTTGTTTTGTGTCTTTTCTTACATCCTTTTTGCATCCTAATTTTACACCATTCTTTGCATCCTCATTTTGGTGTCCATTTTTTCATCCTTGTTGCACCCAATTCGGTATCCTTTCATATGCCCTATTTTGTTCCCTTCTTTGTGTCTAGTGTTGCACCCTTTTTTAATTTTACTTTAAAAACCTTTTTGTGTCATTGTTTGCATATTGTTTTGATGGCTAGTTTAACATCCAATTTTACTCCCAATTTTTCATCCATGGTTAAATCCACTTTTGGCTTCTTGTTTAGAGTTTTACTTTTATTTCCATTTATGACCACCTCTATGGGTTCATTTTACTAAGTTCATTTACATAGTGAAATATATTAAATTTTCTAAATATCATTTTGCTGTAGGATTTAATGCATGGTTAGATGAAAACAAAACCCTCTCAGTTTATCTCATAAACCTAGGACAAACCAATTAAGAGAAAGGTTGTTCTAAGGCTTAGGATTCTTAGTAGATCAAGACGTAGAGTATAGATTAAGAAAAAGAGAATGAATTCTTGTGAGTCCTTGCATGTAGGTCTTCTTGGAGTTTTTCGTATAGCCAAGAAGCGCTCCTAGCTAGCTCCAAAGCTTGGTCCTACACATTAGAGAGAGAATAAAGCAACCTTCAAAACATAATATCTTAATAATCAAAAATATAAAAAACATATAAATATTATTGAATAAATAAATATAAACCAAAAACCCATGCATACATTAGTTAAATAGAAGAAGTAAAGAATGAATAGAAACCTATGGAAGGAAGAACAACTGATCTATATGAATAAAGGAGTTGGAGGAAAGTTACAACAATCAGATATATTTGCAACATCACCTCCCCCAACTCATAGCTCCAAAACTCTCCCTCTCAAGACAGATCTCAAGAGCGTGACAATACAAAATTCCCATCATTTTTTCAATGGCCAAGCCTCTAATATATAGGAAAGTGGAGGCTATGAAGATTTCCAAAATTCCTCATTAGTTCAATTTGGGAAAAATATTTTGGGTGAATAATGTTTCCTCATATAAAAAAGGAATTTTCCACTTTTTAGATGCTTTTGTGCTTAGGAAAAAGCTTCCCCATGCTTTATGGCTCTTTCCCACTTTTGTATGCTTTTTTTCTTAGGAAAAAGCTAAAGATGAGGATAAAGAGATTACATTCCACCATATGTTTCCGAAAGTGACCAAGAATGTCAAATTCAAATTCTAGTTTGCTTATGTTTTAGTTTTTTTTAAATATATATTTAGTTTTAGTATTTTTTTTTTCTAGAAAAATATATTTAGTTTTTGGTATATTTTTCTATAAGAAAAATTATATTTTGTTTTTATAAAAATGGATTTTAAACATTCCATTCATGCTAAATTTGTGATTTTATGATAGGAGTTTAAATTATATATAGTAAAGTAACTTAATGTCATGTGTCGTGTTGCTGAGATGGGTGTTATACATCTCTTTCTTGCTAAGTTATAGAATGTGCTTGGGTTTTCATAATGCAATAAAACTAATTATGTTCTTCATGATATCTTGAAATGTTCATCTTGAACCAGGCTAATAAAACAATAAAGTTAAAATAGGTTTTCCTTTGTCCTTTATGGATCTTTGTCCCCATTAATCTTGGTCTTAATAGATTAATTGTCTTGTGGTGGCCTTGAGTGGTCACTTCCATTAGTTGCATGCTTTGTAGTTTTCCGTTAGTGACATTTTTTAGGCTTGATAATATGTTATTTAATTTATCAAAATGTGTTATTGTCCATATTATTGTTAAATATTAATATTAAATATGCTGATTTTTAAGCATGTTTTAGCAAAACTTTCCCCAAATGTTTATAGATTGTATTTTATAATGCAATTATTCTTTGCTTGATGAAATTGTTTTGGATATTCTTTTTAATGATTCATTGATTGATGAAATTGTTATGGATATTTTTTTTAGTATATTAAATTGTATGTGATAAAGTCAAAAATCACCTCTTTTTTAGATTTTCATTGATCAATTTCCCTTAAGGCCATCAAGTTCACCATTTGGTCCCAGGTTAAGGAAATATAGGAGTCATGAAGTGGAATTGTCCAAGCACTTAAATCTTGAGACATGTTTCTTTTTAGTCACTTTATACTTTCTTTCTATGTAAATTTTTGATGAAAATAATCTTGGAACATGAGGGGCGTCAATAGTAAGCGAAAACAAACTCCTAAAAGAAAAATGGTATGAAAAGCACCCATAAATAATGTTGATATAAGAAGCAAAAATATTAAGTGAGGTTCAACCTCATATAATTAGAAAATGGGGGAGGAATTTCCAAGTAGTAGTGATTGATGCTTAGAGATACTTGGGTGGAATGGTTATTATTTGAAATGATTAAGACATCAAGGTTACCAATATGTTTACCTCTTTTCGCATTATGACAATACAATTTTACTTAATTGACATTGAGGACTACTACCATGTATCCAATGTCTATGACTCCAATATCGCAAATGGAAAACCTCTATTTCTCAATTCTATTTCTAGCATAAGTAATTTATACTCCCCATCTCCATGGATTGTTGGGAGTGACTTCAATATTATAAGTGTCTCGAGGAAAAGAAAGAATGAATCGAAATGTTTAACAAGATATTTTGTAAGCTATACCATTAAAGCCACAAAGTAGTCTCCATTAAAGTTGTCAAGAAATGAGTCTCCAATCCACACATGTGGATCAATGAGATGTAATACATGTGTGTGTAGTTACGAACTCAATACACCTCTATAATAACTCCACAAACTTATGTATTTCACTCTGTCACATAAATTGACAGTAGTGTGACATAAATAAACCAAGAGTAGACATGAAAGCCTTAGGAAACAAACATTCCTTAGATCCTCAATTAGGTGCTTAAATGATGAAGTGAAAATGCAAGGAGAAAAGAAGAATTCATGATTTAACCATCACATAAATGTGATCAAGTGTGACTAGGAGTGTATATATTTATATATTTTCCAAACAGGGAGTGAATACATGAGTTACCATTTATTGGCCCTTATTTTTCTTTCTTTTTCATTTTCTTATATATAGGACTTAGGGAATAAGGTTTTCATAAGTTTGGCACAACTCATAGATATAAGATTTACATGAATTTTCACTTCAACCTTAGAGTTTAGACTTAGATAAATCAATATAGTGTATGTTTAATGATTTTGGCTTTCACTTTTTTATTGTATTCCATCACAAATACAAAAGGGGAAATATTTTGCCACAAATCTATGAATGCTTAATCATAAAGTCGTCATGTGATGAAAACAAATTAATGATGTTATTCTCTACGAAAATGATGGGTATTCTTGAGAAAATCTTATGCTTGTGGATGTTTCCTCCCTGGTTGAGAGGGAGTGAGGGTAGACACCATGTTATCCATGTGTCATGTACTATGGCTAGGATTAACAATCGTAAGCCTAGTAAAGGCACTAGTAGGGATAATGGTGGATTGGATAAACATCTAGGACCAATATTCTTTGAGAATTTGGACATTGACTAAGACTAATCGCCATAAGTCAAGTACATTAATCCAAGATAAGAATAGTCATGAGGATTGACATTTTCTGGTGTCAAATATTATGATAGTGGATTAGGAAATGATCATGTGAGGACATACCTGGTAAACATCTTGGTGGGGTAAGTGCCTTGAAAGGCAGTGGTGTCAAAATTTATGCCTCCCAACATTGTGCTCTGATCTAATGGAGAGATAAACTTGTTAGTCAAGGCCTTACTATTTTGAAAATTTTGGCTATGATGATGTAAATCATCATTGATGCTTATCAATCTAGATCCCTTCTTATATGAATATTTCAACTTGAGAGTACCTTTTTGTCTCATTATGAGTACCTCGCTAGTTTCGAGGGAGGGTCATCATCTTCATTATTGCCATCATCACCACCATCAATGTGATCATTATTGTCATCATTTCATTATCATCATAATCACCATTCATGTCTTCTTCATGATCATCATCATCATCATGATTTTGTATATTGTCGTCAATTGTTCATAATTATAGGTATCATAAGAAATATCACCAACCTTAGGACACATGATATATGAAAGAAAAATAACCACTTTATTTTTTAGAAATGATTGATGATCATCAACATCACTACCATTATCATTGTCGTTATAATTGTCATCATCCCCATCATCATAACTAATATAAGTTTTATCATAATTTTTGTCATCTTCATCATGAACATCATAATCATCATTTATGCCATTATTGTTCTTGATTATGACCAAGATGAAAATAATGATAATGATGATCAGATGATGATGACTTGGAAGATGACGCCAAAGATAATTATTATGATTTTTACCATGATAACATTTAAAAATTGGGAGGAATGGCCAAGGTCATTAGCATCATCATCATTGTCATTGTAACTCCCATCGTCTTTATCATCATTGTCATTATCATAACAATCGCAATTCATGTCATCGTCATCATCTTCATTATCATCATCGTTATAATTATTGACATTGTCATCAGTTGTTCATAATTTTCAATTTCATAAGAAATATAATCAATGCAAAAGATATGATGTGTGTTGGAAAATGGATGCAAAAGTAAACAAAAAAATGGGGGTAAAAATAGACGTAAATTTGGATGAAGAGTGGACACAACATAAGTAGATGCAGAACAAGACAGAAAAATTGAACAAAAGTGGATGAAAAAGTAGATGCAATAGTTCATACAAACTTGAACACAAAATAGGACTCAAACATGGATGAAAAAGTGGAAGAAAACATGGGCACAATAGTAGGCATAAAACTTAGCATGAATTGTGGTGAAACAAATGTGGATACTCC
Source organism: Pinus tabuliformis (assembly GCA_031772625.1). Taxonomy (NCBI): domain Eukaryota; kingdom Viridiplantae; phylum Streptophyta; class Pinopsida; order Pinales; family Pinaceae; genus Pinus; species Pinus tabuliformis. The sequence continues at coordinate 1,245,152,935 of CM062818.1, forward strand.
AATGAATGTAAAAAAAAAAGGGACACAAACTTGAATGCAAAAAGGAGGAAAACTTGGATGAAAAAAGGGATGTAAACATGGGTGCAATAGTGAACACAAAATTAGTTGCAAAACTAGACAAATCAAAAGTGTATGTAAAAGTAAATTCGAAATGGGATGCAAAAAACATAAACAATCTTTGATGCAAACTTGGACACAAAAGAGGATGCAAATATGGATGCAATAGTGGAAGAAAATGTGGGTTGCAATGATAGGCATAAGATATGGCACAAATAATAGCACAAAAAAGGTGGATGTAATAATAGACACAAAAAAATATGCAAACTTAGATGTAAGACAAGATGCTATAAGGGATGTAAAAGTGGATGCAAACATGGGTGCAACATGAGAAACAAAATTGGATGCAAAATATGGATGAAATGGAAGTACATGCAAAAGAAGATACAAAATGAGATGCAAAACCCAACACAAAAGTGGATGCAAAAATAGATGAAATATTTTATGCAAAAGAGGATGTGAAGATGGATGCAAAATTGGAAGCAAACGTGGGTACAACAGTATGTGCAAAACATGGAACAAATTTTGTCACAACAAAAGTAGATGTAATGATAGATGCAAAAAAAGAAGCAAATGAAGATGAAAAATAGGATGCAAAAAGGGATGTAAAAGTGGGTGTAAACATGGGTGCAACAATGGATGTAAAATAGCTTTTGCAACTTATTTGAAAGAGCAATTTTGTCCCAACAATTGGACTTGTAGCATAAAGAACATGGTTAATACATATGATTCGATCAAAAACTAGTTACTACCAAAATTCAACCAAAAAAAATATTACTGCATAAAAATAGAATTAAAAACAAAAAAAATAAAAACAAAAATTTCCCAAATTAAAAATAAATAAATGATAAACTTTTTTTTACCAAAATTTAGTGATTTTTTTAGTGCTAATACTAACATCACCATTACAACAAGATATTTTTTTGGTGCTAATACTGCCATTACAACAAGATATAAGAGGGATATAATGCAAAAAGTTTAATAATAATATGTATGTAGAAGATGGTCTTCAGACTGGTGAATTCATGATAATCAATGGGACTACAGTCAAAATAATTGGATGTTATTTACTCTTTTACATAGATTGTCAAAATAATTGCATAAATCGATTTTTTTTAACAAAAATTTAACAAAAACTTTGCTAGTGCTAACATTAGAACCACCATTACAACAAGATATCTTTCTAGTGTTGACAACACCATTATAGTAAGATACCTCAAGAGAGACAAAATTTTTAAAAAGTATGATAGTAATATGTATCCAGAAGATGGTAGTGAAACTAGTAATTGTTCATTCTCATTATCATAATCATTGTCATCATCATCACCATCATCACCATCATCCTTGTCATCGTTATTGCCATCATTACATTATCATCATAATCACCATTCATGCCATCATCATCAGCTCCATCATCATCATCATTATGGACATTGTTTGCAATTGTTTATAATTATAGACGTTGTAAGAAATATCATCAACCCAAAAAATGTGATCAGTGCTAGAAAAGGGTTGTTTAGGACACATTGATATACGTAAGAGAAATAACAACTCTATTTTTGAGAGATGATCGATGATCATCATCATCACCACCATTATCATCGTCATTGTCATTTTTATCATCCCCATCATCATCATTAATGTAATTTCTATCAACATTATTGTAATCATCATCATCATTCATGCCATTATTGTTTTTGATGATGACCTAGATGAAAATGATGATGATGACACCAAAGATAGTGCTTATGATTATGACAATGACAACATCTAAAATTGGGAAGATTCGCCAAGGTCATTAGCATCGTCATCATCATAATCATTGCCATCATCATCATTAATGTCATTGTAACCACTATCGTCTTTATCATCATAATCACAATTCATGTCATCGCCATCATCTTCATTTTCATCATTGTCAATATTATTGACATTGTCATCAATTGTTCATAATTTTCAATGCCATAAGGAATATCATCAATGCAGAAAATATGATGAGTGTTGGAAAAGGGATGCAAAAGCGAACATAGAAATGGGGGCAACAATAGAAGTAAAATTGGATGAAAAGTGGATACAACATAAGTAGATGCACAACAACATGAAAAACCTAACACAAAAGTGGATGCAAAAGTAGATGCAGTTGTCAATGCAAACTTGGATGCAAACATGAAGGCAAAAGTGGAAGCAAACATGGGTCCAATGGTGGGTGTAAAACTTGGCACAAAACTGTGGTGAAACAAATGTGGATGCAACAACGGACACAAAAGTAGATGCAAAAATGGATGAAACAAAAGTGGATACAATAGGGGATGCAAAAACATACACAATATCTGATGCAAACTTGAACATAAAAGAGGATGCAAATGTGGATGCAAACGTGGAAGCAAATTTGGTTGCAATGGTAGGCGCAAGATATGGTGCAACAAAAGTGGATGTAACAATAGACAAAAAATATGCAAAATAAGATGCAAAAATGGATGTAAAAGTGGAAGCAAACATTGATGCAACAGGCAAAACAAAATTGGATGAAAAAAATGGATACAATGGAAGTAGATGCAAAAGTAGATACAAAACGAGATGCAAAACCCAATGCATAAACTTGACACAAAAGTGGATGCAAAAATAGATGCAATATTTGATGCAAAAGAGGATGTGAACATGGATGCAAAATTGGAAGCAAACGTGGATACAATAGTGAGTGCAAAACATGGTGCAAATTATGGCATAACAAAAGTGGATGTAATGATAGATGAAAAAAAAGAATCAAAGTATGATGCAAATGAAGATGTAAAAAGGGATGCAAAAAGTGAAATTTAAAATGGGTGCAATAGTGGATGCAAAATTGTATGCAAAAGTGGATGCAATAGAAGTCGATGCAAAAGTAGATGCAAAACGAGGCACAAAACCCGATGCAAATCCTGGTCCAAAATTGGATACAAAAAGGGATGCAAAAATAGATGTAGTAGTTGATGAAAACCTAGATGCAAATGAGGATGCAAACGTGGATGCAAAATTATAATCAAAAGTGGGTGCAAAAGGAGGTGCCAAACTAGGCGCCAATTGTGGCACAAAAATATTAGATGCAATAGTGGGTACAATAATAGATGCAAAAGAGGATGTAAATATGGATGCCAAACAAGATGGAAAAGTGGATGCAACAAAAGTAGATGCAAAATTATATGCAAAACTAGACACAAAACTCGATGTAAAACTTGGCGCAAAAGTGATGCACAAATGGATGAAAAAATGGATGCAAAAAATGATTTGAAAAAGGATGCAAAAAAGGATGCAAAAGTCGATGCAAAAGTTGATGCAAGTGTACATGCAAAAAGTGGATGCAAATGAGGATGCAAAAGTATGTCAAACAAAAATAGATGCCAAAATTGATGCAAAACCTGGAACAAAACCTGGTGCAAAGGATGACACAAAACTTGGCATAAAATTTGGTGCAAAACGTGGTGCAAAACCTATCGCAATACCTGGTGCTAAACTTGGTGTAAGATTTGGTGCAAAACTTGATGCAAATTTTGTGTCAAGTTTTGCACCATATTTGATAAATGGATGCAAATAGCACCAAAAATGGGCTCTAGATGCAAAAAAAGAAGTAAAAAGGGATGTTAATCGCTGGTTTTGTTGTAGTGCTAGATACCCGAAGTGGTAGAGGGCGGGCTCAGCTCTAGGGTGACCGCAGGATGAACGCAGCTGTCCATACTGCCAATTTTCCCCTTCCCCCTCACCCCGCTCCTCACACAACTCAATTTCGCTTCCATAGTACTCTACATAGGCCCGTCATCACTGCCATTATTACCATCACCTTCACTGAGGAAATTGACTCGCAAGAAGCTCAACCAGGGAGTAGCAGTGAGCAGCAGAGGGCTGCTCAACGGAATAGGAATGCCCAAGACCCAAGAAAGCAGCAGCTGGTTGAGGACTATGCCACCCCGCACGGAGAGGAGTTGGTTGGCAGCCAGCCGGCCACTGAAGGCAGAGCTGGAGACACGAAGGCAACCGGTGGCAGAGTAGGAGACACGTCCGGCAAGCATGCAACAGAGGGTAGCTCTGCTGGCACTCAACCAGCTCGTGGAATACTGCGCGACACGTCAGTAGAGGAGGAGGAGTGGTACAAGTATGCGTGTCGTATCGTGGAAGAGCCTGCCACAGACGACTTCCAGGAGGTCCATCCTGATTGACAACTAGGCTGCCAGGTGTCGCCCTTATGCCAGCTGGAGTTTTCTTATGCTGTTGGTTGATATTTGCTATGTTGTGCTTTGTGAAAACTTTCCTTTCAGTTGATTTTTGATATGTTTTGTTTTTTGTCAAAACTTGTAACCCTTGCGTGGGTTTTTATCTGGTTTCATGGACTGGTTTCCCCCTCGATGGGGCAGTTGCGCTTAAGCTATGATATTTTGTGACAAATGTTGTTCAACACTGCTGAGGCCAGAGCCTCGTTGTACTTTTATTTTGTTTCATATCAATAGAATAGTTTTACTTAGAAAAAAAATTAATAATAATTTTTGCAAAGTAGGCTTAAAGCACACTTCTGGCTAATAACACTTTCAAAGTATGTACACAAAATCATATAAACTAGAAAGGAAGTTGGTTAGGATAACTTTCTAAATGTTCTTGGTCTTTTGCTAAAACTTGTATTTCACTCTTTTTCTTGCTTTGGTATTAAACAAGTATAGTTGCAAAGCAACAAGTCCCTTTGGCAAGGTAGGGGGTGAGTGTTGGGCTCGTGTTAAGGTTGTGGCATGGATTAAGTGGAAGTTTGCCACAGATAATCTCTGTTACATGTAGTCTAGTTAACAAATTATCAGATTTGGAAAATTAAATACAAAATTGTTGGGTTCATGCCATTAGGTAATATAGTTGTTGGTGTGATAGTTGTATACAAAAATTGGCTTAAATTTATATTTTTTCATCTCATCTATTAAAATAGTTCCTAAGATAGATTGATATGGCACAAACATCAATCAACTTATTCATTTTCCCACCTACCACATTAAGCCATAGGTATTTCTTTGGTTTGGAATTGAATAAATCATGATCCCATACCCAACCACCCACTCTATATTTGGCATTGATAAGTGAATGATCTATTCTTAATTTACTCTCATGAAGTTATACTTTGATTTCATTATCATGAAATAAGTGCTCGAGAACTAACCATAATTAATATTATGAGATAAAAACTTTAATAAGAAATATTTCGAATCTATATTTTAGTTCATTTAAACGTGACTTTGTGACTTTAACCTCTAAAAGAGATAAGAATACAATATGTAAAAATTAAATTTCATACTATAATTTTGAAAAACTATAAATACAAACCTTAATTTTATCTTTTCCATATTTCATCTCAAAATTATTGTATGGAAAAGAATCATGCAAATGATTTAAAAATTTGAAATCTTTTTGTAACAAAACACCTAACAATCTTCACAATTGAAATATCTTTGTAACAAATCACATTTGAATCCTATTCTATTTATAATAACTCTAACTTTGAAGTAAAGAATACAATTAATGGAGAGCTTATGCGAGTTTTAAGAATACAAAATTTAAAGTGAAGACTAATTATATAGCTTTGCAAAAGAAATCGCCAATCGACTATAGAAACCATGCATGATCTAAAATCCACGACTTTTCTAAGAAAATTAATTAAAGCTAGAGATTGCTTACATAATTAACTTATTAAAATTAAAAATGTTTTGGCCTACTATAACGTTAATATGCTAGTTTACAATAGTAAGACACACACAAAATTATACATAAACATTTACACATCTCCAACTTTGCTCCACCTTTGTGTTCACATGGCAATGCTAATTTACTTTTTGAAATTGATAATAGTTGGAAGAAAAACCAAACACTTACCTTCTATGGATAAGGATCTTAAATAATGAAGAGCCAAATAATCATTATACATGTTATTATAAAAGAATCAAGTGGAGATGACTTTATCTTTTTTAATTTTAAAAATACAGTAATTCTAAGCTTTTAATAAAAGTAATATTAGAGAGTATATTTGAAATCAATAAATGTTCTATATACTAATAAATAATAAAAAGGTTGATATATTATTTACATATCAATAAATAATAAAAAAGTTGAGTATAATTTTTTTTATTAATCATAAACTCAATGCAAAGGTATATTTATCCATTTAAGGATGACACCTATTTAGTAAAATGGTTTGAAACGACTATAGGTACATGCATTGAGTAAGGGTGCTTTTTGACATTATCAAGAGTAAATAGTATGGAGTTGTATAAATTAAGGTTGAGTGGTTAGACATAACATAATTGCTTATATTTTTTGGTAGTACTCATACATTTACATAAGTTCAATGTAAAGTGAGCATTCATCTATTGAAGGAGGGTGTTAGCCTTGAATTTGGCCTTAGGCTGAAAAGGACAAAATCCAAGGCAACATCAAACCACTTAGCCTCGTAGCTAGCCCTACGGGGCAGGAGAGGGCTCTCTCCGGGTCTATCTCGGCAAAAGGTCTTCAAAGGGCGGAGATGACCAATAAAGAACACTGATTTTAGGCTAGTAAACTGATTGAGAAGGTTTGATTTCAGATTTTTAGGGTTTTGGTGGAAAACAAGAGGAGAGCAATTTTGGGTGCGGGGATGGGACACAGCTTTTGCAGAGGTCTTTTTGGGGCAAGGTAAGAGATTGTCTTGATGCCTTTGATTTAAGTGAATGGATAGGAATGACCGGTGAGGAGCTAAAGAGAGCAAGAAACCATCGAGAGTTCTCTTTAGACAGAGGAAAACATAGATATTAAGCAAACTTAAAGGCAGAGCATATAAATTATGAATTCTACCTTAACACTTCATTTACTTAATGTGCAGAAAAGAGAAATAGGAAATTGATACACATAACAAATCTTACAAGTACATGAGAGAAGCACCCCATCAACACAAATAACCACAGGAATCCCAAATAGTGCTGCAAAACCCTGGTCTTTCCTTTGCCAAAATTGCAGAGATACAAAGTGTAATACAATAGAAGCTTATCCCTCAAGAGTCCAACCTCTCCAACCTCTGAAAATGATTGAGAAAATACATAATATAGGCAAGCCAACCTCTTCCCTTGCCTCTAGGGGTCGAGCTCATCATCCTAGGAGCTATTTCAACCAATTCTAAACTGAGCACTACAATCTAGGCAATCAAAACAACTTGCCTCTATAAGCTAGGAAACCAATTCATTCATTAATTTTTTGCCATTTTATGAATGAATCTTCTAGAATAGGTAAAAAAAATGTAATGTCAACATGAAAATACATTAATTACATCAAAGAGGGTGAAAAATCCCATCACAAGTCAAAACTGGTCAAATCTGGGCGAATTCCTGAGCTGTAGATGAAAAATTGAGAAAATGTGCTGATGCGTAGCGCCCCAATCCTGAACGCATAGCGCGCCTTTGAGGCAACTTTTGAGGCACTTCTCGGCATCCAAATGAGGCAAAAGTAGGCTTGTTGGAAAGGTTTGGATGTCTACTTTCCAACCCAAGTGGAATTTATGAATTTGGTGACCATTTGCCCCTCCAAAATTGCAACCTCCTAAGACTGCTTCCTGTGTGTCAAAAAAGTGGCAGAAAGTCATTTTTTGCTTGTTTTTTGACCTTCTGGAGGCTCAAAACTTGATCGAATCTCTTGGAAATTGCTGAGCAAGTGTATTTTTGCATGACAAATCCAAAAATGCTGAGTTTTCATGAAAAGGAGTTGCCCATCTTCAGGGTAGCGCGCGGCGCGCTACGCGTTGAGGGCAAAAACCTGTGTTTGGCACAAAAAATTCACAATTGACAAAATTTTCTCCAAATTTCTTGAAATTTGGGCTGGGAGTCCCCAATCAAGTACCATGCTCAGTCAAAGAGGCTTTGGCCAAAATTTGGAGTGGATCGGGCCTTTTCCGTCGTTTTAGTGCCTTGGCCAACCTCCTTGGATCTGGCGATTGTAATTTTGACATTTCTCTAAAACCATGACACCTGTGCAAAAAGTAAAGGATTTTTTTCTTCTTTGGCATGTTGTGGACAAAAACCTCTCTCAGTTTTCCCAAATTCATTTTTGATTGCTCTGAAACATCTTTTGAGTGAAACTTATCCCGATGTGTGGAACAAGGGATTTTGTCGAAATGAAGCGAAATGAAGGGGATAAGGGGCTTCTAAATTCTTGGGGAAATTTTTGGAAGTAGAGAGGGATGTTAGGAAGCAGGGGAAAGTGGAATCGCGGAGATCGAGTGAGGGGAAGGGGTCCAAAAGGGCAAAACACAGGCCTAACCTAGAAAATTGCCAGGTTGTAGCAAGAAACTATGGTTTGTGCGAAAATGAGGAATTTGGCGGATCTAAGGGATGGGAAGCATTTAATAAGGTACTTTAAGGATAGGGGAAGGTGTATGAACATCAGGATACAAGTTTTGCCGATGATTTGACCGTCCAAGAGAAATTGCCTTCAAAACCCTAGGAGAGGGAAATGACCTTACCTAGGCGCAACTGAAGCATGAACAAGGTGTAAAATGACTCATTAGACACTGACATGATAATGAGAACCCTATGAAAGATGATAGACTCAGCAGAATGATGACATGGATTGGAATTTGGGCAATTTTGAAAAGAGTGAAAGCAAACCCTAGACCTAATGCCTAGTGACCAAATTTTGCTTGAAGACTCACTGAAATGATAAAATTTGACCTTGACACTCTGAAACCACTTTGTAAGAGCATATTTGATCACTGGAGGAAGGTTGGAAAGACTGACACTAACAGAGGGCATGTATTTAGTGATAGGGTTTGATCTGACTATGGCACACATATTAAGTAAGGAAGGCTTGTTGACACTATCATAGAGTAAACAATTTGGAGTTATGTAAACAAAGGTCATGTAGCTAGTTATAATAGATAAGACTTAAACATTACATTTAATCTGTCAATTTATTTATCTTTTGTTACTTCAACTTTGATACAAAATCAATCTTTGTAAGTATTCTTCATTTTATTCTACAAATAATTAGTTGTTTTTGGGATAGAGAAGAGGGCTAAAGCTCATGATGGACATGATTTTATTATTGTCATTTGCTTTGGATTTTATTTCATTGCCATTTTTTCATACATCACTTTTCTTTCCCGCATAAACATTGCCATGGCTCCAACTTATTATTGTGCCTTTTGTCAAGGGTCATTTATTCCTATCTTTGCATGGGTCATATTTAATTAATATTTTATTAGTTGAATTTGTTGTTTTTTTTTTTGCTAAAATAAATTGTAAATTCAAAATAACAAAATCAAACAAATTACAATTTGCGATTTTGATTGCAAATTGTTTCATCTACTAAAATTCGATGTAATTTTTTAATAAGTTGAATTTGAACAAATTTCTAGATGACACTATGACCACACTCTAACATCATTTAGTTATTACTTTGAAAAATAATACATGATTTTGACATCGTAAGAACATCTCACTATGTGTAACTAGTTAAATTAACACATCTATATAGTCTAGACATACATTTTATGAAAAATAACAAACCTCAACACATGTTAGTTGTAGGTGGACATGTGGAAGATATGAGCGTAATCCCACTAAAAATAACATGTTTTCTCTATGGTTGTAGGAAAGGAGTTTAATAACAATATCACAAGTTTGAAGTTGAAGCCAACACATTTGATTGATTTAGGTGTGAAGGGATCGGTGGATAGGTAGGTAGAAGGGAGCTACTCATATATTTAGTACCAATAGGCAGAAAAAAGAATGTTGTTGTTAAGGAACCTAAACAAAAAGTAGCATCACCACACCTTCCAGATGGACACACACTTTTTTCAAAGTCTTTACTTGAAATGTAATTCCTTCATGGGGAGGGGATAGAGAGAAATAGATAAATGCACTTTCTTTCCAGAACTATGCTTAATTTTATTAAAACACCATTATTTTTTATTTATTTGATTATGGTAGAGGCCATGACTTTCTAGTTTGAACAGTACTCGAAGAATAAAGTTTTAAGAAAAAAACATCTACAATTAATATATTTTTTCTCACTTACACATCTTAGCAAATGGGCCCAAGGATTATACAAAGTGGAATTTTCATCAATTCTATTTGGGTTGGATATGTGTTGAGAACACATAAAACCAATTTAACTAGACAGTAAGGTGGAAGTGCAAACTAGGCTTGAGAGCAGGGAACACTCACATTAGAACTGGGTTGGTGTCACATTCACATTAGCGTTGTGTTAATTGGTTCATTATTAAAGGAACCTTCCCTATATAGATAGACTTCTGAATCCTCATTTTTCTATTGCAAATAACTATTCCTCTAAATAACAGGTGACCTCTTTTAAACCATCTCTATTTTCTCTCTCAAGATTTAGTCGTGCTCTTTTATCCATCACAAAGATATGGAAAAGTAATTTAGACAATTTTAATGTTTAATAGAGAAACCCTCCCATACAAAAAAACTCATTTTGTGTGGAAGAGAATTTATAGGGTAGGGTGTTAAGGGGCCAAGAGATAAGGGATGTCAATATAACACATCTCCACCTTAAGGATATAGGGGGCCAATATCACCATGAGGAAAAAAACACAATAGGGGAAAAAATAACACCTCCATAACCATATCTCATTCAACTTCCATTCCTCCGGGACTTACTTCCCCCACTACCACTCCATCTCACATGTCGAAGCTTTAAAGTGAAGGCCATATTAGTCATTTTGCTTGAATGGTGGATTACATATTTTCCTTCTAGATGGAACTTTTGACTAATCCAACTATCAATTGATTGCACATAAAAATACCCTTTATCTTGTAAGGAAGGAGGGAAAGACTACATTCATGTGAAGCTAGACTACATTCACGTTAGAGCAAAAAGAGGCTACGCGACTGACATCCATAACCTAGTAGGTATAGTTCCCATATTTTTAAATACTACATCACATTAGAGAAAAAAGAGGCCAAGAGATTGACAACCATAGCCTAGTAGGTATTGTTCCCATCCTTTTAATGCAAGACTTGATCTAAATTTCATACTTCAAAGATTAATTTTTTTAATCAAGATATTAGTTGAAGTGATTTAAAAGAAAATAACAAATTCAGTTCATTGAATGGTAGGTTAGATAAGAAATCAAGGTACAAAAAATGCATGTATATGACTAGATATAGTTAAATAAGCATCTAAGGAAGCTTACAAAAAAATTCAAATAATTAAGGCTTACATCACCAGTCTCTGCCTTGGTAGATTGGAGCTTCCATCTATGGAGTAGTTTACAAAATCTTCTGTAATTTCAAGAAAAAGAGAAATCCAACCAAGAGATAGATGCAAAGCATCCAACTATAAAACAATGAACTAAAAAATCTGCTATGTATACCACCATCCCTGAAATGAAAGACTAGTCTATCATAGGTACATAAAATAAATTGGGAGAAAAGAATGTAAATGATTGTAGAATAAAATGAGATCTTTCGTAAATTGGAAGAAATGTAAGAAAAAAACTATAGAATGAAATAAGGTATTTGTCTACAAATTGACTGATTAAATTTTGTTAAAGACAACACTTACTCCCCTCCTTCCAATTGAGTCTTGCTAATTGTTCTACTTCTTTGTCCATGGAATTGTTATTCACACTCTTTCAAATAGAAGGATAGGTTGTTCTCAATACTTAGCCGCAAATAAAGATTGCGTATAACAACTATCTATGACAATTTTCTATTATAGATACATGCATCATAAATGTTATAAGTAACCATGGTGTAGCACAACTGTGGTTATAGGGTAATAGTAAAGTCACTACTACAATGCATGTCACACATCTAGTGAAGTTGTTGCTACCCAAAGATGAAGTTTTTGCCACATAGAAATGTAATTAACATATACAGGTTATGAAATATGTATAAAACATAAAAAAATGGTTTGGTTATCAATTATGCATGAAAAAACATTTAATGTTTCGAATTAACGCTAACTTGAAAATTAGCATTACTTCACTTTGCAATCGCTATTGTAAACATATATCCCTGTTTACTAAGTTTTAAACCACTCTTGCCTTTATATGAGGCTAAATGAGGCCTCAAATTTTCTGATTGGCCAAAACAAACATTTGGCAATACCTAAGATGTCAAGAAAAAGAGTTGGATGGACAATAAAGTTAAGACTTAGGATTCTATAGGAAAAAAACCATGAAGATACATGCAAGGACTAATGGAAGACCACAAATCACTTACTAATATTCCATGTCGTAGTTAATAGGGACTAATAAGAAGTGAAGTTACATTTCTCTATAGTGTATGATGAAACAAACTTTCATCAATGAATATGGTTTTTTAGGAAAAATATTGTATATTTATATTTTAAGATATATACTAAAATTGCTTTTATTTTTAATTTTTTAAAGGGAAGGTTTGTGAAAGGGGTATATATAATGTCTTGTCAGTCAAGTTTATTCACTTTTAAGACTTGAACTATCATCTTTGTATATGATAGTTTAGATATACAACAGTTAACACTAATGGATAGAGATGAGATTTGAACTCTCTTTTATGTATTTCCCTCCCTCTTTGTTTCATTCACTTGTTGTTTCCTCCAAAGATGAGGATGTTATAGGTTTTAATTTTTGTAATCCATCATCAATGACTATGGAGAGATACAAAATTTGAGCTCTATTACTTTTTCCATCTTTGTTTACTTTAACTCGAGTATCTTCCAAATTTTGCATCCTTTTGTGTTTTTGGAAAATTACAACTACACTGAAGGGAGTCAAAGCAAGATATGACAATTTTTTTTTTGACAAGCCAAAGAAATAAAAACAAATTATTAACCTCGTAATGGAAGCAATGGAGCATACATAAATCAATGATCTAGATAAGTAGATGAAAAGTGTCACAAGAGAAACCCTCTAAAGTTAGGAATAGTTTGTTCAAATAAAGTTTGCTTTTTCCATGTTGTTTACTTAAAGGACTATGATATTATGGTTGGTGAGGCCACATGAAATAAAACTTAGAGATCAAGTAGCTTAAATTCAACATAAGATAAAAGGATTCATAGTTTTTCAAAACAACATCTCAACCATTTAACATAAAAAGTAGAAATGATTATAAGTAAATATTTATAGATGTAATAAATGTGATTCCTCCATTATTTCAATCTTAAGACAACTCAGAAAGCTAATGTTCCCATCATTTGATGATTTTGAGCCTCTTTACTCCTTTAAATAATACATCAATGTCATATACCAAATTATCATAAAGTTTTGGCAATTGAGACAAATCTGAGGGTAGAGATGTCACGACTCTTACCTAGTTCTCTGATTCAACTTGGTGACCGTTGAAACTCATTACCACCATTATTTTTAGGGTTAGATGTCTTTGGCATTGGTTACCCATTTTACTACTTTATACGTTTAATTTAAAAACAACTAATTTATCTTGAGAGTTGTGATTCAGATTGTCCACAATATCCATCTTTTTCAGTCTACGTTTCGAGTCTATAACAAGACTCATCTTCAGGATCCATATGAAAAGAAGATAATGGTGAGAGGAAATAAATATGGGATGAATGCAAGAAAAGAGGATGAGAGCCAACCAACAAATCCAAAAAATGAAGCAAAACCCTAAAAAAAAATCAGAAATTTATCAGCTACACTAAGTTGCGACCCAAAACATTCTAGTAGTGGATATGAATTTTAGGGCAGAGGTGTCATAAATCAATCCTAGCCATATGAGTCATTTTCAGACTCATGACCAATGCTAGTTTGAGAGTTAGACATCTTTGTTGAAGGTGACCCAATTTTATTGCTTTACAAATTTGATAGAATTAACTGCTTTATTGGTTGTGCTAAGCTGTTGTCTCCAATACTAGATCTTTTATTGTTTTTTCAAGTTAACATGTAAGGTGTATGATAGGGCACTTATGACCTTTATTTGGAAATTTGCATAGTGATATGATTGAGAAGAGCTATTTTTGAAGTATAACTTTAACTATTGTATTTTTATTCAAGAATTTTCATTATGGTATAGTTTAGGAGAGTTGTTTTTTAGTGTTGGACATAATATTAATTTTGTTGTAAGATATTCCTCTCTCTAAAGTATGTGTTTTCTAGTCGTATTTTGGTTTGTTCATGATCATCAAATTAATTCAACAACCATTGATTCAATCTAGGATATTCACATGTATAATAATGGTTTTGGCTCATTACAAGCATTGTGCACTACACCTCCTTCACTAACTATCTATACCCAACATAGTACAACACTTTCAAAAAAAGCATCTTTCAACCTCTCTACATCACATGTCCTTCCAAGACCTCCTCTAATGCCATTGCCTTGGACATCCACATGCCCAACATCTTCAATAATAAGCATTACGTAGGCCTCATGAACCATTAGGGTCTCTTCACCTTCAATCATCATCTATGTGCCAATTCCTTTACCAAAAAAATCATCAAGGACTTTTCCCTCAAATAAGATATTTTCTTCTAGAAATTTGTAGTGGCCATAGTGAAGATGAACCAATTAGGCGTGATAATACAATTCAAATGGGAGATTAAGAGAAATTCTTTTGCTTGGAATCCCATTGCATCTCAAGTGTCATTCATGTCAACAGAAGCTAGAAAACATCATTGCATCTTATGTCATTCATGTGAATACACTAACTTAGATCTATTTTAGCTCTGGATCTACCATGTGTCAAGAAGGATCAAAATTGTCAATATACAAACCTCTTTTGAATGCAAAACTTGAGGAAAGGTTTGCACCTCAAGAGATTTGATTTCTCACAGTGCTTAGTATATATAGAGTTAAGATGGATCTATGTGAGTTCTTAATAGTGCTATTTATATTTATATAAATGTCACATCTCTATATGTAGAAATATTCTTACTTTTAGTTTTATTCAAACCTATGCACTTAGCATTTTTCTTTGGCATGCTTTATATTTTTAATAACTAAGTTTGTTTTTTTTGGAAAACTAGGTATTATATTTTATAAAACATGAAATACATGGCTAAAACCATTTAGATCGACAAAGAAACAAAACATAATTCTGTAACTTCAACAACTTCAATGTTCCAATATATCCAAAGGAGGGTCTTGCTGCCTCTATGGGCTCTATATACTAGGATTCTGCATTAATATCTACCATATACTCTGCAAAATTGACCCAAAACCAAAAAGAAATTGTATACATATAAACTAAACTGTATGCAGGGTTGGAAGGTATGGCTTCATCGTCGTACATCCAATAAGTAACTTTTTCTTTGTTTTTTCCTCCTATTGTCACAACTGCTCCAGTCCACGCTTGCATCCCCATAGTGTCGGGACCCAATTTATCTGCCAATATCTCAATTTTTTTTATAAAGAGGGCGCCATTGACCAAATCAGTGTTGTGAGAAATCAAATTTGTCTCTAGCCTAATAAAACTCCTCTCCACACTCACCTCTAGTCCCTCAAACTTTATTGCCATTAGCGTGACATTTGCGCTCTATCAATCTTCAGAACATCTAGTCATCATGACAAAAGGTCTATATGCCCCATCATATTTTGAACAAGAATTCAACTACCCTTTTCCATTTTGCATCGTCCCTCTCCAAAGGTTGAGCACCCTGCAGCGCTAATGAATCACTACTTTCCAAAAAACCAGACTTTAGAGAGCACCGAGAAAAGATAAAGGATATTGCCCAAATGTCCAAAGGAGTTGTCATATATAATCCTTTGACAACCGTACACTCTCCCTCTCCCACAACTACTTGCATTAAACACAAATCCTGATTGATCTCCATGACAGCTCAAGCATGTCCTTCACAAGACGTCAGACAAACATTCCCTGAAGCAAATTAATGCGGATATTGAAGTTGAATAACTCACTTCCCATCAATTTAAATCTCTATTTGTGGGAATTCGTGTCACATCGGCTTCGAGCTGTCTAACTTCGAATTAATCTCATGGAGATTAGATCCAAGCATCTCGACCTTCCACGTTTCCACAAGGAGTTTCCAAGTGTGCCTTCATTTACCCCCAGTGTTAGTCCTATAAACCTTCAGGAGTTGAAATCCCAAAGGTGTTTCTTGTACCTAATGCCAACCATATAAAATTGAAAATACATTTTACCACTTTATGGAATAGGAGTATGGCCTTTACATGCACCATTAATTTCTAATATCCACGTCCTTAATTCTGCTCCTCTATTGGCTAGGTCGTCGACCTCCCCATTTAGATGCCTTAGAATGTGTAATAAGGAGATTTTTCAAAAGTTTTCATGAGAAGACCAATTCTTCTAACAACAAGAGAAAGAGAGAGATCATCCAATTCAAGCACCTTTAATAGCATCCATATTACAATCATATAATTTCCAAGAATATTTAGTTGGCGAATGCCATATTTCTTGGCGAGATCGATGCTTGTCCACAGAGCTAAAAATTATGCCTTATTATTTGTTGTTGTACCTAGCACCCTGACATATCTAAAATCTTCTTTTTCTTCGGGGCAAGAGATTACCCCTCCTGCTCTTGCCTCCTCTTTTTATAATTTAATTTGTTAATGTGATATGCGTAGAATTAATTAAATTTAAAATGAAATTCTGAAATACAATGTTTTTGAATATGAAGCATTAATTTAATTTATATGGTAAAATGGATTTTTCTTTTAATTATTATTATTTTAAAGCACATCATTACATTAGAGCACACAAAAAAACTAGAAGGATTCTAACTAATTGACGAAACTGAAAAGGAAGATAGACTTTAGACTAAATACAAAATTCCAACATATAACTATGACTATGTTGTGCCACTAATGAGTGTATATGTGCCAAAAAACTTCCAAGATACAAGAAGTCTTAACTTTCACAACTAGACATCGAAGGCAAGGGGAAAAACATTAGGACCTAGATGCAAATCTATATCAAGAATTGGTTCATTTAGATTTGGTATAGCATGCTGGAGAGAGCTTACAATAATGTTTGTTGAAGAATTTGTTGTATGTTGCCACCCTAGAGAAATTTGAACTTCTTCCAAAATCCAACAAAGAGGAAAAATTCCATCATCTGATCGTTTTATCAAACTCATATGTTCAATGAGAATATCCATATATTGTGTTGGATTGGAGACCAATTTGTTGTGATTAAGTTGGAGAACTAGAATTTCATCTTACATGTTGCCTAGTTGGTCTTGTAAAGAATCACTTTGGAAGCCCAAATCCTCCTTCAATTTCCTGATAATTCTAACTTGTCCAATTATGGATTAGATAATGTCTTCTACATGTTGTCTATTCCAAAAATTGCAAATTAGCATATAGGATCCCTTCAAAGGGAGGAAGAGGGATTCATATGCGTCAACATAAGAATGAAACAAAGTTGTAGGAGGGCCTTTAACTAGCCAAGATGAAACCAGATTCCTCCTTTGAAGGAAACCAATGTCCGAGAGCTAAACCATTTCAGTGAAAACCATAAGAATGCATCCTAGCGAGTGCACATAACCCAAGCCTTGACGCCAACCAAGCTGACACAATGAAGACACATATAAAATAAAATCACAATTTGTGCAACAAAGGATTTTACTTGAAGCAATGAAGATAGGCTTGAGGGAAACAAAGGTCAGAGACCCACTATTCCACAAATTCAACCAACCACAAACAAAGATAGTTAGAGTGTTATATGAAGGATTTCCTTGTGCCTGGAAAGTTCTAATATTGATCATTGGAAGCTTGGAGTGCCCAAGGAATGCTTCCTAAAATCCAAGCACAATGCTTAATAAAATACCATGTTTCCATATTTGATGCATTTTCCCACTAGTTATACCAAGAATTGACACCTTTATGTTTGCGTAGAGCCAAACCGTTATGAGATATGACAAATAAGATTGTATTTAGTTTACTTACCAGGTACAAGCCAACCTCCAAATTCTCAATTCATGGGAGCTGAGATGGTAATAGAGGCACCCTCCCTGGAAATGCTCATAGATACATTTTCAGGACATGTTATGAATCTTCCACATCATGCCTAACTTTCATATCCAACACTCAAGACTTAAATTTAACATGCCGCAAGGGATGCTGGAATTGTTCTTGAACTTCATCTACCTCATCATAATAAATGAATGTTGTATCCTCGTCAGTGTGGAGAAATCCATAATGGAGTAAGATTACATATATCCACCCTCCTGTCATACCAATGATTGTGAAACTTGTGAATTGTACTCTCTAGTTTTATACCCAATTGACTTAGCATGTCATAATTCCATCCTTCAACCACCATTTGATCTAATATCCAATATAGCCGCCTAACATGACACAAACATCTAAAAGAAATAAGACTGAAGTATTGATAAAAATAAGCCAACCTTGACCCAAATGGAGATTCAAAGTTACAATACCCCCATCCTTCAACCATGCTATCATCCCACCTAATCTATACCAAAGCTCCAAAGATCGGTAGGGTGTAAGAGAAAAATATGGCTCCATTTAACAGAACATTGTAACTATTCCTTGCACGATATGCTCCCTATGCAAGTGTCATGTTTCCCTTATATAATTGAATCCAATGGGCCCATGCAGGCTCCCCAATTTGGCACTTCATATGAAGTGTGATCATGGTAAGGGGCTTAAGGGGACTTGTTTGTTTATCTCTAATTCCCTTATCTTCAAATTCACACCTTTATTTTCCATTGCATCAATATTTTGATTGTTGGCCCTTAGAATATGAAAGAAGGATACATCAGAGAAGCATGAAATAAGAACTTTGATCTTTTTAACAATATTTTTTAGCTTGTTTCATGAGGAGGAGAGTTAGAGCATATACTAAATGATAGTTTGTGAATTCCTGACCCCATTTATTGATGTGACTTATTGACCTTTTGTTAACATTAGGCATTGAAACATTGTAAAAGCCTTTGCTTGATTGTTGGAAAGAGCACCCATACCCCAAGCAAAGGATAATTCTATGTTCCCTTCAGCTTGTAGATCACACTCCCCAACCCGCCACTCTTGCCAACCCATGAGGTGTAGACCAGTTGGTTTGAGTAGGGTTTAGTCTGCACCACATCTTAGGTTCAAACCTCATGGGGAGGGATTGGGGATGGAAGCCACTTGTTTAAAATGTGTTTTGTCTCCTCGTTGGACAACTCAGTGGTTGGTACAATGAGATGTTATCCCCTCCAATCGGTTTCAAATCCCACAAGGGGACATATTTGACATGTTGTGATAAGGCTCAAGAAGTAGGCTCCCCCACCCTCGTAGAGTCTTGGTCATAAATTCTTTGTATTTTTGGCTTATGGGCTATTGGATATACTCTTGGTGTTATAGTGGTAGCTGATAGACCGCTATATTTGATCTTGGGCCTCACCCATATTACTCCAACCTGTTACTAATTCATCATGGTTTAAAAATATATATTATATTATTATTATTATCCAATTTTAAGGTCACGACCAAGCGAGACACCAAATTGGTGTATGAAACCCCCTTGTTTATGGGGCAAGGGACCCACCTCTGCACAACAATTCAACTGCTAAGTCTACGAAGGCATACATACTCTACCCTCCTCTAGTTTTTGAACATGTGACCTCTTAGGAGGAAACACATGCTCTTAACCATTAGGCCCACTCAAGCTGTGTATATATATGAAATATTCTTATTTCTAATTATATGTTTATTAATTAAATTTATGTTTTTATATGTTTAATAATTATATGTTCTGCAAATCTCATGGTTAGGAATATGAATCATTATTAGTTAAATTAATTCTTAATTTTATTTCTAAAAGAATGTTTCTATTTTTTTATAAGAACAAAATTACAATATTACAATATGACAAATTGAATTAAATTGATTTATTATTTTTATTTTTTGTGCTCTCCAACCCAATATGGTAGAGGAGTTGTGATGTCCTATTTAACATTTTGATTCGGTCAAAAAAAATCTCCAACCCAAAATGGTTGAGATGTTGTATTGTCATGTTTAACATTTTGACTAGGTCAAAATAAAATAAAAATAAGAATGAAATTGTATTTATAATTAAAAAATAGATGTAGTTTAGAGTAAAAAAGATTTGATCTCACTAAATGCTTAATAAATCCGAAATCAAAATAAATTTAAACTAATTATTATTTAATTTAACCTTATAATTTAACCCTTCATGTAACCCACTCATAAAAATATCTCCCACGCAATAAATTGTAAAATACATTTTACATCTTAGATGTCATTCATTTATATAAACACACAAACCTATACTTTGTAGTCTTGACTTTTACTCTACATATCAATTTTCATTTGTTTTGCAAATAATTATGATCCATTAATTAATACCTCAATGTCTAAAACATATTAAATCTTATTAATCCCTATCGAGTAATTATTCCCATTCTCACGGACCAATCAAGCAATCCAATATACGTCTCATCGCGCAGAGAACCCACATCATAATGTTGATGTAATGCCTAAAAAGGCAAGGAAACATATCAAGATCTATTATACACAAAATACTAAACAAAGACATGAGATGAAATTCCTCAAAGAATTGTATTTTAAGATCAGATATCAAAATCATTATTAAATTATGTATCATAAGATAAGATATCAAAATCATACAATGTGGCAAGGGTGTGATTCCTGAATTATACTTTTATGGTAAATTCTTTTAAATATTTACAATGAGTCACTAGGATAAAAATAAATAAATTTTATTAATAAATATCAAGAATTTGTTTCATAAGATCTTGTTTCATATTATATATATAAAGGTTTTATAATAAATTCTAGATAAAACTAAAAAAAATTACATTTCATTACAAATTCGAATTTAAAAATAATGTTAAAAATTATTACATTCAAATTATAAAAATAAATAAAAAAAATATACCAATACAACCACATTAATAAATGTAGCTGATAAATGTTGATAGGCCTATATCAAACATATATATCAATTATCAATAATATTAATAATTAATGTTATCGTATAATATTAATATAAATATAAGAACCATATTTTTGTATTCAAGCTTCTGTGATCCATAATGAACCAAGCAAAGTCTTTAGGTAGAAATCACATAAGAGAATTTTTTGGCCAACGCGTTTCGAACTAACAAGTGTAGTTCATCTTCAGGGCCAAAAATTCTCTTATGTGATTTATACCAAAAGACTTTTCTTAATAACCATATAAATAATAATTAATATTATATTATATTATTACTATTATATTAAATAATAATAATTAATAAATAAATAATAATAATAACGAAAATTATATTAATAATCATTTAATAAATAACTATGAATTAATTATGAAATAAACATTTAATAAAAAGCAAACAACAATTTAAATGTGGTTGATAGGAAATTCAACTTTAAAGACTCTACCAGAACACAATTATTAAACACTAGCCTCTTCCAAAACACACTAAAACCGATGACAAAAGTTGCACCAATTCAAATCAACAAGATAATGATCACGACCATTCACACTTTCCAACCAATCCCTTCTCGCATTGTCTTGCATTTTTGCATAATGTTGAAAAGAAAAAGGCAGTGAAATCTGCAAACCATCTATTGATTTCACTCTTGATATAGTTGTAAATGTCAGAGGAATAATATTAAACCCAAGGGATAAATATTATAAATCTAAGGTATAAAAACCCTAAGATAAATAATATAAACCCTAAAATAAACATGTTTGACCAAGATTTACTATCATTGATTTTCATACTGAGACGATGTTTGTCAGAATCTGATGTTGGACAATGGTTGACCATGGTTGATTTTCATATTTAGAGAAACTTTGGCACATTGTGACATTGGGCCATCGTTGTCCATGGATGACCATGATTGTAAACCGAAGTGATTTATTTTAGACCCTAGGATTAATATTATAAACCCTATGAATAATATATACCCTAGGAATATGAACCACATAGACCCAAGGGATTGATATTATAAATAGAAGGGAATAATAAACCCAAGGGATTAATATTATAAATGAAAGGTATATAAACCCTTAAGGGATTGATATTATAAATCCAAAGGAATAATAAACCCAAGGGATTAATATTAAAAACCCAACGGATTTATAACATAAACCCAAGGGAATAATATTAAATCCAAGGGATTAATATTATAAACTCAAGGTATATAAACCTTAACATAAATATTATAAACCCAAGGGAATAATAAAACCAAGGGATTATAAACCAAAGGGAATAATATTAAACCTAAGGGATAAATATTATAAACCCAAGGAATATAAACCCTAAGATACATATTTGTCACAATGCGACTTTGGAATATGTTTGACAACAATTGATTTTCATATTAAGACATTGTTTGTCACAATGTGGCATTGGACAATGGCTTGCCATCGTTGACCATGGTTTATCTCCATATTAAGACAATTTGTGTCACAATGTGACGTTGGACCAAGAAATAGTCTTTATCATAGTGTGATCGTTGTTGACCATTGCTGACTGTGATTGAACCCAAAGGTATTATAAACCCAAGGAAATAATATTAAACCCAAGGGATTAATATTATAAATGCAAGGTATATAAACTCTAAATGGATTGATATTATAAACCCAAGGGAATAATACTAAAAACTCAACTCATTGATAATATAAAAACAAAGGAATAATATTAAACCCAAAGGGATTAATATTATAAACACAAGGTATATAAACCCTAAGATAAATATTCTAAACCCAATGGGATAGTAAATCCAAGGGATTATAAACCCAAGGGAATAATATTAAACCCAAGGGATAAATATTATAAACACAAGGAATATAAACCCTAAGATAAATATTATAAACCCTAACATAAATATTTGTCTCAATGCAACGTTGAAATATGGTTGGCCATGATTGATTTTCATACTGAGATAAATAAACCCTAAAATAAACATGGTTTACCATGATTTACCATCATTGGTTTTCATACTATGATGATGTTTGTCACAATCTGACATTGGACCATAGTTGATTTTCATATTGAGACAATCTTTGACACATTGTGACATTGGACCATGTTTACCATGGATGACCATGATTTTAAACACAAGGGATTTATATTAAATCCTACTATTAATATTATAAACCTTATGAATAATATTATACCCTAGGAATATGAAGTAAATAAACCCAAGGGATTGATATTATAAACCGTAAAGAATAATAAACCGAAGGGATTAATTCTAAAGCCCAAAGGTATTATAAACCCAAGGGATTAATATTATAAATGCAAGGTATATAAACCCTAAATGGAATGATATTATAAACCCAATGGATTAATACTAAAAACCTAAGGGATTAAAAACCCAATGGATTGATAATATAAACACAACAAAATAATATTAAACCCAATGGATTAATATTATAAACCCAAGGTATATAAACCCTAAGATAAATATTATAAATCCAAGGTAATAATAAACCCAAGGGAATAATATTAAACCCAAGGGATAAATATTATAAACCCAAGGAATATAACCCCTAAGATAAATATTTGTCACAATGCGATGTTGGAATATGGTTGACCATGATCCATTTTCATATTAAGACAATGTTTGTCACAATGCGATGTTTGACAATGGTTGATAATCCTTTACCATGGTTGATCTCCATATTGAGACTATTTGTCACAATGCAATGTTAGACCATGGATGACCATGGTTATGACAGTGTGATGTTGGACCAAGAGATAGTATTTGTCACAATGCGACCATGGTTGAACATTTTTTAACCCAAAGGTATTATAGACCCAGGAGAATATTATTAAAACCAGGGATTAATGTTATAAATGCAAGGTATATAAACCTTAAAGGGATTGATATTATAAACCCAAGGGATTAATACTAAAAACCCAACATATTGATAATATAAACCCAAGGGAATAATATTAAACCCAATGAATTAATATTATAAACCCAAGGTATATAAACCCTAAGATAAATATTATAAACCCAAGGGAATAATATTAAACCCAAGGGATAAATATTATAAACCCAAGGAATATAAACCCTAAGATAAATATTTGTCACAATGCGAAATTGGAATATGGTTGTCCATGATTGATTTTCATGTTGAGACAACGTTTGTTGCAATGCGACGTTGGACAATGGTTTACCATCACTAAACATGGTTGATCTCCATATTGAGATAATCTGTGTTATAATGCGATGTTGGACCATGGATGACCATGGTTGTGATAATGTGACATTGGACCAAGAGACAGTCTTTGTCACAATGGGACCATGATTGACCATGTTTAACCATGGTTGAGACAACCTTTGTCACAATGCGACGTTGTAACATGGTTGATTTTCATATTGAGACAATGCTTGTCACAATGTGATATTGGTTTATTTTCATATTAAGAAAATCTTTATCCCAATTTGATGTTGGACCATGGTTGACCATGATTATAAACCTAATGGATTTATATTAAACCTAAAGATTAATATTATAAACCCCATGAATAATATTATACCCTAGGCCCCGAATGCAGGTGATTAGAGGCGCATATACAGGGATGGGACTGGAGTGGACGGAGTCGATGCGCCATCTACCAACCATGAACAGAGGACAGAAGGCCATGTGGAGGGAGGATTGTCCGCAGGTGGGCTTGAAAGAATGTAAGGGAATGTTTGAGGCCAACATTAATATGTCGTCCCTCCTCGCGTGCGATGACCGTTATCGGCCTTCGGCTCCCATGAATGCCATAGTTATGGCGAGAGGGTCTCGAGGTAGAGGAAATTGTATTTTAGCCAGTTTCCGCCACGATTATTTTATGCTGTTTCTTATGCTGTTTTGGATGGGTGAGGGTGTTGCTGGTGCAAAGGCTTCGTGGTGGTTGGGCTTTGGCTCTTATTCACTATCCTACGCTGTGGTTGTGGGCACTCGTCCGCAAGCTGGTGTGCTTGGTCCGTGTGGTAACTCCCCTGGTGTTTGTGTTGTTCATATTTGTGCCGCTGTCATGCCTCGGCTCCGCCAAAGGATGCTCAACCATAGAGGTTCAGCACGAGGCGCTCCTTCACGCCCTTCCTCTGGTGACGCCGCCTTGAGTCAGGAACCTCGATCACGCAGTGGAAGAGGGGGCATTCTGAGGCCCAACCAATTCCTTGAACCCAGCTCTCTAGGCTCTTCGACTTCGCCCTCCTTCGGCTCTGCTATCTTCACCTTTAATTGCTCCCTTAATCGCCCTTGGATCATTGCACACGTTTCTGTCCTCTTTTTAGAGGAAGCCCAAGAAGAGGGCGATCCTAGTGCTCCAATGCCAATTACAGAGGATGCCCATGCAGAGGGCGAACCCAGTGCTCCGATGTCAATTGCAGGCTTGCAGCGAGAGATGGAACCGTCGGCCAGCATTGTCAATGTCAATCCTATGGTGCCTGTTCCTCCGGTCACACATGAAACTGAGGCTTCCCAAGCTCAAGACCTGGCTGAAGGGGGTTGGTGCAGGATCGTGGAGGAGATACCAGATGCTTAGTCAAGCTTTGCAGCTTCTTAACAGGTTTTGCAGCCTAGTTGATAGGGCTTTTTTGCTAAATGTGTCAAACTATGTTTCTGCAATCGTGTCGAGGTCAATCTCTAGTTTCTGTTGTGTTTCCTTGCTGTTTATGTTCTTCAGGATCCCCTGCGTGGGAATGCAAAACAAAATCTAGTCCAACTTCTCAGTTTTGGATATTCTCTGTCTCAAACAGCCTTCCTCTCAGGCTAGTTGGCTCAATATGCTTAGCATGTTGTAATTTTACTCTTTTACTATAAATAATAGTATAGTCTTATTTAGAAAAAAAAAATATTATACCCTAGGAATATGAAGCCTTAGATTAATAGACCCTATAAATTAGTATTTTATAGACTTTTTTAATGAAAAAAATCAAAATATAGTGAAAAATCTTAAAAACAAATGAATAATAGATAATGAATGTTCAAAAATAAATTCATACAAAATAAAATGAAATGAAATAATCATTTGTAAATTCATAAATTCATTTACTATAATCTGATTTGAATATATTAAATTTTTAAAAAATATATCATGTGAAACATTATTGATGGAATTTTAAATCTATAAATTTACAATTTTTTAATGTATGATGTATTTCAAAAATTGAAAAAAAAACCAATTTTATATTTTTACTTTATCTATTTTACTTATAATCAATTTACAATATAATGCATTTTAAATTTTAAAAATATAAATACATTTGAAAACATCAACCATAATTTCTAAATTTCATAATTTATTAATCATGGAGGAGCTTATCATGGAACTTATTAATATAAACAATGTACTTCATAAGAAAGAAAGAAATTATTTTTAACGTCCACGAAGCTAAAGATAGCCTATGGGACATATTGCTTCTTCATTTGCTTGATGTATTTGGCCTTTTTTCTGTGAAGCTTCAAAATAAATGCTTCCAACTTCTAGACAAACCCCTCGCTAATAGATTATCCCAAGAGCTAGCTACCAGCATATTTGCATAACTTTTCCTGTTGTCTTTGAAGGCATCACATTCTAAAATGAAATGTTTTTTGTTTCCACTTTTTCGGAAGAACAAAAAATGCATATTCTTTCCTCCCACACTTCCTTTGGCCTTTTCCTACGCCCCGTTTCCAAACAGAGTTGATGAGAATTAGTTCTTAACTGAGCAATAATAATTTTGGCTCTCCAAGAGATATTGGCCTCTATGTATGCTTTTGGTTGATGACTATGAGTGGGATTAAACACTTCAATGCAGTAACTTTTCTTTCTTCCTAGCTCCTTATCCCAAGTACACCTGTGGAACTTTTCCATAACAAAAGCTTTTATCTCTTTGTTGTTTATTGGACACGCATTCAAGCCAATACCCCATTTACTAAACCATTTGTTATTTTGCCGCATCCAAGTTTTTTTCTCTTGCACAATCTATCATTAAAGACAACCTTAGGCCATCTACCCTCTTCCATTTGCTCAATTGTTTTTAAATACCTTATGACTCACACCATAGCAATTGCTTCAATAGGAGCAGTCACTGTTTCACTTAACAAGATATCATAAGGCACTGCACTTTTAATCTTAAATTTATTTGTAATCAAACACTTCTGAATTTTCTCAATTTGTCTCCACTGCATGTCGGATGTACTGCTGGCCCATAGTTCACAACCATAGAGAATCACCAAAATCACTAGAAGCCCAAAAAGAGATTGAGTGGTTTTACAGTCCCATAACTCTGCCTCTCTACACCTATTTTGAAAAGCATAAAATGCTTTCCAACACCCTAAAGTTATTTTCTTTCTACAACCATTCCAGCTTAGATTTTTGTTGAAGTCAATTCCGAGGTATTTGTAATCCACAACTTCTTCTAGAATGTTGCCTTCAAAGTAGAACTTATGCTGGTTATGTTTTCTTTTCTTAGAGAAGACCACTACTTTCGTTTTGTTGATATTGACTTGCACCCCCACACTTCTACAAAAATTCTCAAGGGATAGTAAGTGCTCTTGCAAACCAAGAGACAATTTAGCAATCAAAATAAGGTCATCTGCATACAAAATAAGCCTTATAACAAACTTGCCCAAATAGATACCATCACCCCCTTGCAAATTTAACCTCCTCAAGCTTGTCGATATATAAACCAAAAAGGGTAGGAGACAGTGGGCAACCTTACTTGACCCCGATATCACTTCTAAAACTTTCAGAAATGCCTGTTGAAGTTCTAGTTTTGACTTTCACCTCTTCATACAGCCTATGCACAACTGCTCTCAAATGTTTAGGAACCCCGAGTTCCTCCATTCTGTGCCAAAGCTTATCCCTAGGAACCGAGTCAAATGCTTTTCTGAAATCAATAAAGCAACAAAAGATTTCTTCCTTTTTCTCCCAAACTTTTTCAATGATGTGCCTTAAAGTTATACAATGATCAATTGTGTAATGTTTAGGTCTAAAACCTGCTTTCCCTTTAGCATGCTTATCTCTTTCTTCTACCCACTTGCTAATTTTGTTTTCTAGCATGCTTCCAAATAGCTTTGCAAACAAAGGGTTTATCATGATGGTCCTATAATTGGAGGGATTATAGACGTCACTGCTCTTGAAAAGAGGTATTGCCAAACTAGTTGTCCAATCTGTGGGGAGCCCTTGTTGTATGATGTTGTTGAAGATTTTTGTAATGTAAGGTGCAAGAATCTTTGAGCGCCACTTTAGATATTCTGCTTGGAGTTCAGCTAAGTCTTTTGCTTTTCCAACACCCAACTTCTTGATACCCATCTCTACCTCTTGTACCGTGAAGAGTTCAGTATTAATGTTGACCAAGGGGGGAGGGTCAACCTTGGGAACCTTCATAGAGTTGTCTTGCTTAGTCAAACCATTTAGAAGCTGTAATATTATTTCCAATTTGTATAATTTTCGATTGCAGCTCCTTCCAAAATAATTTGGGATTATTTTTCCCAAGGAAGATTAGTTCTTCCCTCGAAACCATGAAATCGGCCTTTTTCTTGCTTAATAATTACTTGTAAGCTTTGAGCTTTATGTTATCCTTGTGTTACTCTTTCCGCATTCTCCTTGCCTTTTTGCATTCCTTGTCAAACCAAGCATAAACTGGAAAGCAATTTGTTTCAAACTTCTTAATTTTTTCTGTTTTGCACTTTGCAAGTGCCCATTGAATTAAATGTGTTAATTCATGACTATGAATTGTAATTTTCTCCTTCTCTAAGAGCCTCTCTAGCATCATTTTGAAGGTATTACAATTTTCTGGGGTCAAAAGAATTCTGCCTTGTGGGAGATTTTGTTTGACATGTTGAATTTTTGACTCTAATTGTTTCTTTCCAATCCAAGAGAAACATAAATAAATTGGCTTTTGATCTGATTTCAAGTCCCACAACTGATCTCCAATCAAAACTTCCTCCATGTTCTCACACAAACCATGCAACAAATTGCATAATCTACCACACTTGGTCAATGCCATATTAAGTAAAAGATTTCAATGTCAACTAATATGTACAATGAAAATAAATAAATTTTCATGGTTAAAACATTTTTAAGCACTTCAAGTAATGCTATTATTTTATATTTGGGCTATAATTTTTTGTCAATTTTATCTTTGAAATGCAAACATTTTTTTTCAAATTTTGAATTTAAAAAAAAATTACACAAGAAAAATTATATCACTCTAAACACTTCGTAGATTTGTGATTAAAATAGCTCCATATTGATCTTTAAAGAAAAAAATAATAAGACCAGCTTGCAATTTGAAAATTTGTTATTGAATGATTGCTAATAATTCATTCATGCCACTTTACCTAATTCTACACTAATCCTACACTAAAAATCTAGGACAAACCAAATTCATAACTGAGCTACTTTTATACATTTGTATTTGAAAAGTAAAGCAACCTTCCATAGAACACTCCTTCAAATCATTAACATCTAAACCACACCCAGTTACTAAATTTATAACAGACACATAATTGATCTCGTGGAGATTCGTGGCATAAGCTAGTCAAACCTTGTACTCCTCATTTGTGTGGCAACACATATTCCTCTCGAGAGTCAAGGTCCCATAAGTCGGCCTCGTGATCCAATATCAAATGCCCAAAATTCTCATAGAGGTTTTCCACGTTAAATTTGCCTCTATAAGACACCTGTGGTAGTGTACAAATATATGTATGTTTAGATATTGGTAAAGCAGACATGGAAGTAAGTTGTTGCCATGATTATAGGAAAATACCTTGTTATATATGGTACGTAGCACTCACAACTTGTAGCCCGCATTCTTCTAGAGTGAGCAAAAGATTGGAAGAGTCAATATGATCTTTGAACACGGTGACAAACATCTTAATGCCAGAAATGATGGAATTTGTTTGCACCATAGCGAAGACATAAGAAAATACCTTGTTATATATTTTCTTATATATAAATGAATATTATAAATAATAATGAGGAACTTATCATGGAAGAACTTATTATAATTGGAATAATCTCAAATCCGTAGGATATTGGTGGGTGGGGAGACAGGTGGCACAAATATATATTTTTAAATTTATTAAAAATAATGGACCATTTTGCTAAATAAAATTTTCTTATATATAAATGATTGTTATAAATAATAATGAGGAACTTATGAGAATTGGAATAATCTCAACATGAAGGAACTTATTAGAATTGGAATAATATCAAATCCCTAGGAAATTGGTGGGTGGGGAACCATGTGACACGAACCTAATATTTTAAATTTATTAAAAGTAAGAGACCATTTTGCTAAATAAAATTTGCTTATATATAAATGAATGTTATACACAATATTGAGGAACTTATTAGAGTTGGAATAATCTCAACATGGAGGAACTTATTAGATTTGGAATCATCTAAAATCCCTAGGAAATTGATGGGGGGGATCCATGTGGCATGGATCTAAATCTTTATTTTTATTAAAAGTAATGGAACATTTTGCTAAATAAAATTTGCTTATACATAAATGAATGTTATAAATAATAATGAAGAACTTATTAGAATTGGAATAATTTCAACATGGAGGAACTTATTAGATATAGAATAATCTCAACATGGAGGAACTCATTAGAATTGGAATAATCTCAAATCCCTAGGAAATTGGTGGGTGGGGAGCCATATGATAGGCATATAATTTATTAAATTTATTAAAAGTAATGGACCATTTTGCTAAATAAAATTTGCTTATATATAAATGAATATTATAAATAATAATGAAGAACTTATTAGAATTGGAATAATCTCAAATCCCTAGGAAATTGGTTACGGATATAATTTTTTAAATTGATTAAAAGTCAATGCAACCTAACAAACTCTGTAATATACTACAACCATGGATAAACATTAAGAAGAAGCATATGTTGAATATATTCCCTTGAGAATCAATCTAGGCCCTCAATTAAAAGAAAAATTCAACAAACCTCCTTCCTTGTAAAGTTCATTTATATACTATAGTAAATAACCACGATTTTCTTCGATGGAGCCTCCAAAGGCAATCCTGGGATAGCAGGAGCTGGAGGGGTCATCTATGCCTCGAACGGTTCAAGAAGGGACAACTTTTGCTGGGGCATCGGGCAAAAAACCAACAATCAAGCAAAGATCCAAGGCCTTCTCAAAGCTTGTCAAATAGCCAGAGACAAAGGTGACAAAGAATTCCAAGCTTTTGGGGACTCAGAGATCTTAATAAAGAGTTCAAACACGGGCAAACTGTTTAACAATGCAAGTCTCAACAAATCTCTGAACAGATTAAAGAGAGTCCTGCTCGACTTCGATTCCTACAAATTCCTCCATATTCTCAGAAGCCTGAACAATGAAGCAGATCTGATGGCGAACAAAGGCTGCACCCTTGGGAAAGGACAACTCCTCATAAATGACGAAAGCTCTATCCACCCCTATAATCCATGAGGAACCTGCATATTGTAACAACATAAGAAATAGAAATAGAAGCAATGTAATGATGGCTGCCATGGCGTAAGTCCAATCTATTCTTTAAATTAATAAACCATATTTCAGTGAAAAAAAAAGGTTCATTTATATACTATCAACGAATTAAAATGTATATATGTTTTTTTGGATTAAAAATAAATGTATACCATTTAAAATAACCAAAATCATTTTAAAAGGTTATGATTAAGTTATATATATATATATATATATATATATATATATAACAAATGAAAAATGCATTACTATATTATTAAAATATGTTTTGATTAATTGATGTTTCAAACTTATTGGTAAGGTTCATTATTAGGATAAGAAAGGGAATGATGAATCTCATTAGTGAGTTTAAAACATCAATAAATTTTAAATCTCATGCGATGAATACTAATTTGAAATATGTTTTTTTTTTAAGATTAAAAATAAATGTATATAATTCTTAAATGGGTAGTTTAACTTACAAGGATTTTTAAAAACTTGAGTTTAAATTGTTTAATGTGCATAATTCGAGTGCTCGAGGGTTTTTCAGGGTGTCGAATCCATTTATGCATTGAAAAATGTATTTTGAACAACAAAAAATCTTGAAATTGTATAGTTGGATTTTGGTGAATTCAGGTGAAAAAGACTATTTCGTCTATAAGTTAGACTATGCCATTCTTAAATAACAAAAATTATCTTAAGTTTGATTGATTATAATTATTTAAATATATATATATATAGATGGATAAAATTTGGTTATTTTAGAAATAAATTATTATTTTTTACCCAAAAAATGTAGAATAGATAGTAATAAGATGTTTTGTTAAAGCTCTTTGTAATATAAATATCACTATAATTCTCTAGACAAAAATCCAACCATACTAAAAATTAATATACCACATCATAATTATAACAACTTAAATACCTTTGAATTATGACTAATCAATTCACAATTTAAACCTATTAATAATTTCCAGATTCACATTCCCTAACAACCCAAACAAAAATAATTATTAATTTGGACAATCTCTATTATAACATTAAAAAACAGAGACATGACTCCACGTATCCGCTATGTTAGATAAATATTAAAAACGTTGCACACGTTAATGCATTAATCCAAGGCTCAAGTTAAATCGTGGTCATATGGGGGCTTAAGTCGTTGGTGGTTTACCCGATCGCAATACATACGTCTCATAAGCCCACATCAACGTTGACGGAATGCCTAGAATTGCAGCGAAACGTAACATGAAGGTTTAATTTACATAAAATAATAAATAAAGAAATGGGATTAAATATTCAATTAAATAAAAACCTAAGATAAGATAAAATATCAGGGGGAAGTGCATGAAACATTTAGTTTTCCCTTTTTTTTTTATTAAAATGCAACTTGAATCTTATATCATTTGTTATAAGGAAATGGAAGCTTTAACACACATATATATATATTGTATTGCATACTATTAAAAAATTATTCATATTTATTAAGCTTAAAGGTACTTTACAGTTCAGCCTGCCACAGATGTTATCACATAATTTTATATTTGAAAAGAATAATAATCAAAATCAAAATATGTATTTTTTTTAGAGTTTGATAAATGATATATAAAAATTATATTTTTTTATATTATAAGAAGGGTAATTTTTAAATTTATTTTATATTAATGTGATATAATATTTAAAATCAAAATAAACTGTTTTAATATAAAATATTTTAATCCATATTAAATAATATTGTTTAATGTCAATTTAAAACAATTTTTTTTTGTCGTTGTCTCAATTATAAATAAAATATTTCAATCTATTTTTTTTCCAAAGGGGATAATCTCGTGGGAAGAAGCATTATATTACATCATAGATTACATCATCCTTACAAATGTTGCGTCAGCAACCCATCATGTATAGGTGGAGAGGGTAATAATGTACTATCCCAACATAACGTCCACATACAAAATATTTCAATCTATTTTAAATAATATAATTTTATATCAATTTTGTATATAAAAAAAAATAAAATAATTTAAATTAAAAAAAATCTTATATTTTTACTTTTTATTGCAATGGAGACATGTAATTCACTGTATTCATAATATAGAGTTGATATATAACATTTAAAAAATATCAATAACAATTCTTTTTTAATATGAATTATAAATACAAAATTTCAATATTGTTGAGTAATAAATTTTAAAATCAAAGACAAGGGTGTCCCATTTCACCCTTCCTCTACATCATTTGGCAAAAACGCTTAGTAGGAAACTTGAACATGATAGGCAAAGAGGGCTTCTCAATGGAATACTATACAACAAAGGAGTTAAAAACATGAACCACTCTCAGTTTAACGATGACACTTTGTTAATAGGAGGAGCTTCCCCCATTGTGGCCAAAAGATTCAAGACCACCCTAGATCAATTCTTGGAAGCATCGGGCTCAACAGACTAAAGAGCAATATATATGGATGGAACACCTCTCTCAGAATCCTTCAAAGCATATCACAAATATTCAAGATTTCTTGCAAATTGGAATGGACACATTTCAAATATTTAGGTATGCCAATTGTCAAGCAAAATATGAACTTTGAGGGCTGGACAGAGACCACAGACAAAATGAAAAAGAAACTTCAGTAATGGGAACACATTGGTTAAATTTGGCAGGCAAGGTCATTTTAATTAAATCTATATTTTCAACCCTCCCTATATACTAGTATGTGATCTGGCCAACACCCACAAGTATTCAAAAGCAATTAGAACTTATTATAAGAATTTTTTTATGGTAGGGAGGCAGGACATATACTAAAATGTTTAATCTTCTTAGTTGGAAAAAATTAGTTTCCCCTTATGAAAGAGGAGGGATAACAATAAAACAACCAGGATTTGTGAACCTAGACTTGGGGGTGAAAATAATGTGGAGACTAATCACTGAAGATTCAACTTGGTGAAGGAAAGTCATTGAAGGAAAATATATGAATATCCAACAACAAAAACTCCTACAAATTCAAATTCCAGCAAGGCCTTGTACTCCAATATGGAAATTATGTAAAACGATCTTCCCACTCATCCGAACCCACACATCCAAAATTCCTGGGGGTGGACAAGAGATAAATTTTTGGGAAGAAAGCATTATGAGTAAGCCAAAGCTATCTTGTATCCTAGAACTTCAGCAACTTAAGAACTGGTTTGAAAGAAAAGGAATCTTTAAATTGGCACAAATTTCAAATTGGAATAGAGTGACTCATCTTGGAAAGGCTGGAAACCACCAACCATTCCAAACTAGCTTCAACAAAAGTGGAATCTTATCATAAAGCATCTTAAGGGCGCACAACTATTCAACTCAAGATAAAAGAAAATTTTAAATAGAATCTCACTGGAAAATATTACATAGTCAAAAGTGGCTACGATGCTCTTCAAGGAGAACAATAACAACAACCTAATTGGCATTATTGGAAAGTGGTTCGGAAGGTAGAGAGTCTACGTAAGATCAAGATATTTATTTGGAACCTCCTTAGGGGGAAGATACTAACTGTAGACAACATCAGAAAGTGCAGTATTCAGGGTCCATCAAGGTGCCCTTTATGTCTAAAAGCCAAGGAAACAATGCAACATTTGTTTATCTCATGCACCTTGTCCAAAAATGTTGGCAGGCTATGCTCCATCCTATACATGTACAAACAAATTTTGCTTTGAATTTCGCTGAGTTCTTTCCACAATGAAACTCCAGCTAGGAGCAAAAGTGTTTTTCAAAACAAGAAACCAAAACAAAGGAAGGTAATGGCCAAAGTCTGGGGTCTTTCAACATAAACCATTCTTTCCAAAGGTAACAATAATCTAGATCATCAAATCCTACAAGTGGAAGAAGCAATGTGGTTCGAATTTGTTCTAGAAAAGCCTTCGAATTTCAAAACCAATCCACATTGAAGCCAACCCGTTCTCTCTGATTGGAAAATCAAATTGAAAGGCGCAAGATTCAAGGATTGGTTAAAAAGTAAAAAATGACCCTGTCTTTTCTTTGATGGGGCTTCAAAAAACAATCCTGGAGAGCTGGAGTAGGGCGATTTATATTCAACTCTGAGGGAAAAGAAAGAGGTAGTGACACCAACAATAGATCTAAAGCCTACAAGCTCCTCCTGGGAATTTGTCATGTCCGCATTTTTATTCTTCTTCTTAGTACAACCGGGGTGGATTTCTAGGATAGGGATGGCCAGGTCAGTGGAGCAGGTTTATGTCATCAGGGGTCCCGATGGAGTTTTGAGGAGTTTTTATGGGATTTGTTGGCATTCGCTTGGAATATTCCATCATCAGTGCAATTTTCCTTTCATCCTGTTGCATTCCGACAACTTTCAAAAATCAACATTATTATTGGGCATAAATTAATTAATTATGCTCGAGGTGGCATTATGGGGAGATTAATTGGTGGAACACCTCAGTGTAATATCTCGTTGGAACCGGAACGAGAAGATCTACATGATGGGACTTTTGTACGGGAGTTTCAGTGACCTGAGGAGATATGGTAGCCGATTTACCCTTTTCCCGCATTAAAAAGAATATTTTAATTAAAATAAAAGAGGGAAAAGTGCTCCATGATTAAAATAATAATAAAATAGAAGATTCTAGAGGGGTCCATCAGATCTATAAAAGAGGAGGAGGAGGCCATTGGAGGACATCTTGGATTGAGTATTGTTTCTTGTATGAGAAGTTGAGAACGCGGTTCTCTACTCCATTGGTAGCCCCAGGACGAAAACCCTCGGGTGATTTAGAGAGATTGGGCGAGCACCCATCTTCCCTTGGTGGATCCATTCAGGGTTCACAGGTTGCAGTTATTTGATTTTTAGTGTGTTTTGGGAGGCCCATTGTGGCATTATTGTAGATCTGTTGAGGCCAACTATCTCAGCTATTTTTTTATTCTTGCATGTAAAACCCCAGTTCATATATTATATTAAAACTGAGATTGTTTCTGCTTATCGTGTTATAGAATTGCATGCATTTTATATGTTCTATTTTACATGGCAATCTTCTGTTTATGAATAGAATTTTTATCTGGAGATTTTCTGAGTTAAAATTCGAGTTGTTCCAAATTTATTTCAATTTGGGACATTACAGAATTATAACTCTTCAAGATCTTTGTATAAGAAATCCCATTGTGCTATGTGATTCATCTATCCTCATTCATTAGATGGTCAAAGGAACCAGGCCTAGAAATATAGATCTAAGTCAAATTGTAACCCACACTCGACATCACCTTACATATCTTGGGAACTTTCTTGCATGTCCTCAAAGAAAAAAATGTTGAAGTAGATGACGAAGCAAATCAAGCCTACCACCGACCCCAAGGAGAAGTTAAAGTCAACAATGAGGTACGCATTCTGCATATACCCTAATCATGTATGAAAATCACATGCATCCTGTGAAGCAAATCACACTTCCTTTTGAAGTTGAGATAGACTCCCCCAAATTCAATGGCACTCATAATCTCTTTGATAACCAAAAAATCATCAAGAGCATCCATAGAATCTTATACGTAGCATCTCATATGATTGGATGCAAAACATACTATCCCCAGGTAGACTCATCCACTTGTGCATGTAACTCTTTAAATACCACCATTGGTAAGCATTTATCTATCACTTTCCCACTCAATGCTATTCCCATACTCCCCTACGCCCCTCCATTCCTTACTATTCATAACGCCATGGATGCAAACTCTTCCTGCAACCATTGTGCCTCCATCAAAGCCAAGTTGGAGTAAGTAAAAAACTTTCAAAAGCAATGGAATTAAAAATGTCAAGCAAAGATCAGTTATCTGCATGCAGGAGCAACGTCATGTAGATAAGAACTCAATAAAAAAATCAAAGATTCCTTCACATTTAGAAGTCTCTCTCTGCCCTGCAAGAAGTTATGGATGCACATCATGGATGCATTGGTTGCTAGAGTTTCACATTTCAGTCCAGGAAAGGAAGAAAACTGAGAATTCAGGATCAAACAACCACAATGATAATCAAACAACTGCAAAAGAATGCTACATTAACCGGGATCAACAAGGCTCAGATAAATGCCTTCATCAAGATGCACCAAAAACTCGTTAGTTTTGAAGCAATGCTTAATGAAGTGCAAATTTAGTCTTTTTTTTGCAACAATATGTAAGAATCTATAAAGATAGTGCAATAGGAACCACATGATCTAGCTTACACTATGTAATAGCAAGAAAATGTAGACATGGTTCTCTAACATTAGAGTCAACTCTCAATCAATATGAAACTATTTATCAAGGCTTCTTGATCTAGAAATTATCCAGGACAAAGAATTAAAGGTATTACAGACTCATGTGCATGGATGTGCCTATGTTACTTTATGCAACAGATCGAGTAGATTGCGAAATACATAGACACTGAAGCAGTCAGAGAAACACAACAGGAAAACATGCAAATACAATAAGTTTAATAAGGAGTTCACCCAATGCTTTTGGGTTACGTCTCCTGGTCCAGCCTTTAGTGGTGGCGTCTTTATTATGTTTTCAAAGCAGAGCTTTTACAATAGTGAGCTCAATTTGAGTCTCACTCAACAGATATAAATCAGTAGGATTGGACTTGGATCCCCCAAGTCTCTAGAGTCCACAGACTCTCCTTACTGAAACTCAACCTCTGCTGGTCACAGTAGTATGAGCCCAATCTGAGACTCATACATGACAGGCCTATGCCGAGGAGTTTCGCTTGAACCTCTCAAACCTTCTCTAGAGTACACAGACTCTCTGACTCTCTTTGGCTCTGTCTTGATGCTGCCTTTGCTCTGTAGGTCAGGTCGACTTACTTTCTCTGTTCTTTGCTCCTAGCTTTCTTACTCGCTTTTCTCACTGCTTAGTTTGTCTTTGTTAGTTCGTGGCTTTAAAGCTAATCTGCTTTCTGACTGTTCGTTTCCGCTTCCCGACGTTCTGGTTCTTTTGCCTCTGTCTGTTTGAATTCCCCTGTTCTGCATCATCATCACTGTGTAACGCCTCACAGGGAGGTGGCCACCTGTTTCATAACGAACTGAGTGTCAGTTCTCTTGGAAATGTTTGAACGGTCGTTATTTCCATTTAACTCCCAGATTGCCCGTGAACATGATTCTTTTGCCAACTCATCGTTCATGCCGGACTTCAAACTTTATACAACTCAGCCTGTTTACCCCGTTGAATCTGGTCATCCGTCGGATCGCATGTCCGTCGTCGATCTGGAGCCTCCAGATCCTACGGTCTCCGTCCATATCGGGCAGGTAAGTTGCATGATGTTTACCCGTCCGATGTGAGCAGTTTTCTCTCTCTTCCATCAGACGCATAGCACCTAGTGTGTGGCATCGGGCGGGACTCGATTGAAACCGCTTACCGCTCGAAACCCTTCCGATATCCTGCCTGTTTTTGTGTGGGACCAACCTCTGACGGAATTGACGAATTCCGTACGGTTTTTTACTTTTCGGGTCCGGGTCGCTCAGGGCTTTTTCTTCTTTGAGGGGTTTGCCCGATGATATGCGATTAGCGATTATGGGTTTGTTGCTAATCGCATATCAGAAACCTCCCCCGTGTCTCAAAAAGACCTCCCGTTTTGTTGTTTCATGGTATCGTGCGTTACCATGGGCCAACGGTCTGCGCGCTTGACTGAGGGTCCTCATTGCTCCACGCTGCTCACAAAATTGCAACTGTTCCGAGGGTATTTCTGATAAGCTTGACCTTTGTAAGTCTTTGAAACTTTGGCATGAATTTTACAAAGTTATAAAAACTTAGAGAGTGTTTTAGGATCCAAATCGGATCATGGCCTTCCCACTGAAAAATCTTTTCGACCACCAAAAGTTGGTTTTTAAGCATCAATCAAGTGAGGGTATAGATTCCTCGATTGTCCATTTTCTATCCATTTTGCACCGCTTGGTTTTGAGCCTTTGAGTCCAATCCTGAGGTACTCAACATCCCCTCTGCGTGACGTCCTCACCTTCCTGTCCAGAACTGTATCTTCCTGCAATTCATTAAGATATTCAGGCAACAGATCATCAATAGAAGGAAATTGACTCTGCTCTTCAGAATCCTCAATTAATGAAGGTTAAAATAGTCTCAAGCTGTCTACATTAACAACTGAGTAGATGTGCATGTAAGCTGGTAAATCAAGGCGAAAAGCATTCTCACCAATTTTCTCAAGTATCTTGAAAGGTCCATACCTTATTGGCTTCAGCTTCTTACCTTCACCTTGCATTCGGTATTTGCTGATATACAGCCAGACTTGATCACCAACTTGGAAACTATGCTCCATCCGATGCTTATCATGCCTTGCCTTGTACTTGGCTTGGCTCTTTTCCAGCTATTCCTGTACTGCCTGGTGAATCTCTTGGATTTGTTCAATGAACTTGGTTGCCTTGTCCACATCACTATGTCCATCAACTGCTATGTCTTTACCAAAGAAAAAATCCAAGGGAGACCTTGGTGTGAAACCAAAACAGGTCTCAAAAGGAGATCTCTGTGTAGAAGAATGTTTAGCTCGGTTGTAAGCATGCTGCACATAACATAAATGTTCATCCCAAAGCTTGGGATGCTTGCTGCAATTGCCTCTAAGCAACCAGATCACTGTCCTGTTGACCACTTTTGTTTGGCCATCTATTTGCGGATGAAAAGCTGTGCTCTTCTTCAGTCTAGTGTCCATCAATTCCCACAAACTCGACCAAAATTTCCCAACAAATCGGGTATCTCGATCAGATATAATGGAAGTGGGTAATCCAAAATGAACCCATACATGCTGAAAGAACAACTTTGTAGTTTGTTCAGCTATAATCTGTTTGTTACAAGGTATTAAAATACACATTTTGTTGAACCTATCCACAACAACATATAAATAGTCATGACCTTTTCTAGATTTAGGCAGTCCCCCAACAAAGTCCATGGAAACACTTTCCAAAGGATGAGAAGGAACTAGTAGTGGGGTGTACTAGCCTAGTTTTCTATTGCTGGGCTTGATTTTAGCACACATGGTACATCCTCTTACATATCTAGAAACTTTCTCATTCATTTTTGGCCAATAACAAAATCTTTGCAGCTGTGCAACTGTTTTACTTACACCAAAGTGACCTGATATTAAAGAAGTGTGTGCTTCTCGAATTATCTTTACTCTTTCAGTCTGTGGAATGCATAACTTTCCAAAATGATACAAGAGTTGGTCCTTAACATGATAATCCAATTCTTCTACTTGTTTGATGTGACTTAAAGTTGCATATACATCCTTAAAATCTATATCTTAAGCATATTGTTCAATGTAGCTTTCATGCAATATTGAATTATGCTTAAGTATAGTCGATGCATTTATGATTGGTCTGGACAACATATCTGCAACTTTATTGTGTATGCCCTTTTTATATCTGATGAGTAGATGAAACTGTTGTAGAAGACCCATCCACCTATAGTGTCCTGATTGCTGCAACTTAATTTGTGAGTGCAAATATTGAAGTGGTTGATGATCAATATGTATAACTGTCTCTTTGCCCATTAGGTAATGTTTCCAGTTTTTCACACTCTGTACTAATGTATACAATTCTTTATCATATGTGGGATAGTTAACTACTGCAGAATTAAATGTCTCAGAATGATAACATATGGGTTTACCGTGCCGCATCAACATTGCTCCCATGGCATAGTCACTGGTATCCGTTTCAATCTCAAATGGTCTTTGAAGATCGGGCAGTGCTAGTACTGGTGCTATACTAATATTTTCTTTTAAGGTGTCGAAGGCTTTCTGCTGTTTGCCTCCCCACTGAAACACCTTGTTCAATCCTGTTAAAGCATGTAAGGGAGCTGCAATTAAGGAAAAGTTAGAAATAAACTTTCTCCAATACTGTGCTGCTCCTAGGAAGCTTCTCACTTCTGTAGCAGATTTGGGTTTAGGCCAGTTTACAATGATTGTAACCTTAGAGGGATCTATCTTCAATTCACCACCCCCTACAATATGACCCCAATAATTCAAAGATGTTTTGCCAAATTCACACTTTGAGAGCATAACATAAAGATTTTATCTTTTCAAAACATCTAGAGTCTGCTTGACATGCTTTAAATGTTCTTCCCATGTTTTACTGAATATAAGAATGTCATCCAAATATACAATGAAAAAATCATCAAGAAAAGGTCTGAGTACATCATTCATTACTCTCATGAAAGTAGCAGGAGCATTAGCTAAGCCAAAAGGCATAACCAATCACTCATACAATCTTTGCTTTGTTTTGAAAGCAGTCTTCCATGCATCTTGCTCTGCAACTCTAACCTGATGATAGCCACTATGCCAGTCCAACTTGGAAAAATAAACAGCTTCTTTTAACTGATCTAATAGATGATCTATGCGAGGAAGGGGGTAACGATTTTTTCTCGTTACCTTATTCAGTGCTCGGTAATCAATGCAAATTCTCCATGAGCCATCTTTCTTTCTCACTGAGACAATAGGAGACCCACATGGTGATGTGCTAGGTCTTATGAACCCTTTCTCGAGCAGCTCCGGTACCTGCTTCTTGATTTATGCATTCTCTAAAGAAGATAACCTGTACATTCCGATGTTAGGCAATGGAGCATCTTGCTGCAAATTATATCATGTACTATTTCCTTTTTGGGTGGCAGACCTTTAGGTTCTTCAAATAGTATATCATATTCTGAAACAACTTTTTCTAAATCAGCTTGATGTTTAGCATCACAACCCTCAAATACATTGGTTTTATCAGGTTTCTTTTCCTTTACAACCATTAGTAAAAATTGTTTGCATGAATTTACAATTCTTTTCATCTGCCCTGAGTTTATGAGAGTATAATTATTTTTGAGTTTATGAGATCTTAAAATACATTCGATTCCATCTTTAACGATTTGATACTTGTTTTCAACTCTATAGAAAATAGCTTTCCTATCATACAAGTGAGGACTTCCTAAAACAATTCCACATATATCCAAAGGAACTATATCTAACTCAACCTCATCTACAAATGCTGACCCAAAAGAAAACTTAAGTTTACATTGTCTAGTCACTTGTAGCTTTGCTTTATCACATAACCAACCTAATGGATATGGTTTCTTGTAAGGTGTGGTTAGTAATCCTAGCTTCTTTACAATTGCTTCAGAAATTAAATTTACTTGTGAACCACTATCAAACAAAGTATCAATCTTTTGATTCTTGGAAATAACTCGAATATGAAAAAGCTCATGTCTTTTCCTCTCATTTTCTTCATTATCAGTAGATTGTGCAGAATTACTAGTAGATGCTTCAGAATTTTTACCTTTTATACCTGTGGTTGCG
This sequence comes from Pinus tabuliformis, assembly GCA_031772625.1. Taxonomy (NCBI): domain Eukaryota; kingdom Viridiplantae; phylum Streptophyta; class Pinopsida; order Pinales; family Pinaceae; genus Pinus; species Pinus tabuliformis. The sequence continues at coordinate 1,245,195,636 of CM062818.1, forward strand.
ATTGTTGTTTCATCTCCTGAGTCTAACCCCAAATCCTTTTGAATAGCTGCAACAATCTTCTTCTTTTTGCCATTGAACTTCTTGGGTCTCAACTCCGGATGCAGAATCCAGTAGTGTTCGTCATCATGTCCATCCTTCTTGCAGTGAGTGCATGAAGGCTTGGTCTTTTATACTGTTAGCTCTGTTACAGACTTTAGCATTTGGAATACCAAATATCATCTTAGCCATGTGTTTATGCAGAAAAGGGAGCTCGCAGCAGTCATTTACCTTCTTCTCCTTCAGCTTCCTCATATTCTCTTAGCCCTCTGTATCTCTGTTTTTCTCCTAAAACCTCTTCATTATCCGCTTTCCCTGTTCTCCTACAAAACTCTGTGTAATCCCGTGTTTCCTCTGACCCCCGAGCGCTAAGCTTTAGCCACCATATGACCCGACCATATGACTCGGTGCTTTCATAATTCATGGCCTTAATCCCCACCGTCGATCGTGCATCTCGATTTAACGGTATCCGTGCTTTTCCTGCTCATTAACCTGTTAGATATTTTCACCGTTCGATCGCTCCTGCCACACGATCCAACGGCAGTCGCAGCCCCCACTCCTTCGAGTTGCCCACTTGATAATGCGCAGGGAAAGCGGTTTCCCGCCGGTCACATTTGCCACATGTCGGGCGTTGATTGTGATCGCACCCCCGCATACGAATACTGCCTGACCCCGTAAGCGGTGCGGGGAATACCGCTTACCGCCCACTCATATGTTCCCCGCTCACTATCGTCTATGTACTTTCGACCCCCGATCATTGTCGGATCTGCCCGATTGCGATCCGACGACCCACGATTCTCTGCCCCTGTTTCCTCCCGATAGCTCCCTCTGATTCAATCTTTGCCGTTCGTCTGTTGGATCCAAAGGCTATTGTTTGTTCCTCGACCTGCTCATGCGCCCGCTACTTGTGTCTTCGACCTGTTATCACTCAGGTTGTTCCCTTTGACTCCTAAGGGAATACAGCCAAGGTAACCACAAACCAATCTTTGGATTGCAGGTCCTAGCCTACCTGCAATCAGAGAGGGCTCTCTCTTTATGATTTAGCTTTGTTTTGGGGTGATATTAGGCGAGTTATGATGTGCAGGGATTTGTTTTAAGTTTGGTGGGATGGTTGATGTTTTCGGACAGAGTTGGCATGCAAAGTGTAAGAAGTTCAGACCATTGGGCATGGAGTCAATGAATGTGAACTGCTGGGTGTGTTTTCTTTGGTAGAAGAGAGGAATACAGAGCAGGATAGCTACACATAGAACAATCTTTAATGCTGGAAATGAGATGAAATGGAGGTCAGGGAATGAAAGGCAATGAGGGATCTTTCATTCAACCAACAGAGAGAAAGTGAATGAAGACTATGTAGGAGCAATGAAGGATTCCTAAACAGCATTCAGAAATGAGAGAACTAGCTTAAACATGATCAATAAAGTATTCATATCCATGACTAATTCAGAAGAAAACATAGAAAAATCACAGAAGTTGAGCACGGAGTACAGTTAAGTAACATCTGAGCTATTCTTTCTTTCTGCAACTTAGATCATGATACATAGATGATATAGACACATAGAAACTGAAAAAAGAGGTAGGAAAGACTTATTGAACCATGAGGAAGCATGAGAATTCCATATTTTGCTCTTCAACCATTAAAACCACAACCAGCCAGTTCATAAGCAAACATTCCAGCAATCTTTGTTCATAGAAGTTCTCAGGCTTGCAGCGCAAGTCTAGAATGACTTAACCTATCAACCAACCAACCCTTATTACATAGTTCAAGGTGGTATTTATAAGAAAAATATCTACAAAACAGATCTAAGGGAAGATCTGGGGAAATAACTATGATTAACCTAACTTCTACTGCAATTAATGTAACAAATATCTACTTTGAGCTACGCTAGAGGCAGCAACATCAAAAATGAGGCTTTGAGGTGTCCTTTGAGCTCTGCGCTGGTCATCCTGCCATAACTATGCTTTGGTTTCTGCAGTGCTGCCCTTAGGTGGCCTTATGTGCATTAACTTTGATCTCGTGAGCCTTAATGGCTTTAAATTCCATCACTGATACTCTTTGACTTTGCTGGGGCTCTTTATTGCTCATCTGCTTCAATATTAAAGTTTTCCACTGATATTCTTTAATCTGATACTCTTTGCCGCTACTCTGATACTCTTTAATACTGAATCGGGCCTTTTCTCCACTGCTGATACACTTTAACTGTCAAATCGCCCCTTTTTCATCTCTTTATGGCAAAAATAGGTGTTGTGGTGCTTCTGCGGGCCTTTAGAGGAGTATAGGCGCTGGCCGATCAAAATATCAACAAAAATGAAGAAATACTGCAAAAATGGCGGAGGATTTGTGAAAACATGACTGTACTGAGGCCGTGCTCGTTGTCCGGAGCAAATCTGGGCTGGAGTGATAAAAAATGGCCGAGGAATGATCAGCTTTCCTTGAAGAAGGAGCACGCACAGGTGCCGAATGGAAATGATAAAGAAACGCCTCTTTTCCTTATAAAAGGCAATAAATCATATTACACAGGAAAATTTATGAATACACAGGCGGGAGCGACACTGTAGCGGAGAATAAATTAGGGCCGTTGGATCTAGTGCGGGTAGATCCAATGTCAGCGATTAAATCGCAATATCGCTATCGGCGGGGTCATGGGAGCGGAGACTTATATATGAGCGATAGCGAAATGGGGAATTGCGACATAATATGAGCCGTTTATGAGGGGGGGAAGATCGGACGGCTGGCGTGCGATCGGCGATATCGCATCGGCGATTGGCTATCGGGGGTGGAGGCTTTTAACAAATAGCGATGGGCGAGCGATATAATGGGCGATGCGACATGATCCGGACCGTCGGATGGGCGGGGGCAATCAGACGGTTAAGATTAAGTCGGCGATATCGCATCGGCGGGGTGAATGGGGCGACTTGCGATATCGCTTCGGATGCGATAGCGATATCGCATTGACGGAAGTGATCGAAGGAGTGTTAAGGGGATTTAAACCATTGCGACTGCCGACTGTGAAATCGCATCGGCGAAATGATATCAAGGTGTTATAAAAGGGGGCCGATAATTGAATGCTGCGATCTCCGACAGCAATATCGCGTTGGAGGGGAGGAAAGCTTATCGGAGGAGGAATTATTCAATCGGAGGAGGGTCAATGCGATCGGAGGGAGATTCCCTTAATCGGAGAGGGGTTTTATGAACTCGAAGGGGGTTTTGAATGCCTTTGAAGGATTTTTAATGCATCGGAAGGGGTCCGAAGCATGGAAAGAGGGCTAGATGAGCAAAATGAGGGTTCTTACTAAGTTTCAGGCAAACTTAGTAATTCCCAAGGCATATTTATGGTTATTTTTCAACCAAAAGGAGGGGATATGTATATAAGGGGGATTTTTAACATATTTTTAATAGGGGAAGGGGAAATAGATAGGGATTTACATAGTAAGTTAGAAGTTAATGTGAATTTTGATCAGAAAGCACTAAGGATAGAAATCTTAGGCTACAAAGGGGAAATAGGACTTTATAGAAGAAATATGAGCACTCCTAAGTAAAGCAGATCTTTACTTAGGCAAATGTTATGGAATATGATGAATTTTTGAGATATTAAGCAGATCTTAACATCTTTTAGCGGAAATTAGTGAATGATTTGGGGAAAAGGAAGAAGGGGAAGTTAGTCATGCCTCGCTTGAGCTACTCCAAGGGAAAATTGCCTTGCACTTGTGATCTGAAGTAGATAAACACTTTGAAATACAAAATTGATCACAAATCCTCATTCTGCAACCACAAAACTGCCTACCCAGCCTACTTACCTAACATTTTTTCTTCTTTTTGGATGGGTGCACTTGGACTAGCAAACCCAGATTTTCATCTTTTCTTTTGGCTATCCTCCTATCTAAATCTACCCTTATTACTTCCAGGGGCTCAGATTAAGCTGTTGAGCACCCTAGCTTCTCTACCTATCTAACAATCTGCCAAGATTAAACAGTTTGGATAGATATTCATTATCTATTTCTAAAACAAGAAATTTAAACCTAGGGAAGCCAAGATTAAGCTGTTTGGCCTTCCCTTAACTGTGAAATCCTTCAAAAATGGAACTTTTGCAGAATGGAAAAGATGAAAATTTTTGGCACTTCCACTGTCAATCATGAAATATGAAACCGATTGGTATAGGAGGCTAACAGTGGCTCCACTTGGGGATGGCTTTTCCTTGCGAAAAGTCAAGAACAGCAGGTCAGATGGCCTTATATTCAATTTTTGTTGTACTCTGAAAATTTACCTTTGCTGGCTGTCTTATTTATGAACATGACAACATACTTGAAGAACTTAGGGCCTTCACTTCGGGCTTCAACTGCAGCAAGCTTTCTATCCAAACAAAAACTGAAATCCTACCTACTTACTCTAATCAGCATTCTGCTTGCTGGTTAGGTGAAATGAAATAGCCAATGCAACCACTTAAGTATTATAAACATCAATGAGCTTTGCTGCTTGTGCTTGCTGGTGCTTGAAATGGAGATCTTGCAATCAGATATAGCTGTGTTAACATTTGAGAAAAAAAGGGAATTGCTGATCTCCTTCGCTGAATCTAGACACTGTACAAAAGGGTCCTGCAAAATATATACATGATTCTTGGGCGGAATTAAACAACTGTACAAATGCTTTGGATAGCTATCATGCTTTGGAATCACGAAATCAATTTTGTCTTTATATTGAGCCTTACAACCTACTAATGGAGAAGAACACTGATTTCCTCCATCATTTAACCTGTCAGCAGATGGATTATACATAACCTGGAATGATTCATGCAATTTATTACATACAGGCTCAGAAGGAACTTGACAGATTTGCACATGCTGCTCCTCCCTTTCTTTAGATAACTCAGAAGATTCAAAACAAAGCAGCAGGGAATCAACTTGGATTTGTTGATCATATGTTGCTGCTTCTAAGTCTTCCTCAATCTGATATTCAATGGCACTTTGGGGCTGCAAATCTAGAGGTGATGCATTATAAGCAAGGATTTGACTCTCCTCTAGATGGTCAGTATCGAAGCATGCTGACACTTGATTATTAACTGCATGATAATTCTCCCTAATAAACTGAAAAGATTCAAAACAAAATGGTAAAGTTCCTTCGCTGGTTTCAACATTTTCTGCCTTTTCCTCCTCCTCTTCATAGCTGAGATGAACAAGCTGATCACTGGATTCAGGCTGCTGAACCTGAATACTGCCTTCTGCCAAAATAGCACTTGATTCCTCTGGAAGGTTAATATGGATTTGAGGAGCATATTCATCATCATATAGATCATATTTTGGTAGACAACTGAAAGAAGAAAAGCTACCATATTCACACAGTATATCAGGAGACTGCTCCTTCACATATGGCTCTATGAATATGTCATCTAATTTGTGGTAGGTTTGTTCGTGAATATCACTACTTTCCTTCTGCAAAACAGATGTGTTCTGGTACTCTAAACATTCAACTTTTAGTGTGATCTGCTGCATCATTTCCTCTGTTTCTTTTAACAAATAAAGAAGTTTTTCTTCTTGCTCTGCCTTGCGCTGTTTCTCTCTAATCTTCAGATTTGCCTCCACGTCCACAGCCATGTCCTGCATTTGTTTCATAGTAGACGAGCTTCTTTCTCTCAGACGAAATTCAATCTCTGAATCAAAAGCTCTTGGATAATGCAATAGAGCTAAATCAGGAGGAGGTCTTATATTCAATGGCATAGAATGATAAATTTGATTGAATCTGTTAGAAAATTGCTGAACTGTTTCATCTGGAAGCCTTTTTAACTGATTATATTCTTCAATAAGCATGAGGAGATTAACTTTGATCATCCTTCTATCAAGGAAGAGCTTGAAAAACTGCTCAAGAGTTGGGATGCTAGCCTCAGGCAAGGTCTTGAACCAAGTCCTAACTTCGCTTTGTAAAGAAAGGGCGAACAGCCTAACACTAACATCCTCGTCTTCTACTTCAAATATGTTAAGATAGTCTTCAAAAGCTTGGATATGCTTTTGAGCAGTAACTCCATTCTCTCCATCAAATCTTGGGAGATACTCAGGATGATTTCTAGGTAAAGGATTGAGCGTGGGAGGCAAAATGAGCGGCTTATATCTATCAGGAACTTTACGATGCACGAGAATATGTACAAGGATTAGAAGATTGGGTTTGATTTTTGGTTTCTCCTTGACTGTATGATGATCTTCAATAGCGTTAGAAGACTGCTGTTCTAATGTGCAAGGAGACTTTTCATCAACATTTTTCAAAGGAAAATTATAAAAATTATCTCTACAATACAATATACATAGCAAAATCTTATGGATGAGAAAGAACATAATCTCTTGGATGATAATCCAGGTCAAAAGCCTGATCTGCTCATACAGTTCTTTCGGGTTCATTTCTCCAGTGGAGTCTTTAATATGAAAATGATGTGGAGTCACCAGGTGGATGATTTAACCTTTGATGTGTCTGATCTCTGTCCACCGTCACAGATCAGATCTAAATGTGAAATAATCCTGAAGAAAGGGTTGACTTTCTCCAGAAAACAAGAACTGGTCAAGTATTTGGATTTGCAGTGATAAACAAATGATTCAGGTTCCCCAGTGGATTCGCCAATGATGTTATCACTCAGGTTGTTCCCTTTGACTCCTAAGGGAATACGACCGAGGTAACCACAAACCAATCTTTGGATTGTAGGTCCTAGCCTACTTGTAATCAGAGAGGGCTCTCTCTTTATGATTTAGCTTTGTTTTGGGGTGATTTTAGGCTAGTTATGATGTGCAGGGATTTGTTTTATGTTTTGTGGGATGGTTGATGTTTTCGGACAGAGTTGGCATGCAAAGTGTAAGAAGTTCAGACCATTGGGCATGGAGTCAATGAATGTGAACTGCTGGGTGTATTTTCTTTGGTAGAAGAGAGGAATACAGAGCAGGATAGCTACACACAGAACAATCTTTAATGCTGGAAATGAGATGAAATGGAGGTCAGGGAATGAAAGGCAATGAAGGATCTTTCATTCAACCAACAGAGGGAAAGTGAATGAAGACTATGTAGGAGCAATGAAGGATTCCTAAACAACATTCAGAAATGAGAGAACTAGCTTAAACATGATCAATAAAGTATTCATATCCATGACTAATTCAGAAGAAAACATAGAAAAATCACAGAAGTTGAGCACGAAGTACAGTTAAGTAACATCTGAGCTATTCTTTCTTTCTGCAACTTAGATCACGATACATAGATGATATAGACACATAGAAATTGAAAACAGAGGTAGGAAAGACTTATTGAACCATGAGGAAGCACGAGAATTCCATATTTTGCTCTTCAGCCATTAAAACCACAACCAACCAGTTCATAAGAAAACATTCCAGCAATCTTTGTTCATATAAGTTCTCAGGCTTGCAGCGCAAGTCTAGAATGACTTAACCTATCAACCAACCAACCCTTATTACATAGCTCAGGGTGGTATTTATAAGAAAAATATCTACAAAACAGATCTGAGGGAAGATCTGGGGAAATAACTGTGATTAACCTAACTTCTACTGCAATTAATGTAACAAATATCTACTTTGAGCTGCGCTGGAGGCAGCAGCATCAAAAATGAGGCTTTGAGGTGTCCTTTGAGCTCTGTGCTGGCCATCTTGCCATAACTATGCTTTGGTTTCTGCAGCGCTGCCCTTAGGTGGCCTTATGTGCATTAAATTTGATCTGGTGAGCCTTAATGGCTTTAAATTCCATCACTGATACTCTTTGACTTTGCTGGGGCTCTTTATTGCTCATCTGCTTCAATATTAAAGTTTTCCACTGATATTCTTTAATCTGATACTCTTTGTCGCTACTCTGATACTCTTTAATACTGAATCGGGGCCTTTTCTCCACTGCTGATACACTTTAACTGTCAAATCGCCCCTTTTTCATCTCTTTATGGCAAAAATAGGTGCTGTGGTGCTTCTGCGGGCCTTTAGAGGAGTATAGGCACTGACCGATCAAAATATCAACAAAAATGAAGAAATACTGCAAAAATGGCGGAGGATTTGTGAAAACATGACTGTATTGAGGCCGTGCTCGTTGTCCGGAGCAAATCTGGGCTGGAGCGATAAAAAATGGCCAAGGAATGATCAACTTTCCTTGAAGAAGGAGCGCGCACAGGCGCCGAATGGAAATGATAAAGAAACGCCTCTTTTCCTTATAAAAGGCAATAAACCATATTACACGGGAAAATTTATGAATACACAGGCGGGAGCGACACTGTAGCGGAGAATAAATTAGGGCCGTTGGATCTAGCATGGGTAGATCCAACGGCTGCGATTAAATCGCAATATCGCTATCGGCGGGGTCATGGGAGCGGAGACTTATATATGAGCGATAGCGAAATGGGGACTTGCGACATAATATGAGCCGTTGATGAGGGGGGGGGGGGGATCGAACGGATGGCGCGTGATCGGCGATATTGCATCGGCGATCGGCTATTGGGGGTGGAGGATTTTAACAAATAGCGATGGGCGAGCGATATAATGGGCGATGCGACATGATCTGGACTGTCGGATGGGCGGGGGCAATTGGACGATTAAGATTAAGTCGGCGATATCGCATCGGGAGGGTGAATGGGGCGACTTGCGATATCGCTTCGGATGCGATAGCGATATCGCATCGGCGGAAGTGATCGGAGGAGTGTTAAGGGGCTTTAAACCATTGCGACTGCCGACTGGGAAATCGCATCGGCAAAATGATATCGGGGTGTTATAAAAGGGGGCTGATAATTGAATGCTGCGACCTCCGACAGCGATATCACGCTGGAGGGGAGGAAAGCTCATCGGAGGAGGAATTATTCAACCGGAAGAGGGTCAATGCGATCAGAGGGAGATTCCCTTGATCGGGGAGGGGTTTTATGAACTCGAAGGGGGTTTTGAATGCCTTTGAAGGATTTTTAATGCATCGGAAGGGGTCTGAAGCATGGAAAGAGGGCTAGATGAGCAAAATGAGGGTTCTTACTAAGTTTCAGGCAAACTTAGTAATTCCCAAGGCATATTTATGGTTATTTTTCAACCAAAAGGAGGGGATATGTATATAAGGGGGATTTTTAACATATTTTTAATAGGGGAAGGGGAAATAGATAGGGATTTACATAGTAAGTTAGAAGTTAATGTGAATTTTGATCAGAAAGCGCCAAGGATAGAAATATTAGGCTACAAAGGGGAAATAGGACTTTATAGAAGAAATATGAGTACTCCTAAGTAAAGCAGATCTTTACTTAGGCAAATGTTATGGAATATGATGAATTTTTGAGATATTAAACAGATCTTAACATCTTTTATGGGAAATTAGTGAATTATTTGGGGAAAAGGAAGAAGGGGAAGTTAGTCATGCCTCGCTTGAGCTACTCCAAGGGAAAATTGCCTTGCACTTGTGATTTGAAGTAGATAAACACTTTGAAATACAAAATTGATCACAAATCCTCATTCTGCAACCACAAAACTGCCTACCTAGCCTACTTACCTAACATTTTTTCTTCCTTTTGGATGGGTGCACTTGGACTAGCAAATCCAGATTTTCATCTTTTCTTTTGGCTATCCTCCTATCTAAATCTACCCTTATTACTTCCAGGGGCTTAGATTAAGCTGTTGAGCACCCTAGCTTCTCTACCTATCTAACAATCTGCCAAGATTAAACAGTTTGGACAGATATTCATTCTCTATTTCTAAAACAAGAAATTTAAACCTAGGGAAGCCAAGATTAAGCTGTTTGGCCTTCCCTTAACTGTGAAATCCTTTAAAAATAGAACTTTTGCAGCATGGAAAAGATGAAAATTTTTGGCACTTCCACTGTCAATCATGAAATATGAAACCTATTGGTATAGAAGGCTAACACGACCTGTATCATACACTCAAAGGTGGCTAGCTACATGTACCCAACACAATTAGATCCTCAACAACTGCATTTAAGGAAGAGGATGGCTGAGAAGAAAAAGGACGCGCCTTGGGCAATTACAAGCATTTATCAATCATGGAATGTCTTTTATAACACACTCCACCTGCTCAGAGAAGGACCGCCAAACAACAAAAAGATCAAATCCCTTCATTAAATCTGTCAGATTGTAGCAGAGACTCCATCAGAGAGATAATGTGGTTGGTGGTCCATTATGACCCCTCCACGCATAGAATAACAGATATTTTTGTAAACAAAATCTATATATACCCAGAATAGAGATGTAATCATGGTTGATGGTTGTTGTTTTGATGTAAGGTTCAACTTCTGGAGACTGTAACTACTGTGATACCTGCAGCGTCTGGTCTTCATTTTCAGCTAATACAAGCTTATTTTGTTGTTAATTGCTCACTTTCCACTTTCTACTCTGTTCTAGGCTGTGCTTGTTATACATTTTTCATGTGCTCTTGATGTTTAGCATTAGAGGGGCTGTCATCCTACCTCTGTGTTAAAATCTAGTATGTATCATTGAATGTGTATGCAGGTTTTTATTATTTAGTTCCAAAGAGCTGTCATCCTGTCTGTGCATTAGAAAATAGATTTGAGCTGCAACCATCACATGGTATTGTGCATCTGCTGGTGTGGTTAGTATTCTCCATCTTCACCTATTCCTCAAACTGTGAGTAATTGGTGGTATAAAGCCTTGTAGTCTGGGGGTGTTCACCCATGTCTGGGGTTATGCATAGTAAAAGTGGTTATCTGACTTGAACATGCATCATTCCTTCTGTTAGTGTCAGTCTTTCCAACCTTCCTCCAGTGATCAAATATGCTCTTACAAAGTGGTCTCAGAGTGTCAAGGTCAAATTTTGTCATTTCAGTGAGTCTTCAAGCAAAATTTGGTCACTAGGCATTAGGTCTAGGGTTTGCTTTCACTCCTTCTAAAGTTGTCCAAATGTCGATCCATGTCATCATTTTGTTGAGTCTATCATCATTCATAGGGTTTTCATTATCATCTTAGTGTCTAATGAGTCATTTTACATCTTGTTCATGCTTCAGTTGAGCCTAGGTAAGGTCATTTCCCTCTCCTAGGGTTTTGAAGGCAATTTCTCTTGGATGGTCAAATCATTAGCAAAACTTGTATCCAGATGTTCATACACCTTCCCCTATCCTTCATGTACCTTATCAAACACTTTCCATCACTGAGATCCCCCAAATTCCTCATTTTTGCACAAACCCTAGTTTCTAGCTACAACCTGACAATTTTCTAGGTTTGGCCTGTGTTTTGCCCTTTTGGACCCCTTCCCCTCTCTCAATCTCTAAGATTCCACTTTCCCCTACTTCCTAACATCCCTCCCCACTCCCAAAAATTTCCCCAAGAATTTAGAAGCCCCTTATCCCCTTCATTTCGCTTCATTTCCACGAAATTCCTTGTTTCACACATCGGGATCAGTTTCACTCAAAAGATGTTTCAGAGCAATCAAAGATGAATTTTGGAAAATTGAGAGAGGTTTTTGTCCACAACATACCAAAGAAGAAAAACCTCCTTCACTTTTTACACAGGTGTCATGGTTTTAGAGAAATGTCAAAAATACAATCGCTAGATCCAAGGAGGTTGAGCAAAGCACTAAAACGGAGAAAAAGTCCCGATCCACTCTAAATTTTAGCCGAGGCCTCTTTGAAGGAGCATGGTACTTGATGAGACACCCCCAGCTCAAATTTCAAAAAATTTGGAGCAATTTTGGTCAATTTTGAATTTTTTGTGCCACACACAGGTTTTTGCTCTCAACGCGTAGCGCGCCGCGCGCTACCCTAAAGATGGGCAACTCCATTTCATGAAAACTCAGCATTTTTGGATTTTTCATGCAAAAATACACTTGCTCATCAATTTCCAAGAGATTCCATCAAGTTTTGAGCTTCTAGAAGGTCAAAAAACAAGCAAAAAATGACTTTCTGCCACCTTTTTGACACACATGAAGCAGTCTTGGGAGATTGCAATTTTGGAGGGGCAAATGGTCACCAAATTCAGAAATTCCACTTGGGTTGGAAATTAGACATCCAGAAATTTCCAAAAAGCCCACTTTTTCCTCATTTGGACTCCGAGAAGTGCCTCAAAAGCAGGCCCAAAGGCGCGCTACGCGTTGAGATTCAGGGCGCTACACATCAGGCTATTTTCACAGAAATGCACCTACAGCTAAGCAAAACGCAGTTTTGACTAGGTTTAACTTTTTGGAGTGGCTTTTGATCCTCCTTGATGTAAATGATGTAATTTTATGATACTTTGACAGTTATTTATCTCTTCTAGAAGATTCATTCATGAAATAGGCAAAAATTTAATGAATGAATTGGTTTCCTAGCTTATAGAGGCAAGTTGTTTTCACTGCCTAGATTTTAGTGCTCAGTTTGGAATTGGTTGAAACAGCTCCTAGGATAGTGAGCTCGACCCCTAGAGGCAAGGAAAGATGTCAGATTGCCTATATTATGTACTTTCTTGGTCATTTTCATGGTTGGACTCTTGAAGGAGAAAGCTTTCTATTGTATTACTCATTGTATCTCTGCAATTTTGGCAAAGGAAGAAAGACCAGGGTTTTGCAGTCCTTTTTTTTGATTCCTGTGGTTACATGTATTGATGGTGTGTTTCTCTTTGTACTTGTAAGTTTGTTATGTGAATCATCTTCTTACTTTTCCTTCTGCAAATTAGGCAAATGAGGTGTTAAAGTAGAATTCATGATTACCATGCTCTGCTTTTAAGTTTGCTTAATATCAATGTTTTCATCTGTTTAAGGGGAATTCAAGGTGATTGCTTGCTCTCCTTAGCTCCTCACCAGTCATTCTCATCCATCCAACTCTTTCAAAGACATCAATACAGTCTCCTATCTTGCCCCAAAGAGCCCCCTACGAAAACTGTGTCCAATCCCCGCACCCAAAATTGCCTTTCCCCGATTTTCCACCAAAATCCTAAAAATCTCAAATCAAACCTTTTATCATTTTACTAGCCTAAAATGAGTGTTCTTTATTGGTTATCTCCGCCCTTTGAAGATCTTTGCCGAGATATACCGGAGAGAGCCCTCTCCTGCCCCGTAGAGCTAGCTACGAGGCTAAGTGGTTTGATGTTGCCTTGGAGTTTGCCTTTCTCAGCCTGAGGTGAAATTTCAAGCGCTAACACCTTCCATTCATCCACCTTTTTCCAACATTTTTGTTGAGTTTGTAATGTTCCCGAGCATCTTTGAGATACAACCTAGGAGAGTTTCTTGGGGTGATAACATTAATTGGCGCCGTTGCCGGGGAGAGGAGATTGAAGCTCAGCTTCCCTGGGAGAACGACACAGTTCCAAGCTTTGATGATAAACAAGGTTTGGACACATATTCTGGTTGTAATCATCTATCTGGCGACTCCATTGGAGGAAGACCAACCTTTGGCGACTCCACATTGCAGTTTTGGCTCAGTTTGTGAGACATGCTCGGAGAAATCTTCAGAAATCACCAGCTGAACCAGTGCCTGACCCTGAGAAGATCGTTAAGCAGAAGAAAACTATTGCAGCAAGGAGCATCAGGATCAGGTAAGCCTGAGAAGTCCCATGTATCTCTGCTAGTGAAGAAATCACCTTCAGAGATTCATATAGCTCCTGTTTGTTCATTCCCCTTTGAATCTTAGCCCAAAGAAAGCATCCATGCTATCCATCATCTTCCTCTATCTCTGTCATACTTTTCATTGATCCATACCACTCAGACTACCAATATCCTTTCATATACCCTAGTCATGGCAGGTTAGCAAGCTCTTACAAAGATAGAAAGAATTGTTGCTGTTAGGTATGGACCTTTGGTCTTGTCTGTCCCTTTGAATGCCATACCTGTAGGAGATTATCAAGAATACATGCCTAAGTTTACTGGTACAAAAGGAGTAACAACTGAAGAGCACCTTGAGGCATTTTATAGCTACGCTGATAACCTGGATATCAATGAAGAGGATGTGTGGATGAGGGTTTTCGTCCAAAGCCTAGATGGGGAAGCTTGAAAATGGTTCAGAGAATTACCCCCTAGGTCTATTGCAGACATTGAGGCCTTATATGATGTGTTTTTAAAGCATTGGGGGGATAATAAAGGTCTGCTCTTTTATTATATTGAATTTGGGAACTTGCAAAGAGAAGAGGGTGAACTGTTGTTTGATTTCAACAAGAGATTTAATCAATTTTACAGCAGAATACCATATGAAGTAAAGCCTACCCCTACTTCTGCTATGATTACTTATGCCAATCCTTCGATTCTTAGTTCTGCCTGCTATTAAGAGAAAGAAGATGTGCTTCTTTGGTTGATATGCAAAATGAAACCTTTGAAGTAGAAGCAAACATCATTGCTGCAGAAACACTCGAAGGTGATGCTGAAAGGAGAAGACAGGGAGGAGAGTCCTCATCATCCTCAGATCCTGAGATTGATAAAATGGCCAGGATGATAGAGTTATTAGCCTCTGAAGTTTCCAAATTAAAAGCTGAGAAGTATTCTGAGGAAGCAGGAGCTCCTTGTGACTTTTCTCTTCCAACTCCAAATCCATATAGAGGAGCACAGGAGCAGTTGTAGATTTTGCAGAGAAACAAAGATGAAAATGGAGATAAAAGGGTGAAGACCCTTTTTCATAATATAGTCATGGAGGAAGAGCTGTTTGAAGAAGAGGAGGAGGTCCATGGTTTGAAAGATAAGGGCAGTCCCCCTTTCCTAACCAGAGCTGCCCATGAGAGGTCATTATCTATAGGCACTGCTCACTAGTTTGTTGTACCTGCAGAACAACAGGCTGATCAACAGAAGCAGCCAGCAGCAGGTCCTAATATCCTCGAAGACCCTGAGCTTGAAGCCAACACATCTTCACATGACTATGCAGATTCGAAGATTATCAAGCCTGCTATCATCCCCAGTCCAAGTGATCAATAAGGGAGAGGAAAGCTCCCCATCATCTTCTGTTTCTATGTCTGATCAAAAGAGAATCCCTCACAGTTGCCCACTAGGCACTGAGGTAGGTAATAACTCAATGCCCAAGGCTAATACTGATCACCTCAGTCTTGATATTCTGAAACCTGCTCAGATAGCCTCCATACAGATTGAAAAGGCAGCTTGCCAGATGACAGAGGAAGAGGGTGCATAGTTTTGGAATCCCTCCTTGGATGAGGACTGTTCTAAGCAAGATGCAGGAGCAGATGATGTCTTTGTGTCCTCTACACATGAACACTATGGTACACCTTTCATATTAATTGTGCATGCCACAAATGACAAAGACAAGTACACAACTACCATTGTTATTTAGCAGGTGTACAAAATCTCCCATGAAGAACATCCAAGGAGGAAAGTATACAGAAAGGGGATGAAATTTGATCCATATCTACCTATTAAGCTCAAATGTCCTAAAATTTTTGAGGTATAGGATGAAATCAATCCAGTTTTGTTGATATATGATGAACCGATCAATAGGAAGGGAAACAATTTTGGTGGCCCAACAGATGGCCAGTTTTTGAGGATTTATGTTTAAGGTTTCCGGGCCTTAAAATTGTAAGCATTTTCTTTATAGGTTTTAGCATAGACTTAATTAGATTCCATGCCCAATGGAATATTAGGAAATGTTCTTAAGCTGGTTTTGTATGAAGGCATTGGTCTGCAGTTTTTGAGACCTCACAAGGAGGATCTCATCCCCAGAAGGAGCCAGCATTAGCTCTGCTACAAACTTTAGCATTTGGAAGACCAAATATCAGCTCAACCATGTGTTTATGCAGAAAAGAGAGCTCGCAGCAGTCATTTACCTTCTTCTCCTTCAGCTTCCTCATATTCTCTTAGCCCTTCGTATCTCTATTTTTCTCCTAAAACCTCTTCATTCTCCGCTTTCCCTATTCTCCTACAAAACTTTGCGTAATCCCGTGTTTCCTATGACCCCCGAGTGCTAAGCTTTAGCCACCATATGACCCGACCATATGACTCAGCGCTTTCATAATTCATGGCCTTAATCCCCACTGTCAATCGTGCATCCCGATCTAACGGTCTTCGTGCTTTTCCCGCTCGTTAACCTGTTAGCTCTTTTCACCGTCCGATTGTTCCTGCCGCACGATCCAACGACAGTTGCAGCCCCCGCTCCTTCGAGTTGCCCACTTGATAACGCGCAGGGAAAGCAGTTTCCCGCCGATCACATCCGCCACATGTCGGGCGCTGACTGTGATCGCGCCCCCGCGTATGAATACCGCCCAACCCCGTAACCGGTGCAGGGAATACCGCTTACCGCCCACTCGTATGTTCCCCACTCACTATTGTCCCCGTACTTTCAACCCTCGATCACTGTTGGATCTTCCCGATTGCGATCCGACGACCCACGATTGTCTGCCCCTGTTTCCTCCCGATAGCTCCCTCCGATTCAATCTCTGTTGTTCGTCTGTTGGATCCAATGGCTGTTGTTTGTTCCCCAACCTACTCATGTGTCCGCCATGCTGTACTTGTGTCTTTGACTTGTATCATACACTCGAAGGTGGCCAGCTACGTGTACCTGCACAATTAGATCCTCAATAACTGCATTTAAGGAAGAGGATGGCTGAGAAGAAAAAGGACGAGCCTTGGGTAGTTACAAGCATTTATTAGTCATGGAACATCTTTAATAACACACACCACCTGCTCAGAGAAGGACCGACGAAAAGCAGAAAGATCAAATCCCTTCATTAAAGCAGTCAGATTGTAGCAGAGACTCCATCAGAGAGTTAATGTGGTTGGTGGTCCATTATGACCCCTCCACGCATAGAATAATAGATATTTTTGTAAACAAACTCTATATATACCCAGAACAGAGATGTAATCAGGGTTGATGGTTGTTGTTTTGATGTAAGGTTCAACTTCTGGACACTGTAACTACTGTGATACTTGCAAAGTCTGGTCTTCATTTTCAACTAATACAAGCTTCTTTTACTGTTAATTGCTCACTTTCCACTTTCTACTCTGTTCTAGGCTGTGCCTATTATACATTTTTCATGTGCTCTTGATGTTTAGCATTAGAGGGGTTGTCATCCCCCCTTTGTGTTAAAATCTAGTATGTATCATTGAATGTGTATGCAGGTTTCTGTTATTTTAGTGCCAGAGAGCTGTCATCCTGTCTGTGCATTAGAAAATAGATTTGCAGACCTCTTTACTGTTTGCAGCTAGCCATCACATGATCTTGTGCATCTGTTGGTGTGGTCAGTATTCTCCATCTTCACCTATTCCTCAAACTGTGAGTAATTGGTGGTCTAAAGCCTTGTAGTCTGGGGGTGTTCACCCATGTTTGGGGTTAAGCATAGTAGAAGTGGTTATCTGGCTTGCACATGCATCATTCCTTCCATTCATCCACCTTTTTCGAACATTTTTGTTGAGTTTGTAATGTTCTCGAGCATCTCTGAGATACAACCTGGGAGAGTTTCTTGGGGTGATAACATGTACAAAATTTTTCTTCCTCTCTTTCCATTCTGTTTTCTCTTCTCCTTATTCTTTCTTGTAGTGGGTTTTGATGATCCCCCAACTTCTGGGTTCACATTCTTGCCTCTAGCCTCTAGATGTGTAGCCTGAACAGATACCTCATCTATGCTAGTGGGATTAAACATGAGAATGGTATGTCATAAATAACTATGTAGACCACCTATATACTTCAGCAAAGTTTCAGGTGAGTCCAAAGAAATGCTTAGAATCAAATCTCTTTTCCTAAATTCTTGGGTGTAGCCTTGTACACTTTGCCCTTTTAATTGGCAAAGAGTTTTCCAGCTCATCATGGCTTGCTGCATATAGGCTAGTGGATAGAATTGCTTTTTAATTGCAGAAACAAATTCACTAGAGACATAAAGAATTTTACCATGTTTCTTCATGTCAGCTTGTGTCCTGTGATGAGCCCCAATTTTGGTACAATTTGGGCTCATTTTGGCCTATTCTACTTGCTCAAACCATTCATTTTTTATTGCTTATGCATGCATTTCTTAGTTTATTCATGTTGTTTGTAGGAATAAGGGTAGGCACTCTCTCTACGTGACTAATGCATTTTGATTCCAGGTTTTGGCATTAAAAGGGAGCAAAAGACAACGAAAAAGGAGTTAAGGAGACAACGAGGTGGCACTGCGGGTTTTGGGAGAGGATGTCCACGGTTCTAGGGACATCCCTCGTGATTCCCATCAAGAACTCCGAGCTCTAATCCATCTCCCCTCCGAGCTTAAAAAACGGCCAGCTGTTCTACAGGAACAGCAGTTATAAACTGCTCTACAGGAACAGCAATTATGACCATCCTACAGGATCAGCAGTTAAACTCTAGTTGGACAGCCGAGCTCCTAAAATGTAGGACACTTGTTGGATCATCGTTTTTGTATAAGTATGAAGGCTTTAGCCTTAGATAGGTTGTTGGAACTCTCGTATTGCTATTGTAATTTTGGAGCACAGTTCAGTTTTCGTTCCTTTTTGTAAGCCAATTTGGCATGATATCAGTTATGAATAAAGAAGGCAGTTTGTGATCTAGTTCTGAGTTTTTCTTAAGGAGACTATAGCTCTCAGGTTAGGGCCCAACCTGAGAGCCATAGATCCCCTCTGTTGTAGTGTTGTTTCCATTTCATTTCAGCACTGTGAGCTTTCCATTTACACATGCAATTCGAATTACAGGTTGTTGAGTTGGTCTTTTTTTCATGAGTTAGATAGGAGATTGCTTATAGTGAATTTGTTTCCATTTGCTTAGTGTAGCAGAGGATAGATATAATCGATTGGAGCTCCAACAAAAAGGTTGTTAAGGCTCACTGCTGTCTCATCTGGGATTGGAGTGAAGTCCATGATTAACCACCAAAAATATGCATTTCTTTATTCCATGATTGTTGCCAACACAGTCACGTTAAGTTAGATGCTTCTACATGATTCACACCTGCACCACACTTCCTTACCACAGCTTCATGCACGTTCTCTTTCACGTTTAGATTGCTGCTCATTGAATTTACAAGCACAAGTAGGTTGATGCATTTTTGGTTAAGTGACAGTCATAAGCATTTGTTTCACTTACACTGCTCTCTCTCGTTCCATCACTTTGTCCTCCATCTTGATCACGCATGCAGACATCTCTTTGACCCCTGCTCCGCTCTATTACCTCACAAAGTCTTTCATTCCTCACGTATTTCCATTCTCTAGCCTTTCGTTGACATAGCCCTTCACCTTCCATCCTCCTCCCTACACTCACTTCCCATCCTAATCTTCCACTTCTAAAGCCATCACCAGCCTCATCCCTACCTTACACATCTCCCTCTACCATTTCATCATCCCTCCATCACTCCAAACACTCACAGTAGGTCATCCTGTAGCCATTTACAGACATCCTATAGAAAACAGAGTATCCTGTAGGATTCTCCACAGCCATCCTATAGGAGGCCACTCTCTCGGTTGCTGAGCATCTGAATGCGAGGAACCTCTGTGGATGGGTGCTAAGGATCCCTAGGGACCTCTCTTAGCCTCCCCAACCTATCCCACACTTTCCTTCCTTCTCCATCCCATCTGCACAACCAAACCCTAGTTAGCTCAAGATCACCATCATCCCACACACTTAAAAGAAAAATACAAAAACATAACTTTCATGATGCAAGTAGTTTAGAACGATGCATTTTCATTTATCAGAGGTAGTGACAGCATTGGTAGAAGTTGCATTTACATTCCATGCATTGTAGAGGTCAGACTAGTTAAATTAGGGTTTCCTAGGTTTACATGCTTTGATTTGCTTTCAGTTCATTTTTGTCAAGTAGAGTAGCTTTCCTTTGAGATTAGCTTTCGTCCATCAATTAGCAAGCTTCTTCTAAGAGCCTATAGAAGTTGGCTTGAGCCCTAGCGGACTTGTGCCAGTTGACCAAGTGACAGCTGCGACAAGAGCTAGTACTTGTGCATATAGCACCGTCGCTTCCAAGTTTGTACGAACTACCGGGTTGATAAAATGAGAGACAGGAAGCCCCAGGAGTTGTAGCATTATTGCTACAATACTGGAGCTCACCATATTTTTGGCGCCGTTGCCGGGGAAGCGTCAGAGTATTAGTAATTGTTGCTTTTCTTCTACTTCCATACTCTTACTTCTGCTCAGTAGTTTACTTCATTTCCCTTTTTGCAAAAGTAGCTTAGCATTTCTTGCTTTCCTAGATTAGCATTTCCTGCTTTCCTAGATTAATATTTCTTGCTTTCCTAGATTAGCTTTCCAATTTTGCAATTTCATTTGAGCAATATCGTTAGTTGTAGATCACTTTGTTTCAGTTTTGCAGGTACCAAAGAAAAAGCAAAAGCACTCAAAACAAAAGAAAGAAAAGTCCTTCCATTTCATGCCTCGTAGGAACCGTGATAGATCAGGCAAATTCCTACCAAACACCCCCACCACATCACTGAGTCACCCTTCACTCTTCTTTGGTGACCGTGACCCAGAGGAACCTATAGAGAGTCCGAAGACAAAGAAAGAATCTTCTACAGGAAGCCCGGAAGCGGGCAAAGCAGGGTCTTCCACAGGAAGCCCGAAATCTAAAAAAGAGAGGCCCTCTACAAGGAGCTCCGAGAGAGCAAATCGCAAGAAAGAGAAGGCTGGCATTCTTGAGAAGGAGGCAGCAGTGGCACTGGCTGCCCTCAGCACACCTCCAAAACCGAAAGAGAAAAGGGAGAGGGAGACCCCTCTACCACCTGAAGTCAGGAGAAGCAAGAGGATGACCACGGGCAAGCCACAGCCTCCACCCAGTAGCCAAACCACTTCAGGGGATGTCCCTACTTCACCCAGTCCAAGGACCCCCTCTAAAACATCAGCCACCCCAGAAAAGGGGAGCCCAAAAATAACCTCCTGGACTCGAAAGATAGGCCAGTCGCCTTCCGAAGCCCGACTCAAGGAAATGGAAAAGGGGAAGGAAGCATCACCTTCATCACCACCAGGGGCAGAGAAGGCAGGGCCATCAAAAGCAGAAAAGAAAGAGCCTGTTCCGGTCCCGAGTCCTCGGCCAAGGACAAGGAGCAGGAGCAAGGTTTCTCAAGGATGAGCAAATGGTTCAGCTGGGGGGTGATGATGAGCCCCAATTTTGGTACAATTTGGGCTCATTTTGGCCTATTCTACTTGCTCAAACCATTCATTTTTTATTGCTTATGCATGCATTTCTTAGTTTATTCATGTTGTTTGTAGGAAGAAGGGTAGGCACTCTCTCTACGTGACTAATGCATTTTGATTCCAGATTTTGGCATTAAAAGGGAGCAAAAGACAACGAAAAAGGAGTTAAGGAGACAATGAGGTGGCACTGCGGGTTTTGGGAGAGGATGTCCATGGTTCTAGGGACATCCCTCGTGATTCCCATCAAGAACTCCGAGCTCTAATCCATCTCCCCTCCGAGCTTAAAAAACGGCCAGCTGTTCTACAGGAACAGCAGTTATAAACTGCTCTACAGGAACAACAATTATGACCATCCTACAGGATCAGCAGTTAAACTCTAGTTGGACAGCCGAGCTCCTAAAATGTAGGACACTTGTTGGATCATCGTTTTTGCATAAGTATGAAGGCTTTAGCCTTAGATAGGTTTTTGGAACTCTCGTATTGCTATTGTAATTTTGGAGCACAGTTCAGTTTTCGTTCCTTTTTGTAAGCCAATTTGGCATGATATCAGTTATGAATAAAGAAGGCAGTTTGTGATCTAGTTCTGAGTTTTTCTTAAGGAGACTATAGCTCTCAGGTTAGGGCCCAACCTGAGAGCCATAGATCCCCTCTGCTGTAGTGTTGTTTCCATTTCATTTCAGCACTGTGAGCTTTCCATTTACACATGCAATTCGAATTACAGGTTGTTGAGTTGGTCTTTTTTTCATGAGTTAGATAGGAGATTGCTTATAGTGAATTTGTTTCCATTTGCTTAGTGTAGCAGAGGATAGATATAATCGATTGGAGCTCCAACAAAAAGGTTGTTAAGGCTCACTGCCGTCTCATCTGGGATTGGAGTGAAGTCCATGATTAACCACCAAAAATACGCATTTCTTTATTCCATGATTGTTGCCAACACAATCACGTTAAGTTAGATGCTTCTACATGATTCACACCTGCACCACACTTCCTTACCACAGCTTCATGCACGTTCTCTTTCACGTTTAGATTGCTGCTCATTGAATTTACAAGCACAAGTAGGTTGATGCATTTTTGGTTAAGTGACAGTCATAAGCATTTGTTTCACTTACACTGCTCTCTCTCGTTCCATCACTTTGTCCTCCATCTTGATCACGCATGCAGACATCTCTTTGACCCCTGCTCCGCTCTGTTACCTCACAAAGTCTTTCATTCCTCACGTATTTCCATTCTCTAGCCTTTCGTTGACATAGCCCTTCACCTTCCATCCTCCTCCCTACACTCACTTCCCATCCTAATCTTCCACTTCTAAAGCCATCACCAGCCTCATCCCTACCTTACACATCTCCCTCTACCATTTCATCATCCCTCCATCACTCCAAACACTCACGGTAGGTCATCCTGTAGCCATTTATAGACATCCTGTAGAAAACAGAGTATCCTGTAGGATTCTCCACAGCCATCCTGTAGGAGGCCACTCTCTCGGTTGTTGAGCATCTGAATGTGAGGAACCTCTGTGGATGGGTGCTAAGGATCCCTAGGGACCTCTCTTAGCCTCCCCAACCTATCCCACGCTTTCCTTCCTTCTCCATCCCATCTGCACAACCAAACCCTAGTTAGCTCAAGATCACCATCATCCCACACACTTAAAAGAAAAATACAAAAACATAACTTTCATGATGCAAGTAGTTTAGAACGATGCATTTTCATTTATCAGAGGTAGTGACAGCATTGGTAGAAGTTGCATTTACATTCCATGCATTATAGAGGTCAGACTAGTTAAATTAGGGTTTCCTAGGTTTACATGCTTTGATTTGCTTTCAGTTCATTTTTGTCAAGTAGAGTAGCTTTCCTTTAAGATTAGCTTTCGTCCATCAATTAGCAAGCTTCTTCTGAGAGCCTATAGAAGTTGGCTTGAGCCCTAGCGGACTTGTGCCAGCTGACCAAGTGACAGCTGCGACAAGAGCTAGTACTTGTGCATATAGCACCGTCGCTTCCAAGTTTGTACGAACTACCGGGTTGATAAAATGAGAGACAGGAAGCCCCAGGAGTTGTAGCATTATTGCTACAATACTGGAGCTCACCATCCTGCTTTCCCACCATACCAAGGCAGTGCCTCCAAGGCGTAGGCTGGCCAGTTGAATCTTACTCTTGTCTGAATCGATGCTTTGCACTCTACACTAAAGGTATTACAGACTCATGTGCATGGATGTGCCTATGTTACTTTATGCAACATATCGAGTAGATTGCGAAATACATAGACACTAAAGCAGTTAGAGAAAACAAAATAGGAAAACATGCAAATACAACAAGTTTAATAAGGAGTTCACCCGATGCTCCTGGGTTACGTCTCCTGGTCCAGCCTTCAGTGGTGGCCTCTCTATTATGTTTTCAAAGCAGAGTTTTTACAATAGTGAGCTCAATTTGAGTCTCACTCAACAGATATAAATTAGTAGGACTGGACTTGGATCCCCCAAGTCTCTGGAGTCCACAGACTCTCCTTACTGAAACTCGACCTCTGTTGGTCACAGTAGTATGAGCCCAATCTGAGACTCATACATGACAGGCCTATGCCGAGGAGTTTCGCTTGAACCTCTCAAGCCTTCTCTGGAGTACACAGACTCTCTGACTCTCTCTGGCTCTGTCTCGATGCTACCTTTGCTCTGCAGGTCAGCTCGACTTACTTTCTCTGTTCTCTGCTCTTAGCTTTCTTACTCGCTTTTCTCACTGCTTACTTTGTCTCTGTCAGTTCGTGGCTTTAAAGCCAATCTACTTTCTGACTGTTCATTTCCACTTCCCGGCGTTCTGGTTCTTCTGCCTCTGTTCGTTTGAATTCCCTTGTTCTACATCATCATCACTGTGTAATGCCTCACAGGGAGGTGACCCCCTGTTTCATAACGAACTGAGGTTAGTTCTCTTGGAAATGTTTGAACAGTCATTATTTCTGTTTAACTCCCAGATTTCCCGCGAACATGATTCTTCTGCTAAGTCATCGTTCATTCCAAACTTCAAAATTTATAAAAATCGGCCTGTTTACCCCCTTGAATCCGGTCATCGTCGGATTGCATGTCCGCCGTCGATCTGGAGCCTCTAGATCCTACGGTCTCCTTCCATATCAAGTGAGTAAGTTTCATGACGTTTACCTGTCCGATGTGAGCGGTTTTCTCTCTCTTCCGCCAGACGTGTGGCACCCAGTGTGTGGCATCTGGTGGGACTCGGTTGAAACCGCTTACCGCTGGAAGCCCTTTCGATATCCTGCTGGTTTTTGTGTGGGACATGCCTCAGACGGAATCGGCGAATTTCGTACGTTTTTTTGACTTTTTGGGTTCGGGTCGCTAGGGGATTTTTCTTCTTTGAGGGGTTTGCCCGGCGATATGCGATTAGTCGCTAATCGCATATCAGAAACCTCCCCCGTTTCTCAAAAAGACCTCCCGTTTTGTTGTTTCATGGCAGCGCGCGTTACCATGGGCCAATGGTCTACGCGCTTGACCGAGGGTCCTCGTTGCTCTGCGCTTCTCACAAAATTACAACTATTCTGAGGGTATTTCCTATAAGCTCGACATTTGTAAGTCTTTGAAACTTTGGCATGAATTTTATAGAGTTATAAAAACTTAGAGAGTGTTTTAGGATCCAATTCGAATCACTTCCAACCATTAATTTTTTTAGAATGAATACAAGATAACCGACCCTATTAAAAAAATAGTTTTCTTGATGTTGTTGTTGGTTTATTCCACAGGGATTTGAAATTTGAATCTCATGCTTTACATATTATTTCAAAACAAGGCGATCGCCAATTGAGCTACACCCTATGGGAAAAAAAAGATTTTAACATCAAATATATAGAGAGCTAAAAAGAGAGAAAGTTCTAATTCTGGTAATAGATACTTCCTAATTCAAACTATAAGGGAGATTTGTAATTCCTTCAATATTTAATATGAAGTTGATATGTAAAATGCACATGCACAAATAGAAACAAACAGAGAGATAAATAGACAAATAGAGGGAGATATTTCTATTTTCATATATAAGGGGGCATGTATCAATATTTTAATTTCAACTAAGTTAACTTTTTTCATAAGCTATATAAACATTACATAAATCAAAATTTAGTTTACAACATTGAGAAATCTACTATGGTCTACCACTAGGGAAACCAAACCATAAACGGAAATAAATATACTTTATCCAAAAGAATACCCAGGGTGACCAAAACTAAGCTACAATACATCAAAATAAGTTTGCTCTGGACATTGACTAAGTGTCGGTATGTGATGAGAATGTCCTCTTTTGCTACATTTTTGAGTTAATGTGCATTAGATCCTTGATAAGTGGCCATATGGTCATCCTCTGCCGCATATATTCACTATTTAATTCCGTTGTCATCCCAATTAGGGGAAAATATTGAAGAGCTAGTTGAGGCATGAATAAAACTACTATGTCCAACATGATTAAGTGTTGGTAGCCATTCGTGGGTCCTAGTGTAAGAGCTAAACTCTAGGGAGAAACTAGACTGATAGAGGGGTCAGAGCATCCTAGATTAGCGAGAAAGTTGAATGTCTTATTGCCTGTGCGCATGACATGTTGAGGCAAGATAACCAGGACAAAGGGAATGATTTACACATTCTTGACTATACAGTGCTCCAACCTCTAACTGGAAGATATCTTGTCAATTTGTGAACCATTTAGAAGTTTTTTGAGAGTGATGATAACTAGTTTTGAACCACTTTCAACCACAATTTTGTTGAATCGTCGAGAATGAGCCTCCTCTAAACTTTTTACTAGAGCAAAGGATTCGACATCGTTATGGTTGATGTTTCCTATTGATCTAGATATAATGAAAAGCGGGGAGCCAAGATGATCTCTAGAAAATGCCGTCATAGCCTACCAAATCAAGGTTCCCTTTGGATAGGCCATCAAAGTTGAATTTTAGGAAAGACCGAGGGGGAGGGAGCCAAATGAATGGGGAGGAGGGCCGAGGGGGTAGGTTTTTAGGGATATATTGTTCTTTGCTATAAATAATTGCATTTTAAACATTTTACATCATTTAACATATCACATTCACCCCATAACATCTTAATATCATTAGCAATTATGTAGAAAGAACAATAATATCAATATTGCAATAAAACATAAAGGAACAACAAAAGAAAAACATGCACAAAGGGGACATCGAGATTTAGGTAAGAGACTAGGGAAAAACACCACAAGGTGAAAACCCATCCAATTCTTCTTTTATTTAATAAATATTCATCAATTGTTCAACTAAGATACATCAAGAAAGAGTCTCTTTCACATCATTGTTTGGAGTGGCATCATAAGAAACATCAACACTAATCATTGTCATAATTTGTCATAGAGGTAAGATCCCTTGTCCAAGAACACTGCCTGCATATTCACTGTCACCTGAATAATGGAAGAATTCTGACCCATTTATCTAATACATATTTGAATGTATCATAGTAGAACTTTTCCATATGTAATACAGAAGAACATAAGCATATGAATCACAAGAGTAAGAACTGTACCATCGTTTCTCACACGAGAAAATCACGTAGAGCAAGTGATAGTCATTATGGTTTGATTCATCATGTATCATGGTTACCAATTTATATCGAGGTAACATCCATCAAAATATAATGCCATCAAGAATATGGTCATTCTCAATCCTAGGGCCATTGAGCCATATCAAAGATCACTGTAAAACTTTATTTATCGTGTCCTTGTAATGATGTCACGGGGTATAGAAGCTAAGCCAATACATTGTAAAGCAATTCGCATCACATAGATAACATGCTATTATAATAGGGAGATAGCAACCCATATAATCTTATACGATTTACATACAGACAATAAATGAGCGCCCTTTGCGAATATATAAGATGCTTTTACGATCCTTTTGTGATGAAAATTGAACCTCTGTGAATATATATTAAGTCTTTACGGTCTTTTGTGATGAACGCAAGTCATGATGAACCTACGAGGATATATATAATAAGCCTCTACGATGTTATGTGATGAGTACAAGTATATTAAGCCTTTGCGAATATAAATTAAGCCTCTACGATGTTCTGTGATGAATGCAAAACCTCTGCAAATATATAATAAGCTTCTACCATTTCATTGCTCTATAATGAATGAAAAAACCTACGTGAATATATAATAAGATTCTACCCTTTCATTGCTCTACGATGAATGTAGAAACCTCTGTGAGTATATAATAAACCTCTATGATGCCCTGCGATAAATACTAGTCATATTAAACCTCTGTAATGGACCATTACAAAGAACTGACTGCAAGTGCGAGCCCAGGAGCATTAGTGATGCCTCATAGAAACGTACGAGAGCATACTGAGTATGAGAGTATAAGCAAAGACTGCAAGTACGACCCCAAGAGCATAAGCAATGCCTCATATAAAATAAACCATTAGAATATACCGCCAATAATACACGCTTTTGTAAAGAATGCAAACCCTTGGAGATTGAATATAAGTCACGAGATGAGACATAGAGAGGAGAAATGATACTAATGATACTGTGAAATGAGGCCACATTAATGAAAGAAATTCAACATGGAAATTTAATGCGGTCCTCATAGAGTATATGAACGAGCCAAAAATCCACACAACCTTCCACACAAAATATGAATGAGCCTAAGCAAATATATGTGAGCCTCGTCAGAATTAATGTGAAGCAAATTCCACAAAGAAGTCTTCGATTCATAGGAAGGCATATCCTTCAATGGAGAGAAGAATTTAATCTTCTTTTATAGCCTTTTCCAAGTTCTAATGGTAGCCAAGGGAATTCAAGTCGACTTAAAAATGTTTGGAGGGAAATTCAAATTTGAGATTGTTCATAATTAAATATAATTTCCAAATGATTTCTTTATCAAATTAAGAATAATAATATTTCACTTTAGTCCAATTAAATTTTCCTTATGACCAATATAAATAAATCTTCTTTAGGGCTTAAGGTGTTGCTCTTGAGGACTTAGGGTTACTATGGGAATTTCCTCCCATAGCTGCCGCACTTTTCGATAAGGTCATGGATGCGAGAGAAAGGGCAGTGAGGATGGTTGATTCCTCCAAAGGAGTAGACTGGTCCTCTCGACACCAAGAAGAAGGAATAACCATTTATTTGATGTTCTTGAAAATGTTGTTCTAGATTTCTTAAGGGAAGAGGGACATGCCTTTGAAGATATGATTATTTCACTCTTTCCAAAGAGACCATAAAAGGAAGATAAGAGCCAAATCCAATGCTTTGTTTAGGACCAGATATTAAAAGACACCTTTCCTCCACAAGTTAATTGTGTCACTTATATCTACATGTGGATGTGTGTATGATTGGTGGAAAATAGAGGCTAAGATTGTCCAGATATCATCAATGTAAACTCAATCGTTGAAGAGATGCGAGAAGTTGTCTTGTTGATTTTTACACATGAAACATAGGGAGGGACCTTCAAAACCTCTCCTTTGAATGCGATCCCTGGTCAAAGTTCTCCCTCTTACCAAAATCCAAAGAAAGTGCATGATTTGAGGCTAGAGATTGGTGCCCCAAATGTGATTCTAGATTAGATTCTTGTGAGGAAGAGCGTTTGCGATAAACAGAGAATACAATTCCTTAACAATGAAGACACCGACTAGAGTGTGTCCCCATTTTAATTTATCTGCCCCCTGTAGAATATGAATCTTTCTTCAGCTCAAAATTGTTTCAAGTGTGGACCATTCATCATTGGGAATGTCAAAATCCCAATCATCACGATTTTCCAAGTTCTCTAAGTTTAGTTGGTCGAGCATGTCGTTGCTTGTTTCCAAAAGTGAGCTAACTGGGTTATTCCATGACTTTGAAACAAATCCATTAGCTGCTGATAGTGTAGAAGGGTATCAAGAGCATGTAGTTGTTGCCAAGAGTTTCTCCGAAACCTGGTGATTCCTCCTTATGAACTTCCCAAAAGGCATGCCTTTGGACTAGTTGTTTGCTTTGATCGACTAAGTTCCAGATTGAGGAGCCCGCGATGTTACCTTTAGGGAAGAATTTGGAGATTAGAATTTTTCCAATTTAGTATTTGTGATTCCATATGCTTTTTCGATAAGTCTTCTCCCCCATGGATCCACCTCCACCACATTTTGTATCCCATTGCCATACTTAGTTGTTCAAGATCCCTAAGCCCCAATCCTTTAGAAGATTGGGGAAGGAAAACTTCCTCCTATGCTACCAAAGCCCATTTGCGTTCTTGAGAGGCCTCACCCCAAAGAAAGGATCTATATATGTTGTGTATGGATTGCAGAACTCCCTTAAGGGAATCCATAATAGAAATACGGTAGATTGGAAATGCCTACAGGATTGATTGGAGAAGAACTAAGCGACCAACTATATCTAATGCTCTAGAGGTCCAATTCTCAAGTCGATAGGTAAGATTTTCTAAGAGATCTTGCTATAAGATAGAATTTTTTGAATTATCCATAGGTGTTTCTCTAAGATAATTGACAGGAAAGTTGGCTCTTTGAAAGGCAAGAAGGCGGGTTAAATGGACTTGGATGCCAGGTTGGGTATTTAAGAAGAACACTTGAGACTTAGCATGGTTAACCGAGATACTTGAGGATGTCAGGAAGTATTTAAGAATCCACTTGAGAGCTCAAGTATCATGTACTGTAGGTTGACCCATGAGCATTGTGTCATAAACAAACTGCTAGTGGGATATGGGGTCCATGGAGCTAGTAAGATTTATTCCTTTGATCCTCCCTTGTAGCACTTCATATCTGAGGTAGCGCTCCATTCCATCTATTGTCAAGACAAAGAGGAGGGGAGAGAGTGGATGTCCATGTTTAATACCACACGAGGCATTGAAAATGTGAGAAGGAGAGCCATTGATTAGATATGAGAAGAAAGGCGCTGAGAACAATGGAAAAACTTAGGATGCCCAA
Organism: Pinus tabuliformis; assembly: GCA_031772625.1. NCBI lineage: Eukaryota > Viridiplantae > Streptophyta > Pinopsida > Pinales > Pinaceae > Pinus > Pinus tabuliformis. The sequence continues at coordinate 1,245,225,567 of CM062818.1, forward strand.
GTCTCAAAAAAGCCAAAGGCTTTGAGGATGTGATAGAGATAGGACATGCTTAGCTTTTCAAAGGCCTTAGAGAAGTATATCTTAATAAAAATATATAGCTTTTTGAGTTTCTTTAAAGAGTGAATTGGTTCATGGGCCACCATAATCCCGTTTAGGATCTACTTGCCCTCCATTTTCCAGATTTCTCTTTGAAAATTAGAGATGGTTTTAGAAAGTGTTGTCATTGGCTCAAAGGAATTGCTGTCAAAGATGTTGATGTCAAATGTGTTGGTGTCAACAATGTTGATATCAAAGGTGTTGATTTCAAAGGTGTTGTCATCAAATGACTAAGCTCATTGCGAATGTTTAGAATATGATGTCATTGATGTCAAAGGTAGTGTCATGGATATTGTTAGAAAGTGTTGTTATTGTGGATTGACAAGCATGTCAATTTTCAAAGAAGTTGCAAAGCTCAAAATTTTCATAGCATATCAGTGAACAATTGTGTTTCGAGCAGATGCTTTGGAGCCATATTCAGTACAAAAGATCAGAATAGATGTACTTGGAAAAAGAATAGTTGGATAATGCTTGGAAAGATATTTCCAATGGTATGCTGAAGTCTGAAAAAGGCTTCAGGGATCAAAATTTATTACAGGTCAAAGCTCAAGGATTAAATAGTCAAAGGCTACATACCTAACTTTGGTGGAAAACTTGGCGATCTCCAAACTTGGTAGAGTAACCAAATATTGGCAGGACCAATGTGGTATACAATTAGCATTAGGCACACAGTTGGCAGCATGGGTTAGGCATGTTTCAAATCTTAGGAGGTATAGCATGGGTCCTGTTAGCACTTGAAATTTCACCTCAGGCTGAAAAGGCAAACCTCAAAGCTACATCAAACCATTCAGCCTCGTAGCTAGCCCTACGGGGCAGGAGAAGGCTCTCTCCGGTCAATCTCGGTAGATCTTCAATGGGATGAGATGACCAACACGGTAACACTGATATTAGGCTAGTAAACTGATTTGAAGGTTGATTTGGGGGTTTTTGGGGTTTTTGGTGGCAAATTGAGGAACTGCAATTTAGGGTGTGGGGATTGGACACAGTTTCTGCAGGGGGGTCTTTGGGGCAAGGTAGGAACCTGTATTGATGTCTTTAGCTGAAAGGGATGATTAAGAAGAAAGATGAGAGGGCTAAAGAGAGCAAACAATGGATTTTAATTCTCTTTAGACAGCAAAAAACATAGAAATTAAACAAATTTAAAAGTAGAGCATGGCAAGCATGAATTCTAACTTTATCACTTCATTTGTTTAATATGCAGCAATATAGAAAGGAAATGAATCACATAACAAAGCTTACAATAACATGAAGAAACACACCATCAACACATGAGTCCACAAGAATCCCAAAGATGACTGCAAAACCCTGGTCTTCCTTAGCCAAAAAATTGCAGAGATACAAGTGATAATACAATGATAGCTTCTCCCTCAAGAGTCCAACCATGAAAATGAGCATGAAAGTACATAATATAGATGATCTAACCTCTTTCTCTGCCTCCATGGGTCGAGCTCACCATCCTAGGATCTGTTTGAACAACTTCTAAACTAAGCACTACAAAATAGGCATTCAAAACAACTTGCCTCTATAAACTTGGAAACCAGTTCATACAGTCAATTTTACCCTTTTACATGAAAGAAACTTCTAGAAGAGTAAAACAAGAGTAAAAGTATCCAAAAAGTGCCACAAGTAAATTCAAAAGGACCACCATCGACCTCAGCAAGTCAAATTGGAGCTAAACTGCAAATTCTGGGCTGAACTGGTCAAATCTGGCACAAATTCCTCAACGGGTCGCGCACATCATCCTCAACGGGTTGCGCACTTTGGAGCCCTGTTTGGAGGCCTTCCCGGTGTCAGAATGAGGTACAGGATAGCTCGTTGGAAAGGTCTATGAGTCTACTTTCCAACCCAATTGGAATTTTTGGATTTGGAGGTCATTTGCCTAGTCAAAAGTCAATTCTCCCAAGACTACTTCTGCAGCTCAAAAAAGGGGCAGAAAGTCAAAATTTGGCTGTATTTTGACCTTTTGGAGGCCCAAAACTCCATGAAAACTCAAGGTAATGCATGGGCATATGTAACTTTGCATGAAAAATCCATCAATGCTGAGTTTTTGCAAAACGGAGCTACAATGACAAAGGGTCTCACCGGGGGTGAGACCCGTTGAGAAGCCCAAACCTGTAAATTGCCCAAAAATGCCAAAAATGAGCCAAAACTCCCAAAATTTTTTGTGCTTGGTGCTGTGAAGAGGCTAGTGAGTGTCATGATGAGTGAGAGAAGCCTTGGCCAAGATGCGGAGGGGGTTGGTCTTCTTCTTCCTCTTAAGAGCCTCGGTCAACCTTCTTTGGAACATTTTCATCTTTGCTTTACAAACGTGCATCCTAGCCCAATAATGGTTTTTCATATTCCTCAGCAGCCTCTTGTCTTGGTTGGCCTTCACCAACAGCTTCTCCAAGTGTGCATTCACCCGGATGAACATTGACTCTCTCTCCTTAGGCAATAGGTCACCGGGCCTCCTACGGTTTATGACTCGGTCGCTGCGTATCCTCCATAGCTCATCAAATTCCTTTTCCTCCTCTAATTGCTTGTTGCGCTGCTCAAGATAGTTGATAGTCCATTGAGCCATGTCAAGCTTCTGCTGTAACAAGCGGTTCTCCACCTCTCTCTGCCTGATAATCTCATGAAGATCTGAATGTATATATGCAGGGATATGGGAAATAAGGGAAATAAGGGAAATACATGTGTGGACAAAGGGAAAATCATGGGGATTGTTTTGGGAAGTTTGTCCACAATGTCCTTTGAAATTTCATCAACTTTTCTTGTTTACAATATGCTTATAGTGAGGCCAACTAGGGTTTATAGTTTTGCTGTTTTAGGAGGGGGTAGGGTTTTTGCTTTTTTGGTGACTAGGGACAAGGGATGGCCAGCACTTTTATTTTCAACATGGCATGGGAAAATAGGGGCAAATGAACATATGAGTGATAAGGGAAGGGAAAAACAATGTGCAAAGGGAAATTTCTTGAAACCACATAAAACCCTAGCAAATTTCAAACATCAACAAGCAGCCACTGAATGATTTTTTCACTTGCATCTTTGGAGGCTTTAAAACAAGTATGGAGGTCAATCATTCATCATCAACCAACAAAACAATTTGTAGAGAGCCTACCTCAACCCAATTTGAAAATTTGAAGAAGATTTGAGTGAGTTTGAAGTGAATTTGTAGCTTACAGCTCAACGGGTCGCGCACCTCCCAACGGGTCGCGCGCGTTGAATTTTTACACTGCAGGAGGGCTCTCAATGGGTCGCGCACCTCTCAACGGGTCGCGCTTTTTCAGGAGGCTTTTGGAGGCCTTCCCGGTGTCGGAATTGGGCGCATGATAGCTCGTTGGAAAGGTCTTTGAGTCTACTTTCCAACCCAACCAGAATTTTTCAATTTGGAGTTGATTTGACCTATCAAAAATCAAATCTCCCAAGACTGGTCAAAAAGTGCCAAATGAGACTGCCTCAAGGAAGAGTGCTGTTGCAGTCAACTTTTGAATGCCTTCCTCAACCCCAGATTGAGCTCATGATAGCTCATTGGAAATATATTTGTGTATAAATATCATTCTACCCATCAATCAAATCATTTTACCAACCAAGCTAGGAGAAAACTTGATTTTCCCAAGGTCACTTCAGAGGTGTCTTTCATTCTCCTGAGGCAACGGTATTCTTGACATTTCTCTCAAAAAATGACACCTGTGCAAAAAGTGAAGGAGGTTTTTCTTATTTGGCATGTTTTGGACAAAAACCTCTCTCAGTTTCCCAAAATTAATCTTTGATTGATCTGAAACATCTTTTGAGTGAAACTTGTCCCGATGTGTGAAACAAGGAATTTTGTCGAAATGGAGCGAAATGAAGGGGATAGAGGGCTTCTAAATTCTTGGGGAAATTTTCGGGAGTGGGGAGGGGTGTTAGGAAGCAGGAGAAAGTGGAATCTCAAAGATTGAGTGAGGGGAAGGGGTCCAAAAGGGCGAAACACAGACCCAACCTAGAAAATTGCCAAGTTGTAGCTAGAAACTAGGGTTTGTGCAAAAATGAGGAATTTGGCGGATCTAAGGGATGGGAAGTGTTTGATAAGGTACTTTAAGGATAGGGGAAGGTGTATGAACATCTGGATACAAGTTTTGCCGATGATTTGACCGTCCAAGAGAAATTGGCTTCAAAACCCTAGGAGAGGGAAATGAACTTGCCAAAGCACAACTGAAGCATGAACAAAGTGTAAAATGACTCATTCGACACCGACATGATAATGACAATCCTCTGAATGATGATAGGCTCAGCTGAATGATGACATGGACTGACATTTGGGCAAACCCTAGACCTAATGCCTAGTGACCAAATTTTGTTTGAAAACTCTTTGAAATGACAAAATTTGACTTGGAAACTCTGAGACCACTTTGTAAGAGCATATTTGATCACTGGAGGAAGGCTGGGAAGACTGACACTAACAGGTCCCACCCTGGGACACATAAAACTAATGGTTTTTCCAATGAGTTTTCCTTTTAAGCACAAGTCCAAAACCTTCGAGGTGACGCAACAGTAGGAGGATGTGTCCATATCCAATAGGTGATTGGTGGAAGTTAGCAAGCGGGGGACTCCACTCGACACATCACCCTGATGTTATCACACCGTTGGTGTCCATTGCAGCTCGAAGTTTTATATATGTGGAGATAGGATCAGGGAATTAGGAAAGTTCCTATATATAGTAGCCAAACTTCCCATCTCATCCTAAAATTTTATAATGAATAATTTCCAAAACACCAAAGTCCAGGACCCCCGTTCTGCCATACCCTTGACAACATGGAAAAATCATAGGAGGACAAATGGCACAATTTAATTAGTTGATTGGCACATGTGGAGACACAGTGGTATGATGACATCAACATCTGAAAGTCTTGGGACACATGACACTCTAGGATGATGCAATGTGGAATGCATATTTGGCATTTTTAGGTGGCTAAGTGGGCCGAAAACAGGTGACATGTGGAAGAGAAGTACAGGTGGTAGACATAATGGACATACACGTAATCTTGAGTTTTTTTATTAGCACAAAGATTAGGAGAGATAATGTGGTGGACCCTAGAGAACATGTAACCCTTGTTCTTTTACCTTGGCGAGTTTGTAAAGAGCTCCATTGCAAACGGCTCAGGAGACAGGCTTGCGAGATGGATAAATCAACGAAAGTTGACAACACAAAAGTATATCTCGAGGGATGACGTAACCCTGAAAGTTTTTGGATGTGATGTATGGATGAAATCACCTCAGACCTGGAGGTCCAAGCACCTTGACAATTATGAAAGGAGGGACATTGGAAAAGTTATAGGTAAACAGGACAGAGGGATAGAAATATTCTTGTCAATTGACAAGTTTGTCAGATGTTGGAAGGCGTGCCAAGGCCCAGATATGAAAAGGTTTTGTGGTGTAAAGTGACGAAGGGCACAAAAGGTTTGATGCATGTGGATAAGCCCTCGGGTCTATGACATATCTACAGTCTTGAGTAAAAGGTGTAAGCGCTTGGTGCTTCAATATTTAACAAAAGGGCGAGGGCCTAACATGAATGAGTCGATAACTTTATAATGGGCCATATTTATTGTTATATCACTAAAATAAAAGTGTCCTAAAAGAATGGATATCACGCATGAATGAGTTGGAAACAAAATTGGAAACATGGATATATTTGGTGGCATATTTTGTAGTTTTGCCAAATCTAGCAGTTCACTAGATTTAGAACTGCAGATAAAGACATTGCTAAACCCTGTAGAATTCCAAAATAATGAAAATAAGTAGATTAACTCAGAGTTTGAGAACAGAAAAATAAAGAAATTATTGAAGACAACATGAATACATGAAGAGGAGTTTAGAGAAGTAAAACATAAGTGAAGAATAAAATATCATGCATGATTTGAGCTAAAGTTTAGCTAAAAGGCAAATTCTAAAAGTATCAGCTCTTATTATTTATAAAAAAATTGAACAACCAAGTTGGTGGTTTTTGGTGCAACAATATGCATATTGTAGTATGCATCATGGGTGAATCAAAGATACATTAGAGTGTGAATGTATCAGATTTATTGTCAGAAAGGTGTTTAAGAATGCAAAGAATGGATTAGTGATATTGATGATGATGGTGTTTTTGGTGTGTCTTTAACAAAGGTCATAAATAAATGAATAATATTTACTAAAGGTGTTTTTATGGTGGTAGAGGTGTAGAGATAGGTAATCGATGCGTGTTAAGAGAGAACGTAAATTATGTTTGTAGAAGGAATGCCTTATTGATATGTGTTTGAAAATAGTATGAAAGATGGATCACCATGGCCAACATGTTGGAGCTTGCATTTAAAGGGTTGTAGCTCCATCCAGTAGTGGTTGGTAAACAATTAGGGGTTGGAGATCCTTTCAGTGGTAGTTACTAAATCAAGGGTAGTAACTCCTTTCAGTGATAGCTGATAAATCAAGGGTAGTATATCTTTTCAATGGTAGCTAATAAATTTGGGAGTGGTAGCTTCCTTTAGGTGGAAGCCTGAGAAACCTTTAAGTAGGAGGCAATGATGTAAGAGAAAGTTGTAGCTTTTCTTTCAAAAAGGAATAAAGACGAATATTAGTGTCTTTACATGGTGCATATGTGCATGTTAATGATAATTCTTGTTTTACATCTTGATTTATGATGATGCTTACATGAATGGTTGTCAAATAGATTGAAAAGTTTACTTTTTCAATATTGTTATAATTTGGCCACACTACTGATTCACCCCCCCTTTGAGTAGTGTCCAAGTTTCTAACAATTCGTATCAAAGCACCAAGTTGCTTCAGGATCAATCTAATAGTTGGAAGGAAGATCAAGGATCATGGAAAACCATGATATGATTACCCCAGATGGAGTTCCATTTTTGAATGGGTCAAATTATATAACTTGGAAGGTAAGAATTAAAATTTAATTACAAAATCTTGACTTTGATATATGGTTGTCTATAGAGAATGGAATAAAAAAAATGAGTTTAATAAACAAGCCAAGTAGGAAATATTGAAAGGATTGTCCAAGTTAGATCTTGAAAAAGTAATTTATTGTGAGACTACAAATGAGATATGGAATGTGTTCGAGTCCATATATGATAAAGAAACTCAAGTTGCATGTGATATCAAGAGGCCTTCTTTGAAGAATGGAGCATACAAATATTCAAAGAGTATTGAAGATTATGAATCAGAACAAGAAGGTGATTCATCGGTAACAAAATGCCAAGTTGTTGATCAACACTCAAAGGTTTCAAAGGATATGTAATCTACAAGTAAGTTGTCAGTTTATTGCTATTGTAAAGGCATATGGCATCTATCATCCAGATGTTCACATGTAATTTATGATGAAATAGCTAGTTGTTCATCTAGTAATAATAAGGAAGGAACTAGTTTAATAGCGATATCCTATCTAGATACTTCTCTAAAATATAATGGGTGCACATATGGTATAGAGGAAGATAAAATATCTTATGTTTCTATAGTAGAATCCTTAGACTGAGAAAGGGAACAAGCTATTGAAGAAGTTGAAAGTGAAATAAATACTAGTTGTGAATCTAGTATCTCTGCTAATGTATTAGAAGATCTATATGAAAAGATATATTTCAGAAGGTAGCTCATATTAGATTTTGAGGAAATTAAGAAGCATAAAGCCACAATTCAGAAACTGGAAGATGAGAATATTGCATTGAAAGACCAATTGTTTTAATATCTGAAGCATGAAATGAATTATGATGTCTTAAATGAGATTTGAAGTAGTCAAATCCCCCCTCAGGATAAGACAAGTTTGGATTGTAAAGGTGATTTAGAAACAACTCTTAATTCAAAGGGACCCATAAGATTTGTTAAAGGAAGAGCCAACAAATCTCATTTGTTAAAGGGGAGTAGATCCCTTGTCCCTCTTCATTGAAAATAAGACGACAACTTCAAGTGAATATAGAAATATCAGATGGAAGGAGAAGAATAAGATATACTGAAGTACTACATCAACATGATTAAGGGAATACTATTTCTTTTTGTTTGCTAGTGTGCTACTATTCTGTAATCATACGACCATATGTTGATTCAAAATATGTTGCTGCTAAGAACAAGTGTGGTTGACAAAGGTTGTTGGTGTTGTTGCTATATATTAATGTTGCTCGTTTGATCATAGTTTATGTTGCAGGTATGATGAGTTGTAGGATTGTTGTGTTGCTTCCAAACAATTTCATTAACAATCGGTAACGTATTTGTGAAGAAAACAAACATTGGTGAGAATATCATATAATAATTAGTTTGATATTATTAATGCCAAAGGAGGAGCATTATCACAACGGGAGAATACGAAATTAACAATTTGTATCAAAGATATCAACAAATGGGACAAACTAGATATATGTATGATAGAGTCAAGGTCATTAATGATGTTGTTGATCCTTATGGTGTAGAGTATGTTGCCATTAGATGTTTGTCAAAGTGAAGTATATGTTGTTTTTTATTGGTAGGGTTTGTAGCAAAATTTGTATTGTTGAACTCATGGGTGGAGAGTTGTTAAATAAACCATGTATGTTCATGCATACTACTTGGTTTGGTAGGTTGAGAAGCCTTGTATTAGCTATGAATTATTTGTTCTAGGCATGGATCAATGTAATTCCCTATATTTTTTTGTCATGTAAGCACTTTTAAGAGTGTACTTTGTTGTTTATCAGTTGGCAAGTTGATGGTGTTAGTCATGCATGGGATAGATTGTTATTGAAGTTAGAGGTCATGTCCATGAGTCCAAAAGCATAACAACACAATTATGAATGTAAGACTGGTTGAGAATTAGACCAAGAAGCATGAATGTTCTTTTGGATCATTGATACACATGTTGCTGATGTCTTAAAATATCCTAGTAGGAGGTGGTTGAATGTCTATAATAGATATTGGAAGCGATTGCTCACTTTTCTCTCAATGAAATCTTCTCCACATGCCATAATGTAGTTTTTCATATCATGTATACTTGAAATATTCAACATATGAAGAAGCTGACAAGTCTACATAATCAAAATGATAGGGGGGGATTAGTTGTAGGGGGAGTACCTTTGCCATTGATGTGTTGATTTGACTAGTAAAATGCAGTTTTTCAAGTAAATAAAAGGAGAAAGATAGGTGCATGGCATAAATTCATAAGGTTACATATATGCTAGACTTGACCAAATACTTTTTGGTTAAACGTTTTGATCCGGATTTAAACAGGAACGCAACAAATTACAAAGATAACCATATACAAAAAGATGCAGCGGAAATAATACTTCATTTCATTAATGGAAAACACTGAAATATGCTTACAACCAGAAATGGAAATAAACCAGCTAGGGCGATGGTAGCTTATCACAGAGAAGAGATGTGATGGCTACATGCCTCTAAACTGTGTTACAATGAGGCTCGAAGGCCTATTTATTGTTGAGAAACAATGGAAAAACCCTTAACATTCCAAAACCTAACCCTAGGAGATGAAACGCCAAACTGTGGGCCCTGTTTGGGGTAAATTGGTACATCAACTTCCCGGGGTCGTAACTTTGGCATATGATCTCTGTTTGACGCGTACAATAGCTCATTAGAAAGATCTATCCGAGCACTATCATTGTTGGAACGGGCAACATCCATGTTGTCCCCGGGTTCCCCAAAAAACGTCGTTTAGGGCCTCAAAACGGCTCCGGAAGTTCAGGACCCGAAAAACTGCTAAAAATAGTAAGTTGTGCTACAATTAAGGAAACTGAAAATGCTGAGAAAGACAATGGTGGGGGTCCAGGTGGACTTGGCAGGTGGCCACCAATATCCACCTGGATCATTCCTCCCCCCTTAGGAAGCAATGGTCCCCATTGCGTTGAGCTCCTCCATGAGATGAGGAAACTTCTGCTGAACTTGTTCCCTGGTGAGCCACTTGCCCTGCTGAAGGAGTTGGCCTGCTTTGACAACTCGATACAGTTGGATATTCTATTGGCGAGTGTTCTTGATCTGTGTGTCCATGATTCGATCAGTTGCAGCTTGTTCCATGCAATCTGGATTTAATTCTGTGGGTTTGAGCCGTTCTGCAATGTCGGATGTGTCTAGCAATGGTGGAAAGTATGGCCGAAGGCGGTCCACATTGAACACTGGGTGCAGGCCAAGGAATGGGGGAATGCTGAGCTCAAATGCATTGTCTCCCATAGCCTTAGTAATGGTGTAAGGACCATATCGGAGTGGTCTCAATTTCCGATAGGCTCCAGTAAGGCGTTCCTTTTGCAAATGCAACCAGACTTTGTCGCCCACCTGAAACTTGTGTGGCACCCGATGTTGATCATGTCGCTGCTTGTACTTGGCATTTGATTTCTCAAGAATGTCATGGACCTGCTGGCGAATATGTTGGATGCGCTCGATGAAGCTGGTGGCCTTATCTGTTTCGGACTGGACATGAGCTGAATTCATGTGAGTAGCTGCAAGTGGCATGGCCACATCAATGGGGCATAGTGGCTGGAATCCCAAACCCACCTGAAAAGGGCTATGGCCAGTGAGCTGTGAAGAGCTCGGTTGTAGCTGTGCTGAACATAGGGGAGGCTCTCGTCCCATGTGCGTGGATGCTTTGAGTTATACATGCGCAGAATGTGCACAATCATCCTATTGAAAACCTCTGTCTGGCCATCAGTTTGAGGATGGAAGGCTGTGGACTTCGTGAGTTTGGTGTCCAGCATTGACCAGAGACTGGACCAAAATGTGCTGAGAAACCGACTCTCCCGATCTGAGATGATAGACTGTGGGATCCCAAAGTGCACCCACACTCGTTCAAAGAAGAGTTTAGCAGTGGCTTCTGCTGTGATATTCTTCTTGCAGGTCACCATAATGGCCATCTTCGAGAACCTGTCGACGACCACAAAAACACAGTCATTTCCATGCTTAGTGGAAGGAAGGCCTGACATGTAATCCATGGAGATGGATTCCCAAGGTCGACTAGGGGTAGGCAACGGGGTATAGAGGCCTTGCTTCTTAATGGTCGGTTTGGCAATGGCACAGGCAGTACATGATCAGATGTACTTCCCAACATCCTGTCGAAGATTCGGCCAATAGAAATAATTTTGCAGTACTGCCACTGTTTTCTCGACCCCGAAATGCCCAGCAGCCCGACTGTAGTGTGCTTCCCAAATCATCTTGGCACGCTCGCTTGAAGGAACACAAAGGTGACCGAGGTGGCATAATAGGGCATCCTGGAGGTGAAAATCTGCAACATGCCGACCCTCCAAGAGTGTCTGGTATGTGTGGCCGAATTCTGGGTCACTTTTGTAGAGAAGTGGCCAATCAGAAGTCTCGTGCCCACAAGAGTTGAGCACGGTGGTCAGCGCCATGATCGGTGGTCTACTGAGGCAGTCTGCAACATTATTGGTGCTGCCCTTTTTATACTTGATATTCAAGTGAAACTGTTGCAGGTATGTGGACCACTTCTGATGGCGATCATTCTGCAATTTCCCTTGGGTCTGTATGAACTGCAGGGGTCGGTGGTCTGTGTGGATGACCGTTTCCTTCCCCAAAATGTAATGCTTCCATTGTCGGCAGGCCTGTACAATGGAATACATCTCTTTATCATAAGTGGGGTACTTCTGGACTGTGTCTGAAAGCGTTTCACTGTGATATGCCACTGGATGTCCATGTTGAGTAAGGACTGCCCCAATAGCATAGTTAGAGGCATCTGTCTCGACCTCAAATGGTTGTTGTAAATCTGGTAACGTGAGCACTGGTGCCGTGCAGAGGCGATCCTTCAACTCCCTGAATGCCTTCTGTTGAGATTCAGACCAAAAGAATTTTGCTTTCGCCCCTCCCTTGGTGACTTGACTCAAGGGCCAAGAAATATGAGAAAACCCCAGCACAAACCTGCGGTAGAAGTTGGCAAGACCTAGAAAGCTGTGGAGCTCTGTTAGAGTGGTTGGAGAGGGCCAATCCCGAATGACTTGGACCTTGGCTGGATCGACATGCACCCCCTGTTCATCAATGATGTATCCCAGATACTGAACCTCGGTCATGCCAAAAGTGCATTTCTCCAAATTGGCACATAGCTTGTGTTGCCGCAGTGTTTGGAGAACCTGTCGGATGAGGTGGAGGTGCTCTTCCCAACTCTGGCTGAAGATCAGAATGTCATCCAAGTATACTACTACAAAGGAGTTGGTGAATGGCCGCAAGATGTCATCCATTAGCCTCATAAAGGTTGCAGGCGCATTCGTTAATCCGAAAGGCATGACCAACCATTCGAAGAGGCCCTCCTTGGATTTGAAGGCAGTCTTCCACACATCTAAGGGTTCGATTGGTACCTGGTGATATCCTGACTTCAGATCGATCTTGATGAAATATTTCACCCCCTTTAGTTGGTCTAGGAGGTCATCAATCCGCGGGATTGGGTACCTATTATGGACAGTGATCTTGTTCAGCGCCCGATAGTCAATACAGAGTCTCCACGTCCCATCCTTCTTCTGTACCAACACGATCGGGCTCCCACAGGGCGATGAACTCAGACGGATGTGACCTTTCTACAGGAGCTCCTGAATCTGCCTCTTGATTTCATTGTTCTCCAGAACGGAGCGCCGATAAATTGGTCCATTGGGTAGCGGTGCACCTGGGGTCAGATCGATTGAGTGCTTGACTTGAAAGTGCAGAGGAACCCCTGCCGGGGAGGTGAAGATGTCTTCGTACTCCTCCACAATCTTGTCCATCTGTAGCTGTCGTGCAGAGGGACCCCGTTTGGAGGCCGCGACCACTGTCTTCTTCTTCCCTTGAGGGCGTATCATCAGGAAAACAAATTTCCTGGTTTTGGAAATGATCTTACTGCATTGTTTTGCAGTAATCAAAGAGATGGTGGCAGGTGGTGCTACCTCTGGTATCTTGAACAACTTATTTCCCAATGTAATAATAACAGCACAGGGCCTTGATTCATACACAGCATGTCGCTTCCACAAGTATGGTTGTCCTAGTAATACATCACAAACTTCAAGGGGAGCAATGTCACACAATACCTCATCCGTGAAGGGCTTGATGTTGTATGGAAGGCGACACTGCTGGCTCACGCGAAGATCTCACCCTTGGTGAAGCCACCCAATGGTGTATGGTTGTGGATGTGCTGTGGTCGGTAAGCCCAACCACTTCACGACCTCTGCCGAAATGAGGTTCTTTTGACTCCCACTGTCAACAATGAACTGTATCGGGGATCCCTTTACCCACATCTGGGAGTGGAAGAGACGCTCCTCCTCCTCTGGATCTTCGGGTTCATTTTTCTGGATCTTTGCGGTAGCAACAGTGGCGCTGGGATCCGCATCAATGATCTGCTTCCCTTTTTCATACCCCTTATCGGATTCTGACTCAGAGTCGGAAAATGCATCTGATTCTGAAACCTTTAGCTCAACCACCAGTGACTGCTTGGCCCGACACTCACTTGTGTTGTGAGTGGAGCTCTTATGGAACTCACACCATTTTCCAGTGTCCTTTCTCGGCTTCGCGGCGTTGTTCTTTGCTTGCAGCTTCGGCTGGTTGTCTTGGGCTGTCCCGCCTTGGCTCTGTCCTTTGTTCTGTGGTTTAGGGGCACCTTTCCCCTGCTTTGGATTCGCAGATCCAAAGTCTCGCTTCTTTTGTTTAAACTTCTGCTCGACCTTGACGGCATATCGGTATGCTGCGCCGAGCGAGGGGATGTTTAGGAATTGTATTTCTTCCTGGATGTACTTGTGCAGGTAGCCACGGTATTTGAGTATCAAATGTTGCTCTGAATCCTTGATACCCAACTTTGTGCGAAGGGTATGGAAAAGATTGGTGAACTCCGGCACGTCTTGGTCCCTTCCCTGCCGCAGCGTGGCCCACTTTATGTATTAATCCTCATAGCTTCCGACAGGGTAGTACTGCTCCTTGATGGCATCCCGGAACGAATCCCAGGTGGGTGCGGCTGAAAATAGTGAGCCAGTACTTTCATCCTTCTGCTCGCAGTAGGTTTCCCACCAGTCCTTGACGTGGGGGGCTGCTTTGAGAAGAGCAAAAACAATCTTTTCCCGACTCGAAAATTCATGAACAGAAAAATAACCCTCTAGCAGATTTAACCATTTATCTACGGCGTCGGCGTCTATCTGACCCTCGAATATGGGGATTTCAAAATTAACTTGTACCTTAAAGGGTGTGGCATTTCCAGAGGAGCTGCTGGAAGCCGATGCGCCGCTTCTGGGTAGCCGCTGAAGGATCTGGGCAAAGCTGTCCATCATCACGTTCCGTTGTCGCTCGAGGGCTTCTTTGAGCAAGATTTTGATGGGATCTCCTGCCCCCTCGTCTTTCTTCTCGTCCGCCATGGGAGGCTGTCGGGATTTGCGAGGCTGGTCTTGCAAAGGTTCAACCAGTTCAAGCCCTAACTCCTTATATCCCGACCTTGTTGGGGACATGCAAAGAAAAACAGAGAAAAAGCAGACCGCTCTGATACCACTGATCCAGATTTAAACAGGAACGCAACAAATTACAGAGATAACCATATACAAAAAGATGCAGCGGAAATAATACTTCATTTCATTAATGGAAAATACTGAAATATGCGTACAACCAGAAATGGAAATAAACCAGCTAGGGCGATGGTAGCTTATCTCTGAGAAGAGATGTGATGGCTACATGCCTCTGAACTGTGTTTCAATGAGGCTCGAAGGCCTATTTATTGTTGAGAAACAATGGAAAAACCCTTAACATTCCAAAACCTAACCCTAGGAGATGAAACGCCAAACTGTGGGCCCCGTTTGGGGTAAATTGGTACATCAACTTCCCGGGGTCGTAACTTTGGCATATGATCTCCGTTTGACGCGTACAATAGCTCATTAGAAAGATCTATCCGAGCACTATCATTGTTGGAACGGGAAACATGGGTCCATTCCATGGACCCATGTTGCCCCCGGATTCCCCAAAAAACGTCGTTTAGGGCCTCAAAACGGCTCCGGAAGTTCAGGACCCGAAAAACTGCTAAAAATAGTAAGTTGTGCTACAATTAAGGAAACTGAAAATGCTGAGAAAGACAATGGTGGGGGTCCAGGTGGACTTGGCAGGTGGCCACCAATATCCACCTGGATCACGTTTTTCCCTTTTTCATTGATATCAAAGGGGGAGAGAAAGCACAAAAAATTGCATCGGTGAATAAGAAAGCAGGGATACTAGGTGAAATGACGAGACCAAACCTGGAAATGCTCAAATCAAATTTTGCCATCAATGAAACTCTCTCATTTAGTAGTAATGTTTTTGATGTTGTCATTCATGACAAAGAGGGAGTTTATTAGAAAATGTTTTCATTGATGTCAAAGGCAGGGTTGGCAAAGGAATTGATTTTAAAGGTGTTGATGTCAAAGGTGTTCTCATTGGATGACTAAGCTCATTGATAATGTTTGGAATATGATGTCATTGATGTCAAAGGTAGTATTATGGAGACTGTTAGAGCGTGTTGTTATTGTGGATTGACAAGCATGTCAAAGGAGTGATAAAGATCAGATGTTTCCCAACAAATTGGTGAACAAGTTTGTTTTGAGTAGAGAATTTGGAGCCAATTTCAATATAGAAGATCATATCACATGTACTTGGAAAAGGAATAGTTATATAGTGCTCAAAAAGAGTTTTCCAAGGGTATCATAAAGTTTGAAAAAGGATTCCTAGATCAAAAGTTATTATAGGTCAAAGCTCAGAGGTTAAAGGGTTAAAGGCTGGAAACCTAACTTTGGTGGCAAACTTGGTGATCTATAAACTTGGAAAAGTCACCAAATATTGGCATGAAAACCATGATATTGAGTTGGAAAAACAGGATAGGCATGTTTCAAAGCTCAAGTGGTATAACATGGGTCCCACCCTGGGACAGACAACCCCGATGGATTTTCCCAATGTTTTCCTTTGAAGCACAAGTCCAAACCCCCGGGGGTGACACAATAGTGGGAGGATGTGGTTGGATGTAAGTGGTGATTGGTGGATGTCGGCGAGCATGGGACCCCACTTGACACATTAATTTTACACTATCTCCTTGGCGGTATCCATTGCAACTCGAAGTTTTATATCTAAGGAGACGAGCCTGGGGAAATGGGAAATTTCTTGTATACTGTAGCTAAAATTTGTTTCCCGTCCTAAAATTTTATAATGAAAATTTGTGGAAAAATCAAAGTCCATGACCCCTTTCTGTTGAACCCTTGAAAACATGGACAAATCATAGGAGGACACATGGCACAATTTAATTGGTTAAAAGACATAGGTGGAGACACAATGGCTTGATGGATCCAAGATCTAAAATTTACGTGACACGTGGCATGTAGATTTGGAATTTTTGGGTGGTCAAGTGTGCCAAAAATAGGTGACACATCACAAATAATTACAAGTGGCAGACACAATGGACATACACATAATCTTAGATGTTTTCTAATTGTTGCAAAGCTTAGGAGAGATAGCATTAAAGACCCCATAGGAAACATAACCCCGATGATCTTACCTCAGAAAGTTTGAAAAGAGCTCCATTATAAATGGCTCAGGATATGGGCACAAGATATAGAGAAATCAACAATAGTTGACGACACGAAAGTATGTATCGAGGGATTGAGGTGATGACATAACCCCATAAGTTTTTGGACATGATGTCTAGATGACATCACCTTGGACCCCGAAGGTCCGTGCACTGCGACGATTTTGAAATGAGGCACATTGTAAAAGTGTGGGGGAAATGAGACCAAGGGGCAAAAATATTCCTATCAATTGACAGGTCCATAAGATGTAATTGTTTAATTTAGGCTTCTGTGACCCATAACAAGTTTATGAGAGGGATTTTGGCGAAAATAACATCATCCTTCATTTGTCGACGCGTTTAATCAAGGATATCTGATGAAAAGAACCTTGATAAAGAGAAAGCCCATCTTCTTAACATTTTTGTTAATAATGGTTATAGTAGGCACAAAGGTCTGAAAGCTTTCCTAAAATCCAGCAAAGGTCCTAGGGTTAAGAAAGACCCTAAGGATTGGGTGTCAAGGGTTCATCTCCCTTTCATCCAAGGGACCACTGATAAGATTGCGAGGATCCTCAGGAGGCATAATGTTCCCTCTACCTTTAGACCCCTTAACACCATTCGTAGCTCCCTTAGATCGGTAAAAGACCCTATTGACCCCAAAGACATGAAAGGTGTCTATGTTATTCCTTGTTCCTGTGGGACCCCCTATGTTGGTGAGACAGGGCGCTCTATTAATCAAAGGATTCACGAGCACTCAGCTAACATAAAACATGGGAGGACCCAGTCTTCTACCTTGGCAGAACACGCGGAAAAGACTAAGCATCACATATGTATTGAGGAGGCCCGTGTTATTGCCAAGATTGCTCCTTTTCATCACCGAAAGTTTAGGGAGGCCATAGAAATTGAAAAAAGGCCGAGCAATCTCAATAGGGATGCTGACTGGAAAATAAGCAGCTGTTGGATCCCTACCCTTTCATTATAACACCCCCCCCATCCCCGCCCCTTGTGTTGACCTTTTCGTGATATCTTCTCTGTTGTTTCCCCCTCGTCTTCTAGATTGTTTGTTTGTCCTTTTTATTCTTTATCTGCTTTTTGATTTTTATTCAATTTTTAGTAATTTATTTTAATTTTTCTAGTTCTCTTCTAAATTAAAAATAAGAACAAATGGTTCGGTTTGAATAAGTAATAAAAATCTTTTTAATTAACATAATGTATAAATAAATAAAATCTTTTCACCAAAACATAAATGAAGGTATTTCAAAGGATGAGAAGTAATTTATCTGGTTACATATAATTAAATAAAATTAATTATGAACCAACTAACTAATTAGTAACAACTATATGATTCTTCAATGACTTTTAATCTATTTTCCTAGTGATTCTAATTTGAAGAAATTGTTGCATTTTCAATTATTTAACTAACTAAATTAGCTATACTTTTATTAAATTTTTATTATTTCATATACTATTAATATTAGAATATTAATATTTACGCCTTTAGATATAATTAAATAAAGTTAACTATAAATATTAACTTAATTAGTAATATTAAGTTAATATTAACTAATTAGTTACAACTATATTCTTTCTCAATAGTTCTTTAATGACTTGAATCTATTTTCTTAGTGGTTTTAATTAGGAGAATTGGTTACATTAATTAACGAACTAAATTAGTTATTCTTTTAATAAACCTTTATTAATTTTTATATTCTATTAATATTATAAGTTTTTATCTATATAATTAGTAATTAAATACAATAAATTACTTTTATTCAATTATGGTAATAAATATAACATAACTAACTTATAAATTAACGAACTAATTTCTTCATGTCCCTATCCCTTGGTCTAGTCCAGTCAAATATAGCTATTGTCCCTATCCCTTGGTCCAGTACCGTCAAATATAGTCGTTTCCTAGTCTATTATAGTCATTTCCTAGTCAAATATAGCAATTGGATGATCTACTCTCTCTATTTAACATGCAGCCATGATATGGTTCTTCAACTTGTCTTGAAGATGAACCACACTTGTTGGTTTGAAACGCGTCGACAAATGCATGATGATGTGATTTTCGCTGAAACCCCTCTCATAAAGTCCATAAGATGTTGAAAGACATGCCCAAGCTTGTATATGAGAAGGTTTTGTAGTGTAAAGTGACCGAGGGCACAAAAGGTTTGATGCATGTGGATAAGCCCTTGGGCCTACGACTGATCTATAGCCTTCATTAAAAGGTTTAAGTGCTTGGGTCTTTAAGCCTTAACAAAAGGGTGAGGCCCTAAAATGAATGAGTCAGCAAGTTTGAAAAATGGCATATTGGGCCATATTTGGTATTGTAGCATTAAAATAACAATGCGTTAAAAGAATTGTGAAAATCAACATACTAACTCAAAGTTTTCGATCATAATAATGGATAAAAGATTGAAGACAACATGTGTATAGGAAGAGGACTTGAGAGAAGTGAAACACAAGTGAAGAATAAGATCTCATGCATGATTTTAGCTAAAGTTTAACTAAAAGGAAAATTATAAAAATATTAGCTCTTATTCTTTCTAAGCAGGATTGAACAACCAAGTTGGTGTTTATTGGTGCAACAATATGCATATTGTAGTATGAATCAGGGGTGAATCAAATACGCATTAGGGTGTGAATGCATTAGATTTAGTGTATGAAACATGTTTAATAATGCCAATAATGTATTAGTGACATTGGTGTGTGTTCAAAATAGGTCAGAAATCAATGAATAATATTTGCTAAAGGTGTTTTTATGGTGGTAGAGGTGTAGAGATAAGTGATTGAGGTGTGTCAAGAGAGAAGGGAAATTATGTTTTTAGAAGGAATGTCTTGTTGATTTGAGTTTGAAAATAGTATGAAAGATGGATCAACATGACCAACAAGTTGGAGCCTGCATTTTAGGGGTTGTAACTCCTTCTAGTTGTGGCTGGTAAACAATCAAGGGTTGGAGCTACTTTTAGTGGTAGCTGATAAATTGGGGGTAGTAGCTCCTTTTAGTGGTGGCTGAGAAATTAGGGGTAGCGGCTCCTTTTAGTGGTAGCTGATAAATTAGGGGTAGTATCTCCTTTCAATGGTAGTTGATAAATTGAGGAGTGGTAGCTTCCTTTAGGTGGCAACCTAAGAAACCCACAAGTAGGAGCTTGTAGGCAGTGATGTAAGAGCAAGTTGTAGCTTGTCTTTGCAAAAGGAATAAACAAGAAGATTGGTGTATTTATAGGGTGCATATGTGTATGTTAATGACAATGTTTGTTTCACATGTTGATTTATGATGCTGCTTACATGAATGGTTGTCAAATAACTTAAAAATTTTAATTTGTCAATATTTATATAATTTGGTCATAATACTGATTCAACCACCTCTTAGTAATGTCCTAGTTTCTAAGAAGTGGAAACAAGGGTTTTAGGCAATTGACTATACTTTTGGATAGGATATTATAAATAATATTGCAGAGAGCTACAGGGCAAAAGCCGCTAGGGTCTGAGGCTGCTAAAGATTTGGGAATCAAGGTGAAAAAGGTGGCATTGTGGCCTTTTAAAATGGACTGGGACTTGCAGGATTCTTCAACAAGAGCATGAATATACTCACCAAGAAAATACCAACAAGCTAGAAAAAAGATCAAAGGTGAAACCATTGGGACTTGGGGCCTTGTATCACTCTAAACACTTCGTAGGTTTGTGATTAAAATAGATCAATATTGATCTTTAAAGAGAAAAACTAATAAGACTAGCTTGCAATTTGAAAATTTGTTATTGAATGATTGCTAATAATTCATTCATGCTACTTTACCTAATTCTACACTAATCCTACACTAAAAACCTAGGACAAACCAAATTCATAACTGAGCTACTTTTATACATTTGTATTTGAAAAGTAAAGCAATCTTCCATAGAACACTCCTTCAAATCATTAACATCTAAACCACACTCAGTTACTAAATTTATAACGGACACATAATTGATCTCGTGGAGATTCGTGGCATAAGCTAGTCAAACCTTGTACTCCTCATTTGTGTGGCGACACATATTCCTCTCGAGAGTCAAGGTCCCATAAGTTGGCCTCGTGATCCAATATCAAATGCCCAAACTTCTCATAGAGGTTGTCCACGTTAAATTTGCCACTATAAGACACCTGTGGTAGTGTACAAATATATGTATGTTTAGATACTGGTAAAGCAGACATGGAAGTAAGTTGTTGCCACGATTATAGGAAAATACCTTGTTATATATGGTACGTAGCACTCACAACTTGTAGCCCGCATTCTTCTAGAGTGAGAAAAAGATTGGAAGAGTCAATATGATCTTTGAACACGGTGACGAACATCTTAATGCCAGAAATGATGGAATTTATTTGCACCATAGCGAAGACATAAGAAAATACCTTGTTATATATTTTCTTATATATAAACGAATATTATAATAATAATGAGGAACTTATCATGGAAGAACTTATTATAATTGGAATAATCTCAAATCCCTAGGATATTGGTGGGTGGGGAGATAGGTGGCACAAATATATTTTTTTAAATTTATTAAAAATAATGGACCATTTTGCTAAATAAAATTTTCTTATATATAAATGATTGTTATAAATAATAATGAGGAACTTATGAGAATTGGAATAATCTCAACATGAAGGAACTTATTAGAATTGGAATAATATCAAATCCCTAGGAAATTGGTGGGTGAGGAACCATGTGACACGAATCTAATCTTTTAAATTTATTAAAGGTAAGGGACCATTTTGCTAAATAAAGCTTATATATAAATGAATGTTATAAACAATATTTAGGAACTTATTAGAGTTGGAATAATCTCAACATGGAGGAACTTATTAGAATTGGAATCATCTAAAATCCCTAGGAAATTGATGGGGGGATCCATGTGGCATAGATCTAAATCTTTATTTTTATTAAAAGTAATGGACCATTTTGCTAAATAAAATTTGCTTATACATAAATGAATGTTATAAATAATAATGAAGAACTTATTAGAATTGGAATAATTTCAACATGGAGGAACTTATTAGAGATGGAATAATCTCAACATGGAGGAACTCATTAGAATTGGAATAATCTCAAATCCCTAGGAAATTGGTGGGTGGGGAGCCATATGATAGGCATATAATTTATTAAATTAAAAGTAATGGACCATTTTGCTAAATAAAATTTGCTTATATATAAATGAATGTTATAAATAATAATGAAGAACTTATTAGAGTTGGAATAATCTCAAATCCCTAGGAAATTGGTTACGGATATAATTTTTTAAATTGATTAAAAGTCAATGCAACCTAACAAACTCTGTAATTACTACAACCATTGATAAACATTAAGAAGAAGCATATGTTGAATATATTCCCTTGAGAATCAATCTAGGCCCTCAATTAAAAAGAAAATTCAACAAACCTCCTTCCTTCTAAAGTTCATATATATACTATCAACGAATTAAAATGTATATATGTTTTTTTGGATTAAAAATAAATGTATACCATTTAAAATAACCAAAATCATTTTAAAAGGTCATGATTAAGTTTTATTAACGATTATATATATATATATATGTATATAACAAATGAAAAATGCATTACTATATTATTAAAATATGTTTTAATTTATTGATGTTTCAAACTTATTAGTAAGGTTCATTATTAGGATAAGAAAGGGAATGATGAATCTCACTAGTGGGTTTAAAACATCAATAAATTATAAATCTTATGCGATGAATACAAATTTCAAACATGTTTTTTTTTTTAAGATTAAAAATAAATGTATATAATTCTTAAATGGGTAGTTTAACTTACAAAGATTTTTAAAAACTTGAGTTTAAATTGTTTAATGCACATAATTCGAGTGCTCAAGGGTTTTTCAGGGTGTTGAATCCATTTATGCATTCAAAAATGTATTTTGAACAACAAAAAATCTTGAAATTGTATTGTTGGATTTTGGTGAATTCCGGTGAAAAAGACTATTTCGTCTATAAGTTAGACTATACCATTCTTAAATAACAAAAATTATCTTAAGTTTGATTGATTATATATATATATATATATATGGATAAAGTTTGGTTATTTTAGAATTAAATTATTAGTTTTTGCCCAAAAAAATGTAAATAGACAATGATAAAATGTTCTTTAAGACTCTTTGTGATATAAATATCATTATAAATCCATAAGCAAAAATCCAACTATACTAAAAATTAATATGCCATGTCATAATTATGACAACTTAAATACATTATGACCACTCAAATCACAATACCTTTAAATTATAATTAATCAAATCACAATTTAAACATATTAATAATTTCAATATTCACATCCCCTAACAACCCAAACAAAAAAAATTATTAATTTGGACAATCTCTATTATAACATTAAAAAACATTAAAAAACAGAGACATGACTCCACGTATCGGCTATGTTAGATAAATATTAAAAACGTTGCACACGTTAATGGATTAATCCAAGGCTCAAGTTAAATCGTGGTCATATGGGGGCTTAAGTCGCTGGTGGTTTACCCGATCGCAATACATACGTCTCATAAGCCCACATCAACGTTGACGGAATGCCTAGAATTGCAGCGAAACGTAACATGAAGGTTTAATTTACATAAAATAATAAATAAAGAAATGGGATTAAATATTCAATTAAATAAAAATCTAAGATAAGATAAAATATCAGATAATGGTCGGTTTACTTTAATATATATATATATATATATATATATATTTATATATATTTATTGTATTGCATACGATTAAACATATTTATTAAGCTTATAGGTACTTTACAGTTCAGCCTGCCACATATGTTATCACATAATTTTATATTTAAAAATAATAACGATCAAAATAAAAGATGTATTTTTTTTAGGGTTTGATAAATGATATATAAAAATAATATTTTTTGATATTATAAGAAGGGTAATTTTTTAATTTATTTTATATTAATTTGATATAATATTTAAAATAAAAATAAATTGTTTTAATAAAAAATATTTTAATCTATATTAAATAATACAGTTTTATGTTAATTTAAAACATTTTTTTTATCTCAATTATAAATAAAATATTTCAACTTAAATTTTTTTTTTCTAAGGGGATAATCTCCTAGGAAGAAGTATTATGTTACATCATAGATTACATAATCCTTACAAACATTGCGTCTGCAACCCATCATGTATAGGTGGGGAGGGTAATAATGTACTGTCAATTATAAATAAAATATTTCAACTTATTTTTTTTTTTCTAAGGGGATAATCTCCTAGGAAGAAGTATTATGTTACATCATAGATTACATAATCCTTACAAACATTGCGTCTGCAACCCATCATGTATAGGTGGGGAGGGTAATAATGTACTGTCCTAACCACCTGGGATAATGTCCACATACAAAATATTTCAATCTATTTTAAATAATATAATTTTATATCAATTTTGTAGAAAGAAAAATAAAATAATTTAAATTTAAAAAAATCTTATATTTTTACTTTTTATTGCAATGGAGACATGTAATTTACTGTATTCATAATATAGAGTTGATATATAACATTTAAAAAATATCAATAACATTTTTTTTTAATATGAATTATAAATACAAAATTTCAATATTGTTGAGTAATAAATTTTAACATCAAAGAGAAGGGTGTCTCATTTCACCCTTCCTCTACATCATTTGGCAAAAATGCTTAGTAGGACACTTGAACATGATAGGCAAAGAGGGCTTCTCAATGGAATACTATACAACAAAGGAGTTAAAAACATGAACCACTCTCAGTTTAACGATGACACTTTGTTAATAGGAGGAGCTTCCCCCATTGTGGCCAAAAGATTCAAGACCACCCTAGATCAATTCTTGGAAGCATCGGGCTCAACAGACTAAAGAGCAATATATATGGATGGAACACCTCTCTCAGAATCCTTCAAAGCATATCACACATATTCAAGATTTCTTGCAAATTGGAATGGATACATTTCAAATATTTAGGTATGCTAATTGTCAAGCAAAATATGAACACTGAGGGCTAGACAGAGACCATAGACAAAATGAAAAATAAACTTCAGTAATGGGAACACATTGGTTAAATTTGGCAGGCAAGGTCATTTTAATTAAATCTATATTTTCAACCCTCCCTATATACTAGTATGTAATCTGGCCAACACCCACAAGTATTCAAAAGCAATTAGAACTTATTATAAGATTTTTTTTTTTTTTTTTTTTTTTTTTTTTTATGGCAGGGAGGCAGGACATATACTAAAATATTTAATCTTCTTAGTTGGAAAAAATTAGTTTCCCCTTATGAAAGAGGAGGGATAACAATAAAACAACCAGGATTTGTGAACCTAGCCTTGGGGGTGAAAATAATGTGGAGACTAATCACTGAAGATTCAACTTGGTGGAGGAAAGTCATTGAAGGAAAATATATGAATACCCAACAACAAAAACTCCTACAAATTCAAATTCCAGCAAGGCCTTGTTCTCCAAATGGAAATTATGTAAAACGATCTTCCCACTCATCCGAACCCACACATCCAAAATTCCTAGGGATGGACAAGAGATAAAGTTTTGGGAAGAAAGCATTATGAGTAAGCCAAAACTATCTTGTATCCTAGAACTTTAGCAACTTAAGAACTAGTTTGAAAGAAAAGGAATCTTTAAATTGGCACAAATTTCAGATTGGAATAGAGTGACTCATCTTGGAAAGGTTGGAAACCCCCAACCATTCCAAACTAGCTTCAACAAAAGTGGAATCTTATCATAAAGCATCTTAAGGGTGCAACACCTATTCAACTCAAGCTAAAAGAAAATTTTAAATAGAATCTCACTGGAAAATATTACACAGTCAAAAGTGGCTATGATGCTCTTCAAGGAGAACAATAGCAACAACCTAATAGGCATTATTGGAAAGTGGTTCGGAAGTTAGAGAGTCTGCCTAAGATCAAGCTATTTATTTGGAACCTCCTTAGGGGGAAGATCCTAACTGTAGACAACCTCAGAAAGTGCAGTGTTCAGGGTCCATCAAGGTGCCCTTTATGTCTAAAAGCCAAGGAAACAATGCAACATTTGTTTATCTCACGCACCTCGTTCAAAAATGTTGGCAGACTATGCTTCATCCTATACATGTACAAAATTTTTTTGCTTTGAATTTTGCTGAGTTTTTTCCACAATGAAACTCGAACTATCCTTACACTCTTAGAAAGAAAGGTTTAATAAAGCGTTTTTAGCATAGCCTCAATGCATTCCTATGCTGGAAGATCTGGTTAGCTAGGAGCAAAAGTGTCTTTCAAAACAAGAAACCAAAACAAAGGAAGGTAATGGCAAAAGTCTGGGGTCTTTCAACATAAACCATTCTTTTCAAAGGTAACAATAATCTAGATCATCAAATCCTACAAGTGGAAGAAGCAATGTGGTTCTAATTTGTTCTAGAAAAGCCTTCTTATTGCAAAACCAATCCACATTGAAGCCAACCTGTTCTCTCTGATTGGAAAATCAAATTGAAAGGCGCAAGATTCAAGGATTGGTTAAAAAATAAAAAATGACCCTGTCTATTCTTTGATGGGGCTTCAAAAAACAATCCTGGAGAGCTGGAGCAGGGGGATTTATATTCAACTCTGAGGGAGAAGAAAGAGGTAGTGACACCAACAATAGATCTTCAGCCTACAAGCTCCTCCTGGGAATTTGTCATGTCCCCATTTTTATTCTTCTTCATAGTACAACCAGGGTGGATTTCCAAGATAGGGATGGCTAGGCCAGTGGAGCAGGTTTATGTCACCAGGTGTCTTGATGGAGTTTTGTGGAGTTTTTATGGGATTTGATGGAATTCGCTTGGAATATTCCATCATCAGCACAATTTTCCTTTCATCCTGTTGCATTCCAACAGCTTTCAAAAATCAACATTATTATTGGGCATAACTTAATTAATTATGCTCGAGGTTGCATTATGGGGAGATTAATTGGTGGAACACCTCAGTGTAATATCTCGTTGGAACCGAAACGAGAATATCTACATGATGGGACTTTTGTATGGGAGTTTAAGTGACATGAGGAGACATGGTATATGATTTACCCTTTTCCCACATTAAAAAGAATATTTTAATTAAAATAAAAGAGGGAAAAGTGCTCCATGATTAAAATAATAATAAAATTGAATATTCTAGATGGGTCCATCAGATCTATAAAAGAGGAGGAGGCCATTGGAGGACATCTTGGATTGAGTATTGTTTCTTGTATGAGAAGTTGAGAACCTGGTTCTCTACTCCATTGGTAGCCCCAGGACGAAAACCCTCGGGTGATTTAGAGAGATTGGGCGAGCACCCATCTTCCCTTGGTGGATGCATTCAGGGTTCACAGATTGTAGTTATTTGATTTTTAGTGTGTTTTGGATGGCCCATTGTGGCATTATTGTATATCTGTTGAGGCCAACTATCTCAGCTATTTTGTTATTCCAGCATGTAAAACCCCAGTTCATATATTATAATAAAGCTGAGATTGTTTATGCTTATCGTGTTATAGAATTGCATGCATTTTATATGTTCTATTTTACATCGGAATCTTCTGTTTATGAATAGAATTTTTATCTGGAGATTTTCTGAGTTTAAATTGGAGTTGTTTCAAATTTATTTCAATTTGGGACATTACAGAATTATAAGTCTTCGAGATATTTGTATAAGAAATCCCATTGTGCTATGTGATTCATCTATCCTCATTCATCAGATGGTCAAAGGAACCAGGCCTAAAAACATAGATCTAAGTCAAATTGTAACTCACACTCGACATCACCTTACATATCTTGGGGACATAACTTTCTTCCACGTCCTCAAAGAAAAAAACGCTGAAGTAGATGACGAAGCAAATCAAGCCTACCACCGACCCCAAGGAGAAGTTAAAGTCAACAATGAGGTATGCATTCTGCATATACCCTAATCATGTATGAAAATCACACGCATCCCATGAAGCAAATCACACTTTCTTTTGAAGTTGAGATAGACTCCCCCAAATTCGATGGCACTCATAATCTCTTTGACATCCAAAAAATCATCAAGAGCATCCATAGAATCTTATACGTAACAACTCATCTGATTGGATGCAAAACATACTATCCCCAAGTAGACTCATCCACCTGTGCATGTAACTCTTTAAATACCACCATTGGTAAGCATTTATCTATCACTTTCCCACTCAATGCTATTCCCATACTCCCCTGTGCCCCTCCATTCCTTACTATTCATAATGCCATGGATGCTAACTCTTCCTGCAACCATTGTGCCTCCATCAAAGACAAGTTGGAGTAAGTAAAAAACTTTCAAAAGTAATGGAATAAAAAATGTCAGGCAAAGATCAGTTATCTGCATGCAGGAGCAACTTCATGTAGAGAAGCACTCAATAAAAAAATCAAAGATTCCTTCACATTGAGAAGGCTCTGTCTGCCATGCAAGAAGTTATGGATGCACATCATGGATGCATTGGTATGCTAGAGCTTCACATTTCAGTCCAAGAAAGGAAGAAAACTGAGAATTCAGGATCAAACAACCACAATGATAATCAAACAACTGCAAAAGAATGCTACATTAACCGGGATCAACAAGGCTCAGATAAGTGCCTTCATCAAGATGCACCAAAAACTTGTTAGTTTTGAAGCAATGCTTAATGAAGTGAAAATTTAGTCTTTTTTTGCAACAATATGTAAGAATCTATAAAGATAGTGCAATAGGAACCACATGATCTAGCTTACACTATGTAATAGCAAGAAAATGTAGACATGGTTCTCTAACATTAGAGTCAACTCTCAATCAATATGAAACTATGTATCAAGGCTTATAGCCATTAATTTTTTTAGAATGAATACAAGATAACCGACCTTATTAAAAAAAATATTTTTCTTGATGTTGTTGTTGGTTTATCCCACAGCGATTTGAAATTTGAATCTCATGCTTTACATATTACTTCAAAACAAGGCGATCGCCAATTGAGCTACACCCCGTGGGAAAAAAATAGATTTTAACATCAAATATATAGAGAGATAAAAAGAGAGAAAGTTCTAATTCCGGTAATAGATACTTCCTAATTCAAACTATAAGGGATATTTGTAATTCCTTCAATATTTAATATGAAGATGATATGTAAAACAAACACGGAAAAATAGAAACAAACAGAGAGATAAATAGACAAATAGAGAGAGAGATATTTCTATTTTCAAATATAAGGGGGCATGTATATAATATTTTACTTTCAACTAAGTTAATTTTTTTTGTAAGCTATATAAACATTACATTAATCAAAATTTAGTTTACATCATTGAGAAATCTACTATGGTCTACCACTAGGAAACCAAGCCATAAGCGGAAACAAATAGACTTTATCCAAAAGAATACCTAAGGTGACCAAAACTAAGCTATAATACATTAAAATAAATTTTCTCTAGACATTGACTAGGTGTTGGTATGTGATGAGAATGTCCTCTGCTGCATTTTTGAGTAAATGTGCATTAGATCCTTGATAGGTGGCCATATGGTCATCCTCTACCGCATATATTCACTGTTTAATTCCGTTGTCATCCCAATTTGGGGAAAATATTGAAGAGCTAGTTGAGGCATGAATAAAACTACTATGTCCAACAAGATCAAGCGTTGGCAGCCATTTGCGGGTCCTGGTGTAAGAGCTGAACTCTAGGGAGAAACTAGACTGATAGAGGGGTTAGAGCATCCTAGATTAGCGAGAAAGTTGAATGTCTTATTGCCTGTGCACATGACATGTTGAGGAAAGATAACCAGGATAGAGGGAATGATTTACACATTCTTGATTATACAGTGCTCCAACCTCTAACTGGAAGATATCTTGTCAATTTGTGAACCATTTAGAATTTTTTTGGGAGCGATGATAACTAGTTTTGAACCCCTTTCAACCACAATTTTGTTGAAGCCTCGAGAATGAGCCTCCTCCAAACTTTTTACTAGAGCAAAGAATTCGACATCGTTATGGTTGATGATTCCCATTGATCTAGCTATAATGAAAAGGGGGGTCAGAGCATCCTAGATTAGCGAGAAAGTTGAATGTCTTATTGCCTGTGCGCATGACATGTTGAGGAAAGATACCCGGAACAGAGGGAATGATTTACACATTCTTGATTATACAGTGCTCCAACCTCTAACTGGAAGATATCTTGTCAATTTGTGAACCATTTAGAAGTTTTTTGTGAGCGATGATAACAAGTTTTGAACCCCTTTCAACCACAATTTTGTTGAAGCCTCGAGAATGAGCCTCCTCCAAACTTTTTACTAGAGCAAAGAATTTGACATCGTTATGGTTGATGATTCCCATTGATCTAGATATAATGAAAAGGGGGGAACCAAGATGATCTCTGGAAAATGCCGCCATAACCTGCCGAACCAAGTTTCCCTTTGGACAGGCCACCAAAGTTGAATTTTAGGAAAGAGCGAGGGGGAGGAGGGTCGAGGGGGCAAGTTTTTAGGGATATATTGTTCTTTTCTATAGATAATTGCATTTTAAACCTTTTACATCATTTAACATATCACATTCACCCCATAACATCTTAATATCATTAGAAATTATGTAGAAATAACAGTAATATCAATATTGCAATAAAACATAAAGGAACAACAAAAGAAAAACATGCACGAAGGGGACATCGAGATTTAGGTAAGAGACTAGGGAAAAATCCCACAAGGCAAAAACCCATCCAATTCTTCTTCTATTTAATAAATATTCATCAATTGTTCAACTAAGATACATCAAGAAAGAGTCTTTTTCACATCATTGTTTAGAGTGGCATCATAAGAAACATCAACATTGATCATTGCCATCATTTGTCATAGAGGTAAGATCCCTTTTCCAAGAACACTTCCTGCATATTCACTGTCACTTGAATCATGGAAGAAATCTGACCCATTTATCTAATACATATTTGAATGTATCATAGTAGAACTTTGCCATAAGTAATATAGAAGAACATAAGCACATGAATCACAAGAGTAAGAACTGTACCATCATTTCTCACACGAGAAAATCACGTAGAGCAAGTGACAGTCATTATGGTTCGATTCATCATGTATCATGGTTACCAATTTATATTGAGGTAACATCCATCAAAATATAATGCCATCAATAATATGGTCATTCTCAATCCTAGGGCCATTAAGCCATATCAAATATCACTGTAAGACTTTATTTATCATGTCACTGTAAAGATGTCACGGGGTATAGAAGCTAAGCCAATACATTGTAAAGCAATTCGCATCACATAGATAACATGCTATTGTAATAGGGAGATAACAAGCCATATAATCTTATACGATTTACATACAGACAACATACCAATGAGCGGCCTCTGTGAATATACAAGATGCTTTTACGATCCTTTTGTGATGAAAACTGAACCTCTACGAATATATATTAAGTCTTTACGGTCTTTTGTGATGAATGCAAGTCATGCTGAACCTACAAGGATATATATAATAAGCCTCTACGATGTTATGTGATGAATACAAGTCATATTAAGCCTTTGCAAATATAAATTAAGCCTCTACGATGTTATGTGATGAATGCAAAACCTCTGCAAATATATAATAAGCTTCTACCATTTCATTGCTCTACAATGAATGAAAAAACCTACGTGAATATTTAATAAGATTATACCATTTCATTGCTCTGCGATGAATGTAAAAACCTCTGTGAATATATAATAAACCTCTGCAATGCCCTGTGATGAATACAAGTCATATTAAACCTCTGGAATGGACCATTACAAAGAACTGACTGCAAGTGCGAGCCCAGGAGCATTAATGATGCCTCATAGAAACCTATGAGAGCATACTGAGTATGAGAGTATAAGCAAAGGTTGCAAGTACGACCCCAAGAGCATAAGCAATGCTCATAGAAAATAAACCATTAGAATATACGACCAATAATACACACTTTTGTAAAGAATGCAAACCCTTGGAGATTGAATATAAGTCACGAGCTGAGACATAGAGAGGAGAAATGATACTGGTGATACTGTGAAGTGAGGCCACATTAATGGAAGCATTCCATCATAGATATTTAATGCAGTCCTCACAAAGTATATGAACGAGCCAAAAATCCACACAACCTTCCACACAAAATATGAATGAGCCTAAGAAAACATATGTGAGCCTCATCAGAATTAATGTGAACTAAATGCCACAAAGAAGTCTTCGATTCATAGGAAGGCATATCCCTCAATTGAGAGAAGAATTTAATATTCTTTTATAGCATTTTCCAAGTTCTAATGGTAGCCAAGGGAATTCAAGTCGACTTAAAAATGTTTGGAGGGAAATTCGAATTTGAGATCGTTCATAATTAAATATAATTTCCAAATGATTTCTTTATCAAATTAAGAATAATAATATTTCACTTTAGTCCAATTACATTTTCCTTATGACCAATATAAATAAATCTTCTTCGGGGCTTAAGGTGTTGCTCTTGAGGACTTGGGGTTACTATGGGAATTTCCTCCCATAGCTGCCCCACTTTTCGATAAGGTCATGGATGCGAGAGAAAGGGCAGTGAGGATGGTTGATTCCTCCAAAGGAGTAGACTGGTCCTCTCGACACCAGGAAGAGGAAATAACCATTTATTTGATGTTCTTGACAATGTTGTTCTAGATTTATTAAGGGAAAAGGGACATGCCTTTGAAGATGTGATTATTTCACTCTTTCCAAAGAGACCATAAAAGGAAGATAAGAGCCAAATCCAATGCTTTGTTTAGGACCAGATATTGGAAGGCACCTTTCCTCCACAAGTTAATTGTATCACTTATATCTGCATGTGGATGTGTGTATGATTGGTGGAAAATAGAGGCTAAGATGGTCCATAGATAATCAATGTAAACTCAATCATTGAAGAGATGCGAGGAGTTGTCCTATTGATTTTTACACATGAAACATAGGGAGGGACCTTCAAAACCTCTCCTTTGAATGCGATCCCTAGTCAAAGTGCTCCCTCTTACCAACATCCAAAGAAAGTGCGTGATTTTAGGCGAGAGATTGGTGCCCCAAATGTGATTCTATATTAGATTATTGTGAGGAAGAGCGTTTGCGATAAACAGAGAATACAATTCTTTAACAATGAAGATGCCGACTAGAGTGTGTCCCCATTTTAATTTATCTGCCCCCTGTAGAATATGAATCTTTCTTCAGCTCAAAATTGTTTCAAGTGTGGACCATTCATCATTGGGAATGTCAAAATCCCAATCATCGTGATCTTTCCAAGTTCTCCAAGTTGAGTTGGTCAAGCATGTCGTTTCTTGTTTCCAAAAGTGAGCTAATTGGGTTATTCCATGACTTTGAAACAAATCCATTAGCTGCTGGTAGTGTAGAAGGGTATCAAGAGCATGTAGTTGTTTCCAAGAGTTTCTCCAGAACTTGGTGATTCCTCCTTATGAACTTCCCAAAAAGCATGCCTTTGGACTAGTTGTTTGCTTTAATTGACTAAGTTCCAGATTGAGGAGCCCATGATGTTACTTTTAGGGAAGAATTTGGAGATTAGATATTTTCCAATTTAGTATTTGTGATTCCATATGCTTTTCAATAAGTCTTCTCCCCCATGGATCCACCTCCACCACATTTTGTATCCCATTGCCATACTTAGTTGTTCAAGATCCCTAAGCCCCAATCCTCTAGAAGATCGGGGAAGGAAAACTTCCTCCTATGCTACCAAAGCCCATTTTCATTCTTGAGAGGCCTCACCCCAAAGAAAGGATCTATATATGTTGTCTATGGATTGCAAAACTCCCTTAAGGGAATCCATGATAGAAATATGGTAGATTGGAAAAGCCTATAGGATTGATTGGAGAAGAACTAAGCGACCAACTATATCTAATGCTGTAAAGGTCCAATTCTCAAGTCTATAGGTGAGCTTGTCTAAGAGATCTTGCTATAAGATGGAATTCTTTGAATTATCCATAGGTGTTGCTCTAAGATAATTGACAAGAAAGTTGGCTCTTTGAAAGGCAAGAAGGCGTGTTAAATGGACTTGGATGCCAAGTTGGGTATCGAAGAAGAACACTTGAGACTTAGCATGGTTAATCGAGATACTTGAGGATGTCAGGAAGTATTTAAGAATCCACTTGAGAGCTCAAGTATCATGTACTGTAGGTTGACCCATGAGCATTGTGTCATCAACAAACTGCTAGTGAGATATGGGGTCCATGGAGCTAGTAAGATTTATTCCTTTGATCCTCCCTTGTAGCACTTCATATTTGAGGTAGTGCTCCATTCCCTCTATTGTCAGGACAAAGAAGAGGGGAGAGAGCGGATGTCCATGTTTAATAATACCACACGAGGCATTGAAAATGCGAGAAGGAGAGCCATTGATTAGATATGAGAAGAAAGGCGAGGAGGACAATGTAAAAACTCAGGATGCCCAAGTCTCAGAAAAGCCAAAGGCTTTGAGGACATGATAGAGATAGGACAAGATTAGCTTGTCAAAGGCCTTAGAGAAGTATATCTTAATAACAATATATAGCTTTTTGAGTTTCTTTAAAGAGTGAATTGGTTCATGGGCCACCATAATCCCGTTTAGGATCTACCTGCCCTCCATTTTCCAGATTTCTCCTTGAAAATTAGAGATGGTTTTAGAAAGTGTTGTCATTGACTCAAAGGAATTGCTGTCAAATATGTTGATGTCAAATTTGTTGGTGTCAACAATGTTGATATCAAAGGTGTTGATGTCAAAGGTGTTGTCATTAGATGACTAAGCTCATTGTGAATGTTTAGAATATGATGTCATTAATGTCAAAGGTAGTATCATGGAGATTGTTAGAAAGTGTTGTTATTGTGGATTGACAAACATGTCAATTTTCAAAAAAGTTGCAAAGCTCAAAATTTTCATAGTAGATCAGAGAACAATTGTGTCTCGAGTAGATACTTTGGAGCCATATTCAGTACAAAAGATCATAATAGATTTACTTGGAAAAAGAATAGATGGATAATGCTTGGAAAGATATTTCCAATGGTATGCTAAAGTTTGAAAAAGGTTTCAGGGATCAAAATTTATTACACGTCAAAGCTCAAGGATTAAAAAGTCAAAGGCTACATACTTAACTTTGGTGGAAAATTTGGCGATCTCCAAACTTGGTAGAGTAACCAAATATTGGTGGGACCAATGTGGCATACAATTAGCATTAGGCACATAGTTGGCAGCATGGGATAGGCACGTTTCAAAGCTTAGGAGGTATAGCATGGGTCCCACCTCGGGACACATAAAACTAATGGTTTTTCCAAGGAGTTTTCCTTTTAAGCACAAGTCCAAAACCTTCGAGGTGACGCAACAGCGGGAGGATGTGGCCAGATCCAATAGGTGATTGGTGGAACTTAGTAAGCGGGGGACCCCACTTGACACATCACCCCGATTCTATCACACTGTTGGTGTCCATTGCAGCTCGAAGTTTTATATATGTGGAGATAGGATCAGGGAATTAGGAAAGTTCCTATATATAGTAGCCAAACTTCCCATCTCATCCTAAAATTTTATAATGAATAATTTCCAAAACACCAAAGTCTAGGACCCTCATTCTGCCATACCCTTGACAACATGGAAAAATCACAAGAGGACAAATGGCACAATTTAATTGGTTGATTGGCACATGTGGAGACACAGTGGTATGATGAAATCAACATCTGAAAGTCTTGGGACATGTGATATTCTAGGATGATACAATGTGGAATGCATATTTGGCATTTTTAGGTGGCTAAGTGGGCCGAAAACAAGTGACATGTGGAAGAGAAGTACAGGTGGTAGACACAATGGACATACACGTAATCTTGAGTTTTTTTACTAGCAAAAAGATTAGGAGAGATAATGTGGTGGAACCTAGAGAACATGTAACCCTTGTTCTTTTACCTTGTCGAGTTTGTAAAGAGCTCCATTGCAAATGGCTCGGGAGACAGGCTTGGGAGATGGAGAAATCAACGAAAGTTGACAACACAAAAGTATATCTCGAGGGATGACGTAACCCTGAAAGTTTTTGGATGTGATGTATGGATAACATCACCCCGGAACCATAGGTCCAAGCACCTCAAAAATTATGAAAGGAGGGACATTGGAAAAGTTCTAGGTAAACCGGACCGAGGGATAGAAATATTCTTATCAATTGACAAGTTTGTCAGATGTTGGAAGGTGCGCCAAGGCCCAAATATGAAAAGGTTTTGTGGTATAAAGTGACGAAGGGCACAAAAGGTTTGATGGATGTGGATAAGTCCTCCGGTCTATGACATATATATAGTCTTGAGTAAAAGGTGTAAGCGCTTGGTGCTTCAAGATTTAACAAAAGGGTGAGGGCCTAACATGAATGAGTCGACAACTTCATAATGGGCCATATTTATTGTTATATCACTAAAATAAAAGTGCGCTAAAAGAATGGATATCGCGCATGAATGATTTGGAAACAAAATTGGGAACATGGATATCTTTGGTGGCATATTTTGTAGCTTGGCCAAATCTAGTAGTTCACTAGATTTAGAACTGCAGATAAAGTCACTACTAAAATAAAGAAAATATTGAAGACAACATGAATACATGAAGATGACTTGAGAGAAGTAAAACATAAGTGAAGAATAAAATATCATGCATGATTTGAGCTAAAGTTTAGCTAAAAGGCAAATTCTAAAAATATTAGCTCTTATTCTTTAAAAACAGAATTGAGCAACCAAGTTGGCGGTTTTTGGTGCAACAATATGCATATTGTAGTATGCATCAGGGGTGAATCAAAGATGCATTAGAGTGTGAATGTATCAGATTTAGTGTCAGAAAGGTGTTCAAGAATGCAAATAATGCATTAGTGATATTGATGATGATGGTGTTTTTGGTGTGTCTTAAACAAAGGTCATAAATCAATGAATAGTATTTACTAAAGGTGCTTTTATGGTGGTAGAGGTGTAGAGATAGGTAATCGATGCGTGTTAAGAGAGAACGAAAATTATGTTTGTAGAAGGAATGCCTTATTGGTATGTGTTTGAAAATAATATGAAAGATGGATCAACATGGCCAACATGTTGGAGCTTGCATTTAAAGGGTTGTAGCTCCATCCAGTAGTGGTTGGTAAACAATCAGGGGTTGGAGCTCCTTTAAGTGGTAGTTAATAAATCAAGGGTAGTAGCACCTTTCAGTGGTAGCTGATAAATCAAGGGTAGTATCTCTTTTCAATGGTAGCTAATAAATTTGGGAGTGGTAGCTTCCTTTAGGTGGAAGCCTGAGAAACCTTTAAGTAGGAGCTTGCAGGCAGTGATGTAAGAGAAAGTTGTAGCTTTTCTTTTCAAAAGGAATAAAGATGAATATTGGTGTCTTTACATGGTGCATATGTGCATGTTAATGATAATTCTTGTTTTACATCTTGATTTATTATGATGCTTACATGAATGGTTCTCAAATAGATTGAAAAGTTTATTTTTTCAATATTTTTATAATTTGGCCACACTACTGATTCACCCCCCCTTTGACTAGTGTCCAAGTTTCTAACAATTCGTATCAAAGCACCAAGTTCCTTCAAGATCCATCTAATAGTTGGAAGGAAGATCAAGGATCATGGAAAACCATGATATGATTACCCTAGATGGAGTTCCATTTTTGAATGGGTCAAATTATACAACTTGGAAGGTAAGAATTGAAATTTAATTACAAAATCTTGACTTTGATATATGGTTGTTTATAGAGAATGGAATAAAAAAAATGAGTTTAATAAACAAGCCAAGTAGGAAATATTGAAAGGATTGTCCAAGTTAGATCTTGAAAAAGTAATTTGTTGTGAGACTACAAATGAGATATGGAATGTGTTCGAGTCCATATATGATAAAGAAACTCAAGTTGCATGTGATATCAGGAGGCCTTCTCTGAAGAATGGAGCATACAAATATTTAAAGAGTATTGAAGATTATGAATCAGAACAAGAAGGTGATTCACCAGTAACAAAAGGCCAAGTTGTTGATCAACACTCAAAGGTTTCAAAGGAGATATAATCTACAAGTAAGTTGTTATTTTATTGCTATTGTAAAGGAATATGGATCTATCATCTAGATGTTCACAAGTAATCTTGATGAAAGAGCTAGTTGTTCATCTAGTAGTAATACGGAAGGAACTACTTTAATAGCGATATCCTATCTAGATACTTCTCTAAAATATAATGGGTGCACATATGGTACAGAGGAAGATAAAATATCTTATGTTTCTATAGTAGAATCCTTAGACTGAGAAATGGAACAAGCTATTGAAGAAGTTGAAAGTGAAATAAATACTAGTTGTGAACCTAGTATCTTTGCTAATGTATTAGAAGATCTATATGAAAAGATATATTTTAGAAGGTAGCTCATATTAGATTTTGAGGAAATTAAGAAGCATAAAGCCACAATTCAGAAACTGGAAGATGAGAATATTGTTGGAAATAATACTGAGAGGGGGGGTGAATCAGTATTATCAGATCAATCAAACTTTTCAATGCTCAGAAACATATACGCTACTTCAGTTAAGTGAACCAGCGTGTACACGCTACTGTGACTAAGTAAAACAACGTATAAGAAGAAAACTCACAATTTAGTTAGCTTATTCTTCAGTTAAGTGCATCAGGACATTATTCACCACATTAACAATAAACATGTGCAGTATAACAGAACAGATCAAAAGCCACACACATGAACACCAAGATATAAGGTGGAAACCCAATGTGGGTGAAAACCACCTGCTGCAAGTTGTCTCTATCTTTCTTTAATATGAAACTTCAGTTTACAATCTTTTGTACTGGTGCAGCCTTATACCAGTACGCAGGCTACAACCTGCAGAAGGCTACAACCTTCTCTCGTTCTCCAAACTTCCTTGGAAGGGAGCTCCAACCCCCTTTTCTCTTGTACTAGCCAAGATACTAGTACGTAGGTGCTGACCTACAATCTTCTTTCTTTCAGGTATCACTTTTCATACATTTTCAGACTTGGATATTCCTGAAGCACAACATTGCAATCTGAAGACCACAATTCATTCAATTTCCACAACAGATCATTGAAGCATAAAACAACCAAACTTTGAATCACTGAACCACTGAACCCTGTCAATCACCAGTTACCAGAACACAGAGCAGACTACAGAACTCTGCAATAACAGTCAGATCCCACTGTAAACCCAAAATCAAGCTTCAAAAGATATACGCTACTTCAATGAGCAAAACCCGCGTATACACGCGCTTTTACCGAAGCCAACCTGCGTACAGATCTAAAAATAAACTTTCTCAATTTGCAGCTGTACCAGACATTAGTTAGACCCAGAACATAACATTGCGACAATATGCAGATCTAGAAATACGCATAATCAACCATATCATGATAGTGCATTTCAAACCATTAGATCCCGATCTATCCTTAGATCTAGTCTTCCATCAACCGATGTGATCTCTCCTTG
This sequence comes from Pinus tabuliformis, assembly GCA_031772625.1. NCBI lineage: Eukaryota > Viridiplantae > Streptophyta > Pinopsida > Pinales > Pinaceae > Pinus > Pinus tabuliformis. The sequence continues at coordinate 1,245,264,533 of CM062818.1, forward strand.
GCTTAGATCAAGCAACCCAGAACCTGCATATCAGATCTCTTTCTCTCTTAGATATTCAAGCCTTGTCAAAAGATGATTTTGCCTAATGATCTTCTTCTCCTTATATAGTCTTAGGCCTAGCTCAATACCAAGAGCCAAAACCATAGTAACACAATACCATCAACTTCAAAACTAGGGATCGACACGCCCGTCGAGACACAATGGTCCGAAATCATAGGCACAACTTCCAAGGACTAACCACCATGGACCAAAGATACTTTTCCACATACACGCGCTTTTTATGAATCCAACTAGCGTGTACACGCGACTTGGGCTTAACGAACATGCGTATATGAACTTCCTTGGCATGCTGTACTAAGATCTGTCTTCTGATTAAGTTGCCATCACCTGTACCAACCTCTGAGAGAGTTGCCATCAAGGACAACACTTGAATCATAATGCCAACAATCTCCCCCTTTGGACTTGATGGCAACCACCACACCAAGTCACTCTCCCCCTTTGACATCAAGGGCAAAGGGCTGTGCTCCCCCTGAGAACATGCTGATACCTCTGCTTGGCTGTGCTGACTCGTGCTCCCCCTGACAGTAGGCCAGATCTGCAAAAGATGTTCTTCAACAAGAACCAAGACTTATACACCATAAGAGACCTTCCTATCATGAAAAGACTCAATACATACATCCATACTCCCTACCAAGAGGGGACATATCAGAACCAACAAATTATATTACAGCATTCATCCCAGGCATAGAGGGGAAACCAACATAGGCCGTTACATGACCTTGACATCATAAAAGAGATATGACAAGAGAGATACATGACATAGAGACAACAGATCTAGACCAAGACTTAGGAAAGGCACCGGCAGCATCTGATAAACATCTTGTTAGATCAGCAACCAGGATTTCTTTCTGAGCTCCTTCTCCTGAAACCAACAACCAAAACATCTGAATGCCAACAATGCTTTATGAGACTTTTAAGCTGCTCCCCCTGAACCTGTGCCTGTTGCACCCCCTGAAACTGTGCCTGAAGAATTCTGACATTCCCATTGCTGTTCAGAACTCCAGAGTTTTCCCTTGCTGTTCAGAACTTCATATACGCGATTTCTCCTGGATAAAACAGCGTATGTACGCAGATATAATTTCTGCAACAAGCGTACACCTTACACGCGACTTTCCCAACAAAAATCCGCGTGTATACGCGTATATACCTTTCGTAACTTGCGTATACCAACTTTTCTGTAGAACAGACAAGCTTCAACAGCAGGATGAAGCATCAACTACTCCCAGCTTTTGTCTGAGATATTCAAAAGTTTCCCTGGGCAGTGGTTTTGTGAGAATATCAGCAACTTGTTCCTTAGAAGGAACATACTCCAACTTGACTTTCTGTTCAAGCACTTGTTCCCGGAGAAAATGGTACTTGATTGGTATGTGCTTGGTCTTTGAGTGCATGACTGGATTCTTTGAAATGCTGATTGCACTAGTATTATCACATAAGATAGACACTGGTGGAGTGCAAGTGATTTGAAAGTCCTGCAAGGTCTGCATCATCCAAAGAAGTTGTGTGCAACAAGATGCTGCAGCCACATATTCTGCTTCAGCTGTAGATAAGGCAATCGAACTCTGTTTCTTGCTGAACCAAGATACTAATCTGGAACCCATGAAGAAAGCACCGCCACTTGTGCTTTTCCTATCATCCACACTTCCAGCCCAATCTGCATCTGTGTAAGCATGAAGAGTGAGATCTGTATTTCTAGGATACCATAAGCCATAGTTTTGGGTCCCTTGAAGATATTTGAAGATTCTTTTGACTGCCTGAAGATGAGTTTCCTTTGGGTTGGCTTGAAATCTTCCAACCATTCCTACTGCATGTGTAATATCTGGTCGAGTACCTGTCAAATAAAGCAAACTCCCAATCATGGATCTATAAGTGGGTTGGTGAACTGCTGCTGATTCATCATTTGCACTGAGGCTGCATCCTGTAACCATGGGTGTACATACTGGCTTTGACTCTTCCATGCCATACTTCTTCAAGATCTGCTTGAGGTATTTGGTTTGAGACAAGAAGATACCTCCTTCATTTTGTTGGATTTGCAATCCAAGAAAATATGTCAATTCTCCAAGAAGTGACATTTCGAATTCTTTCTGCATAACCAAGGCAAAGTTTTGACTCATAGTCTCTTCATTGCTGCCAAAAATAATATCATCTACATAAACAACAAGAATTAGCAATTTGTTATTTTCAACTTTTATATAGAGATTGCTATCTGCTGATCCTTTTGAAAAGCCTTGTTGGTGAAGATATTTGTCCAACCGATAGTACCAAGCCCTTGGAGCTTGTTTGAGCCCATAGAGTGCCTTTTTCAATCTGCATACAAGGTTTGGATCATTCCCAAGAATGAAACCATCTGGCTGCTCAATATATACTTCTTCTTCTAAGTCTCCATTCAGGAAGGCTGATTTCACGTCCATTTGAAATACCTTGAAGTTTTGAAAGCTTGAGAGAGCAAGGAACATTCGGATGGCCTCTAGTCTTGCCACAGGAGCAAAGGTCTCTTCAAAATCTATTCCTTCTTGCTGTGCATACCCTTTACAAACAAGTCTGGCCTTGTTTCTAATTACTTCTCCATTTTCATTTAATTTATTCTTGAAGACCCATTTTGTTCCTATTACATTCTTATCTTTTGGTCTAGGAACTAATTCCCAAGTGTTGTTCTTTTCGATTTGCTCAAGTTCTTCATCCATTGCTTTGACCCAACATTCATCTTTGCATGCTTCTTTCACATTTTGTGGTTCAATGGAGGAGAGTAGAGCCAAGTAGCTTGAAGCTTCTGCAAGTGTCCTTCTTGTTTGTACTCCTGCTTCTTTCTGCCCCACAATCTGAGTTTCTGGATGATTCTTTTGGACATATCTGGATGGAGTCTTCTCTTCTATTCTTGTCTGCTCCTCTGGTTCTTCTTGAGATTCTTCTTCTTCTTGAGGTTCTTCTTCTTCATCATTTCGCCTTTGAGAGTAACCTTCATCTTCTTCAATGTCTTCATGATGAACTTGCCTAGGAATATATCCCTTCTCATCAACCACTATATCAATACTGTCAACAATTCTGCCAAGTCTTTTATTGTAGCACTTGTATGCTTTGCTATGTGGAGAATAACCAAGAAGAATGCCCTCATCTGCTCTAGGTTCAAGTTTGCCAAGTTGCTCATCAGTATTCTTAATATAACATTTGCTCCCAAAGATTTTGAAATGCTTCACGGAAGGAGTTTTACCACTCCAAAGCTCATGAGGTGTTTGAGTGCTGTTTACTCGGACATTTGTTTTGTTAAGAATGATAACAGCAGCATGTGCAGCTTCACCCCAGAAGGTTGCAGGAGTACCTGATTCATCGAGCATAGCACGAGCCATTTGTTGGATAGTTCTGTTCATTCTTTCCACAACCCCATTTTGCTGAGGAGTTCTAGCTGTAGAGAATTCTCTTCTTATCCCATGTTCATCACAGAAATCGAAAAATTCATTTGATGTGAACTCCCCACCTCTGTCAGATCTGAGGCACTTAATTTTGTGTCCTGATTCATTTTCAGCCAATGCTTTGAAGGATTTGAATTTTTCGAATGCTTCATCTTTGTGCTTCATAAGCCCTAACCAAACAAACCTTGAGAAATCATCAATGAATAATATCAGATATTCTTCTCCTCGAGGTGTCCTTTTCCTAAATGGACCACATACATCTGTATGGACTAGCTCAAGAGGCAAGCTAGCTGATCCTTCCTTCTCTGGAAAGTTAGTTCTGGTTTGCTTTCCAAACTGACAAGATTTGCATATGGTGTTGTCTGGAATTTTGATATCTGGAAGATCGCGAACTGCCTGATATTTGCATGCTTTCCTTATTTGTGAGAAGCTTAGATGTCCCAACCTTCGATGCCATAACCAGTGCTCTTCATCCTTGCTAAGATAGCATTGTTGTTGTCCTTCTTCAAATATGTACAGATTATTTGGAGTTCTTTTGCCTTTGAGAACTGTTTTACCTGTATCAAGATCACGAACAAGACATCCATTCGATCTGAAAATAACCTCGGTTTTTTGATCACACATCTGGCTGACACTTAGTAGATTATGCTTCAATCCATCAACATACAAAACATTTCCAGCCTTGACCTTTTCTTTCAAAGGAGCAATACCTTTTCCTTTTATAGTTGCAGGAGTATCATTTCCAAAAGAAACTTTCTTTCCCTTTTCTAAAGTAGAATAAGATTCAAGTTTTTCTTTATCACCTGTCATATGTTTCGAACATCCACTGTCAATGTACCATAGATTTTCCTGTCCTTCTGCATAAAAAGCTATCCCACATCTTTCTGTCTGAGGTTCCTTTATTCTCCATTTTTTGGTGCTCGTGGCTTGTTCCTTTTTCTCCTGAAACCTGCTCCTGCATTCAGATTCTTTATGACCAAAATTATTGCAAATAGAACATTCAACTTCATTTTCAAGAACCGAAAAGTTGTTATAGGTCCTCTTTGTAATCCCTGTCATACTTCTTTGTTTTTGAGCTTCCCTAGTCATGATTGTTTTATATGCAACACATTGAGCTGCTTTGTGACCAAAGTTATGGCAAGAAAAGCATTGTCCATTGAAGAAGCTTCTGCGGTTATTGAATCTACCAGCCAACTGATTGTAATTTCTATTTTCATCTATTCTTGTGCCAAACTGAGAAGATTTTACCTGTGGTTGGTTGTAGCTTTTGTTCACCCTTAAGAAGGATTGTCCCTGATAGTTTCTGTTTGTAATTCGTCCCTGCTTTACCTGATTATCTTCATTGTTCTTCTGCTCATTTCTTCTTGCTGCATCAAGATAACTTTTTGAGGTGGATGCTTGAGAGGTTTCTCCATTATAGCCCAAACCTGTCTTGTTTAGAGGAGACCGCTGCACATTGATAATCTCATCCAAAGTTTCAGATCCTTTGACAAACTTAAGATTAATAGCTTTTGTTTTCTCAATTTCTTTTCTGAGACCAACAATTTCACCTTCTAGTTTTTCAAGATGTTTTTCCTTTTCATCAATTTGAAATTGCAAAGTATCAATGATCACACTCTTTTCTTCTATGCATCTCTTGAGTCTAGTAATTTCATTATAGAGATTATCCACATCTACAGCATCCTCATAATCATCATCTTCAAATGCCATTAACAGCTTATATTTATTACCTTGTTCATCTTCATCACTGTTTGATAAGCCATCACTATCTTCATGGGTGTAGTAGCTTTTCTTATTTGCACTTTGTTTCTTGTTCCATCTAGCAGGTTCTTTTCCTTTATCCTTAAAAGGACATTTTGCAGCATAATGACCTACTCTTCCACAAGCAAAGCATTTGAAAGGTAGCTTACCTCTGAACCTTCCAGCACCCCTTTGAAGATTTCTGACAAAATTTGATTCTTCTTCCTCTTCTTCTGGAACATGGCTTGCTTCATAGTAATCTTCTTTTCCTGATGCCTTAAAAGCAGCTTCCCTTCTGTCTGATGGACCTCCCTTTCTCATTTCATAAGCAGTTAGAATTCCATGTAGCTGAGACATAGTGAGAACTTTGAGATTTTCCTTTTCTTCTATTGCAGATACTTTAGATTCAAACTTGGGGGATAATGATCTTAGAATCTTTTGAACTACTATAGTCTCTTTTATTTCTTCACCCAAATTTTTCATACAATTAACAATCTCATCTACCCGAAGAAAATAATTAGCCACACTTTCATCATTATACATCTTGAGAGTCTCATATTGAATCCTGAGAGTTTGAAGTTTAGCTTGCTTTACCTGTTCATCTCCTTCATAGCTAGTGATCATTTTGTCCCATATCTCTTTTGCTGATTTGAAGTGCATGACCTTCATGAATTCTGTTTGGGATATACTTCCTAATAGAGTACTGACTGCTTTTGCATTTGTTTCATATGTCTTTTTCTCAGCTGGATCTGTAGGAGTAGCTGAAGGAAAAGCATAGCCTGTTTCTACAATGTCCCAAACTTCTGTACCAAGAGATTGAAGATATGCAGTAACTCTTACCTTCCAATAATTGAAATTTGTTCCATCAAAAACCGGTGGCCTGATTGATGCTTCTTTCTCGTAGTTGCTCATGATGAATGATCTACCTTCAAGCGATCAAGCTTCTCTGAAGGACCTGCTCTGATACCAATTGTTGGAAATAATACTGAGAGGGGGGGTGAATCAGTATTATCAGATCAATCAAACTTTTCAATGCTCAGAAACATATACGCTACTTCAGTTAAGTGAACCAGCGTGTACACGCTACTGTGACTAAGTAAAACAGCGTATAAGAAGAAAACTCACAATTTAGTTAGCTTATTCTTCAGTTAAGTGCATCAGGACATTATTCACCACATTAACAGTAAACATGTGCAGTATAACAGAACAGATCAAAAGCCACACACATGAACACCAAGATATAAGGTGGAAACCCAATGTGGGTGAAAACCACCTGCTGCAAGTTGTCTCTATCTTTCTTTAATATGAAACTTCAGTTTACAATCTTTTGTACTGGTGCAGCCTTATACCAGTACGCAGGCTACAACCTGCAGAAGGCTACAACCTTCTCTCGTTCTCCAAACTTCCTTGGAAGGGAGCTCCAACCCCCTTTGCTCTTGTACTAGCCAAGATACTAGTACGTAGGTGCTGACCTACAATCTTCTTTCTTTCAGGTATCACTTTTCATACATTTTCAGACTTGGATATTCCTGAAGCACAACATTGCAATCTGAAGACCACAATTCATTCAATTTCCACAACAGATCATTGAAGCATAAAACAACCAAACTTTGAATCACTGAACCACTGAACCCTGTCAATCACCAGTTACCAGAACACAGAGCAGACTACAGAACTCTGCAATAACAGTCAGATCCCACTGTAAACCCAAAATCAAGCTTCAAAAGATATACGCTACTTCAATGAGCAAAACCCGCGTATACACGCGCTTTTACCGAAGCCAACCTGCGTACAGATCTAAAAATAAACTTTCTCAATTTGCAGCTGTACCAGACATTAGTTAGACCCAGAACATAACATTGCGACAATATGCAGATCTAGAAATACGCATAATCAACCATATCATGATAGTGCATTTCAAACCATTAGATCCCGATCTATCCTTAGATCTAGTCTTCCATCAACCGATGTGATCTCTCCTTGGCTTAGATCAAGCAACCCAGAACCTGCATATCAGATCTCTTTCTCTCTTAGATATTCAAGCCTTGTCAAAAGATGATTTTGCCTAATGATCTTCTTCTCCTTATATAGTCTTAGGCCTAGCTCAATACCAAGAGCCAAAACCATAGTAACACAATACCATCAACTTCAAAACTAGGGATCGACACGCCCGTCGAGACACAATGGTCCGAAATCATAGGCACAACTTCCAAGGACTAACCACCATGGACCAAAGATACTTTTCCACATACACGCGCTTTTTATGAATCCAACTAGCGTGTACACGCGACTTGGGCTTAACGAACATGCGTATATGAACTTCCTTGGCATGCTGTACTAAGATCTGTCTTCTGATTAAGTTGCCATCACCTGTACCAACCTCTGAGAGAGTTGCCATCAAGGACAACACTTGAATCATAATGCCAACAAATATTGCATTGAAAGACCAATTTTTTCAATATCAGAAGCATGAAATGAATTATGATGTCTTAAATGAGATTTGAAGTAGTCAAATCCCCCCTCAGGATAAGACAAGTTTTGATTGTAAAGGTGATTTAGCAACAACTCTTAATTCAAAGGGACCCATAAGATTTGTTAAAGGAAGACCCAACAACCTTTTGCAATCAGAGAAATTAGTGCAAAAACAAAAGGAAGACTAGTCTGCCAACAATAAAGACAAAGGTCAACAACCCCTAAGGTGTTTTAATTATGGTGAAGCAAGACATTATGCCTCGTGGAAATTATGGGCACTATACAACTTCATGGAAATTTGGGAAGAATAGACTTCTTTCTAAAACTAAGGAAAGCAGAGGCATGCATCATGTTGAGATACAAAAAAGACAATTTCATAGCAGTAATAAGAGCAATAGGCCAAATTAACCAATAAGTCAATAGAGATTTGCCTCTTAGAAAAAATATCAACCTAGTTGTTGGTGATATTCTTGTGATTGATCTCTCTAGCATCAAGTGCAACAAATAATGAACTCAACTCTGTTAGTTCTCCATTGCAAAAGACAATCACAAACACTAAGAAAGGATAACTAAAGAATATATGCACATTAGCTTTAATTAGTAAGAAAAGGTAGGGAAAGTGGTTCATATGCTCAAAGTATGGAAAAAAGTCACTCAAACAAGAAAGAAAATGAGTCTAGAGTAGGATATCAGAAGATCATGAAATTCCTATCAAAACTCAACATACCAAGGTGTGGGTGAAAAAGGGATACAATATACTCAAGGGGAGTAGATCCCTTGTCCCTCTTCATTGAAAAGAAGAGGACAACTTCAAGTGAATATAGAAATATCAGATGGAAGGAGAAGAAGAAGATATACTGAAGTACTACATCCGCATGATTAAGGGAATACTATTTCTTTTTGTTTGCTGGTGTGCTACTATTCTGTAATCATACGACCATATGTTGATTCAAAATATGTTGCTGCTAAGAACAAGTGTGGTAGACAAAGGTTGTTGGTGTTTTTGCTATATATTAATGTTGCTCGTTTGATCATAGTTTATGTTGCAGGTATGATGAGTTGTAGGATTGTGGTGTTGCTTCCAAACAATTTCATTAACAATTGGTAACATATTTGTGAAGAAAACAAACATTGGTGAGAATATCATATAATAATTAGTTTGATATTATTAATGCCAAAGGAGGAGCATGATCACAGTGGGAGAATACCAAATTAACAATTTGTATCAAAGATATCAACAAATGGGACAAACTAGATATATGTATGATAGGGTCAAGGTCATTAATGATGTTGTTGATCCTTATGGTGTAGAGTATGTTGCCATTAGATGTTTTTCAAAGTGAAGTATATGTTGTGTTTTACTGCTAGGGTTTGTAGCAAAATTTGTATTGTTGAACTCATGGGTGGAGAGTTGTTAAATAAACCACATATGCTCATGCATACTACTTGGTTTGGTAGGTTGAGAAGACTTGTATTAGCTATGCATTATTTGGTCTAGGCATGGATCAATGTAATTCTCTGTATTTTTTTGTCATGTAAGCACTTTTAAGCGATGTACTTTGTTGTTTATCGGTTGGCAAGTTGATGGTGTCAGTCATGCATGGGATAGATTGTTGTTGAAGTTAGAAGTCATGTCCATGAGTCCAAAAGCATAGCAACACAATTATGAATGTAAGACTGGCTAGGAATTAGACCAACAAGCATGAATTTTCTTTTGGATCATTGATACACATGTTGCTGATGTCTTAAAATATCCTAGTAGGAGGTGGTTGAATATCTATAATAGATATTGGAAGTGATTGCTCACTTTTCTCTGAATGAAATCTTCTCCACGTGCCATAATGCAATTTTTCATATCATGTATACTTGAAATATTCAACATATGAAGAATATGACAGGTATACATAATCAAAATGATAGGGGGGATTAGTTGCAGGGGGAGTACCTTTGCCATTGATGTGTTGATTTGACTAGTAAAATGTAGTTTTTCAAGTAAATAAAAGGAGAAAGATAGGTGCATGGGATAAATTCACAAGGTTACATATATGCTAGACTTGACCAAATACTTGTTGGTTAAACATTTTTCCCTTTTCCATTGATATCAAAGAGGGAGAGAAAGCACAAAAAATTGCATCGGTGAATAAGAAAGGAGGGATACTAGGTGAAATGATGAGACCAAACCTGGAAATGCTCAAAGCAACTTTTGCCATCAATGAAACTCTCTCATTTAGTAGTAATGTTTTTGGTGTTGTCATTCATGACAAAGAGGGAGGTTATTAGAAAATGTTTTCATTGATGTCAAAGGCATGGTTGGCAAAGGAATTGATGTCAAAGGTGTTGATTTCAAAGGTGTTTATATGAAAGGTGTCGATGTCAAAGGTGTTCTCATTGGATGACTAAGCTCATTGAGAATGTTTGGAATTTGATGTCATTGATGTCAAAGGTAGTATTATGGAGACTGTTAGAATGTGTTGTTATTGTGGATTGACAAGCATGTCAAAGGAGTGATAAAGATCAGATGTTTCCCAACAAATTGGTGAACAAGTTTGTTTTGAGTAGAGAATTTGGAGCCACTTTCAATATAGAAGATCATATCACATGTACTTGGAGAAGGAATAGTTAGATAGTGCTCAAAAAGAGTTTTCCAAGGGTATGATAAAGTTTGAAAAAGGATTCCTAGATCAAAAGTTATTATAGATCAAAGCTCATAGGTTAAAGGGTCAAAGGCTGCAAACCTAACTTTGGTGGCAAACTTGGTGATCTATAAACTTGGAAAAGTCACCAAATATTGGCATGACAACCATGACATTGAGTTGGAAAAACAGGATAGGCATGTTTCAAAGCTCAAGTGGTATAACACGGGTCCCACCCTGGGACACACAACCCCGATGGATTTTCCCCAATGTTTTCCTTTGAAGCACAAGTCCAAACCCCCGGGGTGACACAATAGTGGGAGGATGTGGCTGGATGTAAGTGGTGATTGGTGGATGTTGGCGAGCATGGGACCCCACTTGACACATTAACCTTACACTATCTCCTTGGCGGTATCTATTGCAACTCGAAGTTTTATATCTAAGGAGACGAGACTGGGAACATGGGAAATTTCCTATCTACTGTAGCTAAACTTCCTTTCTGTCGTAAAATTTTATAATGAAAATTTGTGGAAAAATCAAAGTCCATGACCCCCTTCTGTTGAACCCTTGAAAACATGGACAAATAGTAGGAGGACACATGGCACAATTTAATTGGTTAAAAGACATAGGTGGAGACACAGTGGCGTGATGATGTTAGGATCTAAAAGTTACGTGACACGTGGCATGTAGATTTGGAATTTTTGGGTGGTCAAGTGTGCTGAAAATAGGTGACACATTACAAATAATTACAAGTGGCAGACACAATGGAAATACACATAATCTTAGATGTTTTCTGATTGGTGCAAAGCTTAGGAGAGATAGCATTAAAGACCCCATAGGAAACATAACCACGATGATCTTACCTCAGAAAGTTTGAAAAGAGATCCATTATAAATGGCTCAGGATATGGGCACAAGATATAGAGAAATCAAAAATAGTTGACGGCACGAAATTATGTATCGAGGGATTGAGGTGATGACATAACCCCATAAGTTTTTGGACATGATGTCTAGATGACATCACCTTGGACCCCAAAGGTTCGTGCACCGCGACAATTTTGAAATGAGGCACATTATAAAAGTGTGGGGGAAATGAGACCAGGGGGCAAAAATATTCCTGTCAATTGACAAGTCCATAAGATGTAATTGTTGAATTTAGGCTTCTGTGATCCATAACAAGTTTATGAGAGGGGTTTCGGCGAAAATCACATCATCATTCATTTGTTGACGCATTTAATAAAGGATATTCGATGAAAATAACCTTGATAAAGAGAATGCCCATTTTTCTAACGTTTTTGTTAATAATGGTTATAGTAGGCACCAAGGTATGAAAGCTTTCCTAAAAGCCAACAAAGGTCCCAGGGTTAAGAAAGACCCTAAGGATAGGGTGTCAAGGGTTCATCTCCGTTTCATCCAAGGGACCACTGATAAGATTTCGAGGATCCTCAGGAGGCATAATGTTCCCTCTACCTTTAGACCCCTTAACACCTTCTGTAGCTCCCTTAGATTGGTAAAAGACCCTATTGACCCCAAAGACATGAAAGGTGTCTATGTTATTCCCTGTTCTCGTGGGACCCCCTATGTTGGTGAGAGAGGGCGCTCTATTAGTCAAAGGATCCACGAGCACTCAGCTAACATAAAACATGGGAGGACTAGGTCTTTCGCCTTGGCAGAACATGCGGAAAAGACTAAGCATCACATATGTATTGAGGAGGTTTGAGTTATTGCCAAGATTGCTCCTTTTCATCATCGAAAGTTTAGGGAGGCCATAGAAATTGAAAAAAGGCCGAGCAATCTCAATAGGGATGACAGCTGGAAAATTAGCAGCTTTTGGATCCCTGCCCTTTCAGCATAACACCCCTCCCATCCCCGCCCCTTTGTTGACCTTTTCGTGATATCTTCTCTGTTGTTTCCCCCTCGTGTTTTGGATTGTTTGTTTGTCCTTTTTATTCCTTCTCTGCTCTTTGATTTTTATTCAATTTTTAGTAATTTATTTTAATTTTTCTAGTTCTCTTCTAAATTAAAAATAAGAACAAAATGGTTCGGTTTGAATAAGTAATAAAAATCTTTTTAATTAACATAATGTATAAATAAATAAAATCTTTTCACCAAAACATAAATGAAGGTATTTCAAAGGATGGGAACTAATTTATCCCGTTACATATAATTAAATAAAATTAATTATGAACCAACTAACTAATTAGTAACAACTATATGATTCTTCAATGACTTAAATCTATTTTCCTAGTGATTCTAATTAGAAGAAATTGTTGCATTTTCAATTATTTAACTAACTAAATTAGTTATACTTTTAATAAATTTTTATTAATTTTTATTATTTCATATACTATTAATATTAGAATATTAATATCTACACCTTTAAATATAATTAAATAAAGTTGACTATAAATATTTACTTAATTAGTAATATTAATTTAATATTAACTAATTAGTAACAACTATATTCTTTCTCAATAATTCTTTAATGACTTGAATCTATTTTCCTAGTGGTTTTTTTTTTTTTAGTTAAGACTAACCTAAGTACCCACGGGGGATTTGAACCGGTGACCTATTGCAAGGAGTGCCTTAACAACGCACCCATTCACCATCAATCCAAAGCCCCGTGGGCTATTTTCCTAGTGGTTTTAACTAGGGGAATTGGTTACATTAATTAACGAACTAAATTAGTTATTATTTTAATAAACCTTTAGTAATTTTTATATTCTATTAATATTATAAGTTTTTATCTATATAATTAGTAATTAAATACAATAAATTACTTTTATTCAATTATGGTAATAAATATAACATAACTAACTTATAAATTAATGAACTGATTTCTCCCTGTCCCTATCCCTTGGTCCAGTCTAGTCAAATATAGTCGTTGTCCCTATCCCTTGGTCCAGTCCAGTCAAATATAGTCGTCTCCTAGTCTATTATAGTTGTTTCCTAGTCAAATATAGCCGTTGGATGATCTACTCTCTCTATTTAACATGTAGCCATGATCTGGTTCTTCAACTTGTCCTAACGATGAACCACACTTGTTGGTTCGAAACGTGTCGAAAAATGAATGATGATGTGATTTTCGTTGAAACCCCTCTCATAAAGTCCATAAGATGTTGAAAGTCATGCCCAAGCTCAGATATGCAAAGGTTTTGTAGTGTAAAGTGACCGAGGGCACAAAATATTTGATGCATGTGGATAAGCCCTTGGGCCTACAACTGATCTATAGCCTTCATTAAGAGGTTTAAGTGCTTGGGTCTTTAAGCCTTAACAAAATGATGAGGCCCTAAAATGAATGAGTCAACAAGTTTGAAAAATGGCATATTGGGCCATATTTGGTATTGTAGCATTAAAATAACAATGCGTTAAAAGAATTGTGAAAATCAACATATTAACTCAAATTTTGTGATCAGAATAATAGATAAAAGATTGAAGACAACATGTGTACATGAAGAGGACTTGAGAGAAGTGAAACACAAGTGAAGAATAAGATCTCATGCATGATTTGAGCTAAAGTTTAACTAAAAGGAAATTTATAAAAATATTAGCTCTTATTCTTTCTAAGCAGGATTGAACAACCAAGTTGGTGTTTATTGGTGCAACCATATGCATATTGTAGTATGAATTAGGTGTGAATCAAATATGCATTAGGGTGTGAATGCATTAGATTTAGTGTATGAAACATGTTTAATAATGCCAATAATGTATTAGTGACATTGGTGTGTGTTCAACATAGGTCAAAAATCAATGAATAATATTTTCTAAAGGTTTTTTTATGGTGGTAGAGGTGTAGAGATAAGTGATTGAGGTGTGTCAAGAGAGAAGGGAAATTATGTTTTTAGAAGGAATGTCTTGTTGATCTGAGTTTGAAAAGAGTATGAAAGATGGATCAACATGACTAACAAGTTGGAGCCTGCATTTTATGGGTTGTAGCTCCTTTTAGTTGTGGCTGAGAAATTAGGGGTAGTAGCTCCTTTTAGTGGTAGCTGATAAATTAGGGGTAGTATATCCTTTCAATGGTAGTTGATAAATTGAGAAGTGGTAGCTTCCTTCAGGTGGCAACCTAATAAACCTACAAGTAGGAGCTTGTAGGCAGTGATTTAACAACAAGTTGTAGCTTGTCTTTGCAAAAGGAATAAAGAAGGAGATTGGTGTATTTACAGGGTGCATATGTGTATGTTAATGACAATGCTTGTTTCACATGTTGATTTATGATGCTGCTTACATGAATGGTTTTCAAATAACTTAAAATTTTCAATTTGTAAATATTTATATAATTTGGTCATAATATTGATTCAACCACTTCTCAGTAGTGTCCTAGTTTCTAACAAGTGGAAACAAGGGTTTTATGCAATTGACTATACTTTTGGATAGGATATTATAAATAATATTACAGAGAGCTACAGGGCGAAAACCACTAGGGTCTAAGGCTGCTGAAGATTTTGGAATAAAGGTGAAAAAGGTGGCATTGTGGCCTTTTAAAATGGACTAGGGCCTGTAGGATTCTTCAACAAGACAATGAATATACTCACCAAGAAAATAAGCTAGAAAAAAAATCAAAGGTGAAACCAGTGGGACTTGGGGCCTCGTTCCTTGGAAAGTTCATGATTGCTTCTTCAACTTCTTGGAGGGATATTTCTAGCATGAGGGCTCGTTTTGATCATTGGTCACCAAAGCAGAAATATATCTTACAATTTTCCTAATCACAGTGTGATGGTGGGGTATAGGTTCTCTAAGGAGATCGTTGTAGCAATTGGTTAGATCGCTTTCAATATATGAGAATGCTATTACCCTTTGGCCATTAGTGTGATTGAGTGAGAAAATCTGATTGTGCTGTCGATGCTTTATCATTGATTTGTGGAAGAACTGTGTATTGTATTCCCCTTCTTTAGGCCAAGTGATTCTAGACTTCTACTTTCACAAAAGTTCTTCCTACATGCACCTTTGTTCCAACTATGCTATGATGTTCATTTCCTGATGGATGAATTCATTATATTATCCTTTTAGAATGCTTCACTGTTGAATTTCCTTTAATTGAGCTTCAAGATGAATTTTATCTTCGAAAATATTGCCAAATTCTTCGTGATTCCACTTTTTAATTTAACCCTTAAGAATTTTGATCTTCTGCTAAAAATTAAACATTGGTGAGTCACTTGGGTTATCTATGTCTTGCCACCATTTCCTTATTTTACACAAAGAGGGATTAGTTAGCCAAAATGATTCAAATAGAAAGGGTTTGTTCTTTGGAGATTCTTTGAGATCTAATTCTATGTAGATTGGCTAGTGATTTGAGCCCAGCAAGGCCATAATAGAGGCTTCTATGAAGAAATCTCTTTCAACTAGGTTCTCAGAGAATAGGAACCCATCTAGTCTGCAAGTTATTTGGTGTTTCCCACCTCGCCTATTATTCCAAGTGTGGAGTCTATTGATCGTAGGAATATCAATCATGTGCATGTTTTTTATTGAGTCTTTGAAGCACATGTAATTAGGGTCTAACCTTCTTTGGCCACCCTTATTTTCTTCCAGATAAGTGACCATATTGAAGTCCACACCTATGATACAATTTTTGCCTGGTGCAGAGTGCGAATCACCATCAAAGAGATGAGGAAAGGGCCCTTTTCCACTAGAAGATATGGGTCATAGACTGGCATAAGTGTGCCTTTTTTTTTGTAGATCCTAGCGGGTTATATCTTCTTGCTAGGATTATTGGAGCCACTAGCCAGCCAACGAAAGTGACTTCATTTGGATTCTGTATAACTGCTAAGATCCTATTTTTTCTATAGAACCCAAGAACTATATGTGGGATCCCTTCCAAAAGAGAAGTGAGAAGGATTCCATTCGATCACCAAAACATTTTGTCTCTTGAAGAATGGGTATGTTAGGTTTCTCTTTCCTGATTCTATATTTGAGGAGCCTTTGTGTACTCTTAATGTTTAGGCCCCTAATATTCTAGGTTAAAATATTCAATGAGAAATGGAAGAGCAAGGAGAAAAAATCTCCAGAAGCAAGTGGAAGTTGCCAAAGTTCTTTAGATAGTTTCTCGCTTGCTAGAGAAACTCTTGAGCCAACTTCCTTCCGTTACGCCTCAAGTCTTGATTGGATTTGGAGGAATTTTTAGATCCAATGGGATTACCAAAAAAAGAACTATCAAAGGTATTTATGTTACCAATGCATTATTATGGACCTTGAGAATATATTAGTAGAGGTATTGGAATTGTGGCTCAGGCATATTTGTAGGGTCTTGATGATGGATTGCTTCTAATATTTTTCGAGGGGTTGCTCAACTTCCTTTGGATCCTGTGCTTCTTGAGAGTCTATGTAGTCCTGGTTGGGAATGGGGTGCATGTGATTAACTTGTGCACTCTCCATTGCTTCAATCTCCATTTTTCCAAGCTCTAATTAGAGAACATAGGATTTGTCCCTGATTTAGGATTTTCCCTTTTTTTGCTTGTAGATCTGGGTTGAGGCCGTCCTGGTTACCATTGCTTGCTTGAGGCATTTCCTCCCTCTCCATTGGATCCTCCATAGTGGCCAAAGCTTCATATTGGTTGCTTGAGGAGGGGATCTCCATGTTATTGACAATTTCACTTCGGTTGTTACGCCTTTGGTTCGATAGTGGGTGAAATTATTCTGCATCTATAATATCTTGCTGGGGTTGATGGTTTGGTGTATTGACTAGAGGGAATTATCAAAGTAGATTTTGATATTCGTGACACCACCTGCAGTGGAAGGGAACATATTCATAACCGATGGGTTGCAGGGAGACCTCATCATATAATTTGATCTCTATGCATTCTAGCAATGGTTGGAGATAATCATATAAATGTAGATCCATGCTTAGGATGTGTAGAATTAACTCTTGGTAACGAGGATTTGATGTAGTTATCAATTGTGTTTCCAAAACCTATGAGAATTTCCTCCTACCAATACTTAATGGGTAGAGAATATAGGCAAATCCAAACTAGGGCGCCCAAGAACTTTTCATTTTTTGGGTTATACCTTGGGGTCCAAAAGCAGATGAATAGACTTGCAACACCCATGAAGTAAGGACCACCCTCAAAGGCTCTAGATCTGTCCTCTAGATTAGAGAAGATCAATGTTAAAATCCTTTGGCACCAATTTGCAACTCCACATGACACTCATGCTTCCAATTGTTATTCATCCATGAAATAAGAGTGTTTTCTATAGGCCAAGTACCTGGGAATTTTTAGATAATAATGAATTTTCATGTGGGAGATGTGTTCTAGAATGTTGTTTGATTTGATCTTGTATTGCAGGTTCTTTTTTGCATAAGGGAGGTAAAAATTTGTCTCTTAATCTTCCAGGTCACACCAAGGACTGTAACTAAGTCATGGCCTCCAGAGTTTGAAGGGTAAGAGCATGGGCAAGACGAGGGACCCCGACGACCTGAAGGAAATTCGCCTGTCATCACATTGTGGTAAGAGGGGTTGACAACCCCTCCCCTTGAAGAAAAATCCATTGTGAGAATGTTATGAGAGAGAAGGAGGATTCTACAATAATGATAGAGGGAACACCAGATTGGTCAAAAACCTCTACAAGAGTAGCTTTGGCCAGGCTGAAAACCCTAAATTTCAACTATGTTATATTATATAAAACAAGTAAAAAAAATATCTTATAGTTGAAACAATGTATTAGTGTGTTGCTCAAACCAGCATAGATCCATCTTAATTATAGATCTACCAATAGCCGAGAGGAATCAAATCTCTCTAGGTGCAAACCTTTCCTCGAGTTTTTCACTCATAAAGAGGTCTGCATCTTGAGATATTTTATTATATAATCTTTATTATGTATTATATTTTTAAAAATTTAATTAAATTTTTAAATTAAAATTTATTTATAGTTAATATTTTAAAAATTAATATAAACTTAAAAATATTTTTATTATTATATAATATATATATATATATATATATATATATATATATATATTCTTTATTCATAATTATGTACTTTTTCCCTGACGGGGGTGGCAGAAGGTGAATTGTTGGCTTGGGAGGCGGCCTCCATCTCCCACCCATGTGACTTTAATTCAAATTAATCTTGGTCGACACGCTTCACTTGGCGCTCATCCAAGGAAGGCTTTAGAGAATTGATGGTGTTTAATTTCCATAAGTCTAGTTGTGAGACAACTTTGCCAGAGTTGGGAGATGAAATATAGGTTCTTGGAGAGAGTAACTTTGACAGGCACATTGGGTGGCTTCTAGCATGAGCCATTCCTTGTTCCCTGGCTAAGGATATCGACGGTCTGCTACATCTGCAAGAAATCGGGTGGCACGTAAACTCTGTGGGTGGAGCCAGGGATAGTTATTTGGAATTCATGGGCATAATGCTTGATAGGGCCGAATAATTTTCTTGTGCAGACAAGAAGGGTTGGTACTTTGGTGCTCTGTGGGGGTGATGGTGGGTGCTGGGTCCTCAAAGTGATAACTGTAAGAGTAGGGGTATCCTTTCTTCAGTGTCTAGATGTTGACCAGGGTCTCACCTGTTCCTGCTTGCGATAATAAAGGTACAACTTTTTTGTCAATTTTCTATTGCATTCTGGTTTGCAAATTGGGGGGTCTCTTGTGTGGCATTTGAAGATTTTTGGGGCTTGGTATTTTTTTCTATTGGGGGCAACAACATCTCCAAGTGGTTGTCTTCATTTTTCTTACATCATTATTGGATAGAGGTGGCTAAATTTGGTGGGGGAAGGGAGTTTTTGGAACCTTACTCTCGCTGGAGAACCCTGGTTGTGTTCGATTATTGGAGAGGAGAGTGGGTCATGGTGTGTGGGGTCAAGCTACTAAGTTGACTGTGTGGGTTTTGAGAAGTCTAGGTTGTGGGGGTCCTGGGGTGTACAGGGGGTCTAGGAAAACCTTCCTTATTGTTAGAAAGGTATCTAGGTCACATTGTTCTTGTGGGGAGAGTCAAGTGCTAATTCGAGGCACAATGCATCACCAAAGAGGTCGGGCTTGTCGTGGGGCTGGTCCTTGTGGGAAAGGTAGTGGCCACCACGTTGAACAGCTAAACGAGGGGGAAGTGATCTATCAATAACAGGTTGCTTCACCGAGTTGGTTCTACCTTCCGCCGTCATTGATGTTCTAGAGGCACAACTCCATCAAGTATTAGCATTGGTGGAGAAACTAGCTCGTGAGAGACACTATGATTGCAATGAGCTCATTGATTTTATGAACGACTTACAACACAACCAATGGCACATGATGGATAGGTTAGTCTCCCTTCAGTGTGGGAAGAAGAGGCTATAGGAATGACTAGACAACTTCGAAGGGCGATTGGCACACATAGAGGCGCATATTCATGAAGCTTTCTAGTAGCAACGAGACCCTAGGCCGAATGATGCGGCACCGTGTAATATTGTTGGTTAATGATGTTAGTGGGTTGTATAATGATCCTTGGATGGCTCTGGATTTTTTAGTAAATCTGAGTTGGGTCTTTGAGTTTTGAACAATTACTATAAGTGTCTTTTTTCCATTACAACCTGGACAACAAGTCTAGTAGGAATGAGGCTAGGGGTGTTTTGCAACTATGCTCCTCACAATGTAATATTTTTATGAATTAATAGAATTTATCGATTTGCAATTTTTTTTATGTACTTTAAAAAAAAGGGGAAACGTAGTTGGAGTGGTGTGACAAGTTACAAGTGCTTTGCTTACGCTTTTATTACCAATTTTTTAAATGTTTATAGTGATCCATTGTCATTAAAAAAGAAATTGCCATCAAAGAAAATAAATTTTATTAATAAATGCTAATAATATGTTTCATAATACATATAACTATATTTCTAGTTACTTTAACCCCCTCTCTCTCACACACACATGTTTTTATTATAATTTTAAAAATTTAATAATAAAATTTGTATAAAATAAGAAATTTTAAATTCGAAATAAAATTAAAAATTTATTTTTTTTAATTATAACAAAATAGTGTATATACCATTTTGAAATGATCAAAATCATCTTTAAAAGTCTTAACTAAATTTTATTAATTACCAACATAGATCCATCTAACTTTAGATCTACCAACCCGAAAGGGATCAAATCTCTCAAGATGCAAATCTTTTTATGAGTGTGAAACTTGAAGAAAGGTTTGCACCTCAAGATAATTTATTCCCCTTAGCTCTTGGCAGATCTTGAGTTGAGATGGATCTATACTAGTTTTGACCAACACACTATAAACATGTTTTAACTATAAGATTTTTTATTTTTAATTTCACTTGTTTGATGTATTATAAACGTAGCCAACAATGAAATATTTTATTTATGATTCACATTCTCCACATTAAGATCTTGGCTAATGCTCTTTCATGTTTGGAAATAGAAAGCATATATCCATAGTATATAAAATCAATCTCTCTCTCTCTCTCTCTCTCTACACACACACACACACACTGATATATATATAATTTTAAATGTTGCATATCAACATTACAAAGAAGCTATGTTTAGAATAAGAAATCTCTCTCTCAAGATGCATATTGAAATATTTGATTTGTAACTCACATTATTATTATTTTAAATGTTATATATATATATATATATATATAACATTGATTTTTTATTATGTTATTTAATATGGGCATTGAAATATTTTATTTACGGCTAACACTAAAATATTTTTTGTTATTATCATGTAGTATCAATAATATTATTTGTATATGACATCTATTAACTATTGATTAAGTAGTAAATAAATTATTTTAACTCTCTATATAAAGTTGATGTAAAATTAAAATGGAAATTGAAGCATTTTATTTATGGTTGACATTATTTTTTTTATTATTACTATTTTTTTATTTGTTGATGTAAGTATTGTTTTATTATTTTTAAATGTACCATGACATCACAACATCTCCCTCATACTGGGCTAGAGAGCAGCTCTTGTGCAAATACGATCCATCTTAACTCTGAATCTACCAAGCCCCAAGAGGGATCAAATCTCTCAAGATGAAAACATTTTTTGAATACAAAATTTAAGGAAATGTTTGCATGTCGAAAGATTTGATTACTTTTAACTCTTGGTAGATTTTTTTTTTTGTTGATAAAAAAGCATTAGATTTTCAAAATAGCTTAGCATACAACATCAGTCTCAATAGTCCCCACACTCTCATTCTGAACATACTTATTGAGATTGGGGACTAGAGGATACCAAAAAGGACACTTGACATACATTATTTTCATAAGGCATTGAAACATTAACATTATCAAGGAGACTAGAATTGATAACAACATATCAAGGAGGGGGGTGGGGGGGACGTACAAGGGGAGTTGCAAAGTAACCAACATGATCATGAATGTGGAAATCAGTGTGTTCCACTTGCGCTTCCAAGCCGCGAAGGTGATCATTGGTGCGACAGTGACTGCGCCATAGACTATCCATTTGAGCCATGATTTCATTTTGGGCTATATTGAATATCAAAAAGATATGCCACTATTTCATTTCAATCATCATACCTGTGGTCCATGTGGATGTCCAAATCAATTTAGAAGTGCTGCAGCTGCTCAACAATGGATTCCATAGAAGCAGGGGCCTCAATGTGGCTTGGAGAGCGAGTTGGAGAAATAGCTTCTACACTCTCTGTCTCTTGGCTAGCCGAGTTGGTGGAGGATGAGCTGTGTCTAGGCTCAGGGCGACCATCCTGGGCATGATGGCCCCAATGGGGTCGACCCTTTTGGCGGGGCATATCGAAATTGATAGAGGTTGACGGTTGGCTGAGGGTGAAGACCAAGAAGAGTCTGTCATTGGACCTGCAAGAAACAATACAAAACCAAAGACCACAAAACCTCTGCCCCAACTGAGAAGATACCAGAAGACTGACACTGTGTGTAATGGAACAAGACGGGCAAGAGTACACCCAAGCCAGAGATTTGGACAGGACAGACCCCGCCCACGATCCAAGGAATTTACTAGAATAGAAAACACAACCCCAGTTGAGAAGAGGAGTAATTTTAGTGACTTCGACCCAGAACAGACTCCCAGACCCCCTACCAAACTTACCAGAGGTCGGGGTATTGCCTTCACGCCATTGTAGACCAAGAGGAGCTGCGAACACTAAGGCCACAACAGAGCGTCCACCAACACATAGAGATAAAACCTTGCAACAAAATAAGCATGCAAAGGATGTGAGAGACACATAGACCTTACCCTATGCACCAGAGGGAGGAAACCAAAGCTTCCAAAGATGCAGGGACAACCTAAGACCAACAATTTCTTGGAGACTATATTGGACACCATCCGCTCGGGTTCCAGGATCCTAGGGGTAGACTAGTAGACAAAACCCAACCCAAACCAGAAAACCACAGTTTCCCATGTCGCTCCTTAGCCAAGGCCGAAACCCCAGAGAGCCGCCATGGCACTAGACCCGGACACCTCCAAACTCCTCACGACCCAAATTCATCGCCCAAGCTTCCAAACTGGAGCGAAACACTCTCCAGACATCAAATTTAACAACTGATTGCGTGGAATAAATCATCGCACAAGGGAATTGATTGCAAGGATGACACATTAAGGAAGAGTTAATACCCACGTGGCAAAGGAGCAGGGTGGCCGTGCTTGAGACACTTGTACCCGGTTGTGATCACCCCCATCGGGGATAAATCTTGGTAGATTTGAAATTAACATGGATCTATGTTTTTTGAGAAAAACACTAATATATATATATATATATATATATATCTATTTTCAAATATAATTGGGGCACGTATTAACATTTTAATGTGTAGAATGTGAATCATATATATATATATATATATATATATATATATATATATATATATGTTTCACATTCTACACATTAAAATGTTAATACGTGCCCCAATTATATTTGAAAATAGAAAACATATATCCTTAAGACTTTCTCTATATATAATTATTTTTTTCAAATGTTATATATATATAAAGAGACAATTCTTAGGCTTTTTTGGAGGAGATTTGTATCTCATTTATATTTTAATATATATAGTCGACATTGAGATATTTTATTTATGATTCACATTTGACAAGTTAAAATTTTAATAAATGCACCAATCATATTTGGAAATAGAAATTTCTCTTGTTATAAATAATTTTTAAAAGGTTATACGTCAACTCCATATTAAAAATTAAATTAATTACAATTCTAAAAAAAAAAAACCTATTATGGAATGAGAATTTTCTCCCTTTATATATATATAAAATCCACACACACACACACACACATATATTTCTTTTTTGCTTTATATAGTATATATATATTGAAATATTTTATTTATGATTCACATTTTTTATATACCGCAATTATATTTTAACACATACCCCAATTATATTTGGATGTAGAAAACATATATCTATAGGCTAAATATTTTTTAAAATGTTACATGTCAACTCCATATTAAAAAATGAATGAATTACAAATCGTCCTAAAAAGGCCTATTAATGAAATAAGAATTCTCTCTTTATATATAACAATATGCACATTACTGCTTAGTACCTGCCTCTTATGAAAAAAACAATTGATATCTAAATTAAAGTAAAAACAATAAAGAGCTAAAATTGCATATATCCGGACCTAATAGGAGGGAGAGGAGCTTGGGCAGATGTGAGGAGCGGAATATGGTGGATTAGGGTTCTGTCAGGCCCTGCAACGACAGTTATGCTCTGACCACGGTGCATCTGTAACAACACTTATGCACCCCCTGGCAACAATATACGGCAGCGAATAACACATTCATCATGGATTACCTTCCGGGGGGGACTTAGAGCTTCCCCCCAGTGATTATATAGAGCCTCAGACTCAGAATGGAAATGAAGGGGCATCTGTATTGGATCAACCTACCAGTAGGATAAAGCAGGAAAACCATATTAACCAAGGCAAATAGAAAGGGCCGCAGGAAGCGACGGCAACGGCCCAAAATAAGCAGACAGATACTGCAGGAAACGATGAGGTTCTCAAGGCAACCTCTGCAACCTGCAAACCTATTGCAGCAGAAAGATCAAAGATTGAATTACCAAGTCAAAGGATCAACACCCAAATCCAGTTCATGAAAGATCATGCACTAATCGGAAAATTTATTGGCTTCTGGCCCACGGAGAAAGCCCTGCAGGAATGGATTGTAGCCAAATGGAAACCAAAAGGTCACATCACCCTGCAGCTGCAACCAAAAGGATTCTTCACGGCAGTCTTTAACTATATAGAATACTGGAATAGGGTAATCGATGGTGGACCCTATTTCTTCAATGCTGCTGGTCTGTACCTGAGAGACTGGATTGAAATATTCATATCGGACAAAGAGGATTTGAGCTGGGCACCAGTCTGGATTCGCCTATACTCCCTTCCATTGGAGTATTGGGATGACGATTCACTGAAAGACATTGGAAATGGCTTGGGGGAGTTCATAAAAATTGCGGAAGAAACAAAATTCAGAAGATATACTTCCTACGCTCGCATTTGTGTCTACATGCATTTGAGCAAAGCTCTTCCAGATGCGGTAAGTCTATAGCATGATGATTTCGAGTGGATTCAGTCTATAGATTACAAACATGTCCCCTTCAGATGTAGAAAATGTCATGCCCATGGCCATCTTTTCACGATTTCTCGTTAAATGCAAAACCCCCAACTTATACCTCCTCAGAGAAACCTGATTTTGAAGGATTTACCAAGGTAAACAATTGAAAAAAGAATCACAAAAAACCCGCATCATAACCTAAAAATCCTCCCGCTAATACGTCAATACCCTCTATCAGCAACAACTTCGACATTCTGGCTCAACCAGCATTGCTAGACTCTGAATCTCCCTTGCCTTCTACAGAGCCACTTAATTCACCCTCTAAAATCATTCCCACAGACTCAAGTCACGTTCAAAAGCCCCCGTAAACCAAAGAATTTACATCCTCCACTCACAATGTGAATCCAGTTTGGAAACCTCATGGTATGGACATCGACATGTTTCAGTAAGAACCCAACGATTCAACGGACTTCTTGGCGGAAAGCAGTGAATCCAAGCATATGGAAGAAGAGCTTGAAAGTATAGACATAGAAGATCTAGAATTTGACAAAATCCCAGAAAGACAGCTAGAAATTTTGGAAGTTATTCTCTCTGGAGCACACCAGGGAGTCAGTGGGATGGAAAAAATATTCCTAAAGATAACAATAAACGAGGGAGAAAGATAGACCTACAAACAACCATCTGCATTGGGGAAATGTTGGTAGAATCAGGAAGATATTCCAAGGTAACAAAGTATTACGGTCCGCTCCCCAACACTGAATCATGAAGCTCACATCTTGGAATTTAAGAGGGTTAAAGAGCCTTGTGAAATACAGAATGATCAAGAATATGATACAACAGGAGAAAACTCAAATTTTCTTCATGCAAGAGACTAAATGTAATAATACCACACTTGACAAAACTCTCTCAAAAGCCTGGCCAAGCAGCCAAACAATCGCAGTGGACGCCTTGGGAGCCTCAGGGGGACTTGAAATAGCATGGGATGAACGAGCTATTATGCTTACTAAAATCCATGCGAATCATCATTTCATTCAAGCCACCTTTCATATCATAGGGACCAATGTTCATGGTCATCTCACCAATGTCTACTTTCCCCAGGAAGTAGTGAATAAGTTAGCAATACTAAATACGTTAACTTTGCTCAACTCCACCAGAATACATCCGCTCTGGATAATAGGTGGGGACTTCAACATGATTACTAAACTTGAGGAAAA
Source organism: Pinus tabuliformis (assembly GCA_031772625.1). Lineage (NCBI taxonomy): Eukaryota > Viridiplantae > Streptophyta > Pinopsida > Pinales > Pinaceae > Pinus > Pinus tabuliformis. Next base: position 1,245,290,559 of record CM062818.1, read on the forward strand.
AAGTGGAGGGAGAATCAAACTAGACACTAAAAGTACCCATTTCAAGAGTTTCATACAAAACAACTGGGTTATTGATATGCCATTCAACAATGGAATCTACACATGGAACAATAGAAGAGCATGCACCCAGCAGATTTCCTCCCAGCTTGGTAGATTCCTGATTCAGACAATGCCATCCATCTCGGAGGAGACCTTTCCGCCTCGATCTTACCTATATCTAGCTCAGATCATTGGCCCATCTCGATTCAATGGCAAAGACCTAAGAACTCCACTCGAAGACCCTTCCGCTTTGAAGCTTTCTGGCTGATGCATCCAGACCTCAACAATTTGGTCCATTCAACTTGGAAAAAATTCAGTCCCCCAAAAGGAACAAAGATGTTTCAATTCCAACAAAAACTCAAATATCTCAAAAAGCACATCAAGCAGTGGAACCAATTGACCTTTGGAAATATCTTTCAAGCTCAGAATGCTTTAGCTTAGGAAATGAAAAAAATCCAGCAGACAATAATTACTGAAGGAAGGACTGAAGTCCTCTCAGAACATGAAAAGCTCCTTCAGAATCAAATTGCAAAAAGAGAAAAGCAAGAGGAGATACTCTGGAAACAAAAATCTAGAGTTAGATGGCTAAAAGAGGGAGAGCGGAATACAAAATTTTTCCACTGTACCACTGTACAGAGAAGAATGCACAATAATATCACTCATATTCATAATCAGCAAAGAGAATGATTGGAAGAACATGAGGATATTGAAAAAGATCTCCTCAAATATTTCAAAAAAGTGAATCAAGAGCCACAAATCAACAGACAAACAGCTATAGAAAATATTCTCCAGAACATCCCAAGAGTCATAACAGAAGAACATAATCAACTGCTCCTTCATCCGATCTCTTTACAGGAAGTCGAATCTACCATGCAACAACTCAAGGAAGGGAAAGCACCTGGTCCAGATGGTTTTACCTCAAACTTCTTTCATAATTTCTGGGATCTCATTAAAGAGGAAGTATGGCAGGTAGTAGAAGAGTCCAGGACACTCCGCTGGATGCTTCCCTCTCTTAACGCGAATTTTATTGCTCTCATTCCCAAAGAAGAGCAATCTATAACTTCGAACAAATTCAGGCCTATAGCTCTCTGTAATGTCATCTACAAAGTCATATCTAAAGTCATTGCTTCCTGTCTGAAGCCGCTGCTTCCCATGCTCATCTCGCCAGAACAATTAGGATATGTGGAAGGGAGGCAAATCACTGATGGCATCATTCTCACCCATGAGATCATACACTCCCTGAAGCACCTCAAAAAGGTAGGTATGCTCCTCAAAATTGACCTTTCAAAAAAATTCGATAAGTTGAGTTGTACATTCATTCAAAAAATGCTTTTAGCCTTTGGCTTCTCTCCTCCATGGGTCAGATGGGTTATGAGTCTTATCTCCTCTACGTTGTTCTCCATTCTTGTCAATGGAATTCCTTCCAACCCTTTTCATCCCTCTAGAGGCATCCATCAAGGAGATCCCCTTTCCTCCTTTCTCTTTGTTCTAATGGCAGAAGGGTTAGGTCGTATTATAAAAAATGCACTTCAATATCAGCAGCTCAGAGGAATCTCCTTCCACAATGTCCCTGCTTTCACCCACCAACAATTTGTGGACGATAACATGCTGTTTGGCATCCCCTCAGTTCAAGAGGCCCTTAAATTCAAATCCCTTCTGGATGATTTCTTTGATGCATTTGGAGCCAGCATAAATAATGTCAAATCCCAAATCTTCTTCTTTCATACTCCCTCCATTACTCAATCATCTATAGCCAGTATTCTTGGATTCTCGGTCGCCTCTCTCCAATCTAAATATCTGGGTGCCCCCATGACTGATTCTGCATTAAAGCATTCCTCTTGGCAACTGCTCCTAGAAAAATTTGAAGCTTGCCTTTCCTCCTGGACTTTCAGAGCCCTGAATATGGCTAGTCGTCTAGTGTTAGTCAAAGCTGTCCTGCAATCAATGCCACTTTATTTCTTCTCTGTTATGGCAGCACCAAAATGGGTGCTTAAGAAAATAAAAAATCTACAGCGGAATTTTTTATGCGGATCCTCGAGACAAAATTGCAAATGGGCACTGGTCAAATGGGCCACAGTTTGCCTCCCAAAAAATTTAGGGGGTATTGGCCTCCGAGACCCTCAACATAGCAATGCAGTCATGGGAGCAAGATTATGGTGGAAATGGCTCTCTGCTCTGCACACACCTTGGGCCATCCTCTGGACTGCCAAATATGCAAACAACCAACCGCTAGATGAGTTAATTCGACTCACAGAAACAAAAAAAGGTTCCCTAATCTGGAATGCGGCTAGTTAGCACAAGGCTATGATCCGACATCATTGTTTCTGGGAAATAAGGGATGACAACAATGCCCGCTTTTGGGTTGACTCCTGGCAGTAAAGACCCAGGCTAAGTAACCTGATTAGACCACACCAAACAAAGGATGGGGAAGAGCATCAGATGGATTAAGTTAGCTAGCACTGGACACCCACCCTCAATTAGGGTTACAGACAATGGCTAAGCGCGGCTCACTTCATCAGGCAAGGAACATAGTCTATACATAAGGAATTGGACACAGAGCTCACCAATAGGAAAATTCGATTATCTGACAAAAAGGATATCTTACGTTGGGGGTATACTTCACGTGGAACCTTTACCACTCAGGAGGCGTACAAACTGATGAGCCCCAGAAATGGGTAATTATATGGGCTCATTTTGCCTCTTATTTCCACTTAATCCACCATTATCATTAGTTTATTGCATGTTTTTGAATATATTTATGGTAATAGAGTGAATTGGGTTAGTCATTTTGCCATGTAGTCTAATGTGTACTTTATGCAGATTTTTTGGTTAATTTTGGACAAAGTCAAGGGATTTATGAGCAAATGGCAGAAAATACTTGAGGAAAATAGGGAAGAGGATTTGTAGGGGGGTGTCTCCTTCATTTATGACCCCTTTCCTTGAATCCTCCATCAGCAACTCGGAGCACAAAGGTCCACATTGATGCATCCAAGGGACAACCGAGCAAGTAAAGAAGGACTGCTGTTTATCTCCAGTTCTGGGAAGCCAAATTCATTGATTTTAGGAGGACTGTTGGAGGACTCCATTTGCATAAATAAGGGGGCCTAGAGCCTCAGTAGATTATCCAGTCATTAGTAGAATTTTCGCACTATTGTGCAACACTTGTTTAGCTCATTTTTGAGCTTCCTTTTTTAGAACAGTTTATGTAATGTGACTATTATTTTTGATAATGTAGATGAAACAGTTTTTGAGCTAGCACTGATCTCTTTTAGAGGGCTGAAGCTCGTGGATTAGGGCCCAACCCAAGCTGCCCAACACCTCTTGCTTTGTACTTATATGTTTTTTCTTCAGCTCATGAGTTAATTTCTGTTACATAGGTTCATTTTACTTTGTTAGATTAGATTGCTTTTGATGGTTTGCATATATGTTTTTGTTTCAATTGCTCAAGTAGGTTATTGCAGTGGCAGAATAAGATTCAAAAAGGCCAACAACAGGCCCTGATCTCCTTTCTCCCTTCCTGGGACTATGATTTGAGGTCAAGGCACTACTGCTGCCACCAAAAACACAATTTTTCTCTTCCATGAAACTTCTAGTGTGATGACTTGGTTTGGAAAGATTGATATATTGATTCAGATTCAGTTGCCTAGATCATTTCCTGTTCTTTTATAATAGATCTATCTGCATGCTTTTCTATTCAAAAGTTAATGTTCAACATTTTCTATTTGTAGGGCAGAATTAGCTCAAGCTAGAGAAATTTTTGTTTTCATGGCATAGTTAGTCCTTTCTTTGATAAGTTTTTGTAACTAGATGTGTAGATCTCGTGCAAGACACCTCAGCTCACCATACATCCATAAAGCAGCCAGCATCAACGCACTTCTCATGGATTTCCCAAGTCATTCGCAACATTTCGTCAATCTGCCCTAATTTCGGCGTTTTTCTCCATAAGCTTCCCTCTCGTCATCTGAACAAATCCAACCATCACGTTCATTCTTGATCTTCCTTGACAAGCTCCAGACATCTCAACACCTTCATCTAGCCTTCAGTTACCCTTTCCCATCATTTTTCCACCTTCAAAACTCCAAAAATAGCTCTCGGCCTCCTCCTGTAGATCCCCTGTAGCCTCCTGTGGAATTCCCTGTAAGTGGTTTTTCGAAATCCGATTGCAATGCAAGTCTTCAGAAGGGTATTAAGGGCTTCTTAGGACCTCTCCACACCTTCCTCCACCTTTGCAAAAGCCAAATCCATCTTCCTTCGCCACCAAACCTTTGCACAATCACAACCATAATAATTTCACATAAAAACACTCAAAAGCACAAAAATATGTTTTCTTCTCATTTTTTCAGAAGTAGCTTGAATAAATGCAATTTACCTTTTCAGTAGTCAATGGCACTCATTTCATCAGTTTTCATCTCTTTTCCTACAAAAGTAGGGTTAGTGGGTAAATTAGGGTTTGCTAGGGTTTGTGTTACATTTCAGTCTTCTTCCTCTTTCTGCAAGTAGAATAGCCTCTTTAGAGTTATCTTTATTTCATCACGGTTAAAAGCTTCTTCTGGAAACTCATAGAAGTTGGCTTCAGCTCCTAGTGATCTTGTGCCAGCTGACCAAGTGACAACCTGCAGTAAGAGCTAGTACTTGTGCATACAACACCGTCGCTTCCAAGTTTGTTACAAACCACCGGGTTGATAAAAGTAAAGTAGGAAGCCCTAGGAGTTGCAACATTATTGCTGTAATACTGGTGCTCACCACAAACTACTGTTTGGAAATTAGATAGTCAAGGATCCTCTTTGGGACAAAGTATGGTCTCCTAATATTTGGCCCAAGGTCTCCACTTTCCTCTGGCTGTTATGTCAAAAAAGAATACTCACTTGGGACAACCTATGGAAAAAAGATTCCACCGGCCCTCAATATGCCCCAACTGTAAACAATAGGAAGAGACCATCCAACACCTCATGAACACATGCAATTTGGCAAATTAACTCTGGGAAAAAGCAAGCTTTAGATGTTAAAAAGAAGGAAGAGTTAAAGAGAATATTACCAACACCATCTGTAGCTAGGCAATTAATCCATATAAGAGAAAACTGCTAAACTCTTTGTGGAAAATCATCCCAGGTCTACTCATTTGGTCTATATGGAAAGAAAGGAATCGCCGCATCTTCAAAGATCATTGTACACCAATAGAGATCCTATGGAGCAATCTCTGCAATAATATTTAGGAAACCTTAGCGCTCCAAACATGGCATGAAGATGACTATCCCACCCTTCCACAGGAGTAGAACATATGGATGAATTGGAATCTTTGGATTAACTAGGTACAGGTGAAACCCAATAAATCCTCTTCAAATCACAATACTCCCAGCAAATGGATCCCTCCGCCATATGAAATGATTCAATTAAATTTTGATGGGGACCCAAGAAGGGCAGGCTATGGAGGAATATTTAGGGATCACAAGGGAAAACCTCTATTAATTTTCCTAGGCTCAATTGGATGGGACACGAACAACTCTGCTGAGCTTGAGGGTCTATGGTAAGGGCTTCTTCTAGCTCAGCATCATGGCTTCTTTCCCTTAGTAATTGAAGGCGACTCTCAAATTCTTATCAACATGGCTAATCAAATTCTTCAGGGGACCCCTGCTTACAAAGTGGTCAACAGTTGGAGATTGGCAGCACGTTTAGAGCTCATTGAACAATGGATCACAACTAACGGAGCAATCACTTTCGAACATATCAGAAGAAGGCAACAAAGTGGCTGATCTCTTAGCAAATTTGGGAGTGGAAAGTGATCGGACCCTATACATAGGTTCGTTTAACATTATTACCAATGCCTCCCAGTTATAAGAATATGCTGAACTGGTGCAAAACAATGCTGCACCCCAGGATGCGGGTGATTAAGATGAATTTAATAAGGATTGGACAGGGGGACGGCAGGCGGCTAAGCCACATGGCCACCCACGTTCACATCCAGGGTAATTTATGGCAAGCCACCATCAACCTGCAGGCGCCATTACTCTGGTGCACAAGTCAAGACGTTCTCTGCAAGCTTAAGGCCATGGCTTCTGCAAGCCTGCATACTTTCACACCTTCCCCACTGAATTGATCCTGCCTCCCTGATGCTACGGAGCCGAGCTCTCGCACGACAATAGGGAGGCACTGCTGGCTCCTCAGTTGTTTTGATCTGGGGGATGGTCTCCATTTATCCCAGAATGCTCACTGTGCTCTGAATTTTTCTCAGAATGTCACTGTTTCTCGCCTGAATAGATCTATTAACTCCCGTGTAGACTTTTCCTCACCCTCGGCGCTCACTACTAACACTCTTGTCATCTCGGCCCACACCAGTCAACTCCATCCTACCCGCAGAACCATGTCGCGTCTTCGACACCGGATGCGCAGCAGGCGTGGTAGCAGCCGAGGCAGAAATATCTGCCCTCCCTCGACCTACTGAGCCGACGACCCCGTCGTCCTCCCCTTCCTCAACTCCGTCCAGAGGCCAATTCTCTGGCAAATATCCCGCCACCCACAACGGAAGAAATCGGGCCCAAGACTTTGGTGCTCGAAGAGTAAATGCAACAACTCAGATGACCAATCTCCCTGCGCCCCCTCAATAGTCGCACCACTTGACCCAATTTCACTTTCACAACACCATGAACCGCCCTGATATCATTGCCACTATCACAGTGGCATTCAGTGAAGAAATCTGCCCGCAGGATGAGCAGGATGTACAGATTCACGACATAGTTCAGAAGAAGGAGGATATCAGCAAGCAGAAGACGGCAAAGGAGAAGCGAGCCACCAGCAGACGAAAGCACTCGGACAACAACTCTGGTTTGTCTAGTCGCAAAGATGGCCATGACAACGCTCAACATGGTAAGGACATCCCTAGAGGCAGGCATGCAGTCGAGGGCAGTTCGGGTGGCACGCAAGCAATCGGGGGCATCCCTGGTGGCACGCAAGCAGCTGTGGAAGATTGGGATGAGTACAGATGTTTCATTGTGGAAGAGCCTCCACCAAACGACACCTAGTGGGTCCATGCAACTAGATTTCCATGATGCCAGGTTTCGATTCCCCACTCCTACTCCTAGGGGCTTTTTTTAATGTTTTTTCAAAATATGTTGTCAATTTTGGTAAAACTCCACAAACGTCTCTGTTGGTTTTTGAGTTGGGACCCCTGTGTGGGCAACACATTTTTATTGGTTTACTCGGACTAGTTTCCCCTTAGTGGGTAGTCCTATTTCAGTTCTAAATGTCTAAACATGATATAACTCTATTTCAACACCGCAGAGGCCAGAGCCTCACTGTATTTTACTGTTTTTATTAATAGAATTAGTATTACTTAGAAAAAAAATTGCATATATCCCATCCTACAACAAAAAGACAATTGTATTTAGGCAAACCATTTTGCAACAAACATTTTGGTTTGGTGATATAGATGGATGCCTTCAACAATGAACAATGAAAATAAATATAATGATTTAATATTTTTCTTATTTATTATTTATTAAAGATATAAAAGATAAAGGACATTAATATAATTAACGTAATATTTAATATATACTATTTTTTTAAATATTTATACAGGAAGAAAATAAAACTTCACAACGTTGTGTTATTGAATTATGTTAGGAGGTATGTTTGATATGTGAGATGAATAATTTGGCATTTTGTTTGGTATTAATGTCTCACATCATCTGTCATATCACTGTTATATTTTTACTTATACACAGTGCATATTGGAGGCCTGCGATGCTACCTATTTCATTAGTGCAATTATCATATATATGCAGTATGGAAATACTGTTTAAAAATTTGTATGACATGACCATATTTCCCAACTCCATTTACTCCTCACTAAAATACAAAACTTTAATATCATAAAATTTCATATTAAACATAAGTTCAACGTGGGGGATAATAGAGTTGTTAGGGGCCTATACACTATTTGGGTTAATAAATGAGGTTAGACATACTAGAAGATAATTAATTTTGGTAATTGTTCCTCAAGGCCTTATTTACTATGCATATAATAGATCCCACTTTAATCTGAATTTACTCGTCTGAGGTAGTAGCACACGCGATAAGATAAATTGGGTTTTCTATGTGGGAGAACTTAACAACAATGTATGCCAATTGGTGTTGAGATAACCTACTTCTTATGTACAACCTGAAAAATGCTTGACAATTACTGAGAGGGGGGTGAATAAGTAATTGTAAATTTCCAATTATTTAGCTCAATTTAATTTCGTTTTTCAAATATCTTCTTATGCAACAAATGATTTATGCATGTTAGGTTGTTGATTGTTTATTTTGTATTTACTAGATAGAGACATGTGATTATGTAAATATTCAAAATTCAAGAGCAATCACACAAGTGAGACATCCAACAAGCAACGCATGAAGACACCAGATAAATGGAGAAAACCACAAATTTTTGGATGAAAGTGATGTGAAGGCAAGCTCCTACTCCCCTATTACATCAATTTTTTTATAGGCTCCAACCTACAAGAGGATGATGTTAGCTCCCTTTACGGCCGTCGATGATTTGGAAACCGTCTGCCACCAATTCCAATAATTACGGAAACCATCTGGCGTTGATTAATTTCTTGTTGGGAGCTCCTAGAGTGGTCCATTACTCCCTCTGCAGTTCTCTACCATGTTTTGTGGAACACTTGACACATGCCAACAAAAGCTTGATGGAAGCTTGGCTATAAATACTTCTGTTTGGTCCCCAAGCTCACCACTCAATCCCCTTCAGCCTTACAACATCAAATCAGAGTCAGTAGAGCTTGGAAGTGCCACACGGGTGAGAGAAAAAGTCTGTAGAGGGTGAATGGCCTTGTGTCTTTGAGTAGTTAGATCCGTTGTGTGGTGCACTGTACTATTTGGAATTAGTGTTATTATTTGTATGCGTTCTGAATGGCTTTGCGGGGGATCTGATTATTATACTCTCCCCCAAGGATTCCAACAACGTTCAAGGACCCAATATCTCCATTCACAAAGATTTTTCCGTGACATTTTCTGATGGAATAATAGCTACTGCAATAACTGCAGCAGGCCCAGCAAGCAGCAATTTGTAGAGGAATACTTTGTCTTTTCAGACAAAAGGGAAGGGACTGCTTCGAAGCGTAGCGGAAAGTCTAGTATTGCGTGAGCTTTGAGCTCAGGTTTCAGTAATTTGATTGGTTGTTACATCAAATGTGTAAGCCTGTTAAAGAATAAACAGTATCAGAGTGTGAGCAAGCATCAATGGCTGGAGGTATGATTTCTTGGGTATTAAAGTTTTCGATTCTTTTAAGTGTTTATTCCGCATTATTATGCTTACATATGCTACCTCAAGGAAGCTCAAATTCCCACAAATTTTCTGCAGGCTACAAGCCACAGGAGGCTCCTACCTCAACAAGCTACAACCTATTATATATCAAGCTACAACTTGAAAGGGGTCTGCAATATCCCAATCATAATACAAAATAAAGTTCGTTGGTTACCTGATATCAATTTCTTCCCTCATGTCCACTGCTCATCTTCTCTGCTTCTCTTCTTCAATTATGTTCCTCTTCTACTACTTTTCTATTTTCCTCCTCACCAGGATGCTGCTCATGAACACTCTCACACAAGCTTCTTAATTCAAAGAACTTAATTCTCATTCAACAATGCATATTTTATAAGCATAGATTATTGATTATTTGTATCCTATGCATGAATAGAAAATGAAGAGTTGTCTCTTGGTCTTCTAAGGTTGTTTATAGTCTTCCTCTTCATTTTCAAATTTGAATTTCAGTTCAAGAATTTTTGTAATATAAATAAAATCTGAAATAATATAGGCCAACAACAATGATTACAAAAGACAAATCTTGAAAACTTTTCAGATTTGCATTAGATACATGATAATTCCTTTGAGGATTCTTCTGTAATGTCTTTAGCACCAGCGACATGAAGATTCATGAGTTTCATGACTTGTAATATACTATACTACTATACAAGTGATTATGTGTAATAAAAGCATCCATTTTCCATCTTATGTCTCAAAATCTCATGTTCCATTTTTCATTTTAATTGTAATTCATACATCAAAATGACAAACATCATATTTAACCACTTACATTCCACAATGATCAACCTTTTCACTTCAGATCACTTATCAACCTTTGCACTTTACATCACTTATCAACCTTTTCACTTCAAGCAATCATGCACCAATAACAATGTAGCAATCAACAATAACAATTTAGTAATCAATCAACACAATCAGATTAATGACATGATCATTTGACATCAATACCAATATTTCCAACACAACCTAGGATAATAAACATTTTATTATAAAGGATATAATTAGAGAATAAATTACGATGGGATGCCTGCATGCCCTTACAAGAGTTACAAAAAAATAACGGGTTTGACCCCATGTCAATTTGGGTCAAAACCATAGAAATAAAGTGTGATACTCTGTTGTACAATTTTTAATGCTCTAATAATCCATCTTACAGGCTAATGAATCAAATGTATAGTCCAAACAATACCATCAACAAACATATACAACAACGTGGAACAAGGTTACAAAATCAAGTGAAGAGATAGACTCATATATAAATTCACCATACTTCCACTATCAACTATTTTGTGGGCCGAATGCCCCAAATAAGAAAATAACTACATCATATAATATAAGGGTAAATAAATGTAATATAAGGGTAAATAAGTGCACATAATATGAGTAGAAATAACATTGAAACTTCATTTAGAATATATGGCAAGGATATACAGTGTGAAGAACAAGTGGGTGTTGCGCAACTCGTTAACTAATAAAACCATATAACCATGGTGGTTTTGTAAAAGATTTACAGTTGTGTGACATGAGAACCATGTTCAACATGGTGGCAGAAACCTCAAATCATACAATATGTCTGACCCTTTATAAAGAGTGATCAATTATCTTAAATATGAAACTCGGTCATGCGCACAAGGTTTCTAACATGTGTAGTAAGGAGCCAAAAGTAGGCTTTGTGTGCTACAATCGGGAAACTTAAACCAACGTAGGCACCTCAAAGTAGAGATAAAAAATACCAGAGGCAATAAAATAAACTAATTATTATACAAACTTCAGGAAATGAAATTAAGGAAACAAATTATAATAGTGGTCAACAATATATGAGAATAGTCAGAAAATTCTACTTAAGAATGAAATCCAATATAGAAACCATCCATCCAGGGAATCTAGCCACAAAGAATACATCTCGTTAGCTTCTTCAGTAGAAGTAAAAGATAAACAGTACCAGAATCATGCAAATAAAAGAAAATTAATTATAATAGTTTTACACAACTATGGTAGAGGTAAAGGTTAAAACCCTTAAAAAAATGGGAGTGCTCAGATCTAGGATCCTGGTGTTAGCACTTGAAATTTCACCTCAGGCTGAAAAGGCAAATCTCAAAGCTACATCAAACCATTCAGCCTCGTAGCTAGCCCTACGAGGCAGGAGAAGGCTCTCTCCGGTCAATCTCGGTAAATTTTCAATTGGAAGAGATGACCAATCAAGGTAACACTAATATTAGGCTAGTAAACTGATTTGAAGGTTGATTTGGGGGTTTTTTGGGTTTTTGGTGGCAAATTGAGGAACTGCAATTTAGGGTGCGGGGATTGGACACAGTTTCTGCAGGGGGGTCTTTGGGGCAAGGTAGGAACCTGTATTGATGTCTTTAGCTGAAGTGGATGATTAGGAAGAAAGAAAAGAAGGCTAAAGAGAGCAAACAATGGATTTGAATTCTCTTTAGACAGCAGAAAACATAAAAATTAAACAAATTTAAAAGTAGAGCATGGCAAGCATGAATTCTGACTTTATCACTTCATTTGTTTAATATGCAGCAGTATAGAAAGGAAATGAATCACATAACAAAGCTTACAATGACATGAAGAAACACACCATCAACACCTGAGTCCACATGAATCCCAAAGATGACTACAAAACCCTAGTCTTCCTTAGCCAAAAATTGCAGAGATACAAGCAAAATATACAATGATAGTTCCTCCCTCAAGAGTCCAACCATGAAAATGAGCAAGAAAGTACATAATATAGATGATCTAACCTCTTTCCCTGCCTCCATGGGTCGAGCTCACTATCCTAGGAGCTGTTTGAACAACTTCTAAACTAAGCACTACAAAATAGGCAGTCAAAACAACTTGCCTCTATAAACTTGGAAACCAGTTCATACAGTCAATTTTTACCCTTTACATGAGAGAAACTTCTAGAAGAGTTAAACAAGAGTAAAAGTATCCAAAAAGTGTCATAACTATAGTCAAGAGGACCACCATCGACCTCATAAAGTCAAACTGGAGCTAAACCGCAATTTCTTAGCTGAACTGGTCAAATCTGGCAAAGTTCCCTCAACGGGTCGCGCACATCTTCCTCAACAGGTCGCGCACTTTGGAGCCCTGTTTGAAGGCCTTCCCAGTGTCAGAATGAGGTGCAGGATAGCTCGTTGGAAAGGCCTCCGAGTCTAATTTCCAACCCAACTGGAATTTTTGGATTTGGAGGTCATTTTCCTAATCAAAAGTCAACTCTCCCAAGACTACTTCTGCAGCTCAAAAAAGGGGCAGAAAGTCAAAATTTGGCTGTATTTTGACCTTTTGGAGGCCCAAAACTCCATGAAAACTCAAGTCCATCCATAGGAATGTGTAACTTTGCATGAAAAATCCAAAAATGTTGAGTTTTTGCAAAACGGAGCTACGATGACAAAGGGTCTCACCGGGGGTGAGACCCGTTGAGAAGCCAAAACCTGTAAATTTCCCAAAAATACCAAAATTACCCAAAATTATCCAAAATTTTTGGGATTTGTGCTGTAGATGATGCTAGTGAGTTCCATGATCCTTGAGGGATGCCTCAGCCAAGATACGGAGTGGATTTGGCCTTTTTCTCCGTTTTTTTGTGCCTTGGCCAACCGCCTTGGATCCGACGATTGTAATTTTGACATTTCTCTAAAACCATGACACCTGTGAAAAAAGTGAAGGAGGTTTTTCTTATTTGGCATGTTTTGGACAAAAACCTCTCTCAGTTTTTCAAAATTCATCTTTTATTGCTCTGGAACATCATTTGAGTGCGACTTGTCCCGATGTGTGAAACAAGGAAGTTTGTCGAAATGGAGCGAAATGAAGGGGATAGGGGGCTTCTAAATTCTTGGGGAAATTTTTGGAAGTAAAGAGGGATGTTAGGAACCAGGGGAAATTGGAATCTCAGAGATTGAGTGAGGGGAAGGGGTCCAAAAGGGCAAAACACAGGCCCAACCTAGAAAATTGCCAGGTTGTAGCTAGAAACTAGGGTTTGTGCAAAAATGAGGAATTTGGCGGATCTAAGGGATGGGAAGTGTTTGATAAGGTACTTTAAGGATAGGGGAAGGTGTATGAACATCAAGAAACAAGTTTTGCCGATGATTTGACCGTCCAAGAGAAATTGGCTTTCAAAACCCTAGGAGAGGGAAATGACCTTGCCAAGGCACAACTGAAGCATGAACAAGATGTAAAATGACTCATTAGACACTGACATGACAATGAAAACCCTATGAATGATGATAGACTCAGCTGAATGGTGACATGGACCAACATTTTGACAACTTTAGAAGGAGTTAAGGCAAACCCTAGACCTAATGCCTAGTGACCAAATTTTGCTTGAAAACTCTTTGAAATGACAAAATTTGACTTGGAAACTCTGAGACCACTTTGTAAGAGCATATTTGATCACTGGAGGAAGGCTGGGAAGACTGACACTAACACCTGGAAAGGGTTAAATTTTTCTCATCCTATAGGGAAATAACCGAGTTAGATTAGAGAAAAAAACAGTAGGAATACTAGAACTATAACCTGATGGAAAAGGTACAAAGGCACATATATTACATCTTTTTTCTCTTGGAATTGGCGACGTGGAGAATGAACTATGGAGAAATAGATGCGAGGAAGAAACACATGTGCTGAACATTGGGAAGAAACACTTGGAAAGGTACAAAATGGGGTGTGATTCCCTCTATTTTCTCCAGGAGGCTAAGGGTTTGACAAGATAAACACAATAGAGGAAATGAATGGAAAAAAGGGGTTAACCCTAGTCGTATAAGCCTCATTTAACCATGAATGTTGGATCTAAAGAAAATGATCCCTATCATCGAATGTGAACATCACATGACCATGGTGGCTTGAGCTTGTAGGAAGTCGCCCTGTGGAAGAGGCCACATGGGTGATCTAAGAACTATACATATATATTATAAAATTAATCACAAACCTAATGTTATGACATGACGGCTATATGGAAATAAATAAGACACTTGACAATTATAATAAATAAAAAATAATGCCCAAGATCTCTTTGTTTAGGTGACATCAATAGAGGACAAAAAGATGGTATACTGCATTAACCCACAATACATACTTGACTAATATAGAAATATTATATTATTTTGTGAAATTTATCGTTATATATATATATATATATGAGGGTTTAGTAGCATTTTCTTGAGCATTCTTCTGCCAACAGAGATATCTCAATTTTTGTTTACAATGATTTATCAGATCTACCCAATAAAGAGTCTGCAGATTTTTACCCTTTTCTTCAAGATCGTTCATTACCAAGTCACCTATGTTATGTGGAAGTTTTGACAAGAATGTGACTTTAGTCATTAAATCATTGCTTAATTCCAAGGTTATTACTAACCTGAAATATTCTCTAGAAAATTCTTCTAAATTCTTTGCATCTTTTAATTCCATTCTGGCTAGATCAACCATAGCCTGTTTTTTTGAATCCTCTAGTTCTATACAGAACTGTGTTCTGAGTAATTGTTCAAAAACTGGCAAACCAACTTTTATGACTTCTTCTCTTTCATTCTAAGATGGCCCTTGCCACCAAATATAAACTATTCCTGTCATTCTTTTTTCTGCCAAATTAAAGATTGCAGCATTATCTAATTTGGTTGTTATCTGCATTTGCCATAAAGCACCAATCCAAACCCGAATTGAATCTTCAGGGTTATTTGAATGATCTAAATATAAAATGTAGCCATTGCTGTTTGATGTCATTAGATCTTTTTCTATTCTTGGAAACTTTGGCACACAATGGAAAATGTGTGCTTTGTTTAGACTGGGACGAATAAAGCTTGGAAATTTCTTAGCTGCTTCTTCTAGCTTTATATTCCCTGTTTTGAAATCAGGAAATTTCTTTTCTTCTTTACTTATTTTCTCTCCTTCAGAAAAAGAGAAAACTTCTGTATTTTGTATAGACTGAGAACTTGTAGCTTCTGACTCTTTTTCTTGATAATCTTGCCATGAACCTAAATTTTCAAATCTGTTAAATGCAGATTGTTTCTTCTTTTTAAGTTCTCTTTTCTTTCTTCGTTCACTTTTTTCTTGTCTGTCTAAAGTTAAATTGTCTTGGATTAACTTTAGATTCTGTATAATTTCTTCGGCTTGACATCCTAAATCATCTATGGCTACTTCAACATGATTACACCAATTTGAAAGATGATTTTCCAACTGGTAAGATTCCTCTAAATCTTTTGGGGATGTCGCTGCTTGCTCTATTAATGGAGCGCATTCTGCTCTTGTTTTTGGTTGCCTTGATGTACTATCACTGGAAATGCAGTGTTTGGTCCTGGGTGGCCATTTTCCACCTTTGTGAAACCTCTTATTTTGAAACTGCCATTCTTCCACTGGGGGTATGGAGGATGTACTTGTAGTTCTGAAAGCTTTTTGATTTATAAAGTCTGCTAGTGACCTATAGCCTTTTGGTAAGGACTGCTTTTGTTCTTTAAATATTACCCCTTTAAATTTGAAGGCTTTAGCCATGAAAGTTTTTTCTTCTGGAATGATTAGACGATTGCTATTTTCAGACCTATGTGAATGACTGCTACTGGGCTGACTTGACCTTTCCGAATCTACCAGGGTTTGTGGGACATCTATTGATAACCTGGGTTTTCGAAAAATGGGTCGTACTATCTGATCTAAGTGTGAAGGAACAATTTGAATCCTTCCTTCTGATGAAACTATCCTTTGTGGACGTTTTTCTTTCTTTACTTCCTTATTGGCTGCCTGATACTCGAAGTACCAATTTTTAGGCAGTCCTACTTCCTCATATGTTACTCCTTGTGGAACTACTGTAGCTAAACTTATGGTAACACAATCTTTACGTATGGGCTGTTTCATTTTGGGATGAGCTGTGTTTGTCAATTGGAATGAGACTTGCATAATAATAGACAAATATTCTGATTCTGGTAACATCCTTAGATGTTGTACTCCTACCATTAGCTTCCATGCATCTTTTAGATGCATATCGGATAGGCTCATTGTGTAATTTGGATAGATTGTACCATATTGACAGCCTGCAATAAGATTTCCAGTTATAGACCCAATTCTAGCCTATTCATAGTCTAGATGTCTTGAGTCGAAAAGTTCGGCTAAAACTAGAGCATTTATTCCATTTCTAAATAATGGAACCAAACCTAATCTAATGCCTCCAAAATGTATATATGCATATTTTTTATTTTTTTACATATTCTTTGAATTTCTCTAACTCTTTATCTTGAAATAGTTTTAGACCAACTATTTGAGTTGCTTCCCCTGAGATACGAATTTCCAATTCTACTTCTTTAAGTATGATTTTCATTGTGAGTACAGGTATAGTAGTATCTTTATAGACCTGAGAGCTTGTGAGCTCTAGGGGATTCCATTTGGATGGGTTTATTAAAGATTGGTCTTCAACATCATGTTCAGCTTGTCTACTACTTACTTCATTTATACGAGTTCGGTTAACCAAAGAAAATGCTTTCATCATTCGATCCATGTTAAACCAGAAACAGAAAGAGGCTCTGATACTAGAAAGATGATGGACTCTGTACTTACTTGACAAATAGAAAGATGAACAAAGGGCTAAATAATTCTCTCACCAAGAGACGCGAACTCCGACCACTCCTTAGGTCTGGATCTCCATTGTCGCCTTATACTCTCCAAGGTCTTTTGAGAATTGCAGAACTGTCCTCAGACAGGCGGCCCAACAGGCTTCTATATTAAATCAAGCAAACTTGTACATACCAAGTGAACAACATAAAACGAGAGCACAACTAACTGTGTCTCCTTATGAAATCAAACACTTATTTATAGACCAGAGAAGTCTCTTCGGATCTAAAGTCTGGATTTCAAAATTAACCTAAGAATCTATGATGATTGAGGGTCTTGTCAGGACTCGTACCCGCACAGTGTCTACTCAATCTTTCTTTTACAAAAGAAAATCTTTCTTTTTATAAAAGCAAATATTCTTATGTACAAATTTAATCACTGTGACTGTAGTCACAGACACATGGGTCCATTCTATAGTCATTGCAAGTCATATCTGCCTCTACGCTTTTTGTCGTTCTAGAGCCTCTAGAATGTATTCGATGTCCATTTCTTCTAGAATGGGGTCCGGTTGAGCATCTTCGTACCAGGGTGGTGTTGGTGGATGAGCATCTTTGGCATTGGATGACTATCCTATTTCTATCTTATCTTTTGCTTTTACTTTTCCCATCATTTCATATCTTTCTTTTTTGGATAAAGCATCTGCATGTGCTAGGTTGTCTACTTCAAAACTTTGAATCCAACTTTTATCAACATTTAGATGCCTGACATGATTAACAGGGAATTCGATACCTGTCAGATCAACAAACTCAATTTCGCGATCGATTGACTGCCTTATCCATTGTATGCATGTCAGATTTAGATCTTTTCTTTGAAGCCAATGATTATCAAACATTACATGACTGCAACTTCCTGAAGTTAACAATAAACAGATTAAACACAAAGTGTCATCATCCCAATTTCCTGAACAAATTATTAATGTGATTAAGGATTTGACATTGATAATAAATCTGATTATTTTCTCTTTCCCGATTATTTTTTCTGCTTCTTTGATTATGGCTCTTTTATGGGGCAATGCTTTTTCTAGAAAAGTTCTGAACCAGTCTGAAAACTCTTGAATTAATTTTTTATTCTGAACCAATCTGAAAGCTCTTGTTCTTGTATCTGAATTTTCCCAAAGCTGATCAAATGGGTTAAATGAAATATCGTCTGTTAACCCAATGGTTTCCCAAGGTGTAGACTGTAATCTTAAATATTTTAACGACCTTTCAATGCATTGAGATATTTGGGTCTCCTTTTTTTATATACATCTACCATCCTTAATGATCTAGTCTGCAACGTGTTCAATAACATTGAATATAGGGAAACTGTCATCTCCTTTATAGTCATCTCCCCAACTTTGATGAAAAGCTTGATTTACTGCTTCCCACAAATTTGAAATTCTTAAGGAAGTGAGCCATCTTGCGATCTCTTCTTGTATCAGAATTTGATCTTCATCTAAAAACTTTGCTGAGTTATAAATTCCCATTCCGAAATCAATACATCCAACTAGTTGGTAGTAGTTGATGGTTTTCAAAACTTTCATGATTTGTGGTGTCCAAGGAATGGACCACATATTGGTGAGGGCTCTGAATAAGATTTTGACCTTCATCCCTTCACATGGATAGATTTTGCATAGTTCTGTACTGATGCCCAATTGAGGGCCAATGTTTTTTTTTTTGTATCCTCTGATTTGATTTATCCATTCATTTCTTCTGATTCTCATTCCTACCAGCTTTTTAATTTCGGTTACAAGCTCGGGTAGTTGTTTCTCTTGCTATTGAAGTATTTTTGCCAATGTTAATTGGTTGTCTTCTTGGCGTCGAATGAACATTTTGTTCATTTCTCTTGTTAGCACATCGGCTAACCAATTTGAATTTCCTAGCATCCATTGAATTTCGAATTCATATTGTTGGAACCAAATTTTCCATGATAATAGCCTGCCTCTAGCCATTTGCCTTCCAATTTTTGCATTTAGGAAAAATTGAAAATTTTTGCAATCAGTTATGATGATAAATTTGATAGGTGCCAAATATAACTCGAATTTCTGGATTCCATTAAATATGGCCAGTGTTTCTTTTTCTGCTGTGAAATAATTCTTCTGGCTTCAAGAAAACTCACTTGACTTATATGCGCAGATATGTTCTTGTTGATTTTATTCTTTTTCAAGTAATACTACTCCCCAGTATTCGTTTGATGCATCAGTTTGTAGGATTAATTGCCCTGCACTAGGAGGTTTGAGCTTTGGTACGCTATGCGCTTCCTTTTTTAACTTTTGAATAGTTGCAGTTGCTACTGTACTCCATCCTCCATTACGATGTTTTCTAATGGCCTCTGTTTTTTTAGAAAGCTTAGGAATGAATTTATGTACATAATTCAAAATTCCTAAAAATCTTTGGATTTGGGTTTTATCCTGTAATTCATTTGGGAAACTTGTTATTTTCTGAACTATGTGGGGTTGCATCTGGATTTGTCCATTGATTACAATGATTCCTAGAAACTCAATAGTTTCTTTGAACAAATCTATCTTTTTATTAGATAACACAATTCCATGGGCTTCTAATTCCTTGATGAAAATATACAAATGGAGAATGTGTTCATTAATATTCTCACTGTGAATTAGAATATTGTCTATATATACTATTATGAAATCATACTTGCTGAAAATGCTATCCATTCTTCGCTGAAAGAAAGCGGGTGGATTTTTTAGATCGAAAGGAACTACATTCCACGTAAAGAAACCGTCCAGGCATGAAAATTCTATTTTGTGCTGATCTTCTGGTATAATTTGTATCTAATAGTATCCACTCTTCATATCAAACTTTGAGAAGATTTTGGACTTTTGTATTTTTTGCATTATTACTTCTTGTCGCGGTAGTGGATATTTGAAATCTTTTGTGATTGCATTAAGTGGCTTATAATTGATCACCATTCTTGCTTTTCCTCGAACCACTTCTGCATGATTTCTTACAATGAAAGTAGAGCATGAATATTGAGAGTTTGATTCTTCAATCAAATTAAGTTTAAGAAGCTCTTTTACCTGGGCTTTAATTCTTGTTCATCTTGAGGTGTGCATGGGATAACACCTCCTTGTACTCCATTATCGTGGAGCATTTCAATGTCCTGCATTAGACTTTCTTTATCCCAAAATTCTTGGGGATTGCTGGAACAAACATGGAGTAGTTTCTTTTGAATTTATTTTTGTTCTTCTAACGAGCCTTCTTCTCTGATAGCTTTATTAAGATGCTTTTGTTTTTATTTTTCTTCATAGGTCTGAAAAATTTCTTTCCAATCATTGCTATCTTTTTCTCGTTTTCTTACTTTTAGTTTTTTGTTGAATTTTTTTTTTCTTTACCTCAGAATCTGCTAAAGAAATTCTATTTACACAAACTGCCTTTTTCTTTATATTGCAGATTATTTTATCTTTAGATATTGTCATTGGGAGGAATGATGTTATGAAGGGCATTCCCAGTATTAGACTACTTGACTGATCATAATACTGAATTGCTGAGATCTTTATAATGCTCCCCCCCCACCTTCATAGGAATATTATCTACATAATGGGTTAAAGTTACATTACCACCAATGGTTTCTGAATTGATGATATTTCTTAATGGTTTCCATGAGGATTTGAACAAACTTGGCCTGGCCAAATTATTTGATCCTCCTGAATCAATGAAGGCGTCTACCTCAACCCAATCTTTTCCTAGCTGTAATTCTACTGTTATATACAACAAATCATTTGCTTTGACAATTTTCTTCATCAAATTTGTTTCTGCTTCTGAATCATATTGTGGAGTAGATTGAAAGCTTGTAGAATAACCAATATTTTTCGATATGGGACAGAAACTTGGAGCTTTTGAGTAAATGTCACTCACCTTTTCCTTTCCTTTGATTTTTGTTTGTTTCGCAGATTCTTCGTTGTCCTCTGATCTTTCTGAGATGTCATCTGTTTCGTTGAACTCTGAAATGTTGGTTTCATCTATGGTTTTTGATTCATACTCTATCTCACAATCTGAATTAAAACAGATATTCATTTTTTGACTTGCCTTGATATCGGCTTCTTCCTCTAAATCTTCAGCTTCAGATAAAACATAAACATCAGAGCATTCATCTTCACTATCAACGATAGACCAATTATCTATGAAATCATCCATTTCCAGACATTTCTTTAATTTAGATGATGTATTTTTAGGACATTTAGCAGCAAAGTGTCCTTTTTTCTTACAGATAAAGCAACATCCATCTTTGACTGGAGCATTTCTTCTTTTGATGTATCTATACTTTGGAAATGGTTTTCTTGGATTTGCTACTTTCTTTATTCTGTATTTCCCATAGTATCTTTTCTTATGATGTCTTTTTTAAGAGGAGTCCATGGGAGTCTTGAAAAATAAAAAGATGAACGAAGGGATAAATAATTCTATCACCGAGAGAGCGAACTCCAACCAACTCCTTAGGTCTGGATCTCCATTGTCGCCTTATACTCTCCAAGGTCTTTTGAGAATTGCAGAACTGTCCTCAGACAGGTGGTCCAACCGGCTTCTATATTAAATCAAGCAAACTTGTACATACCAAGTGAACAACCTAAAATGAGAGAACAACTAACTGTGTCTCCTTGTGAAATCAAACACTTATTTATAGACCAGAGAAGTCTCTTCGGATCTAAAGTACATATTTCAAAATTAACCTAAGAATCTATGATGATTGAGGGTCTTGTTGGGACTCGTACCCGCACAATGTCTACTCAATCTTTCTTTTACAAAATCAAATATTTCTTTTTATAAAAGAAAATATTCTTATGTACAAATTTAATCACTGTGATTGTAGTCACAGATGCATGGGTCCATTCCACAGTCATTGCAAGTCATATCTGCCTCTACCACCTTTTGTCGTTCTAGAGCCTCTAGAATGTATTCGATGTCCATTTCTTCTAGAATGGGGTCCGGTTGAGCATCTTCATACCAGGGTGGTGCTGGTGGATGAGCATCTTTGGCGCTGGATGACTGTCCTATTTCTATCTTATCTTTTTCTTTTGCTTTTCCCATCATTTCATATCTTTCTTTTTTGCATAAAGCATCTGCATGTGCTAGGTTGTCTACTTCAAAGCTTTGAATCCAACTTTTATCAGCATTTAGATGCCTGACATGATTAACAGGGAATTCGATACCTGTCAGATTAGTGAACTCAATTTCGCGATCGATTGATTTCCTTATCCATTGTATGCATGTCAGATTTAGATCCTTTCTTTGAATCCAATGATTATCAAACATTACATGGCTGCAACTTCCTAACGTTAACAATAAATAGATTAAACACAGAGTGTCATCATCTCAATTTCCTGAACAAATTATTAATGTGATTAAGGATTTGACATTGATAATAAATTTAGTTCTCTTTCCCGATTATTTTTACTGCTTCTTTGATTATGGCTCTTTTATGGGGCAATGCTTTTTCTGGAAAAGTTCTGAACCAGTCTAAAAAATCTTGAATTAATTTTTTTTATTCTAAACCAATATGAAAGCTCTTGATCTTGTATCTAAATTTTCCCAAAGTTGATCAAACGGGTTAAATGAAATATTGTCTGTTAACCCAATGGTTTCCCAAGGTGTAGACTGTAATCTTAAATATTTTAATGACCTTTCAATGCATTGAGATATTCGGGTCTCCTTTTTTTTTTATACATCTACCATCCTTAATGATCTAGTCTGCAAAGGGTTCAATAATATTGAATATAGGGAAACTGTCATCTCGTTTATAGTCATCTCCCCAACTTTGATGAAAAGCTTGATTTACTGCTTCCCACAGATTTGAAATTCTTAAGGAAGTGAGCCATCTTGCGATCTCTTCTTGTATCGGAATTTGATCTTCATCTAAAAACTTTGCCGAGTTATAAATTCCCATTCCGAAATCAACACATCCAACTAGTTGGTAGTAGTTGATGGTTTTCAAAACTTTCATGATTTGTGGTGTCCAAGGAATGGACCACATATTGGTGAGGGCTCTGAATAATATTTTTACCTTTATCCCTTCACATGGATAGATTTTGCATAATTCTATACTGATGCCCAATTGAGGGCCAATGTTTTTTGTTTTGTATCCTCTGATTTAATTTATCCATTCATTTCTTCTGATTCTCATTCCTACCAGCTTTTTAATTTTGGTTACAAGCTCGGATAGTTGTTTCTCTAGCTGTTGAAGTCTTTTTGCCAATGTTAATTGGTTGTCTTCTTGGCATTGAATGAACATTTTGTTCATTTCTCTTGTTAGCACATCGGCTAACCAATTTGAATTTCCTGGTATCCATTGAATTTCAGATTCTTATTGTTGGAACCAAATTTTCCATGATAATAGCCTGCCTCTAGCCATTTGCCTTCCAATTTTTGCATTTAGGAAAAAATGAAAATTTTTCCAATCAATTCTGATGATAAATTTGACAGGTGCCAGATATAACTCAATTTTCTGGATTCTATTAAATATGGCTAGGGTTTCTTTTTCTGCTATGAAATCATTCTTCTGGCTTGAAGAAAACTCACCTGACTTATAGGCGTAGATCTGTTCTTCTTGATTTTCTTCTTTTTCAAGTAATACTGCTCCCCAGTGTTTGTCTGATGCATCAGTTTGTAGGATTAATTGCCCTGCACTAGGAGGTTTGAGCTTTGGTAAGCTATGCGCTTCCTTTTTTAACTTTTGAACAACTGTAGTTGCTACTGCACTCCATATGCCATTCAAATGTTTTCTAATGGCCTCTGTTTTTTTAGAAAGCTTAGGAATGAATTTATATACATAATTCAAAATTCCTAAAAATCTTTGGATTTGGTTTTTATCCTGTAATTCATCTGGGAAACTTGTTATTTTCTTAACTATGTGGGGCTGAATATGGATTTGTCCATTGATTACAATGATTCCTAGAAGCTCAATAGTTTCTTTGAGCAAATCCATATTGGATTTCAGAGATCTGTGGTTTGTGTTATTTGAATTTTTGATCGGAGAACCCACAGTAATGGAGTTTTTACACCAACGTTTCGAATCCCAAATGGGATCCATCATCAGGGAAAAGAGAAACGTTGGTGTAAAAACTCCATTACTGTGGGTTCTCCGATCAAAAATTCAAATCCATATTTTTATCAGATAACACAATTCCATGGGCTTCTAATTCCTTGATGAAAATATACAAATGGAGAATGTGTTCATCAATATTCTCACTGTGAATTAGAATGTCGTCTATATATACTATTATGAAATCATACCTGCTGAAAATGTTGTCCATTCTTCGCTAAAAGAAAGTAGGTGCATTTTTTAGACCGAAAGGAACTACATTCCACTGAAAGAAACCGGTCGAGCATGAAAATGTTGTTTTGTGCCGATCTTCTGGTCTAATCTATATCTGATAGTATCCACTCTTCATATCAAACTTTGAGAAGATTTTGGACTTTTGTATTTTTTGCATTATTACTTCTTGTCGCGGTAGTGGATATTTGAAATCCTTTGTGATTGCATTAAGTGGCTTATAATTGATCACCATTCTTGCTTTTCCTCGAACCACTTCTGCATGATTTCTTACAATGAAAGCAGAGCATGAATATTGAGAGTTTGATTCTTCAATCAAATTAAGTTTAAGAAGCTCTTTTACCTGGGCTTTCATTTCTTGTTCATCTTGAGGTGTGCATGGGATAACACCTCCTTGTACTCCATTATCGTGGAGCGTTTCAATGTCCTGCATCGGACTTTCTTTATCCCAAAATTCTTGGGGATTGCTGGAACAAAAATGGATTAGTTTCTTGTGAATCTCTTTTTGTTCTTCTGACCAACCTTCTTCTCTGATAGCTTTATTAAGATCCTGCTGTTTTTCTTTTTCTTCATAGGTCTGCAAAACTTCTTGCCAATCATTGCTATCTTTTTCTGGTTTTCTTACTTTTAGTTTTTTGTTGACTTTTTTGTTCTTTACCTCAGAATTTGCTAAAGAAATTCTATTTACACAAATTGCCTTTTTCTTTATATTGCAAATTATTTTATCTTTAGCTATTGTCATTGGGAGGACTGATTTTATGAAAGGCATTCCCAATATTAGACTACTTGACTGATCATAATACTAAATTGTTGAGATCTTTATAATGCTCCCCCCCCCCACCTTCATAGGAATATTATCTACATAATGGATTAGAGTTACATTACCACCAATGGTTTCTGAATTGATGATATTTCTTAATGGTTTACATGAGGATTTGAAAAAACTTGGCCTGGCCAAATTATTTAATCCTCCTGAATCAATGAAGGCATCTACCTCAAACCAATCATACAACAAATCATTTGCTTTGACAATTTTCTTCATCAAATTTGTTTTTGCTTCTGAATCATATTTTGGAGAAAATTGAAAGCTTGTAGAATAGCCAATATTTTTCAGTATGGGACAGAAACTTGGAGCTTTTGAGTAAATGTCACTCACCTTTTCCTTTCCTTTGATTTTTGTTTGTTTCACAGATTCTTTGTTATCCTTTGATCTTTCTGAGATGTCATCTGTTTCGCTGAACTTTGAAATGTTAGTTTCATTTATGGTTTCTGATTCGTACTCTGTCTCACAATCTGAATAAAAACATATATTCATTTTTTGGCTTGCCTTGATATTGGCTTCTTCCTCTAAATCTTCAGCTTTAGATAAAGCATAAACATCAGAGCATTCATCTTCACTATAAATGATACACTAATTATTTATGAAATCATCCATTTCCAAACATTTCTTTAATTTAGATGACGTATTTTTAGGACATTTAGCAACAAAGTGTCCTTTTTTCTTACAGATAAAGCAACATCCATCTTTGACTAGAGCATTTCTTCTTTTGATTTATCTATATTTTGGAAATGGTTTTCTTGGATTTACTACTTTCTTTACCCTGTATTTCTCATAGTATCTTTTCTTATGATGTCTTTTTTTAAGAGGATTCCATGGGAATATTTCTTTACAACACTCTTGTGAGGGTTTAGTAGTGTTTTCTTGAGCATTCTTCTTCCAATAGAGATATTTCAATTTTTGTTTACAATGATTTATCAGATCTACCCAATAAAGAGCCTGCATATTTTTACCCTTTTCTTCAAGATATTTCATTACCAAGTCACCTATGTTATGTGGAAGTTTTGACAAGCATGTGACTTTAGTCATTAAATCATTGCTTAATTCCAAGGTTATTACTAACCTGAAATATTCTTTGGAAAATTCTTCTAAATTCTTTGCATCTTTTAATTCCATTCTGGCTAGATCAACCATAGCCTGTGTTTTTGAATCCTTTGGTTCTATACAGAACTGTGTTCATAGTAATTGTTCAAAAACTGGAAAACCGGCTTTTATGACTTCTTCTCTTTCATTTTGAGATGGCCCTTGCCACCAAGTATAGACTATTCCTGTTATTCTCTTTTTTGCCAAATTAAAGATTGCTACATTATCTAATTTGGTTGTTATCTGCATTTTCCATAAAGCACCAATCCAAACCCAAATTGAATCTTCAGGGTTATTTGAATGATCTAAATCTAAAATGAAGCCATTACTGTTTGATTCCATTAGATCTTCTTCTATTCTTGGAAACTTTGGTACAAAATGGAAAACATGTGCTTTGTTTACACTGGGATGAATAAAGCTTGGAAATTTCTTAGCTGCTTCTTCTAGCTTTATATTCCTTGTTTTGAAATCAGTAAATTTATTTTCTTCTTTACTTACTTTCTCTCCTTCAGAAAAAGAGAAAACTTTTGTATTTTGTATAGACTGAGAACTTGTAGCTTCTGACTCTTTTTTTTGATAATCTTGCCATGATCCTAAATTTTCAAATCCGTTAAATGCAAATTGTTTCTTCTTTTTAATTTCTCTTTTCTTTCTTCATTCACTTTTTTCTTGTCTATCTAAAGTTAAATTGTCTTGGATTAACTTTAGATTCCGTATAATTTCTTTGGCTTGACATCCTAAATCATCTATAGCTACTTCAACATGATTACACCAATTTGAAAGATGCTTTATCAATTGGTAAGATTCCTCTAAATCTTATGGGGATGTCTCTGCATGCTCTATTAATGGAGTGCAGACTGCTCTTGTATTTGGTTGCCTTGATGTACTATTACTGGAGATGCAGTATTTGGTCTTGGGTGGCCTTTTCCACCTTTGTGAAACCTCATAGTTTGAAACTGCCATTCTTCCATTGGGGGTATGGAGGATGTATTTGTAGTCCTGAAATATTTTTGATTTATAGAGTTTGCTAATGACCTATAACCTTTTGGTAAGGACTGCTTTTGTTCCTTAAATATTACCCCTTTAAATCTGAAGGTTTTAGCCATGAAAGGTTTTTCTTATGGAATGATCAGACGATTGCTGTTTTCAAAGCTATGTGAATGACTTCTATTGGGTCAACTTGACCTTTCTGAATCTACTAGGTTTTGTGGGATATCTATAGACTATAATTGATAACCTCGGTCATCAGAAAATGGGTCGTTCTAACTGATCTAAGTGTGAAGGAACAATTTGAATTCTTCCTTCTGATGAAACTATCCTCTGCGGATGTTTTTCTTTCTTTACTTCCTTGTTGGCTGCTTGATACTCGAAGTACCAATTTTCAAGCAGTCCTACTTCCTCATATGTTACTCCTTGTGCATCTGTTGTAGCTAAACTTGTGGTAACCTAGTCTTTAAGTATGGGCTGTTTCATTTTGGGATGCGCTGTATTTGTCAATTGGAATGAGGCTTGCATAATAATAGACAAATATTCCTATTCTGGTAACATCCTTAGATGTTGTACTCCTACCATTAGCTTCCATGCATCTTTTAGATGCATATCGGATAGGCTCATTGTGTAATTTGGATAGATTGTACCATATTGACAACCTGCAATAAGGTTTCCAGTTATAGACCCAATTCTAGCATGTTCATAGTCTAGATGTCTTGAGTCTAAAAGTTCAAATAAAACTAGAGAATTTATTCCATTTATAAATAATGGAACCAAACCTAATCTAATGCCTCCAAAATGTATATATGCATATTTTTTGTTTTTTACATATTCTTTGAATTTCTCTAACTCTTTATCCTGAAAGAGTTTTAGACCAACTATTTGAGTTGCTTCCCCTGAGATATGAATTTTCAATTCTACTTCTTTAAGTATGATTTTCTTTGTGAGTACAGGTATAGTAGTATATTTATAGACTTGAGAGCTTGTGAGCTCTGGGGGATTCCATTTGGATGGGTCTATTAAAGACTAGTCTTCAACATCATGTTCAGCTTGTCTACTACTTACTTCATCTATACGAGTTCGGTTCACCAAAGAAAATGCTTTCATCATTCGATCCATGTTAAACCAGAAATAGAAAGAGGCTTTGATACCAAAAAGATGATGGACTCTGTACTTACTTGACAAACAGAAAGACGAAGGAAGGGCTAAATAATTCTCTCACCAGAAAGATGATGGACTCTGTACCTACGTGACAAATAGAAAGACGAATGAAGGGCTAAATAATTCTCTCACCGAGAGACGCGAACTCCGTCCAACTCCTTAGGTCTGGATCTCCATTGTCGCCTTATACTCTCCAAGGTCTTTTGAGAATTGCAAAACTGTCCTCAGATAGGTGGCCCAACAGGGTTCTATATTAAATCAAGCAAACTTGTACATACCAAGTGAACAACATAAAACGAGAGCACAACTAACTGTGTCTCCTTATGAAATCAAACACTTGTTTATAGACTAGAGAAGTCTCTTCGGATCTAAAGTCCAAAATTTAAAATTGACCTAAGAATCTATGATGATTGAGGGTCTTGTCAGGGCTTGTACCACACTATGTCTACTCAATATTTCTTTTAGAAAAGCAAATCTTTCTTTTTATAAAAGCAAATATTCATGTGTACAAATTTAATCACTGTGACTGTAGTCACAGATGCATGGGTCCATTCCACAATCATTGCAAGTCATATTCGCCTCTACCGCCTTTTGTCATTCTAGAGCCTCTAGAATGTATTCGATGTCCATTTCTTCTAGAATGGGGTCTGGTTGAGCATCTTCATACTAGGGTGGTGCTGGTGGATGAGCATCTTTAGCACTGGATGACTGTCTTATTTCTATCTTATCTTTTGCTTTTGCTTTTCCCATCATTTCATATCTTTCTTTTTTGCATAAAGCATCTACATGTGCTAGGCTGTCTACTTCAAAGCTTTGAATCCAGCTTTAATCAGCATTTAGATGCCTGATATGATTAACAGGGAATTCGATGCCTGTTAGATCAACAAACTCAATTTCACGATCGATTGACTACCTTATCCATTGTATGCATGTCAAATTTAGATCTTTTCTTTGAAGCCAATGATTATCAAACATTACATGACTGCCACTTCCTGAAGTTAACAATAAACATATTAAACACAGAGTGTCATCATCTCAATTTCCTGAAAAAATTATTAATGTGATTAAGGATTTGACATTGATAATAAATCTGATTATTTTCTCTTTCCCGATTATTTTTTCTGCTTCTTTTCTTATGGATCTTTTATGGAGCAATGCTTTTTTTGGAAAAGTTCTGAACCAGTCTAAAAACTCTTGAATTAATTTTTTTATTTTGAACCAATCTGAAAGCTCTTGATCTTGTATCTGAATTTTCCCAAAGCTGATGAAATGGGTTAAATGAAATATCGCCTGTTAACCCAATGGTTTCCCAAGTTGTAGGCTGTAATCTTAAATATTTAAACGACCTTTCAATGCATTGAGATATTTGGGTCTCCTTTTTTTTTATACATCTACCATCCTTAATGATCCAGTCTCAAAAGGGTTCAATAACATTGAATATAGTGAAACCATCATCTCCTTTATAGTTATCTCCCCAAATTTGATGAAAATCTTGATTTACTGCTTCCCACAGATTTGAAATTTTTAAGGAAGTAAACCATCTTGAGATCTCTTCTTGTAGTGGAATTTGATCTTCATCTAAAAACTTTGTTGAGTTATAAATTCCCATTTTGAAATCAACACATCCAACTAGTTGGTAGTAGTTGATGGTTTTCAAAACTTTCATGATTTGTGGTGTCCAAGGAATGGACCACATATTGGTGAGGGCTCTGAATAAGATTTTTACCTTCATCCCTTCACATGGATAGATTTTGGATAGTTCTGTACTTATGCCCAATTGAGGGCCAATGTTTTTTGTTTTGTATCCTCTGATTTGATTTATCCATTCATTTCTTCTAATTCTCATTAATACTAGCTTTTTAATTTCGGTTACAAGCTCGGATAGTTGTTTCTCTATCTCTTGAAGTGTTTTTGCCAATGTTAATTGGTTGTCTTCTTGGCACCAAATGAACATTTTGTTCATTTCTCTTGTTAGCACATTGGCTAACCAATTTGAGTTTCCTGGTATCCATTGAATTTTGAATTCATATTGTTGGAACCAAATTTTCCATGATAATAGCGTGCCTCTAGCCATTTGCCTTCCAATTTTTGCATTGAGGAAAAATTGAAAATTTTTGCAATCAGTTCTGATGATAAATTTGACAAGTGCAAGATATAACTCAAATTTCTAGATTCCATTAAATATGGCCAGGGTTTCTTTTTCTGTTGTGAAATAATTCTTCTGGCTTGAAGAAAACTCACCTGACTTATAGGCGCAGATCTATTCTTCTTGATTTTCTTCTTTTTCAAGTAATACTGCTCCCCAGTATTCATCTGATGCATCAGTTTGTAGGATTAATTGCCCTGCACCAGGAGGTTTGAGCTTTGGTAAGCTCTGCGCTTCCTTTTTTAACTTTTGAATAGTTGCAGTTGCTACTGCACTCCATCCACCATTCAGATGTTTTCTAATGGCCTCTGTTTTTTCAGAAAGCTTAGGAATGAATTTATGTACATAATTCAGAATTCCTAAAAATCTTTGGATTTGGTTTTTATCCTGTAATTCATCTGGGAAATTTGTTATTTTCTGAAGGATTTGTCCATTGATTACAATGATTCATGAAACTCAATAGTTTCTTTGACCAAATCTATCTTTTTATCAGATAACACAATTCCATGGGCTTCTAATTCCTTGATGAAAATATACAAATGGAGAATGTGTTCATCAATATTCTCATTGTGAATTATAATATCGTATATATATATTATTATGAAATCATGCCTCCTGAAAATGTTGTCCATTCTTCGTTGAAAAAAAGCAGGTGCATTTTTTAGACTGAAAGGAACTACATTCCACTGAAAGAAACCGAACGAGCATGAAAATGTTGTTTTGTGCTGATCTTCTGGTCTAATCTGTATTTGATAGTATCCACTCTTCATATCAAACTTTGAGAAGATTTTGGAGCTTTGTATTTTTTTCATTATTACTTCTTGTCGTGGTAGTGGATATTTGAAATCCTTTGTGATTGCATAAGTGGCTTATAATTGATCACCATTCTTGCTTTTCCTCGAACCACTTCTGCATGATTTCTTACAATGAAAGCAGAGCATGAATATTAAGAGTTTGATTCTTCAATCAAATTAAGTTTAAGAAGCTCTTTTACCTGGGCTTTCATTTTTTGTTCATCTTGAGGTGTGCATGGGATAACACCTCCTTGTACTCCATTATTGTGGAGTGTTTCAATGTCCTGCATCAGACTTTCTTTATCCCAAAATTCTTGGGGATTGCTAGAACAGAAATGGAGTAGTTTCTTTTGAATTTCTTTTTGTTCTTCTGACCAACCTTCTTCTCTGATAGCTTTATTAAGATGTTGTTGTTTCTCTTTTATTTCATAGGTCTGCAAAACTTCTTGCCAATCATTGCTATCTTTTTCTGGTTTTTTTACTATTAGTTTTTTGTTGACTTTTTTGTTCTTTACCTCAGAATTTGCTAAAGAAATTCTATTTACACAAACTGCCTTTTTCTTTATATTGTAGATTAGTTTATCTTTAGCTATTGTCATTGGGAGGACTAATGTTATGAAAGGCATTCCCAATATTACACTACTTGACTGATCATAATACTGAATTGTTGAGATCTTTATAATGCTCGCCCCACCTTCATAGGAATATTATTTATATAATGGGCCAGTGTTACATTACCACCAATGGTTTATGAATTGATGATATTTCTTAATGGTTTCCATGAGGATTTGAACAAACTTTGCCTGACCAAATTATTTGATCCTCCTGAATCAATGAAGGCGTCTACCTCAACCTAATCTTTTCCTAATTGTAATTCTACTGTTATATACAACAAATCATTTGCTTTGACACTTTTCTTCATCAAATTTGTTTTTGCTTCTGAATCATATTGTGGAGTAGATTGAAAGCTTGTAGAATAGCCAATATTTTTCCGTATGGGACATAAACTTGGATCTTTTGAGTAAATGTCACTCACCTTTTCCTTTCCTTTGATTTTTGTTTGTTTCATAGATTCTTCGTTGTCCTCTAATCTTTCTGAGACGTCATCTGTTTCATTCAACTCTGAAATGATGGTTTCATCTATGGTTTCTGATTCGTACTCTGTCTCACAATCTAAATTAATACAGATATTCATTTGTTGGCTTGCCTTGATATCAGATTCTTCCTCTAAATATTCATCGTCAGATAAAACATAAACATCAGAGCATTCATCTTCACTATCAACGATAGACCAATTATCTATGAAATCATCCATTTCCAGACATTTCTTTAATTTAGATGATGTATTTTTAGGACATTTAGCAGCAAAGTGTCCTTTTTCTTATAGATAAAGAAACAACCACCTTTGGCTGGAGCATTTCTTCTTTTGATGTATCTATACTTTGGAAATAGTTTTCTTGGATTTGCTACTTTCTTTACCCTGTATTTCCCATAGTATCTTTTCTTATGATGTCGTTTTTTAAGAGGAGTCCATGGGAGTATTTCTTTACAACAATCTTGTGAGGGTTTAGTAGCGTTTTCTTGAGCATTCTTCTGCCAACAAAGATATTTCAATTTTTGTTTACAATGATTTATCATATCTACCCAATAAAGAGACTGCAAATTTTTACCCTTTTCTTCAAGATCTTTCATTACCAAGTCACCTATGTTATGTGGAAGTTTTGACAAGAATGTGACTTTAGTCATTAAATCATTGCTTAATTCTGAGGTTATTACTAACCTGAAATAT
Organism: Pinus tabuliformis; assembly: GCA_031772625.1. Lineage (NCBI taxonomy): Eukaryota > Viridiplantae > Streptophyta > Pinopsida > Pinales > Pinaceae > Pinus > Pinus tabuliformis. The sequence continues at coordinate 1,245,323,577 of CM062818.1, forward strand.
TCTCTGGAAAATTCTTCTAAATTCTTTGCATCTTTTAATTCCATTATGACTAAATCAACCGTAGCCTGTTTTTTTGAATCCTCTGGTTCTATACAGAACTATGTTTTGAGTAATTGTTCAAAAATTGACGAAAAAGCTTTTATGACTTCTTCTCTTTCATTCTGAGATGGCCCTTGCCACCAAATATAAACTATTCCCATCATTCTCTTTTCTGCCAAATTAAATATTGCAACATTATCTAATTTGGTTGTTATCTGCATTTGCCATAAAGCACCAATCCAAACCCGAATTGAATCTTCAGGGTTATTTGAATGATCTAAATCTAAAATGTAGCCATTGTTGTTTGATGCCATTAGATCTTCTTCTACTCTTGGAAACTTTGGTATAGAATGGAAAACGTGTGCTTTGTTTAGACTGGGACGAATAAAGCTTGGAAATTTCTTAGTTGCTTCTTCTAGCTTTATATTCGTTGTTTTGAAATCAGGAAATTTCTTTTCTTCTTATCTTCTCTCCTTCAGAAAAAGAGAAAACTTCTGTATTTTGTATACACTGAGAACTTGTAGCTTCTGAATATTTTTCTTGATAATCTTGCCATGATCCTAAATTTTCAAATCTGTTAAATGCAAATTGTTTCTTCTTTATAAGTTCTCTTTTCTTTCTTCGTTCACTTTTTTCTTGTCTGTCTGAAGTTAAATTGTCTTGGATTAACTTTAGATTCTGTATAATTTCTTCGGCTTGACATCCTAAATCATCTATAGCTACTTCAACATGATTACACCAATTTGAAAGATGATTTGTCAACTGGTAAGATTCCTCTAAATCTTTTGGGGATGTCACTGCATGCTCTATTAATGGAGCGCAGTCTGCTCTTGTTTTTGGTTGCCTTGATGTACTATCACTGGAAATGCAGTATTTGGTCTTGGGTGGCCATTTTCCACCTTTGTGAAACCTCTTATTTTGAAACTGCCATTCTTCCACTGGGGGTATGGAGGATGTACTTGTAGTCCTGAAAGCTTTTTGATTTATAGAGTCTGCTAATGACCTATAACCTTTTGGTAAGGACTGCTTTTGTTCTTTAAATATTACCCCTTTAAATCTGAAGGCTTTAGCCATGAAAGGTTTTTCTTCTGGAATGATCAGATGATTGCTGTTTTTAGACCTATGTGAATGACTGCTACTGGGTCGACTTGACCTTTCTGAATCTACCAGGTTTTGTGGGATATCTATTGATAACCTGGGTTGTCGAAAAATGGGTCATTCTATCTGATCTAAGTGTGAAGGAACAATTTGAATCCTTCCTTCTGATGAAACTATCCTCTGCGGACATTTTTCTTTCTTTACTTCCTTGTTGGCTGCCTGATACTCGAAGTACCAATTTTCAGGCAGTCCTACTTCCTCATATGTTACTCCTTGGGCGTCTGCTATAGCTAAACCTGTGGTAACACAGTATTTAAGTATGGGCTGTTTCATTTTGGGATGAGCTGTATTTGTCAATTGGAATGAGGCTTGCATAATAATAGACAAATATTCCGATTCTGGTAACATCCTTAGATGTTGTACTCCTACCATTAGCTTCCATGCATCTTTTAGATGCAAATCAGATAGGCTCATTGTGTAATTTGGACACACACACACACATATATGACAATTCAAAATAAAACTGCATAAAAATAGTCATAAAAAAAACCAATTCTAATATTTAGAAAATTAATTTTAATATATTAATTTTAAAGAATTTACAAAACTTAATGAATTTTTTTACAAAACAAATGGTCAAATATTTTTTACCACAAAACAAAAACAATATAACCTGTTTATCAATACATATAAAAAATACATATTAAGCTATATATATATATATATATATATATATATATAGTCATATATAGTCATTGGAATATTTTATTTATGATTCACATTTTACATATTAAAATGTTAATACATGCTCCAATTATATTTGGAAATAGAAAAAGATATATTCATAGGACTCTCTCTCTATATAAAATAATTTTTGCTCTAAATAATTTTTAAAATGTTACATGTTTATTTATATCTCTTTTTTATGATCAATATTTAAAATATTACATGTCAAACTCTGTATTAAAAAATGAATGAATTACAAATACTCTTAAAAAAACTTATTAATGGAATACAAATTCTCTCTCTCTATATATAAAATCCATATTAAACTCTCTCTCTCTCTCTCTCTCTCTCTCTCTCTCTCTCTCTCTCTTACATTGATATATTTGATTTATAATTCACATTTTATACATTAAAATGTTAGTGCATGCCCCAATCATATTAGGAAATAGAAAACATATATCCATAGAACTCTCTCGCTCCCCTATATATATTAAACTTTGCTTGTTATTAATATTTTTTTGTTATTAGTATACTATTATTTTAATTATTACATGCTAACTAAACCTAGAATAGATTACATATCATGTAATATCAATAATATTTTTTTTACATGGCATCTGTCAACTCCATTGTAAATAATGAAGGAATTACATATCACTTTAATATATATATATATATATATATATATACTTTGAATTATTTTATCTCTATATAAGTTGGATGTAAAATTAAGGTGAAAATTGAAGTATTTTATTTATGGCCAACATTGATTTTTTTTTTTGGTTACATTTTTTGTTTTTTTATTTAAGTATTATTTTTAAGTGTAACATTACGTGACAACATCTCCCTCATTCTAGGTTGTAGAGCACCTCTAGGCTCAACAATAAAGTTCCAAAAAAATTTAAATATACAAATAAAGTTTCCAAAAAGTTAAATATAAAAATATACGAGGAAATCAACCAAATTGGAAAATGTAATAAAACTAAATTTAAGGATTTAGAGCCATTTATAGAAATTATGATGTAGATTTGCAACTACTCATGAAGTTTTAATCAAAATCACAAGACACAAACCTACTCTACTTCTTTGCGAAATTCAATTCACAATTTAGAACAACAATCACAAACTTGCAATGAGAAATAACACACATGCACACAATATTTTTCCAGGGGAAAGCAATCTGCTAAAAACCCCTATTCCTGCTTGCATTAATTTGATGAATAGAGATGTATTACAATTTCTTTGCTCAACTGAGCAGAACCTGCAAGTGAATAATCTATCTCTCTGCTCACTGAGAAGCTCTGACCCAAACTTAGTTAATTTCTACCCCTGCTTGAGCCCCTATTTTCTTCTACATTTCCTTAAGAAATTAGACCCCTATTATTTATGAATTTCTCCAAAATGGATTGCGTAATTCCCAAGGTTGATCATTTGACTGCATGTAACACCTGTACACTCAAGACTAGTCTACAACTGATGTTACACTACCTTGGAATCTCCACCATAGCTAGGGAACTCAAATTCTCTGCACGCACTAGCTATTTTGGATTGATTGATCAACTAACTAGATGATCATTGAGTTAGACTGAAGTCTCACTGCACAACTAACCTTCCACTAGTTCCTCCAATAGTTGGAACTAGTTTAATTGAAAACAACTTGAAATAATTGACCTTGATTGCTACAAATTAACAATCACACATGCTTAACTGAAATCTAATTTCTCCAACTTGAATTTAATGAGTAAGATAGGTGACATAAGTCATGTCATACAAGTTAATTGCATCCAAGTTGTCTGTTGATGTCGAAATTCAAATTTTCGCAATTTAGTCAAGGCAAAATAAAATTGAAAATTTATTGCTACATTTTTCAACACTCCCTCTCAGCAATAAAGGGATTATCAACCACCCATATCCTGCACCTGTGGAACTCAAATTTCCCTCTTGACAAGGCCTTTGTCAAAATGGCAGCATCTTGTTGCTTTGCTGGAATGTATTATAGCAACATTATCTGCCTCTACACACAACCTTGCAAATGGTGATATCGAATATCTATATGCTTGGATTGATCGTGAAATATAAGAATCTCAGAGAGCTTGATGCAACTTTTATTATCATAGTAGATCACAGTTGGATCCATCATCTATCTAGATAGTCCTACAATTATCTTTATCTTCCAGATCACCTCACATGTTGCTTGAATTGCATCCATGTATTCTGCTTTTGTCGATTTGAGCGCCACAAATATTTTCTTCCTGATGTACCAAGAAATAGTTGCAGACCCAACACTGAAAATTCCACTTGATGTACTCTTTCGAATGGACTCCCTACCCAATCTGCATCTGTGAATCCACACAACTTCACTCCCTCAATTTTTATGTACCATAGTCTAAACTGGGTAGTTACTTTAAGGTATCGTAAAACATGCTTAGCTGACTTCCAACATAATTTCTTTGGCCTAACCATAGCTTGGCTCAGCTGGTTGAATGCATAACACATATATGATAGTGTCTTCACAAGATACATTAGTGAACCCACTAGCTGCCGATAAATAATAACATCCACTTCCTCTCTTGAAGTAGCATCCCCCTTCCTATAGTTGGTCGCTAGAGGTGTCTCCATGGGTTTACAAATCTCCATGTAGAATCTCTATAGTACCTCATTTGCATACTTGCCTCTAGACACAAATAGTTCCCCATTGCCTTTCCATACTTCCAACTCGAGGAAGTAGTGCATGAGACCCATGTCCTTCATTTCAATTTCCTTTCAAGGTCCTCCTTGCAAGATCTGATTAGCTTCTCATCACCAGTTAAAATCAAATAATCAACATATAAGACATTAATAAGTAATTTACTTTCTACCAATATGTGATAGAGGTTTGCATCCACTTCACTTGTGGTGAAGCCCAAACTGGTGAGATAATTGTCGATCATGGTGTACCAAGCACGAGGTGCTTGTTTGATACCATACAATTCTCAGTTGAGTTTGCACACATGGGACTCTCAATCAAATATCTCAAAACCTTTTGGTTGCTCGATGTACACATCCTCCTTAATAACCCTATTGAGAAATGTTGTTTTTACATCCATCTGGTGGATCTTCCACCCCATTTGCGTAGCCAGAGAAAGAATTTCTCTAGTGGATGAATACCTTGCTACATGAGCAAATGTATCCTCATAGTTAATTCCATCAACTTGATAGAATTGTTTCGCCACAAATTTGGCCTTATACTTCTTTATGCTTCCATCTGCTGCATGTTTAACCTTGAAGATCCATCTCAAACCCACAACCGATTTATTTGTTGGTCTCGGGACCACTTCCCAAACATCATTCTTTACAATGGATTCATATTCTTTCACCATTGCATCAAACCATACAAGTTTCTCTACTACTTCATTAAAAGAGGATTGATTAGTCTCTACAAGCTTAGTGATTAGAGCCATGTAGCTAGTGCACCTCTCTGGTGACCATCTCTTCATGGGAAAATTTGAAGGAGATCCCACATTCGCCCTCATATCCTACACAAGTCTATCAGTTTCCCTGGTTCTTTTTCTTCCTTCTCTGGATGGTTCTTCTTGAATGGATGTCTCCACTCTCTCTTCCTCAATTTGTGGCTACTCCACAACTTCCAGAGGCTCCTCCTTTGGAGCTAAAAGCTCCTCTTCTAGTGGGATCTAAAGCTCCCTCTCAAGAGAGAAGTAGATCACTTTCTCCTCATCAAACTTTACATCCCTTCGCACAATTGTCATTTTTAGGGATGGAAAGTACACACAATAGTTGTGAGAAGTTTTTATGTAGCCCAAAAATACCCCCAACTTTGTTGTTAACCCAATTTTCTTCCTTGCTTATTTGGATACATCGTAGTAAATATAGGCTCCAAAAATCCTGAAGTGCGACACATCCGACTTCCTCCCCGAGAAAGCCTCCTCCGGTGTGATCATACCAAAAATCTGATGAGGACTCTGATTCTGCAAGTAGACTACTATGTTGCATGCCTCAACCCACAAATGCAGAGGTAGGCCTTGGTCATGTAACATATCTCTAACAACTCCCATAATTCAACGATTATTTTTCTTAGCCACCCCATTTTGTTGTGGGTTGTGGGGTGCTGTCAGCTCTCTTCGAATTCATTCTTTTGCAAAGAAATTTTTGAATTCATTCAAAAAGTACTCACCTCCATTATCGCTCCTCAGAGCCTTCACCTTCTTGCCAATTTCTTTCTCAACTAGTGTGTTTAATTCTACGAACTTGGAGAATGTCTTATCTTTCTTCCACATGAAGAAGAACCAACACTTCCTTGAGAATTCATCAATAAAAATGACAAAATATTTGTGTCTGGTAGTGAAGGCCGTCGAGAAAGGTCCACAAACATTAGAGTGGATCCTTTCCAAGACTGCATGTGATTTGCTATCCCGATAATGGATGTGGATTTTATGTATTTCCCCAAATTACATCCTTTGCATACATATTTCTGCCGAAGTGCTCCTTTGGGAAGGATAGTGGTTATTTGCTGCATAATCTTCAATATTCCATGATGAAAATGGCCAAGTATTCTGTGCCAAAGTTCACTGACATCGTGGCTCTGTAGTTTCTCTGCCTTAGTGTTTAATGCAACACAATCTTCCACATCTAGCTTATATAGGTTCTTCACACAAACCATGATCTGCTTCACCTATCCCGTGGCTATGTGTCTTAGTAACACTTTCCCTTTGTTGAACATCACATCATAACCACAGTCTTCCAAAACTGCAACAAAGATGAGATTCTTATTTAGGTCTGGAGAAAACAAGACATCCTTGAATCCGAGAAGGGAGTCTGATTCCCTCTAAAAGGTGACTGTACCAATCCCAGTCATGCTATACCTTTTGTCATTCCCCAACTTGATGTGCATATGGAAATATTTCTCCTCCAAGTCACTAAAAAACTCTCTACACCCTGTCATGTGGAACGAGGCTCTAGATTCCAAGTACCACACACTCCCCATCATTGCGCTAACTATGCATACGATAAGGGTGAAGTCAAGCTCGAACTTTAAGACCGAAGCTTCACCTGCTCCTCCTCCTAAGGTCTTCTTTCTTGACTTTTTGTGTGGACACTTCATGGCATAGTGCCCAAATTCATGGTAATTGAAGCATTTAATTTTGGACAAATCTTTCTTCTTGCCCCCTTGGCTAGATTCTGGTTTGGTTTGAGATTTCTTCCCTTTTCCAACCAATGCAAAATTTTCTTCATCCTCGCCCTTGGATGAAGTCCCATCTCCGGTATTTTGCCTTATTTCCTCTTGTACCAAATCAGACCATAAGAATTCCCAATTCGATAGTTTCTCCCTCCCATTCACAGAATCTTGGTAGCTATGCCAACTCTTGGGAAGGCCTAGAAAGGCTAAGATTACCAATTCATCAACTGAAATAATAACACCAAATCTTGCAAGCTTATCATGAACTTGTGTGAACCTACTTAGATACTCTTGAATAGTGGCATTCTTTTGCATCTTGATATTTCGAAGTTTATCCTTGAGCGCTATTTTTCTACGGTCACTATTCTGTAATAGATCTGTCAGTGCTTGCCACATTGCATAAGGAGTTTATTTCCCATGGATATTTGTGACAATGTGGTCTCATACTCCCTCCAATATTATTCTCCTCGCCTTGGCTACATCTTTCTTCCATTGGGCTAGGTTCTGGGCATCAGATTCCACTGGTTTTGCATAATCTCTCTTGATGTATTCTAGCAAGACATTTTCATCCAACACGACCTCTATGTCATCCTTCCATGCAATGAAATTAGAGCCACATTCCAAGGCATACTCTAGTCTCAACCCGTTGAAGGTCATCTTCCCAACTCTAAGGAGATCCTACTACATTGAACTGCAAATTCGAACCTCCTGAGAAACATTTCGAAATTCCTGCTTTAATGTGAATCATTATATGATACCATATAGAAATTATGATGTATATTTGCAACTTCTCATGAAGTTTTAATAAAAATCACAAGACAGAAACCTACTCTACTACTTTGTGGAATTCAATTCACAATTTAGAACATCAATCACAAACATGCAATGAGAAATAACACACATGCACACAATATTTTTCCAGGGGAAAGCAATCTACTAAAAACCCCTATTCCTGCTTGCATTAATTTGATGAATAGAGATGTATTACAATTGATTTTCTCAACTGAGCACAACCTGCAAGTGAATAACCTATCTCTCTGCTCACTGAGAAGCTCTGACCCAGACTTAGTCAATTTCTGCCTCTGCTTGAGCCCCTATTTCCTTGTACAATTCCTTGAGAAATTAGGCCCCTATTATTTAGGAATTTCTCCAAAATGGATTGCGTAATTCCCAAGGTTTATCATCTGACTATATGCAACACATGTACACTCAAGACTAGTCTACATTTGATGTTACACTACCTTGTAATCTCCACCACAGCTGGGGAACTCAAATTCTTTGCATGCACTAACTATTTTGGGTGATTGATTAGTTAACTAGATGATCACTGAGTTAGATTGAAGTCTCACTGCACAACTGACCTTCCACTATTTCCTCCAAGAGTTGGGACTAGTTTAACTGAAGAAAAAACTCAAAATAACTAACCTTTATTGCTAAAAATTAGCAATCACACATGCTTAACTGAACTCTAACTCCTTGAGCTCAAATTTACGAAGTAAATTGGGTGACACAAGCCATGTCACACAAGTTAACTACATCCAAGTTTTCTGCTAATGTGGAAGTTCTAATTTTCTCAATTTAATCAAGGAAAAATCAACTTGAGAATTTCTTGCTGCATTTTTCAACACCATTATCAATGAGAGAATAATATTTTTATAATGGTTGAGAATAGTAAAAATATATTTTCATTCTATTTACATTGCAATTTTTTTTATCTGATATAAAAATGTTTATAAAAAGTATAATTATAATTTAAAGGGTGGAAGGAGGGGAGGAGTGTTTCATGGCCCCAAGGAAGTTAAATTTGTAGGGTATTCATGGGGCTTAGGATGCATGACAAACAACCAGTCTAAAGCTAAGTAAAATCAGGTAGCTTCTCTCATTGTTTTGGGAAATTCCTTTCTTATTAAAAATTTAGTGAAGGGCTCATTTTCCAAGGACAAAACATTAGAAAGTTTTATGAAAAAAATTAGGAAAGTAGCCCAAGGGTTCTCTTCAATAGCATAAATCAAACTCCTTTGTGATCTCAATAAATATGCAGACTTATGTGCTAATGAAGGGTGCAAATCAAGATTATGAGATTTACAAATCAAAGGATAAATCAACCCCTCTCCTATTCTTTAAAGCTAAATGGATTCACATTTCATGGTTAGGGAGGATTGCACTATTAATCAGTTATAGTATGACATGTAAATTTTATGTTTTGGTGGGCCAATTTTGTAAGGTATATACCTATAAAACCTCATTTTTTGTTGTCCAATTAGGAGTCCCTCTGAAACAAATTGTAGTTTTGCTAAATAAAAATTCTCATGTTTTTTTTTAATATATAGCTATGTACTACCTGATATATTTGCTACAATTGAAACACAAACTTTCATATAAATACTAAAATCTCATTATCTATATATATGTATGAAAAATATACTAAAAAAATCGATATACATTTACCGCATAAAGAAAGATGCATGTTGTTACTATTATACTTAAATTCAGTTTATTATTATTATTATTATATATATATATATATATATATATATATATATATATATATATATATATATATATATATATACATATACATACATACATATATATATATATATATATATATATATATATATATATATATATATATATATATATATATATATATATATATATATATATATATATATATATATATATATATATATATATATATATATATATATATATATGAAAAATATACTTAAAAAATTGATATCCATTTACCACATAAGGAAAGATGCATGTTGTTACTATTATAATTTAAATTAAGTTTGGTAAAATATATTTAATAGTATAAATTACAATTTAACATATGAAAATATACTAAAAAATTTGATAGCCATTTACCAAATAAGGAAAGATGCATGGTGTTACAATTATACTTTAAATTCAGTTATGTATAATAAATTCAGTAGTAGCCTTATTCTACATTTCTGAGTGTTGAAGTCACTTTCATGCACATGTTCAGTCCGTAACAAGTTTAACACATTATTTTACACAAGCTTGAATAGGAATAGCACAATCCATCAAGATAGTGCCTGTGTAATGTTCAAACTATGATGTCAGTCAATGCACACTTTCAATTGACAATCTCTCACTTTTGGTTGCGGTTGTACTTATATTCTAGTGATTTTTTCCAACTGTTGATTTTGTGCACCTTTTCTTTTGCAAGTGTCACTTTCATGTTTATGATTGTCGCTTTTGCTTTCCTTCACTTTAATAAGTTTTTTTTTCATGTTATCTTCACTCAGGCATGTGTCTCTTTCAATGTCTTTCACATTTTGCAAGTGTCGTTGGCACTTTTCTCTCATTGTCACAAATTTCGTCTCTTGGCATGGGAAATGTTGTATATCACATAAGTGTAGTTATGGCTCATTTCAAGGGGTAAATTTTGTGTCAATGCATCCTTTTTATCATATAAACATATGTTATACTCATTCCCAAAGTTTTATGCATTGTCGCATAAGTGTCGTAACTATCGTCGCAAAGTGTATCTTAAGTGTCGCACTTAGAGGAGGTTGTTGTATTGTCGTTTCATTGAGGGGATTATGTTTTTCATGTGTTCCGAGTGATTAATGTTGTGTCGTCGATTTTTATGAGTGTGTGATCATGTTCAAGTCTTGTCCTTGTTGACTTTGACCTCACTAATCCCGCACTTAAACAAATTCTGAAAACTTCTTGCTTGAGCAATAGTCCTTCACTCAACCCTCCTAAACTATGCACTGTGCAGTCTTCGCCCTCAATCTCATCCCTTGCTTCTTAGAAATGCGCAATGCGCAGTTCCTACCTTCTAGAACTCCACACAGCACAGTCTCAGTGCTAAACCCTTGCCCCTTGAGCTGCAAAACTTCACAGTTCAGCCTCCTAGTCAGCTCCTTCTACACAGTACATAGTCCCAATCCTCAAGCCTCCAACCTGACTCCTAGAGTTGCACAATCTGTTGGCCTCTCTCCCTCAAGAACTGCGCGGTGGGAAACTTCAAGCCTCAAGCCTGCCTCCTTGAGCCCTTCAATTGTGAGGTCACCATGCCTTGGCCTTACTAAACTATGCATTGCACAATCTCAAGCCTCAGTCCTTCTCCTGGCCTCTTGAGTTGCGCAATTGCGTAATCCCTGAGCCAATATCTTAGTCTAACTCCCAGTTCCAAATCAATGAGTTCATGAAGCATGTTATACTAAGAGTTTTCGAATTGATATTATCTTGTCATGAGTGGATTTCAATTGCAAGTATTATATCTTATCATGACAGGATGATGATGAAGGAGAAGAAGAAGGAGACCATGCTAGAAAACACATATGCAACAACAAGGACAAGATGATCATTGAAGAGAAGATGACGAGACACTAGCTTCCAACAAAAGATCAAAGATTAGGATCACATGAAGACTCCATATCAATCAACCCCTTGGAGGATGAATACAAAACACAAGCAAAATCAATCATGAAAATGCAAAGAAAGGAGCAAAAGAAGTAGCTTGGCAATGCCACATCATCATGAAGTTCCTTGTCATCATTGTCAAGAGTTATCCCTAGAGTCACATGTGTCATAATGTCTTTCCACATCATTTGTGGAATGTAATTATGTAATTCTCCAAAATTAGGAAATGTAAAGATGCGTGGAAGACCAAGTGTCCTATAGGAGTCACTATTGAGTTCTAAGGTCATATAGAAGCTCAATGGTCTTGTAAGAATTTGAAAAGTCATTGTAGAAGCTTAAAGGTCATGTAAGAATTCAAAAATTCATTGTAGAATCTCCAGTCATGAGGGAGATAAAGAGTCACATGGGAGGTGAAAAGTCACCTTATTTTTTATAAAAAGACCCTCATAACTCAAGCAACTGGACTTTTGGGACTTGAACTTTCATCTTGGATTCTCTAACATTGGCATATGAGAGAAGATGTTTCTTTGAAGAAGCAAGTGGTGATTTAATGTTCCACTATTGGGGCTAATTTGTAAGCATTGTACTTGTATTTATTGGCACTTCCACTTAATATATGAAGCTCGATGAGCCAACACATTTCCACGCATGTACCATGAATATCGTAGGACTATTCTTTAGATGTTTGTGGTATATGTTTTGTTCACATGTACTAAGGAAATTGACCTAGTTTGGTGGCTTTGGTACTTATTGTGTTGAAGGTGTGTTGTATTTTGTTTTATGATTGTGGTTGTCTTGTCAACTACTTTGCAGGTTAATTAAAAATCTTCTTATGCTCTTGTGTGTCTCTTTTAGGATAATACCATTACTTTTCTTCTATAGGCTCACTCTCTTTCTCATTGTCGTGAAAGTACATTATATACATCACAATTGTATGCCTCACAATGTCACCTTACTTGATTGTTTCAAAGAATGTTTGTATAACCTCTTATGTTAATAAGTGAAGCTAAGGCAAATCCCTAAGGACAATGGCAACCAACTGTATTTCCGATTGGCACTCCTACTCCAAACAATGTGAGGTTTAATTGAGACTTCACATCGAGGAGACCCCCTTGGTTGACAAATTTCCAACATCATCAATAGACCTTTACAGCATGAAGTGCCTTAACAAAACACCCTATCACCATATATTTTATGCCCCTTGGGATGTAAAGTAAAATTTCATTTAAAATATTGTAAAATAATAACTAAATAATTTAAGATAAATTATTTATAATTATTTCACTAAATTATGAAAAAAATAGATTTAAAAATGATTAAATATAAGCATGAGCGATGCTTATTATAGTCCTATCAAAACTTGTGGCAAATGTGTTCTCGTTTTTTTTTTTGTTGTAAAATTTTGCGATTGATTTCTATTGATAGCAAAATATATTACACAGGGAACCTTTCATACCAACAAAATAATAACCTAGAGTATCTTGATTTCCCTTTCGGATAAACATTGACACAACAACAACTATCGATTGCAACTTGCAAGATAAGACTACCCTACTAAGATGCACAAAGACTAGAAACTGCACTATAGCCTACTAAGAACCTCTAATTTCCTTAATGCTCCGATTGAGCCATGCTAGATGATAGATATGCAAAATTCCATAATTGAAGTAATGTAGGATACAACAATAAACCACTGGCAATACTAACAAAGCACATAACATTGGTTACAGAAAAACAAGTTCCCTCCAACAATAAAGACTAGTACAGATAACATGGTGGACTTATTAGTCCAAAATGATAACTAGCGAATGAGGGTAATAGTTTGCAAGAACATTATTTTGAACTGGAGCATTGATGATTGTAGCCTCATCTTGGTGTTCATTGGAGTTAGTATTTAATTCTAAGACCACAAAATGTTCCACTCGATTCAAACTGACCACGATATCATCCAAATTATACCTAATGTCCCTCAGGCTTCTCTTGATCTCCTCCTGACCTGCAAAGAGATAGTAGTTATCCACCTACTTGTCATGAATTACCATGCTAAGTAGCGTTTCAAATTGACAGTGCAAGGTGACAGAATGTAGGAAGTGCAATATTCTCCTTCGAAGCTTCCCTGGATTGAGCACCCACTTGAGGTTGTTGCCTATAATCTTAGAATCAAAATAGTATTTATAGTCCTTGAACTCCTTGGCTTCCAAGTGTAAAATTTCCTTTATGACCTCGAGAGGAGCCGAGACGAAAAAATTAGCCACAAATTTCGATCCAAATAGACGCCTATGTTGTGAAGAGGAAGCCCCAATAGTAGGTCCCTTGAGGCTAGGTATTCGTTGACGATGAGCCATATAGGCATAAGACCTGCAAACAAACCAAGGAACAATGACTCTAGAAGACTGAATGACCGAGTAGTGACTAATGTCAGGATAGTAAAACCCCGATATGACACAAACCATAGACCCAGTAAAAAAACTAAAGAGAAGCATATATCAGCACAAGAAGATAAATTGGAATCTACAACAATCCCAAACTAAAACCTGCCCAGACTTCCCAAAAACCCAAACTTTATATGAACCAGGAGATACAAGAGTCAGAAAAGTTTGAGATACCGGGGTTATAGTGAGACCATGACCATTTTTAGAACCAAATGGAGAATGTACTAGGGTAACACACTCCAAATACCAACATTAGGCAATTTAACAAAATCTTGGCAAGGTTAGAAGTCTGAGGTATTGCAGAGGGTAATACTGCCACCAGTTCGAAGGATGAACCAAACCCCTAGTTCTATAAAAAGAGCACAAAAAACATTGACACCTATGAGGTAAAGTAAGAAGAACAGGTAAAGAGTTGCTAACCTGACTATTAAAGACAACGAGACACAATGTTACCCATATCCTTAAAAGACAACAACACAACCCTACAATGACCAACCAAGGAAAGAATTGTGAAGACATACCTCCAAATATTGTGATGCCGACTTCTTCTGGACACCATAGAGATATTAACAATTTAGTATTAAAGCCGTCAACAACAAAGCCACAACCTCTTCGCCACCCTGAAAGCAGGATGTAGCATATATAGTATAACAAAGACTTGATCAGTCGAGTACAATAAGTGATGTGAGCAACATGAATTCTCCACAATGAGGGCCAAGTGTACAGCTCGAACCAATGCTCAACCATCCCAAGATTCTTCCGAATGATAAGCTCATAAATTGGTTTTCCTCGACTGTTAGAGAAATCGCCTTACACAACAAATCCACCATGGGAGGGACGATCCATTTCAAAATAGACAGAAATAATTACCTTGCCAAAACCACTGTCAAATACATATTTGCACCCTCCCAGATGTTGGCGTTTAATTCAATTTAACTTGGGTAGATGGAACGAGGTATGTGAGATATAGAAATGCCACGCGCGGCCAAACTCTATCACCAAGGATGACCACCTCGTTAACCAAACGTAAAACCAACGCCAAGAGAAGAACACAATTTGGTTAAGCTTCCTGCCGAGAATCCGTTACTGTGAAAACACTGAATTCCAAGTTTCTTTGGGGAGGAGGTTGGAATTTAAGCAACCTAGATTGGCCAACAAGTCTGCAACTTTGTTCCCTGTTCTTCTTACATGCATTGAAATGATAATTTGGATCTTGTGGAGAATCTCAACAATCCAGACAATGTAATTATTAAGCCTCCAACTAGAAGCAACGATAATTTGGATTTTGTGGAGAATCTCAACAATCCAGACAATGTAATTATTAAGCCTCCAACTAGAAGATAGCTTGTTTGGATTAGTTTCATTTTGTATAAGTTTGATGGAGTTGATCACGAGATGTGAATCCCCTCAATGATTAATTTATGGAAACGCTGAGAGTAAGCTACTATGAGTCCTTACTCCAGTGCAAAAAAATTCGCTGCATTGTTGCTATCAAGGCCCACGACAATTGTAATTTATATAAAAAGGAAAACTATGCATTTTTTACTACTATTTACATAATATTCCACATAATACTTCATTGTTAGTGCCCATCATTAATACAATTTGAACATGTTAGTGAACATCTATTTTTTTTAGTGTTAAAGCCAATGAAGTGTACAAACCTAAAAAGAATAAAATTAGCCAAGCTAAAAGTTGAGAAGAGTGATTTGGTAAACTCATAGTATTAATACAATTTGAACATGTTAGTGAAAATATATTTTCTTTGGTGTTAATGCAAGTGGAATGTACAAACCTAAAAATATAAAATTGACCAAGCTTTAAGAGTGATTTGGTAAACTCAAAGTATAAGTTTCTAAATATAAGAGAGAAAATAAGTAAATATAAAACTTTAATTTGAATTTAAAAGAGTTAATTTTTCATAAAAATATTTTGGCAACATATAATTTTTTTTGGAAAAATATTAATTTCAATGTTTTTATTCACTATTTTAATATGAAAAAAATAAGTGTTATATATGTGTGTGTGTGTTAAGTTGGGTTGAGGTTAGCTTTTTTATCACTAGGATTGTGCAAAGCTCAATCTAGCTTGAACACCCTTTGAGATAATTTAATTCCCCCAAAAGTGGTTTCCATCCTCAACCTCTCACCATGAGGTTTTTAGGTGAGACTTGATGGAAACAAAACCCCATTAAAACCAACTAGTCTAGACCTCATGGGTAATAAGGGAAAAATATTAGTTTCAATTTTAGTTTATTATTGTGTCGAGAGGCGCTCTACAACCCAGTATGGGGGTAGATCTCATTTAAACATGTAAACACATAAACATGTAATGTTTAACATTTTTAATATAATGTGGTCCCTATTGAAAAATCAATCTAATTATTATTAATAATATAAATTTAAAATATAAAGAGGTTTACCAACACTAAAAAAAGAGGTATGGTAAATAAATAAGAATATAAATAAACCAAAGGTATGGTAAATAAATAAAAATATAAATAAATTAGAGGTATAGTAAATAAATAAACCCTCTTTTTATATTTACTCCGTAAACCTTTTTATATTTAGGAAAACTTAAAAAATAACTTTTGTTTAGGTGAAGCCTATGAACCAAATACCATATTTATAAAAGAGGTATGGTAAATAAATAAATATAAAAGAGATATGGTAAATAAATAAAAAATATATCAAATAGAATTAGAAATCAACATCTAATTATATACTGAGCCGATGGGCCAAATAGCATGGTAAAAAAGAGAGATACGATAAATAAATAAAAATATAAATAAACTAGAGGTATGATAAATAAATTAAACCTCTTTTTATATTTACTCCATAAAACTCTTTATACTTATGAACACCCTTAAAAGAGGTTTTATTTAGGTGAAGCCTATGGGCCAAATACCATGGGTCAAATTATTAGTAATACCATGCAAAAAAACATTATTAACCCTAATATTAATATTAAAAGATTAATATTATTAAATCTAATATTCATATTAATATTATTAAATTTAATAACTTTGGATTAATACACTATTAAATTTGTTATATTATAATATATATTAACTCTAGATATATATGGGAAGGAAGAACAAAGGCATATAGTGATAAAAATGGAGAGATAGGGGGAGTGACAAGGGAGAGATGGAGATAAACTGAAGGAGATGGGAGAGGAGGAATGAAGAGAAAGAGAGGGAGAGGAGTGAGAGAGGTAGAGAAGGGTAAGAGAGGGAGAGAGAGACACAAAGATGGAGGGGGGAGAGAGAAAAGGAGAGAGGGAGGGAGATAGTGAGAGGATTAGAGGGTGAAGAGAGAGGGAGTGTGAGAGAGTGAGAGAGAGAGAGAGAGAGAGAGGAAGGATGAGAGAGGAGAAGAGAGGGAGGGATAACGAAATGGAGTTGGAAGGGGAGAGAGGGAGGGAAGAAGAAAGACATGGAGAGTGAGAAGTGGAGAGAGAGAGGGAGTGACAAGGGAAAGATGCAGAGAGATAGTGTATGCTTAGGGGCGAGATAAAGAGACAAAGAAGGAGAGGTGGAGAGAAGGGGGGAGAGAAGGAGAGAGAATGAGAGAGGGAGGGATATAGTAACATAGTTGGAGAGAGAGAGAGAGAGAGAGAGAGAGATGGGGGAAGAGAGAGGGAGGTAGGAGAGAAAGGGAGAGAGGAAGGATGAGAGACATGACTTGAGAGAGAGGAGGAGAGTGATTGGGGAAGAGAGAGGATTTGAGGGAAGAGAGAGAGAGAGAGAGAGAGGGGGGGAGGGATGGATAGATGGAGTTGGAGGGGGAGAGAGGGAGGGAAGAAGAAATACATAGAGAGTGAGAAGTGGAGAGAGAGAGAGGGAGTGACAAGGGAGAGATGGAGAGAGAATGTTTATGTTTGGGGTTGAGATAAAGAGACAAACAAGGAGATATGGAGATAATGGGGGAGAGGAGGGAAGGATATAGTAATAGAGTTGGAAGGTGAAGAGAGAGAGAGAGATGGAATTGGAGGGGGAGAGAGAGGGAGGTAAGAAGAAAGAAATAGAGAGAGAAAGGTGGAGAGAGAGAGGGAGTGATAAGGAAGATGGAGAAATGGGGAGAGAGGACACTAGGAGGGAAGAGAGATAGAAGTGAGGGAGGGAGAAAATGGAAAGAGAGAGAGAGAGAGAGAGAGAGAGAGGGAGAGAGGGAGAGGAGGGAGGGATAGATAGATAGATTTGAGAAAGAGAGTGTGCGCATTTGGGGCAGTGAGATAGAGAGACAAAGAAGGAGAGATGGAGGAAGATATAGATATAGATGAAGGGGGGAGAGAGGGAAGATGATTTCTTGCACTAGATGCATTGATTTCAGTGTAGATAGTGATTTCTAATCCTATTTGATTTCTTGCACAAGATGCAGTGATTTTGGTGTAGATGTTTATTTCTAATGATATTTGATTGCTTGCACTAGATGCATTGATTTCAATGAATATGATTTCTAATCCTATTCGATTGCTTGCACTAAATGCATTGATTTCAGTGTAGATTGTGATTTCTAATTCTATTTGATTGCTTGCACTAGATGCATTGACTTCAATGTAGATGTTGATTTCTAATAATATTTGATTGCTTGTACTAGATGCATGGGTTTCAATGTAGATGCTTTCTAATCATATTTGATTGCTTGCACTAAATGCATTGATTTTAGTGTAGATGGTGATCTCTAATCCTATTTGATTGATTGCACTAGATGGATTGATTTCAGTGTAGATGTTGATTTCTAATCCTATTTGCTTACTTGTACTAGATGCATTGATTTGAGTGTGGATGCTGATTTCTAACCCTATTTGATTGCTTGTATTAGATGCATTGATTTGAGTGTAAATGCAGTTTTCTAATCTTATTTGATTGCTTGCATTAGATGCATTGATTTCAGTGTAGATGTTGATTTCTGATTTGATGTAATTGGATGTATGATGGTACATTAATTTTAAAGTGAATGGATTAACATTGTGCATTGATTTTAGTGTAAGCACAAAAAATGAGTGATAATGTACATTGATTTTTGTGTTATAGTAATTCAACATACTAATATTGGAGAGCAAGAGAGACAAGGTATGATGTTTACTACAACAACTCGAGCTAAAGATTTAAATGGTTTACGATTTCAATTGTCCTTTTCATATCATCGATATGAAAATATGACAAAAGTAACAAGGGTGACAATAAGAATAGTAGAAGAAAATCGTTTGAGATTAATCACAATGAAGACTATTTATAATTGACTACATTCTTATTATTCAAATTTTCTATCATTCAGCACTATTACATTGTCATTTTGCATTCAAATTTTTTATTTCATCATTTTTCGTCATTAAAGTTATTAACAATATTTATTCTCTCAACAAACTGAGGTAACTAAGCAAATTTAAAATTAAAATGACTAGATTAATCTCAGACATATTTAGCATATTTAAAATGATTATATTAATATTAGTTGTATTTACATATTATTGATAAAATTAATCATATCTTCGATAGATTTTCCTTGGCCGCACACGACTGAAACCAACCAAGAACCATCTTAACTTCGGATATATTAAGATTCGAGACAGATCAAATCTCTCGAGGTGCAAACCTTTCCTCAAGTTTTGCCTTCAAAAAAGAGGTTTACACCTTGATAGATTTGATCCCTCTCTACGCTTGATAGATCTAGAATTAAGATGGATCTAGTCTAGTTTTAAAGTAAATAAGACAATCAAATAAAATCCTCAACTTCATTTTTAACATACTTCTATTAAAAACATAATTCTAATATTAACTAACCAATTTTTTTTATATTATCAATAATTGAACTAAGGTAAGACAAGATTTAAGAATCTAGATACTTTCATTTTAAATTAAGACAAGATTTAAGAATCTAGATATTTTCATTACAAATTAATGCGATGAAATACAATAGAAAACAAATACAATACTAGCACCGTCCAAAATAAATGGAAACTAAGTAGGATATAACTTTCCAACAAATATATGCATAGATTTTTTTTTATAATTTAAAACCAAGGAAAACTGGAAGTTAAGGGATACAACTTAAAATTAATCATCTATTGTTAAAACCCAATATGTAAAATAGAGATAAGCATTATAAACTTTTGTGAAAAAAAACAAATTTAGCTATATAGAGAATCTTAAAAAGACTTCTCTTCCTACTCAATGGAAGCGTACAAACAAAACAACAAAAACCATAATAGTAATATCAACCATAACTTTTTTAACTAGAATTTTAAATGCAACAAATACTAGAAGACAACATGATGGATGACCTTCATATCATGTCTATCCATATACCAGATTGCACAATTTTCATTTGGTTTGAAGTAGTTGTTGCTAGGGAAATTTAACTTCTGACGTGATAATTTTTACTGGACACATTTATAAGGACATGATAGAAGAGTTTGTGGGAGAATTGTTCATTATGATATTCCAAGGGTTTTGATGGAGGTCTTGCAATGAGGGTTATTTTTACCGATTCAAAGATTTCGTGGGTGGTTAACAAGCTACATAGCAGTAAGTATCTAGCACTTAATTTAAATATAGATAAAATAAAGTAGGTAATTATAATTTTTTTAAATAATTTTAAAATTAAATAATAATCATATTTTTTAAAATTTTTATTAAATTTAATATATTTATATTTAAAAATAATAATAAATACACTTGTTATTTAATTATAAGATAAAAAATTTAATATTCAGATTTTATTTTTATTAAAATATATATAAAAAAAGTCATCATTGGATTTAGTCGTACAACTTTTCCCTAGTTATTTTCATCATGTTTTATTATGGAATTAATTAATTGATTGATTGATTGCGTATAGGTTATAAACTCTTGGTGGCATGTGAGAAGATTTTGATTCATAAGCCAATCAAAGTCCATCACTCCCATTTCCATAAGTTCTCATACCGAAGTTGTAAATTGTAATGATATTTTCAACAATATATTGTTGCTAAATTAATACTATTAAAGAAAGAAAGAAAAAAATATATTTTAATGTCCATGAGGCTAAAGATAACCTATGGGACAGATTGCTTCTTCATCTGTTTAATGTAATCAACCATTTTTCTGTGAAGCCTCACAATAAATGCTCCTAGCTTCTCGACAAACCCCTCGTTAAATAGATTATCCAAAGATCTAGCTGCCAGCATATCTGCATAAATTTCCCTGTTGTATTTGAAGGCCTCACGTTCTAAAATGAAATGATTTTTTGTTTCCTTTTTTTCGGAAGAACAAAAAATGCATACTCTTTCCTCCCACACTTCTTTTTTCATTCTCCAGCACCCTGTTTCACAATAGAGTTGATGAGAATTAGTCCTTAATTGAGCAATAAGAATTTTGGCTCTCCAAGAGATATTGGCCTCTATGTATGCTTTTGGTTGATGACTATGAGTTGGATTAAACACTTCAATATAGTAATTTTTCTTTCTTCTTAGATCCTTATCCCAAGTACGCTTGCGGAACGTATCCATAACAAAAGGTTTTATCTCTTTTTTGTTTATGGGACACGTGTTCAAGCAAATACCCCATTTACTAAACCATTTGTTATTTTGCTACATCCAAGTCTTTTTTCTGTTGCACAATATGTCATTAAAGACAACCTTAGGCCATTTACCCTCTTCCATTTGCTCAAATTTTTTTAAATACCTTATGACTCACACCATAGCAATTGCTTCAATAGGAGCAACCCCTATTTCACTTAACAAGACAACATAAGGAACCACACTTTTAATATTGAATTTGTTTGTAATCAAACACTGGCTGAATTTTCTCAATTTGTTTCCACTGCATGTTGGATGTACAGCTGGCCCATAGTTCACAACCATAGAGAATCACTAAAGTCCAAAAAGAGTTTGAGTTGTTTTCTAGTCCCATAACTCTGCCTCTCTACACCAATTTTGAAAAGCATAAAATGCTTTCCAATCCCCAAAAGTTCTTTTCTTTCTACAACCATCCCAACTTAGATTTTTGTTGAAGTCAATTCTGAGGTATTTGTAATCCGTAACTTCTTCCAGAATGTTGCCTTCAAAGTAGAACTTATGCTGGTTATGTTTTCTTTTTTTAGAGAAAACCACTACTTTCATTTTGTTGATATTGGCTTGCATCCCCAAACTTCCTCAAAAATGCTCAAGGGATAATAAGTGCTCTTGCAAACCAACAAATGATTTAGCAATCAGAATAAGGTCATCTGCATACAAAAGAAGCCTTATAACAAACTTGCCCAAATAGATACCATATTCACCCCCTTGCGAATTTAACTACTCCTCAAACTTGTCGATATATAAACCAAAAAGGGCAAGAGAGAATGGGAAACCTTGCTTGACCTCGATATCGCTTCTAAAACTTTCAGAAATGCTTGTTGAAGTTCTAATTTTGACTTTCACCTCTTCATAAGCCTATGCACAACTACTCTCAAATGTTTAGAAACCCCAAGTTCCTCCATTTTGTGCCAAATCTTATCCCTAGGAACCATGTCAAACACTTTTTTGAAATCAACAAAGCAACAAAAAACTTCTTCCTTTTTCTCCCAAAATTTTTCAATGATGTGTCTTAAAGGTATACAATGATCAACTGTGGAATGTTTAGGTCTAAAACCTGCTTTCCCTTTAGCACGCTTATCTCTTTCTTCTGCCCACTTGCTAATTTTATTTTCTAGCATTCTTCCAAATAACTTTGCAAACAAAGGGTTTATCATTATGGTCCTATAATTGGAGGGATTTTTGACGTCACCGCTCTTGAAAAGAGGTATTTCCAAACTAGTTGTCTAGTCTGTGGGGAGCTCCTGTTGTATGATGTTGTTGAAATTTTTTGTAATGTGAGGTACACGAATCTTTGAGCCCCACTTTAGATATTTTGCATGGAGTTCAACTAAGTATTTTTCTTTTCCAACACCCAACTTCTTGATACACATCTCTACCTCTTGCACCATGAAGAGTTCAATATCAGTGTTGACCAAGGGGGGAGGTTCAACCTTGGATCCTGCTCGTAGAGTTGTCTTACATAGTCAAACCATTTAGAGGTTGTAATACTAATTCTAGTTTGTATCTTTCTCGGTTGGAGCTCATTTCAAAATAATTTGGGATTATTTTTCCCAAGGAAGATTAGTTCTTCGCTCCTTAAAACCATGAAATCAACCTTTTTATTGCTTAATAAATGCTTGTAAGCTTTGAGCTTTATGTTATTCTTGTTTGACTCTTTCCACATTCTCCTTGCCTTTTTGCATTCCTCCTTAAACCAAGCATTAACCAGAAAGCAATTTGTTTCAAACGTATTAATTTTTGCTCTTTTTCACTCTGCAAGTGCGCATTGAATTAAATGTGTTAATTCATGACTATGAAGACCGTGAATTGTGATTTTCTCCTTCTTGAAGAGCCTATCTAGCGTCATTTTGAAGGTATTGCAATTTTCTGGAGTCAAAAGAATTCTTCCCTAATTTGGGAGATTTTGTTGGACATGCTGAATTTTTGACTCTAATTGTTTCTTTCCAGTCCAAGAGAAACTTAAATAAATTGGCTTGTGATCTGATTTTAAGTCCCAAAACTGATCTCCCATAAAAAATTCCTCCATTTTCTCATACAAACCACGTGAGAAAATTACATAATCTACTACACTTGCTCCATTGTAAGTATTGCAAGTGAAATTAGCAGACTTTGCCCATCTAGTCATGCCATTACAAATGACTAAATCAAAGGCCCCACGTAGAGTAAGAAATTGTTCACCAAAGAGATTGCAGCCCTTGTCCTCTGAAATTCTTTCCCATTGATGATTACTCTCTTCTGTAAACCAAATAGGGTCGTAGTCTTCTTTACAACAAATAATGCTAGCTTGCTCACTTGCAGTCCTAGCATTGAAATCACCCACTATAAGGACTTCACCTAGCCGAGAATACGTTACAATATTTGCTTTTAAGACTGTAAAGGGATCTTTGTGGTCAAGCCCTCTACCTTTGTAGATTTTTGAAACTTGTGGCGCAAAATAACATGCTGCAATTCTGATGTGGTTTCCATTTTCTGATATTTTAAACCAAATGAATTATTTATTTGAGTCTTCTTTTTCCTAACTGAATGAGACGACCTTCTTTCTCCCTCACTAAAACCATGATACCCCCGTGCCCTTTATTTGCACATACTTAATGTGAATCACAAAATAGACAGAAATAATTACCTTGTCAAAACCACTGTCAAATACATATTTGCACCCTCCCAAATGTTGGTGTTTAACTTGGGTAGATGGAACGAGGTATGTGAGCTATAGAAATGCCACGCGTGGGCCATGCATAGCCAAGTGTAGAGCCAAACTCTATCACCAAGGACGACCATCTCGTTAACCAAACGTAAGACCCACATGCAAATTATGACTTCCGCTGGAAAACCAACACCAAGAGAAGAACATAATTCGGTTAAGCTTCCTGCCGAGAATCCATTACTGTGAAAACACTCCCATCGGGGAGTGGTAAATGTGTTCTCTAAAAAAGAATGATGAAAACACCCTTTATACATAGATTTTTGGACTACAGGACTCATGTCCTCATTGAATTATGACGCAACCTTCTCTATCCTAACCTATATTCAAACCCGAATGTTATATACAATTTTTTTCATTCTTCTCATCTCATCCAACTTACTTAACTAGTAAATTATTCCAATAACAATTTTAAGTGATTATAAATATTATGTGTAAATTTATAATTATAATTGGAAAAAAAAAAACACTATTTTTAATCAAAAAGACTTCACTTATTATCAAAATAATTGTAATTTACTTATTTATTTTTTAAATAAACATTCCATTAATAAACTAGAGGTAAAATTACATTATAGTCTCTTCCCACTGTGTCTATCACTGAAGAAACTAGACCAAGAGTGAAAGAAAGTTTTTCCCGCCCAAAATAAATCACATAATAGAAAATACAAGCTGCGACAATATATATATAGCTAAATTTTTTCCCACCCAAAATAAATCACATAATAGAAAATACAAGCTGCGACAATATATATATAGCTAATTTGGCTTAGAAAGTCAAGTGCATCCAAAAGCAGAACCTAGTTGACTGATCTAGAACACTCCGAGCGAGACGAGCAAGGGTGCAGCGAGTGAATATTGAAAAAAAATTCCCAGCAATGTGGGTAGGGACAATCATAAAAAAATAACCAATAAAATAACCAATGTAATTTATATAAAAAGGAAAACTATGCATTTTTTACTACTATTTACATAATATTCCACATAATATTTCATTATTAGTGCCCATCATTAATACAATTTGAACATGTTAGTGAAAATCTATTTTCTTTAGTGTTAAAGCCAGTGAAATGTACAAACTTAAAAATAATAAAATTAGCCAAGCTAAAATTTGAGAAGAGTGATTTGGTAAACTCATAGTATTAATAGAATTTGAACATGTTAGCGAAAATATATTTTCTTTAGTGTTAAAGCAAGTGGAATGTTTCCAGAGTGATTTGGTAAACTCAGAATATAAGTTTCAAAAATAAGAGAGAAAATAAATTAAATATAAAATTTTAATTTTAATTTAAATGAGTTAATTTTTCATAAAGATATTTTGGCAACATATAATTTTTTTTGGAAAAATATTAATTGAAAAAATAAGTGTTATATATGTGTGTGTTAAGTTGGGTTGAGGTTAGCTTTTTTATCACTAGGATTGTGCAAAGCTCAATCTAGCTTGAACAACCTTTGAGATAATTTAATTCCCCCAAAAGTGGTTTCATCCTCAACTTCTCACCATGAGGTTTTAAGGTGAGACTTGATGGAAACAAAACCCCATTAAAACCTACTAGTCTAGACCTCATGGGTAATAAGGGAAAAATATTTGTTTCAATTTTAGTTTATTATTGTGTCGAGAGGCGCTCTACAACCCAGTATGGGGGTAGATCTCATGTAAACATGTAAACACATAAACATGTAATGTTTAACAATTTTAATCTAATGTGGTCCCTATTGAAAAATCAATCTAATTATTATTAATAATATAAATTTAAAATACAAAGAATTTTACCAACACTAAAAAAAGAGGTATGGTAAAGAAATAAGAATATAAATAAACGAGAGGTATGGTAAATAAATAAAAATATAAATGAATTAGAGGTATAGTAAATAAATAAACCCTCTTTTTATATTTACTCCATAAACCTTTTTATATTTAGGAAAACTTAAAAAATAACTTTTGTTTAGGTGAAGCCTATGGACCAAATACCATATTTATAAAAGAGGTATGGTCAATAAATAAATATAAAAGAGATATGGTAAATAAATAAAAATATATCAAATAGGATTAGAAATCAACATCTAATTATATACTAAGCCTATGGGCCAAATAGCATGGTAAAAAAGAGAGATATGATAAATAAATAAAAATATAAATAAACTAGAGGTATGATAAATAAATTAAACCTCTTTTTATATTTACTCAATAAAACTCTTTATACTTATGAACACTCTTAAAAGAGGTTTTATTTAGGTGAAGCCTATGGGCCAAATACCATGGGTCAAATTATTAGTAATACCATGCAAAAAAACATTATTAACCCTAATATTAGTATTAAAAGATTAATATTATTAAATCTAATATTCATATTAATATATTATAATATTAATATTATTAAATTTAATAACTTTGGATTAATACACTATTAAATCTGTTATATTATAATATATATTAACTCTAGATATATATGGGAGGGAAGAACAAAGGCATATAGTGATAAAAATGGAGAGATAGGGGGAGTGACAAGGGAGAGATGGAGATAAACTGAAGGAGATGAGAGAGGAGGAATGAAGAGAAAGAGAGGGAGAGGAGTGAGAGAGGTAGAGAAGGGTAAGAGAGGGAGAGAGAGACACAAAGATGGAGGGGGGAGAGATAAAAGGAGAGAGGGAGGGAGATAGTGAGAGGATTAGAGGGCGAAGAGAGAGGGAGTGTGTGTGTGTGAGAGAGAGAGAGAGAGAGAGAGAGAGAGAGAGGGGAAGGATGAGAGAGAGGAGGAGAGAGGGAGGGATAAAGAGATGGATTTGGAGGGGGAGAGAGGGAGGGAAATAGAAAGACATGGAGAGTGAGAAGTGGAGAGAGAGAGGGAGTGACAAGGGAAAGATGCAGAGAGATAGTGTATGTTTAGGGGCAAGATAAAGAGACAAAGAAGGAGAGGTGGAGAGACGGGGGGAGAGAAGGAGAGAGGGAGGGATATAGTAACATAGTTGGAGAGAGAGAGAGAGAGAGAGAGAGAGAGAGATGGTGGAAGAGAGAGGGAGGTAGGAGAGAAAGGGAGAGAGGAAGGATGATAGACATGACTTGAGAGAGAGGAGGAGAGTGATTGGGGAAGAGAGAGGATTTGAGAGAGAGAGAGAGAGAGAGAGAGAGAGAGAGAGAGATGGAGTTGGAGGGGGAGAGAGGGAGGGAAGAAGAAAGACATAGAGAGTGAGAAGTGGAGAGAGAGAGGGAGTGACAAGGGAGAGATGGAGAGAGAGCGTGTATGTTTGGGGTTGAGATAAAGAGACAAACAAGGAGAGATGGAGATAATGGGGGAGAGAAGGAGGGAGGGATATAGTAATAGAGTTGGAAGGTGAAGAGAGAGAGAGAGAGATGGAATTGGAGGGGGAGAGAGAGGGAGGTAAGAAGAAAGAAATAGAGAGAGAAAGGTGGAGAGAGAGAGAGGGAGTGATAAGGAAGATGGAGAAATAGGGAGAGAGGACACTAGGAGGGAAGAGCGATAGAAGCGAGGGAGGGAGAAAATGGAAAGAGAGAGAGAGAGAGAGAGGGAGAGGAGGGAGGGATAGATAGATAGATAGATTTGAGAAAGAGAGTGTGTACGTTTGGGGCAGTGAGATAGAGAGACAAAGAAGGAGAGATGGAGGAAGATATAGATATAGATGAAGGGGGGAGAGAGGGAAGATGATTTCTTGCACTAGATGCATTGATTTCAGTGTAGATAGTGATTTCTAATCCTATTTGATTTATTGCACAAGATGCAGTGATTTTAGTGTAGATGTTTATTTCTAATGATATTTGATTGCTTGCATAGATGCATTGATTTCAATGAATATGATTTTTAATCCTATTCGATTGCCTGCACTAAATGCATTGATTTCAGTGTAGATTGTGATTTCTAATTCTATTTGATTGCTTGCACTAGATGCATTGATTTCAATGTAGATGTTGATTTCTAATAATATTTGATTGCTTGTACTAGATGCATGGGTTTCAATGTAGATGCTTTCTAATCATATTAGATTGCTTGCGCTAAATGCATTGATTTCAGTGTAGATGGTGATTTCTAATCCTATTTGATTAATTGCACTAGATGGATTGATTTCAATGTAGATGTTGATTTCTAATCCTATTTGCTTACTTGTACTAGATGCATTAATTTGAGTGCGGATGCTGATTTCTAATCCTATTTGATTGCTTGTATTAGATGCATTGATTTGAGTGCAAATGCAGTTTTCTAATCTTATTTGATTGTTTGCATTAGATGCATTAATTTTAGTGTAGATGTTGATTTCTAATTTGATGTAATTGGATGTATGATGGTACATTAATTTTAAAGTGAATGGATTAACATTGTGCATTGATTTCAGTGTAAGCACAAAAAGTGATTGACAATGTACATTGATTTTTATGTTATAGTAATTCAACATATTAATAATGGAGAGCAAGAGAGAGAAGGTATGATGTTTACTACAACAACTCGAGCTAAAGATTTAAATGGTTTGCGATTTCAACTGTCCTTTTCATATCATCGATATGAAAATATGACAAAAGTAACAAGGGCGACAATAAGAATAGTAGAATAAAATGGTTTGAGATTAATCACAATGAAGACTATTTATAATTGACTACATTCTTATTATTCACATTTTCTATCATTTTGCACTATTACATTGTCATTTTGCATTCAAATTTTTTATTTCATCATTTTTCATCATTAAAGTTATTAACAATATTTATTCTCTCAACAAATTGAGGTAACTAAGCAAATTTAAAATTAAAATGACTTGATTAATCTCAGACATATTTAGCATATTTAAAATGATTATATTAATATTAGTTGTATTTACATATTATTGATAAAATTAATCATATCTTCGATAGATTTTCCTTGGCCACACATAACTGAAACCAACCAAGAACCATCTTAGCTTCGGATCTATTAAGATTCGAGACAGATCAAATCTCTCGAGGTGCAAACCTTTCCTCAAGTTTTGCCCTCAAAAAAGAGGTTTACACCTCGATAGATTTGATCTCTCTACACTTGATAGATCTAGAATTATGATGGATCTAGTCTAGTTTTAAAGTAAATAAGACAATCAAATAAAATCCTCAACTTTATTTTTAACATACTTGTATTAAAAACATAATTCTAATATTAACTAACCAATTCTTTTTTATATTATCAATAATCGAACTAAGGTAAGACAAGATTTAAGAATCTAGATACTTTAATTTTAAATTAATGTGATCAAATACAATAGAAAACAAATACAATACTAGCACCGTCCAAAATAAATGGAAACTAAGTAGGATATAACTTTCCAACAAATATGTGCATAGATTTTTTTTTTTTAATTTAAAACCAAGGAAAACCGGAAGTTAAGGGATACAACTTAAAAATAATCATCTAGTGTTAAAACCCAATATGTAAAATAGAGATAGCATTATAAACTTTTGTAAAAAAAACAAATTTAGTTATATAGAGAATCTTAAAAAGACTTCTCTTCCTACTCAATAAACAACAAAAACCATAATAGTCATATCAACCATAACTTTTTTAACTAGAATTTTAAATGCAACAAATGCTAGAAGACAACATGATGGATGACCTTTATATCATGTATATCCATAACTCAATTTTCATTTGGTTTGAAGTAGTTGTTGCTAGGGAAATTTAACTCCTGACGTGATAATTTTTACTGGACACATTTATAAGGACATGATAGAAGAGTTTGTGGGAGAATTGTTCATTATGATATAGACCTCAATTTGACTTTAATTCCAAGGGTTTTGATGCAGGTCTTGCAATGAGGATTGTTCTTACCGAGTCAAAGATTTCGTGGGTGGTTAACAAGCTACATAGCAGTAAGTATCTAGCACTTAATTTAAATATAGATAAAATAAAGTAGGTAATTATAATTTTTTTAAATAATTTTGAAATTAAATAATAATCATATTTTTTAAATTTTTTTATTAAATTTAATATATTTATATTTAAAAATAATAATAAATATACTTGTTATTTAATTATAAGATAAAAAATTTAATATTCAGATTTCATTTTTATTAAAATATAAATATAAAAAAATAAATATTCATCGTTTCATTTAGTCGTACAACTTTTTCCTGGTTATTTTCATCATGTTTTATTATGGAATTAATTAATTATTTACGTATAGGTTATAAACTCTTGGTGGCATGTGAGAAGATTTTGATTCATAAGCCAATCAAAGCCCATCACTCCCATTTACATAAGTTCTCACACCAAAATTGTAAATTGTAATGATTCTTTCAACGATATATTGCCGCTAAATTAATACTATTAAAGAAAGAAAGAAAAAAAATATTTTAACGTCCATGAGGCTAAAGATAACTTATGGGACAGACTGCTTCTTCGTCTGCTTGATGTAATCAACCAATTTTCTGTGAAGCCTCACAATAAATGCTCCTAGCTTCTCGACAAACCCCTCGTTAAATAGATTATCCCAAGATCTAGCTACCAGCGTATCTACATAAATTTCCGTGTTGTATTTGAAGGCCTCACGTTCTAAAATGAAATGCTTTTTTGTTTCCACTTTTACAAAAGAACAAAAAATGTATACTCTTTCCTCCCACACTTCTTTTGGCATTTTCCAGTTCCTTGTTTCACAACGGAGTTGATGATAATTAGTCCTTAGCTAAGCAATAAGAATTTTGGCTCTCCAAGAGATATTGACCTCTATGTATGCTTTTGGTTGATGACTATAAGTTGGATTAAACACTTCAATATAATACTTTTTCTTTCTTCTTAGCTCCTTATCCCAAGTACGCTTGTGGAACTTATCCATAACAAAAGATTTATCTCTTTGTTGTTTATGGGACACATGTTCAAGCAAATACCCCATTTACTAAACCATTTGTTATTGTGCTGCATCCAAGTCTTTTTTCTGTTGCACAATATGTCATTAAAGCCAACCTTAGGCCATATGCTCTCTTCCATTTGATCATTTTTTTAAAATACCTTATGACTCGCACCATAGCAATTGCTTCAATAGGAGCAACCACTGTTTTGCTTAACAAGATAGCATAAGGAACCACACGTTTAATCTTGAATTTGCTTGCAATCAAACGCTTCTGAATTTTCTCAATTTGTTTCCACTGCATGTTGGACGTATTACTGGCCCTTAGTTCACAACCATAGAGAATCACCAAAATCACTAGAATCCCAAAAAGAGTTTGAGTGGTTTTCCAGTCCCATAACTCTTCCTCTCTACACCTATTTTGAAAAGCATAAAATGCTTTCCAACCCCCCAAATTTTTTTTCTTTCTACAACCATCCCAACTTAGATTTTTGTTGAAGTCAATTCCGAGGTATTTGTAATCCACAACTTCTTCCAGAATGTTGCCTTCAAAGTAGAACTTATGCTAGTTATGTTTTCTTTTTTTAGAGAAAACCACTACTTTCATTTTGATGAGACTGGCTTGCTTCTTGACACTTCTACAAAAATTCTCAAGGGATAATAAGTTCTCTTGCAAACCAAGAGCCGATTTAGCAATCAGAATAAGGTCATCTGCATACAAAAGAAGCCTTATAACAAACTTTCGCAAATAGATATCATCACCCCCTTACGAATTTAACCACTCCTCAAGCTTGTCGATATACAAACCAAAAAGGGTAGGAGATAATGGGCAACCTTGCTTGACCCCGATATTGCTTCTAAAACTTTTAGAAATGCCTGCTGAAGTTCTAATTTTGACTTTCACCTCTTCATACAACCTATGCACAACTGCTATCAAATGTTTAGGAACCCCAAGTTCCTCCATTTTGTGCCAAAGCTTATCCCTAGGAACCATGTCAAATGCTTTTTTGAAATAAACAAAGCAATAAAGACTTCTTCCTTTTTCTCCCAAACTTTTTCAATGATGTGCCTTAAAGTTATACAATGATCAACTATGGAATGTTTAGGTTTAAAACCTGCTTTCCCTTTAGCAAGCTTATTTCTTTCTTCTACCCACTTGCTAATTTTATTTTCTAGAATGCTTCCAAATAACTTTGCAAACAAAGGGTTTATCATTATGGTCCTATAATTGGAGGGATTATTGACGTCACCGTTCTTGAAAAGAGGTATTGCCAGGCTAGTTGTCCAGTCTGTGGGTAGTCACTGTTGTATGATGTTGAAATTTTTTGTAATGTGAGGTACAAGAATCTTTGAGCCCCACTTTAGATATTCTGCTTGGAGTTCAACTAAGTCTTTTTCTTTCCCAACACCCAACTTCTTGACACCCATCTCTAACTCTTGCACCGTGAAGAGTTAAATATCAGTGTTGACCAAAGGGGGAGGGTCAACCTTGGGATCCTGCTCGTAGAGTTGTCTTGCATAGTCAAACCATTTAGAAGCTGTAATACTCTTTCCAGTTTGTATTTTTCTCAGTTGGAGCTCCTTCCAAAATAATTTAGGATTATTTTTCCCAAGGAAGATTAGTTCTTACCTCCTTGAAACCATGAAATCAACCTTTTTCTTGCTTAATAAATGCTTGTAAGCTTCAAGCTTTATTTTATTATTGTTTGACTCTTTCCAAATTCTCCTTGCCTTTTTGCATTCTTCGTCAAACCGAGCATTAATGAGAAAGCAATTTGTTTCAGACTTCTTAATTTTTTCTCTTTTGCACTCTACAAGTGCGCATTGAATTAAATGTGTTGATTCATGACTATGAAGGCCTTAATTGTGATTTTCTCCTTCTTGAAGAGTATCTCTAGTGTCATTTTGAAGGTATTACAATTTTCTGGAGTCAAAAGAATTCTTCCCTAATTTGGGAGATTTTGTTGGACATATTGAATTTTTTACTCTAATTGTTTCTTTCTAGTTCAAGAGAAACTTAAATAAATTGGCTTGTGATCTTATTTTAAGTCCCAAAGCCAATCTCCAATAAAAACTTCCTCCATTTTTTCACACAAACCATGCAAGCAAATTACATAATCTACTACACTTGCTCCATTGTAAGTATTGCAAGTGAAATTACCAGACTTTGCCCATCTAGTCAAGCCATTACAAATGACTAAATCAAAGGCTCCACATAGAGTAAGCAATTTTTCACCAAAGAGATTACAACCCTTGTCCTCTGAAATTCTTTCCCACTGATGATTACTCTCTTTTATAAGCCAAATAGGGTCACAGTCTTCTTTACAACAAAGAATGCTAGCTTTCTCACTTGCAGTCATAGCATTGAAATCACGCACTATAAGGACTTCACCTAGCTGAGAGTATGTTGCAATATCTTCTTTTAAGAGTGCAAAGGGATCTTTGTGGTTAAGCCCTCTATGTTTGTAGAATTTTGAAACTTGTGGCGCAAAATAACATGTTGCAGTTCTGATGTGGTTTCTATTTTCTGATATTTTAAACCAAATGAATTGTTTATTTGAGTCTTCTTTTTCTAACTGAATGAGACTACCTTCTTTCTCCCTCACTAAAACCATGATACCCCTGTGCCCTTTGCCATTCCCTGTTGCCTTGTTCCACGTTGCCATCTTCTAGTATCCTTCAAACAGAGGTGTCTTGCACCCTTCATGCTCATGTGTTTCTATGAGAAAAATTATTTCTCTATCTTCTGAAATAGGCCCTAACCCAAGTCCTTGTCTCCATGGGTAACCTCTGCAGTTCCAACAAACTAGTCTTAAGGAAACCTGGGTATGACTTGATTGCTATTTATTTTGACATGCAAGACTCACATTTGAGTCTTTGTTCCTACTTTCCCATATTGACCTTGCTTCTTGATTTCCTATTGAAGAGTTTGTTGCCTCTTCTTTATTACCATCTTGCTGCTCTATTTTGGAAGGAGGTCCAAATCGCACTATCACAACTTTACCTTCATAAATCCATGCTCTCTTGCCTTCATCTTTTGCTGCCCTAACCTTTAACATTTCCTCCCTCCTTTCCTCCTATTATCTTACAATTAATTTTTCTTCGCTTCTTGCTTAGAATGATATATTTATCACGCAAGCTAGACATGATGACTTTTATGGGCTTGGCTCTCTCATCGTTAAACTTACCCACCCTCCATGCTTGGCATATTTGTCCTTGCCATAGCAACTTGTCTTTCAAGAAGTCTCTTGCAAGGTCAAGAGTACATTCATTTTTCCCATAGTCCTTCATCCCTTTAATAATTATGTCAAAGTACTTTATTTCCTTTATGGAATAAATAATTTTGGCTTCGTTTAGATTTTTTCACATGACAAATGTAAGAATATGACTTTGGAAAATAATAAATAATAAAAATGATATGGATGGTAAAATAGTAATTAATGATGTAGTTCATCGATATTAGTATTTATTATCATTACATAATAAGAGGTGAAACATTTCAATTAATAATCTTTAAAATATATGAATTTAAATTTTATTTAAAAATATTAAACTTTGTATAGATTTAATTTCT
The DNA here is from genome assembly GCA_031772625.1 of Pinus tabuliformis. Taxonomy (NCBI): domain Eukaryota; kingdom Viridiplantae; phylum Streptophyta; class Pinopsida; order Pinales; family Pinaceae; genus Pinus; species Pinus tabuliformis. The sequence goes on from CM062818.1 coordinate 1,245,358,106, forward strand.
TTTAATAAAAAAGAAACTAATAACAAATCAATAAAAAAACTAAACACACAGTTGCAGCGGATATAATAAAATTCATAATACCCCGTTGCAGCCGATATAATAAAAGTCATAGAAAAATTAATAATAAGTGTATAGAATGATATTGATAATCTATAATAAACCACACAATCATAATATCAATAATTTACCAACAAAGATGATCATCACGCACATTATAGATGATCATAATATCAATAATCTACCAACAAAGATGATCATCACACATTATAGATGATCATAATATCAATGATCTACCAACAAAGATAATCATCACACACTATGAACCGTCTAGATAAATTTTAGATCACTTTGGTAGGTGAAATGAAGCATCCAAAAATTGAATAGTTGATTATTATAATTTAACAATAATATTTTTTGATTTTGTGCATTTTATATAGAGGTGTCACTCCCCCAAAAAAGTTTCACATTAAGTATGTGCATATAGTCATGTAAACGTAATGTATTGGTGGTTAAGAGGTGCAAAGAATCATGGGCTTATGTTTATATTAAAATACACTAGAACAAAGGAGAATTTGGGCACGTGAGTGCATGATATGTTGGTTGGAGCGGTTGGCTTTCGCACTCCAGCCATGTTTGATTCTTGCGAGTGCTGCGTGATGCTGCAGCGTATTTGCTTCGATGATGACGCATGTGTTTCGATGATGACGTGATTCTGCTCGCTTCGGCGATAAATATTGTATGATGAAATCTGCTCTCTTCGACGATATATGTTGTATGATAATTCTTCAGCGGGATGCTTCTCCCCCACTGAAAGAAAAAGAAAATCCGTTATATATAACTACGTTATTTTATATTCCCACTTTTTCAAAATAGAGTCTGTAATCAAAATTTCATTAAAATGAACGCGATTAAAACCCTACATTACTAAACAATTATAATAAAATATATGATGGAAAGTGTCTTTGAAAATTAACCGAGATTCACAATACAATATACAATAATAATATAATCGAGAGTCATTTGGATTCACCATGTTTTCCTATGGATCAAATTTAATTTCTAAAATATGATCCTTCTTTATAGATAATTTATAATAAATAAATATTAGGTTCCCTTGATACATAATTCTACATTCTAAAATGAATCATTTTGTATATTAATTAATTAATTATAATATTATATTATAAATGGTGGTGTTTAATTTTGAAGTAATTTTTTTTGGGGGTAATTTTAGTTATTAAAATTTATAATTCATGATAATTTTTAATGAAGAGATGTGCATATGTGGTTTCGAAAATGAAACTATTTTTAAATGATTATTGTATTTATTAGAGTATATTGCTAAAATTGTATGAGGAGTAATTTTTAATGAAGAGATGTCTGCGAGTCCATGAGGGGTAGCTCAATTGTTGATCACTGTGTTATGAAGTATGATGTAAACTATGAGATTGAAGTTTCAAATCCCCATGGGTCAAACCAACAAAAAAAAATATTGATGAAGAGATGCGTGTTTGTTGCTCCAAAAGCATAAACTATTTTTAAAGGATTTGTCTTTGAAGTTCTTAGAGTACAATCTTGAAATCACACGAGGAGATGTGCCTTTGCTTTTTTTGTGTGTGTGGGGTAAATGGATCCTTTCATTAATAAATAAAAAGTTATATATAGATTGAATTTCCAAAAGAAGACTAAAAACCAAGAGATACTTTAGACTAACAAGAGACAAACAAACATACAATCAGAAAATGACTACGATAATCATAACAACATAGAAAACTCCTTGAAGATTCAAGATTCAAGGGGGAAATGCCTTTGATATTGGCATGAATTTCCCCGTGTTTACTAATTGGTCACCATCTTCTTGGATCCGTACCTGATTTCTCTTGCATCCTTGTTATTTGGCTTCTTAGTCTTTCCTGGAGACCACCTTTAAATCCATCATTTGTGTTGTCACCTACTCTACCTCTCTTTGCATTCATGCTTAAGAGGCCCTATTTTTCACAAGGCAAGGCAATATATTTCATGTTTGAAAAGGGGAACCTAAGAAGAGCTTAAAACAAGAACGCAAGGGGGCAAACTTCAAATCAAAGGAAAAAGGCGATCTTTCAGAGGCTCAGAAGTCGTTCTTCTCTCTCTTTCCCCCTGTTACATGTGATGAGAAATGATAGGCCCTAAAATCTCTTATCGGACCTCGAAACCTCGAAATAAAGTCTCGGTTAAAAATTGTGCAGCTTCTGGGTGGATTGCCGCTCATCTAAGCCTTGCCAATTTTTGGAAGCATTCCGGAGGGGCTACTTGCTCGGACGATAAACTTCTCCACCCCTCCGGAGTTAAGTATTCAATTTTTGATCTGACAACGAAGATTAATTCCTCGGGGTGGGGGGGGGGGAGGGGAGGTTTGTCCTTTGGTCGTTCGACCTCTGGAATAGGGTGGGGACCACACTAGCTGGCAAATTTCACCCGCCGACACTATGATTCACGAAGAAGGTGATTTTTTTCTAATGGTAACCCATAATCTCCTCCCCCCGCTCCTATTCGCCACTCCACCCATCATCACTGGATCCTGTCATGACAAGGGTCCCCCATCCATGACGTCACCCGACTGTTGGCCCCCACTGTTATAAAAAGGCTTCCTTCACTCAAATTTTTAAAAGTTTTTGTTGTTGCTTCTCGGTACTCCTCCCGTCAATAGCTTGCGAAGAATGTCATTTGTACACCCCATCATCTCAACAACTCATCCTTGTGTCGTTTTCAGCTTCCTCTGCAATGACCAAGTAACCTGTTGCCCTGTACTTCATAATTTTCGTTGGTTAGCAGTTAAAATAAAAAAATGGTAGCATCAAAGTCTTAAAAAGCCCCTAGGGCTCCAAAAACCCATGAACCTAAACCTTCGTCAAACCTTGACCCCCTCATGGACATGGAGGCACAAACCGTAGACCCGGTCTACTTATATAACTTGGATAACCTCCAAGTTGACCTGTTTGGCAAGTTTGTCAGGGGGAGGACCCTTTCCGAGTGGTGGACTCAGGGCTATACTCCCAGGTTGCACCCTCTGTGCATTACTTCCCAGAATTTGTCTCCTGGTTGGCAACGACCTATATCGACAAGAGGGATTACTTCCTTTCCTCCCAGGGGGTCAAAATCCTAGAAATCACCCCAGAGTTAATTCACAAAGCATTTGTGTACCCTTCTCCCCCTGAAATTTTGCAGTTCACTGACACCACCCTGATGTATTATTTTTCTACTCTCCCAGCCAATGAGCAGTAACCCTTCCTACAAATGATCCTAGTTCCTAGGCTAGAAGCTTTGCCTGTTGCTGACAACTTCCCCATCATCCTCTCTATAGAGCCCATCTGGCCTATCTTGTCCATCATTACTCACTTGCTGGGAGAAGAGGATGCCAACATAGCTAACAAAGCCACCTTGGGTTTCCTTAAGCAAATGCTATAGCCTGGTTGTATACTTAACATCCCAACTTACTTGTATGAAGGCATCATATTCCAAATGCACCACTTCTCCACCAATTCATACTTTAGGTACTACTCCTTGCTATTTTAAATTTTTTTTTTATACTCTCATGTCGAAGAATTTGAATGTCTGGAACTGAATTTGTTCTTTGAGGATAAGAGGAGAAAATCAGTTTTTGACTAGGATGTTGTTGTTAGAAAAATACCAAACTCTGATAACTATTCATAGTTCATATCCACCTATATGGCCATTGCATACAAGATCATCCATGGTGTGTCTCCTCCTAGGGTTCTGCCCCAGCAGAAAGATCTCCTCCAATTAGCAAAGACACCAGGGTAGAGGACTGGTATTTGTTTGAAAACCACATTGAGATTATCATTTATGGGTGTGAGCTTCCCCACTACCACCTACTTGTTTTCATGCCTATGAGAATATTTATCTTCGAATTCATTAGGTAGAGTCTATGCATAGATCAACTCCATTTTGTCCCTGCAAAGAAGGGACATCTATTCAAATTGGGAATGCCTGTGGGGCCTTTCGTTGTTAATGGCAGGCAACCTTTCAAGAAAGTCGAGGCCTTACTTGAAGAGATGAAATTTGGCCTAGGAGAGATTTGGCACTATGACCCTCATGGTGTCATTGCCTAGAGAAGATAAAAAATAAAGGCTTTGACTTATTTACATGAGTCTAAACCCGAAGTGGAATGGAAAGATAACAGTGAATCATGACCTCTTGATACATAGATGGAAATTGAGACTTCAACACCCAAAGACAAGGCACAAAAGAGGCCCATGGGCTAGATTGAATATGCCGAGATGACAGATACACCCTCATCTAAAAAGGCTAAGAATCAGGAAACAGAGGAGGAAGATTGACAACTAGGCTAGTGGAGACATGGCTAGACAAAACAGGGCCTCATCTTCTTCACAAATAGTTGTTTTAGGTACAACAACTAGTACATCGATCACTGGATCAAGTTGGCCTGTTGGAAAGGCCATTGAAGGAAGAAATACGAAAATGAGGGAGGAGATGCAAGAACAAATGGCATCTCATTTAGCCCCACATCGCACCATGTTGCTGACCACAATGGATTTGGAGAGGAACCAAATGAAATTCTCCTTGCAACATCCTCGAGCCTAGTCTTTGCCTTCAAGATCACAATTCAAAACCTTGGATGTATCTCTGGATTTGGGAATTGTTCCTCTCCTAGACAAAATCAATTTCCACAAGCGGGTTGGGGAAATGTTGTACAATGAGCTAAATATGAATGCATTGACCATTAGCAAGGCATAAACACTATTGGAGAAAGTTGCAAATAGACTAAAGCAAGAGAAAGCCAACTCTCGAGCCCTTCACCTATAAAATGAAAGCTTCAAGGAGCTGGTGGTAAAGCATGGGGTGAATCTTGAGGATAGGTCAACTATTGAGGCTCTGCTCAAGATTCCTCAAACAGAGATTCATGAGCTAATGCATAAGCTAAAGATGCCAGGGAGAGAGCATGTCTAATCCAAGGAGCTAGCGTAGGTTGAAGTAGAAAAAGAGATCCTAGCCAATGAGATCATTGATAGGAACAATGAGGTTGTAACCCTCAAGCAATAGATAACTGAGTTGCAACAAAAGATTGACTCACATATATGTGTATTCATCATTTCTGAGGATCCTGAAAACCCTATTGAACAACTTACCAAGACCCTTACTAAACTTTAGGTTCCATAAGGGGAATTGAAAAAGGTACAAAGATATGTAGAGGTTGCCCAGAAAATCTTAACCTAGAAGGATAAACAGGTAGTGGTCAACAGGACTAATGCTAAAATCCTCAGAAAAGACCTACATGAAGCTAAACAACAGATCTTAGAACTAAAGAGTAAGTTGAAAGGGAAAATTTCACTGCCGCAGGATAAACAATTGGTGTTTGTCGAAATTATTGAAGAAATAGGGAGGAAGTGGTGGTCAAAGAATTTGATTAATCAATCTTATCAACTAAGGAGGACGGAGTAAAAAATTCATAGATTGCTCAAAATTTCATCAGGTTTGTAAATGAGAGGCCACTTAGTGAACTAAGGCCTATTGATGTGATAAATAGAGTGGTGGTCATCATTGAGATCACTAAGGTGATCTGAAAGGAAGAAGCCATAGTCAAAGCTGAAGAATGTTTGAGGGTAGTGACAAGAAAGGTAGATGCTTTCAATGAGGAATTTGAATCACTGATAAGGGCAGGATTTCCTAGCTGTTGGGAATTGGGCAAGATAAACACTTGGGATTAATACAAACAATGACTGGTAGAGGCTAAAAGCATAACATACTCCTCCCATGAGAAAACCTCCACTTTAAAGGGAAAAACAATGGTAAATTATCTCAAGAAGGACTTCTAGTTGCTCAAGTTAGTAAAGATGCTATTTAGGGCTAGGTTGGACTATTCACACTTAACAAATCTGAAGATATCACATCAATTTTTCTTCCAGTATCCCGACCCGAGTCCTGTGCTGTGGCAGAGATATCTGCAGTTCATTGATCTTCCCGTGCTCCAGATCATTGACCCTGCGATGCGTCCTCCTCCTCCTACCAGACATAACTAAAGATATTGCAGACTGTGTCAATCATGACACGACTATTTTTACTTCTAAGTAAATATTTTATTTCTCAGTTAGTTACGTTTTTTGTTATAAACAACTGTGTCACGAAGAACGCTTAATTTTGATATGATTACTCTCTTTAACAAAATCAAGCAAGAATATTTTTGTAAAGGGTTCTCTTTCAGAGGCACTTCCACTTAATATACGAAGCTCGATGAGCCAACACATTTCCATGCATGTATCATGAATATCGTAGGACTATTCTTTAGATGTTTGTGGTATATGTTTTGTTCACATGTACTAAGGAAATTGAACTAGTTCGGTGGCTTTGGTACTTATTGTGTTGAAGGTGTGTTGTACTTGGTTTTATGATCGTGGTTGTCTTGTGAACTACTTTGCAGATTAAATAACAATCTTCTTATGCTCTTGTGTGTCTCTTTTAGGATAATACTATTACTTTTCTTCTAGAGGCTCACTCTTTTTTTCATTGTCGTGAAAGTACATTATATACATCACAATTTTATGCCTCACAATGTCACCTCACTTGATTGTTTCAAAGAATGTTTGTATAACCTCTTATGTTAATAAGTGAAGCCAAGGCAAATCCCTAAGGACAATGGCAACCAACTGTATTTCCGATTGGGGCTCCTACTCCAAACAATGTGAGGTTTAATTGAGACTTCACATCGAGGAGACCCCCTTGGTTGACAAATTTCCAACATCGTCAATAGACCTTTACACCATGAAGTGCCTTAACAAAACACCCTATCACCATCTATTTTATGCCCCTTGGGATGTAAAGTAAAATTTCATTTAAAATATTGTAAAATAATAACTAAATAATTTAAGATAAAATATTTATAATGATTTCACTAAATTAAAAAATAGATTTAAAAATGATTAAATATAAGCATGAGAGATGCTTATTATAGTCCTATCAAAACTTGTGGCAAATGTGTTTTCGTTTTTTTTGTTGTTGTAAATTTTTGTGATTGATTTCTAGTGATAGCAAAAGATATTACACAGTGAACCTTTCATACCAACAAAATACTAACCTAGAGTATCTTGATTTCCCTCTCGGATAAACATTGACACAACAACAACTATCGATTGAAACTTGCAAGATAAGGCTAGCCTACTAAGATGCACAAAGACTAGAAACTACACTATAGCCTACTAAGAACCTCTAATTTCCTTAATGCTCTGATTGAGCCATGCTAGATGATAGATATGCAAAATGCCATAATTGAAGTAATGTAGGATACAACAATAAACCACTGGCAATACTAACAAAACACATAATATTGGTTACAGAAAAACAAGTTCCCTCCAACAATAAAGACTAGTACAGATAACATGGTGGACTTATTAGTGCAAAATGATAACTAGCGAATGAGGGTAATAGTTTGCAAGAACATTATTTTGAATTGGAGCATTGATGACTGCAACCTCATCTCGGTGTTCATTGGAGTCAGTATTTAATTCTAAGACCACAAAATGCTCCACTCAATTCAAATTGACCACGATATCATCCAAATTATACCTGATGTCCCTCAGGCTTCTCTTGATCTCCTCCTGACCTACAAAGAGATAGTAGTTAACCATCTGCTTGTCATGAATTACCATGCTAAGTAGCGTTTCCAATTGACAGTGCAAGGTGACATAATGTAGGAAGTGCAATATTCTCCTTCGAAGCTTCCCTGGATCGGGCACACACTTGAGGTTGTTGCCTACAATCTTAGAATCAAAATAGTATTTATAGTCCTCAAACTCCTTGGCTTCCAAGTGTAAAATTTCCTTTATGACCTCGAGAGGAGCCGAGTCGAAAAAATTAGCCACAAATTTCGATCCAAATAGATGCATATGTTGTGAAGAGGAAGCCCCAATAGCGGCTCCCTTGAGGCTAGGTAGTCATTGACGATGAGCCATATAGGCATAAGACCTGCAAACAAACCAAGGAACAATGACTCTAGAAGACTAAATGACCAAGTAGTGACTAATGTCAAGATAGTAAAACCCCGATATGACACAAACCGTAGACCTAGTAAAAAAAACTAGAGAGAAGCATATATTAGCACAAGAAGATAAATTGGAATCCACAACAATCCCAAACTAAAACCTGCCCAGACTTCCCAAAAACCCAAACTTTATATGAACCAGGAGATACAAGAGCTAGAAAAGTTTGAGATACGGGGGTTATAGTGAGACCATGACCATTTTTAGAACCAAATGGAGAAGGTACTAGGGTACCACACCCCACAGACCAACATTAGGCAATTGAACGAAATCTTGTCAGGGTCAGAAGTTTGAGGTATTTCCGAGGGTAAGACTGCCACCAGTTCGAAGGACGAACCAGACCCCTAGTTTTGTAAAACGAGCACAAAAAACATTGACACCTATGAGGTAAAGTAAGACGAACAGGTAAAGAGTTGCTAACTTGACTATTAAAGACAACGAGACACAATGTTACCCATATCCTTAAAAGACAACGACACAACCCTAAAATGACCAACCAAGGAAAGAATTGTGAAGACATACCTCCAAATATTGTGACGCCGACTTCTTTTGGACACCATATAGATATTAACAATTTAGTATTAAATCCATCAACAATGAAGCCACAACCTCTTCGCCACCCTGAAAGCAGGATGTAGCGTATATAGTATAACAAAGACTTGATTAGTCAAGTACAATAAGTGAGGTGAGCAACATGAATTCTCCACAACGAGGGCCAAGTGTACAACTCGAACCAATTCTCAACCATCCCAAGATTCTTCCGAATGATAATCTCATAAATTGGTTTTCCTCGACTGTCAGAGAAATCGCCTTACACAACAAATCCGCCATGGGAGGGACGATCCATTTCAAAATAGACAGAAATAATTACCTTGCCAAAACCACTGTCAAATACATATTTGTACCCTCCCAGATGTTGGCGTTTAATTCAATTTAACTTGGGTAGATGGAACGAGGTATGTGAGCTGTAGAAATGCCACGCGCAGGCCATGCATAGCCAAGTGTAGAGCCAAACTCTATCACCAAGGACGACCACCTCGTTAACCAAACGTAAGACCCACATGCAAATTATGACTTCCGCTCGAAAACCAACGCGAAGAGAAGAACACAATTCGGTTAAGCTTCCTGCCGAGAATCCGTTACTGTGAAAACACTCCCATCGGGGAGTGGTAAATGTGTTCTCTAAAAAAGAATGATGAAAACACCCTTTATACACAGATTTTTGGACTACAAGACTCATGTCCTCATTGAACTATGACGTAACCTTCTCTATCCTAACCTATATTCAAACCCAAATGTTATATACAATTTTTTCGTTCTTCTCATCTCATCCAACTTAGTTAACTAGTGAATTACTCCAATAACAATTTTAAGTGGTTATAAATATCATGTGTAAATTTATAATTATAATTGGAAAAGGAAGACACTATTTTTAATCAAGGAGACTTCACTTATTATCAAGGTAATTGTAATTTACTTATTTATTTTTTAAATAAACATTCCATTAATAAACTAGAGGTAAAAATACATTATAGTCGCTTCCCACTGTTGTCTATCACTGAAGAAACTAGACCACACTGTTGTCTATCACTGAAGAAACTAGACCAAGAGTGAAAGAAATTTTTTCCCGGCCAAAATAAATCACATAATAGAAAATACAAGATGCGACAATATATCTAGCTAATTTGGCTTAGAAAGTCAAGTGCATCCAAAAGCAGAACCTAGTTGACTGATAGACATCTAGAACACTCCGAGCGAGACGAGCAAGAGTGCAACGAGTGAATATTGAAAAAAAATTCCCAGTAATGTGGGTAGGGACAATCATAAAAAAATAATCAATGTAATTTATATAAAAAGGAAAACTATGCATTTTTTACTACTATTTACATAATATTCCACATAATATTTCATTATTAGTGCCCATCATTAATACAATTTGAACATGTTAGTGAAAATCTATTTTCTTTAGTTAAAGCCAGTGAAATGTACTAACTTAAAAATAATAAAATTAGCCAAGCTAAAATTTGAGAAGAGTGATTGGGTAAACTCATAGTATTAATACAATTTGAACATGTTAGTGAAAATATATTTTCTTTAGTGTTAAAGCAAGTGGAATATACAAACTTAAAAATATAAAATTGGCCAAGCTTCAAGAGTGATTTGGTAAACTCAGAGTATAAGTTTCTAAAAATAAGAGAGAAAATAAATTAAATATAAAACTTTGATTTTAATTTAAATGAGTTAATTTTTCATAAAGATATTTTGGTAACATATAATTTTTTTTGGAAAAATATTAATTTTAATGTTTTTATTCACTATTTTAATATGAAAAAAATAAGTGTTATATATGTGTGTGTGTTAAGTTGGGTTGAGGTTAGTTTTTTTTATCGCTAGGATTGTGCAAAGCTCAATCTAGCTTGAACATCCATTGAGATAATTTAATTCCCCCAAAAGTGGTTTTCATCCTCAATCTCTCACCATGAGGTTTTTAGGTGAGACTTGATGGAAACAAAACCCCACTAAAACCAACTAGTCTAGACCTCATGGGTAATAAGGGAAAAATATTAGTTTCAATTTTAGTTTATTATTGTGTCGAGAGGCGCTCTACAACCCAGTATGGGGGTAGATCTCATGTAAACATGTAAACACATAAACATGTAATGTTTAACAATTTTAATCTAATGTGGTCCCTATTGAAAAATCAATCTAATTATTATTAATAATATAAATTTAAAATATAAAGAATTTTACCAACACTAAAAAAAGAGGTATGGTAAATAAATAAGAATATAAATAAACCAGAGGTATGGTAAATAAATAAAAATATAAATAAATTAGAGGGATAGTAAATAAATAAACCCTCTTTTTATATTTACTCCATAAACCTTTTTATATTTAGGAAAACTTGAAAAATAACTTTTATTTAGGTGAAGCCTATGGACCAAATACCATATTTATAAAAGAGGTATGGTAAATAAATAAATATAAAAGAGATATGGTAAATAAATAAAAATATATCAAATAGGATTAGAAATCAACATCTAATTATATACTAAGCCTATGGGCCAAATAGCATGGTAAAAAAGAGAGATATGATAAATAAATAAAAATATAAATAAACTAGAGGTATGATAAATAAATTAAACCTCTTTATATATTTACTCCATAAAACTCTTTATACTTATGAGCACTCTTAAAAGAGGTTTTATTTAGGTGAAGCCTATGGGCCAAATACCATGGGTCAAATTATTAGTAATACCATGCAAAAAAAACATTATTAACCCTAATATTAGTATTAAAAGATTAATATTATAAATCTAATATTCATATTAATATATTATAATATTAATATTATTAAATTTAAAAACTTTGGATTAATACACTATTAAATCTGTTATATTATAATATATATTAACTCTAGATATATATGGGAGGGAAGAACAAAGGCATATAGTGATAAAAATGGAGAGATAGGGGGAGTGACAAGGGAGAGATGGAGATAAATTGAAGGAGATGAGAGAGGAGGAATGAAGAGAAAGAGAGGGAGAGGAGTGAGAGAGGTAGAGAAGGGTAAGAGAGGGAGAGAGAGACACAAAGATGGAGGGGGGAGAGAGAAAAGGAGAGAGGGAGGGAGATAGTGAGAGGATTAGAGGGCGAATAGAGAGGGAGTGTGAGAGAGAGAGAGAGAGAGAGAGAGAGAGAGAGAGAGAGAGGAAGGATGAGAGAGAGGAGGAGAGAGGGATGGATAAAGAGATTGATTTGGAGGGGGAGAGAGGGAGGGAAGAAGAAAGACATTGAGAGTGAGAAGTGGAGAGAGAGAGGGAGTGACAAGGGAAAGGTGCAGAGATATAGTGTATGTTTAGGGGCAAGATAAAGAGACAAAGAAGGAGAGGTGGAGAGAAGGGGGGAGAGAAGGAGAGAGGGAGGGATATAGTAACATAGTTGGAGAGAGAGAGAGAGAGAGAGAGAGAGAGAGAGAGAGAGATGGTGGAAGAGAGAGGGAGGTAGGAGAGAAAGGGAGAGAGGAAGGATGATAGACATGACTTGAGAGAGAGGAGGAGAGTGATTGGGGAAGAGAGAGGATTTGAGGGAAAAGAGAGAGAGAGAGAGAGAGAGAGAGAGATGGATAGATGGAGTTGGAGGGGGAGAGAGGGAGGGAAGAAGAAAGACATAGAGAGTGAGAAGTGGAGAGAGAGAGGGAGTGACAAGGGAGAGATGGAGAGAGAGCATGTATGTTTGGGGTTGAGATAAAGAGACAAACAAGGAGAGATGGAGATAATTGGGGAGAGAAGGAGGGAGGGATATAGTAATAGAGTTGGAAGGTGAAGAGAGAGAGAGAGAGAGATGGAATTGGAGGGGGAGAGAGAAGGAGGTAAGAAGAAAGAAAGAGAGAGAGAAAGGTGGAGAGATAGAGAGTGAGTGATAAGGAAGATGGAGAAATAGGGAGAGAGGACACTAGGAGGGAAGAGAGATAGAAGCGAGGGAGGGAGAAAATGGAAAGAGAGAGAGAGAGAGAGGGAGAGAGGGAGAGGAGGGAGGGATAGATAGATTTGAGAAAGAGAGTGTGTTCGTTTGGGGCAATGAGATAGAGAGACAAAGAAGGAGAGATGGAGGAAGATATAGATATAGATGAAGGAGGGAGAGAGGGAAGATGATTTCTTGCACTAGATGCATTGATTTCAGTATAGATAGTGATTTCTAATCCTATTTGATTTCTTGCACAAGATTCAGTGATTTTAGTGTAGATGTTTATTTCTAATGATATTTGATTGCTTGCATAGATGCATTGATTTCAATGAATATGATTTTTAAGCCTATTTGATTGCTTGCACTAAATGCATTGATTTCAGTGTAGATTGTGATTTCTAATTCTATTTGATTGCTTGCACTAGATGCATTGATTTCAATGTAGATGTTGATTTCTAATAATATTTGATTGCTTGTATTAGATGCATGGGTTTCAATGTAGATGCTTTCTAATCATATTTGATTGCTTGCGCTAAATGCATTGATTTCAGTGTAGATGGTGAATTCCAATCCTATTTGATTAATTGCACTAGATGGATTGATTTCAGTGTAGATGTTGATTTCTAATCCTATTTGCTTACTTGTACTAGATGCATTAATTTGAGTGTGGATGCTGATTTCTAATCCTATTTGATTGCTTGTATTAGATGCATTGATTTGAGTGTAAATGCAGTTTTCTAATCTTATTTGATTGTTTGCATTAGATGCATTGATTTTAGTGTAGATGTTGATTTCTAATTTGATGTAATTGGATGTATGATGGTACATTAATTTTAAAGTGAATGGATTAACATTGTGCATTGGTTTCAGTGTAAGCACAAAAAGTGATTGACAATGTACATTTATTTTTATGTTATAGTAATTCAACATATTAATAATGGAGAGCAAAAGAGAGAAGGTATGATGTTTACTACAACAACTCGAGCTAAAGATTTAAATGGTTTGCGATTTCAACTGTCTTTTTCATATCATCGATATGAAAATATGACAAAGTAACAAGGGTGACAATAAGAATAGTAGAAAAAAATGGTTTGATATTAATCACAATGAAGACTATTTATAATTGACTACATTCTTATTATTCACATTTTCTATCATTTTGCACTATTACATTGTCATTTTGCATTCAAATTTTTTATTTCATCATTTTTCATCATTAAAGTTATTAACAATATTTATTCTCTCAACAAACTGAGGTAACTAAGCAAATTTAAAATTAAAATGACTAGATTAATCTCAAACATATTTAGCATATTTAAAATGATTATATTAATATTAGTTGTATTTACATATTATTGATAAAATTAATCATATCTTCAATAGATTTTCCTTGGCCACACACGACTGAAACCAACCAAGAACCATCATAACTTCGGATCTATTAAGATTCGAGACATATTAAATCTCTCGAGGTGCAAACCTTTCCTCAAGTTTTGCCCTCAAAAAAGAGGTTTACACCTCGATATATTTGATCCCTCTCTACGCTTGATAGATCTAGAATTAAGATGGATCTAGTCTAGTTTTAAAGTAAATAAGACAATCAAATAAAATCCTCAACTTTATTTTTAACATACTTCTATTAAAAACTAAAGTAAGACAAGATTTAAGAATCTAGATACTTTCATTTTAAATTAAGACAAGATTTAAGAATCTAGATACTTTCATTTTAAATTAATGTGATCAAATATAATAGAAAACAAATACAATACTAGCACCGTCCAAAATAAATGGAAACTAAGTAGGATATAACTTTCCAACAAATATGTGCATAGATTTTTTTTTTTATAATTTAAAACCAAGGAAAACTGGAGGTTAAGGGATACAACTTAAAAATAATAATCTATTGTTAAAACCCAATATGTAAAATAGAGATAAGCATTATAAACTTTTGTAAAAAAAACAAATTTAGTTATATAGAGAATCTTAAAAAGACTTCTCTTGCTACTCAATGGAAGCGTACAAACAAAACAACAAAAACCATGATAGTAATATCAACCATAACTTTTTTAACTAGAATTTTAAATGCAACAAATGCTAGAAGACAACATGATGGATGACCTTTAGATTTTATTTTTATTAAAATATAAATATAAAAAAAATAAGTAAATATTCATCGTTTGATTTAGTCGTACAACTTTTTCCTTGTTATTTTCATCATGTTTTATTAGGGAATTAATTATTTATTTACATATAGGTTATAAACTCTTGGTGGCATGTGAGAAGATTTTGATTCATAAGCCAATCAAAGCCCATCACTCCCATTTACATAAGTTCTCACACCAAAGTTGTAAATTGTAATGAATTTTTCAACGATATATTGCTGCTGAATTAATACTATTAAAGAAAGAAAGAAAATAAAAATATTTTAACGTCCATGAGGCTAAAGATAACCAATAAGACAGATTGCTTCTTCATCCGCTTGATGTAATCAACCATTTTTCTGTGAAGCCTCACAATAAATGCTCCTAGCTTCTCAGCAAACCCCTTGTTAAATAGATTATCCAAAGATCTAGCTGCCAGCATATCTGCATAAATTTCCCTGTTGTATTTGAAGGCCTCACATTCTAAAATGAAATGTTTTTCTGTTTCCATTTTTTCGAGAAAAAAAATGCATATTCTTTCCTCCCACACTTCTTTTTTCATTTTCCAACGCCCTGTTTTACAATAGAGTTGATGAGAATTAGTCCTTAATTGAGCAATAAGAATTTTGGCTCTCCAAGAGATATTGGCCTCCATGTATGCTTTTGGTTGATGACTATGAGTTGGATTAAACACTTCAATATAGTACTTTTTCTTTCTTCTTAGATCCTTATCCCAAGTACGCTTGTGGAACCTATCCATAAAAAAAGGTTTTATCTCTTTGTTGTTTATGGGACACGTGTTCAAGCAAATACCCCATTTACTAAACCATTTGTTATTTTGCTGCATCCAAGTCTTTTTTCTATTGCACAATATGTCATTAAAGACAACCTTAGGCGATTTACCCTCTTCCATTTGCTCAATTTTTTTTAAATACCTTATGACTCACACCATAACAATTGCTTCAATAGGAGCAACCCCTGTTTCACTTAACAAGACAACATAAGGAACCACACTTTTAATATTGAATTTGTTTGTAATCAAACATTGGCTGAATTTTCTCAATTTGTTTCCACTGCATGTCGGATGTACAGCTGGCCCATAGTTCACAACCATAGAGAATCACCAGAATCACTAGAAGTCCAAAAAGAGTTTGAGTGGTTTTCCAGTCCCATAACTCTGCCTCTCTACACCTATTTTGAAAAGCATAAAATGCTTTCCAATCCCCAAAATTCTTTTCTTTCTACAACCATCCCAACTTAGATTTTTGTTGAAGTCAATTCTGAGGTATTTGTAATCCGTAACTTCTTCCAGAATGTTGCCTTCAAAGTAGAACTTATGCTGGTTATGTTTTCTTTTTTTAGACAAAACCACTACTTTCATTTTGTTGATATTGGCTTGCATCCCCAAACTTCTACAAAAATGCTCAAGGGATAATAAGTGCTCTGGCAAACCAAAAACCAATTTAGCAATCAGAATAAGGTCATCTACATACAAAAGAAGCCTTATAACAAACTTGCCCAAATAGATACCATCACCCCCTTGTGAATTTAACCACTTCTCAAACTTGTCGATATATAAACCAAAAAGGGCAAGAGAGAATGGGAAACCTTTCTTGACCTCGATATTGCTTCTAAAACTTTCAGAAATGCCTGTTGAAGTTCTAACTTTGACTTTCACCTCTTCATAAGCCTATGCACAACTGCTCTCAAATGTTTAGGAACCCCAAGTTCCTCCATTCTGTGCCAAATCTTATCCCTAGGAACCGTGTCAAATACTTTTTTGAAATCAACAAAGCAACAAAAAACTTCTTCCTTTTTCTCCCAAAATTTTTCGATGATGTGTCTTAAAGGTATACAATGATCAACTGTGGAATGTTTAGGTCTAAAACCTGCTTTCCCTTTAGCACGCTTATCTCTTTCTTCTGCCCACTTGCTAATTTTATTTTCTAGCATTCTTCCAAATAACTTTGCAAACAAAGGGTTTATCATTATGGCCCTATAATTGGAGGGATTTTTTTCATCACCGCTCTTGAAAAGAGGTATTTCCAGACTAGTTGTCCAATCTGTGGGGAGCCCCTGTTGTATGATGTTGTTGATATTTTTTGTAATGTGAGGTACACGAATCTTTGAACCCCACTTTAGATATTCTTCTTGGAGTTCAACTAAGTATTTTGCTTTTCCAACACCCAACTTCTTGATACCCATCTCTACCTCTTGCACCGTGAAGAGTTCAATATCAATGTTGACCAATGGGGGAGGTTCAACCTTGGGATCCTGCTCGTAGAGTTGTCTTGCATAGTCAAACCATGTAGAAGTTGTAATAATAATTCTAGTTTATATCTTTCTCGGTTGGAGCTCATTTCAAAATAATTTGGGACTATTTTTCCCAAGGAAGATTAGTTCTTCGCTCCTTAAAACCATGAAATCGACCTTTTTATTGCTTAATAAATGCTTGTAAGCTTTGAGCTTTATGTTATTCTTGTTTGACTCTTTCCACATTCTCCTTGCCTTTTTGCATTCCTCGTTAAACCAAGCATTAACCGGAAAACAATTTGTTTCAAACTTATTAATTTTTTCTCTTTTGCACTCTGCAAGTGCGCATTGAATTAAATGTGTTAATTCATGACTATGAAGACCGTGAATTGTGTTTTTCTCCTTCTTGAAGAGCCTATCTAGCGTCATTTTGAAGGTATTGCAATTTTCTGGAGTCAAAAGAATTCGTCCCTAATTTGGGAGATTTTGTTGGACATGCTGAATTTTTTACTCTAATTGTTTCTTTCTAGTCCAAGAGAAACTTAAATAAATTGGCTTGTGATCTGATTTTAAGTACCAAAGCTGATCTCCCATAAAAATTTCCTCCATTTTTTCATACAAACCATGCGAGAAAATTACATAATCTACTACACTTTCTCCATTGTAAGTATTGCAAGTGAAATTACCAGACTTTGCCTATCTACTCATGCCATTACAAATGACTAAATCAAAGGTCCCACATAGAGTAAGCAATTGTTCACCAAAGAGATTGCAGCCCTTTTCCTCTGAAATTCTTTCCCATTGATGATTGCTCTCTTCTGTAAACCAAATAAGGTCATAGTCTTCTTTACAACAAATAATGCTAGCTTGCTCACTTGCAATCCTAGCATTGAAATCACCCACTACAAGGACTTCACCTAGCCGAGAATACGTTACAATATCTACTTTTAAGACTGCAAAGGGATTTGTGGTCAAGTCCTCTACCTTTGTAGATTTTTGAAACTTGTGGCGCAAAATAACATGCTGCAATTCTGCTGTGGTTTCCATTTTCTGATATTTTAAACCAAATGAATTGTTTATTTGAGTCTTCTTTTTCTAACTGAATGAGGCGACCTTCTTTCTCCCTCACTAAAACCATGATACCCCCGTGCCCTTTGCCATTCCCTGTTGCCTTGTTCCATATTGCCATCTTCCAGTATCCTTCAAACAAAGGTGTCTTGCACCCTTCATGCTCATGTGTTTCTATGGGGCAAATTATGTCTCGATCTTCCGCAATAGGCCTTGACCTAAGTCCTCGTCTCCATGGGTAACCTCTGCAGTTCCAACAAACTAATCTTAAGGAAACCTGGGTATGACGTGATTGCTATTTATTTTGACATGCAAGACTCACATTTGGGTCTTTGTCCCTGGTTTCCCTTACTGACCTTGCTTCTTGATTTCATGTTGAAGAGTTTGTTGCCTCTTCTTTATTACCATCTTGCTGCTCTATTTTGGAAGGAGGTCTAAATCGCACTATCACAACTTTACCTTCATAAATCCATGCTCTCTTGCCTTCATCTTTTGCTGTCGTAACCTTTAACATTTCCTCACTCCTTTCCTCCTATTGTCTTACAGTTAAATTTTCTTCGCTTCTTGCTTAGAATGATATATTTATCACACAAGCTAGACATGATGACTTTTATGGGCTTCGCTCTCTCACTGTTAAACTTACCCACCCTCCATGCTTGGCATATTTGTCCTTGCCATAGCAACTTGTCTTTCAAGAAGTCTCTTGCAAGGTCAAGAGTACATTCATTTTTCCCGTAGTCCTTCATCCCTTTAATAATTATGTCAAAGTACTTTATTTCCTTTATAGAATAAATAATTTTGGCTTCGTTTAGAATTTTTCAACCGATATAATAAAAGTTGTAGAAAAATTAATAATAAGTGTATAGAATGATATTGATAATCTATAGTAAACCACATGATCATAATATCAATAATTTACCAACAAAAATGATCATCACACACATTATAGATGATCATAATATCAATAATCTACCAACAAAGATGATCATCACACATTATAGATGATCATAATATCAATGATCTACCAACAAAGATAATCATCTAGATAAATTTTAGATCACTTTGGTAGGTGAAATGAAGCATCCAAAAATTGAATAGTTGATTATTATAATTTAACAATAATATTTTTTGATTTTGTGCATTTTATATAGAGGTGTCACTCCCAAAAAAAAAGGTTCACATTAAGTATGTGCATATAGTCATGTAAACATAATGTATGGGTGGTTAAGAGGTGCAAAGAATCATGGGCTTATATCTATATTAAAATACACTAGAACAAAGGAGAATCCGTTAAATATAATTGTGACCATTTCCACTCTCATCAAAATGCCGGCCCCCCACCCCCCAACCCAAAATATAACTACGTTATTTTATATTCCCACTTTTTCAAAATAGAGTCTTTAATCAAAATTTCATTAAAATGAACGCGATTAAAACCCTACATTACTAAACAATTAGAATAAAATATATGATGGAAAGTGTCTTTGAAAATTAGCCGAGATTCACAATACAATATACAATAATATTATAATCGGGAGTCATTTGGATTCACTATGTTTTCCTATGGATCAAATTTAATTTCTAAAATATGATCCTTCTTTATAGATAATTTATAATAAATAAATATTAGGTTCCCTTGATACATAATTCTACATTCTAAAATGAATCATTTTGTATATTAATAAATTAATTATAATATTATATTATAAAGGGTGGTGTTTAATTTTGAAGTTTTTGTTGGTGTGTTTGTTTTGTTATGTTTTGTTTTTGTTTTTTTGCAATTTTAGTTATTAAAATTATAATTCATGATAATTTTTAATGAAGAGATGTGCATATGTTGTTTCGAAAATAGAAATTATTTTTAAATGATTATTGTATTTACTAGAGTATATTGCTAAAATTGTATGAGGAGTATTTTAATGAAGAAATGTCTTTATTATTTTTAATGAAGAGAGCCCATGAGGGGTAGCTTAATTGGTGATCACCATGTTATGAAGTATGATGTAAACTATGAGATTGAAGTTTCAAATCCCCTTGTGGGTAAAACCAATAAATAAAAAAAATTGATGAAGAGATGTGTGCTTGCTACTCCAAAAGCATAAACTCTTTTTAAAGGATTTGTCTTTGAAGTTCTTAGAGTACAATGTTGAAACCATATGAGGAGATGTGCCTCTGTTTTTTTTGTGTGTGTGGGGTAAATGAATCCTTTCATTACTCAGAAAAAGTTATATATAGATTGAATTTCCAAAAGAAGACAAAAAACCAGGAGATACTTTAGACTAACAAGAGACAAACAAACATACAATCAGAAAATGACTACGATAATCATAACAACATAGAAAAGTCCTTGAAGATTCAAGATTCAAGGGGGAAATGCCTCTGATATTGGCATGAATTTCCCTGTGTTTACTAATTGGTCACCATCTTCTTGGATCCGTACCTGATTTCTCTTGCATCCTCATTATTTGGCTTCTTAGTCTTTCTTGGAGACCACCTTTAAATCCATCATTTGTGTTGTCACCTACTCTACCTCTCTTTGCATTCATGCTTAAGAGGCCCTATTTTTCACAAGGCAAGGCAATATATTTCATGTTTGAAAAGGAGAGCCTAAGAAGAGCTTAAAACAAGAACGCAAGGGAGCAAACTTCAAATCAAAGGAAAAAGACGATCTTTCAGAGGCCCGGAAGTCGTTCTTCTCTCTCTTTCCGCCTGTTACACGTGACGACAAATGATAGGCTCTAAAATCTCTTATCGGACCTCGGAACCTCAAAATAAAGTCTTGGTTGAAAATCGTGCAGCTTCTGGGCAGATCGCCGCTCATCTCAACCTTGCCGCTTTTTGGAAGCATTCCGAAGGGGCTACTTGCTCGGACGATAAACTCCTCCGCCCCTCGGAGTTAAGTATTCAATTTTTGATCTGACAACGAACATTAATTCCCCGAGGGGGGGGGGGGGGGGAGGTTTTTCCTCTTGCCATTCGACCTCCAGAATAGGGTGGGGACCACACTAGCTAGCAAATTTCACCCGCTGACACTATGATTCACGAAGAAGGTGATTTTTTTTTAATGGTAACCCATAATCTCCTCCCCCCGCTCCTGTTCGCCACTCCACCCACCATCACTGAATCCCGTCATGACAAGGGTCCCCCATCCATGACATCATCATGATGTCACCCGATCGTTGGCCCCCACTATTATAAAAAGGCTTCCTTCACTTGAATTTTTAAGAGTTTTTGTCGTTGCTTCTCGGTACTCCTCCTGTCAATAGCTTGCGAAGAATGTCATTTGCACACCCCATCATCCCAACAACTCATCCTAGTTTCGTTTTTAGCCTCCTCTGCAACAACCAAGTAACCTGTTGCCCTGTACTTCATAATTTTCGTTGGTTAGCAGTTTAAATAAAAAAATGGTAGCCTCAAAGTCTTAAAAAGCCCCTAGGGCTCCAAAAACCCGTGAACCTAAACCTTCGTCAAACCTTGACCCCCTCATGGACATGGAGGCACAAACCGTAGACCTAGTCTACTTCTATAGCCTGGATGACCTTCGAGTTGACCTGTTTGGCAAGTTTGTTAGGGGGAGGACCCTTTCCGAGTGGTGTACTCAGGGCTATACTCCCAGGTTGCACCCTTTTTAGCATTACTTCCCAGAAATTGTCTCCTGGTTGGCAATAACCTATATTGACAAGAAGGATTACTTCCTTTCCTCCCAGGGGATCAAAATCCTAGAAATCGCCCCAGAGTTAATTCATAAAGCATTGGTGTACCCTTCTCCCCCTGAACTTTTGTAGTTCACTGACACCACCCTGATGTATTATTTTTCTACTCTCCCAGCCATTGAGCAGTAACCCTTCCTACAAATGATCTTAGTTCCTAGGCTAGAAGTCTTGCCTGTTGCTGACAACTTCCCCATCATCCTCTATATAGAGCCCGTTCGACCTATCTTGTCCATCATTACTCACTTGCTGGGAGAAGAGGATGCCAACATAGCTAACAAAGCCACCTTGGGTTTCCTTAAGCAAATGCTATAGCCTAGTTGTATGCTTAACATCCCAACTTACTTGTCTGGAGGCATCATTTTCCAAATGCACCACTTCTCCACCAATTCATACTTCAGGTACTACTCCTTGCTATTTTATCTTTTTTTATACTCTCATGTCGAAGAATTTGAATGTCTGGAACTGAATTTGTTCTCTGAGGATAAGAGGAGAAAAACAGTTTTTGATTAGGATGTTGCTGTTAGAAAAAGAGAAAACTCTAATAACAATTCACAGTTCATCTCCACCTATATGGCCATTGCATACAAAATCATCCATGGTGTGTCTCCTCCTAGGGTTCTGCCCCAGCAGAAAGATCTCCTCCAATCAGCAAAGACACCAGGGTAGAGGACTGGTATTTGTTTGAAAACCACACTGAGATTATGATTTATGGGTGTGAGCTTCCCCCCCTACCACCTACCTTTTTTCATGCCTATGAGAATATTTATCTTCAAATTCATTAGGTAGAGTCTATGGATAGATCAACTCCATTTTGTCCCTGCAAAGAAGGGGCATCTATTCAAATTTGGAATGCCTGTGGGGCCTTTCATTGTTAATGGAAGGCAACCTTTCAAGAAAGTCGAGGCCTTTCTTGGAGAGATGAAATTTGGCCTAGGAGAGATTTGGCACTATGACCCTCATGGTGTCATTGCCTAGAGAAGATAAAAAATAAAGGTTTCGACTTATTTACATGAGTCTAAACCCGAAGTGGAATGGAAAGCTAACAATGCATCATGACCTCTTGATACATAGATGGAGATTGAGACTTCAGCACCCAAATACAAGGCACAAAAGAGGCCCGTGGGCTAGATTGAAGATACCAAGATGATAGATACACCGTCATCTAAAAAGGCTAAGAATCAGGAAACAGAGGAGGAAGAACTGAAAACTAGGCTAGTGGAGACATGGCTAGACAAAATAGGTTTTCATATCTCATTGGAAGATTTTTCACAGTCCACTGCCTCATCTTTTTCACAACTAGTTGTTTTAGGTACAACAACTAGTACATCGGTCACTGGATCAAGTTGGCCTGCTGGAAAGGCCATTGCAGGAAGCAATACGAAAATGAGGGAGGAGATACAACAAAAAATGACATCTTATTTAGCCCCACATCACACCATGCTGCTGACCACAATGGATTTGGAGAGGAACCAAATGAAATTCTCCTTGCAACATCCTCGAGCCCAGTCTTTGCCTTCAAGATCACAATTCAAAACCTTGGATGTATCTCTAGATTTGGGAATTGGTCCTCTCCTAGACAAAATCAATTTCCATAAGCAGGTTGGGGAAATGTTGTATAGCGAGCTAAATATGAATGCATTGACCATTAGCAAGGCATAAACACTACTGGAGAAAGTTGCAAATAGACTGAAGCAAGAGAAAGCCAACTCTCGAGCCCTTCACCTATAAAATGAAAGCTTCAAGGAGCTGGTGGTAAAGCATGGGGTGAATCTTAAGGACAGGTCAACTATTGAGGCTCTGCTCAAGATTCCTCAAACAAAGATTCATGAGCTAATGCATAAGCTAAAGATTCCAGGGAGCGAGCATGTCCAATCCAAGGAGCTAGTGTAGGTTGAAGTAGAAAAAGAGATCCTAGCCAACGAGATCATTGATAGGAACAATGAGGTTGTAACCCTCAAGAAATAGATAACTTAGTTGCAACAGAAGATTGACTCACATATATGTGTATTCATCATTTCTGAGGATCCTAAAAACCCTATTGAACAACTTACCAAGACCCTTACTGAAATTCAACTTCTTGAAGGGGAATTGAAAAAGGTACAGAGATATCTAGAGGTTGCCTAGAAAAGCTTAACCTAGAAGGATAAACAAGTAGAGGTCAATAGGACTAATGCTAAAATCCTTAGAAAAGACCTACATGAAGCTAAACAACAGATCTCAGAACTAAAGAGTAAGTTGAAAGGGAACATTTAACTGCTGCAGGATAAACAATTGGTGTTTGTCGAAATTATTGAAGAAATAGGGAGGAATTGGGAATTTATAACCATGATGCATGAGAAGAAAGTGGTGGTCAAAGAATTTTATTACTCCATCTTATCAACTAAGGAGGACGGAGTAAAAAAATCATAGATTGCTCAAAATTTCATCAGGTTTGTAAATGAGAGGCCACTGAGTGAACTAAGGCCTATTGATGTGATAAACAGAGTGGTGGCCATCATCGATATCACTAAGGTGATTCGAAAGGAAGAAGCCATAGTCAAAGCTAGAGAATGCTTGAGGGTAGTGATAAGAAAGGTAGATGCTTTCAATGAGGAATTTGAATCACTGATAAGGGTATGATTTCCTAGATGTTGGGAATTGGGCAAGATAAACACTTGGGATCAATACAAACAATGACTGGTAGAGGCTAAAAGCATAGCATACTCCTCCCATGAGAAAACCTCCACTTTAAAGGGGAAAACAATGGTAAATTATCTCAAGAAGGACTTCCAGTTGCTCGGGTTGGTAAAGATGTTATTCACGACTAGATTGGACTATTCACACTTAACAAATCTGAAGATCTCACATCAGTTTTTCTTCGAGTATTCCAACCCGAGTCCTGTGCTGTGGCAGAGATATCAGCAGTTCATTGATCCACCCGTGCTCCAAATCATCGACCTCGCGATGCATCCTCCTCCTCCTGCCAGACATAACTAAATATATTGCAAATTGTGTCAATCATGACACAGCTATTTTTACTTCTAAGTAAATATTTTATTTCTCAGTTAGTTATGTTTTCTGTTATAAACAACTGTGTCACGAAGCACGCTTAATTTTGATATGATTACTCTCTGTAAAAAAAATCAAGAAAGAATATTTTTGTAAAGGGTTCTCTTTCAGAGGCCCTATAAAGACAATGAGATGACATTGTGAAGAGGTTCAGAACTTTTGTAAAATTTTGGATTTCCAATAGAGAGCGTTGTGCGTTGTTGATGCATTATTTGCTTTGTTGAAGATTAAGACAATTTTTTAGCGATTCTGACTCACCTGAGTTTTTAGTATGTGTTCTTGCTATGTTTCTTTCATATGTGTTTCCATTTTCCTCTCAGATTATATCATAAGTAGTTGTTGGGTGTTTTTCTCATGAATGTATGGATTTGTTGAAGTCAAATGTTGATGTATAACACCTATATAGACATGGAAATTTAATCCTTAAAGTGCACACTATGTATCTTTTCATCTCATCCTATATATTTATGCTTAATTCACTTCACTTTGATTTTCACTACACAAGGTTCTTAAATTTAATCCTTGTGTATTGAATTTCCTCCTCGTCGAACTCTTCTATCCCATATGCTGCAATGACTTATTAAACTGAAAACCCAAGCGATGAAGGCCGTTGTATATTTACATCGGTGTTTCTGTGAGTTGATGTTTCATCTGATTGTTATGCGTTTCCTCTGGAGGAGGGTTCTGAATCACCTTTATTCTGTGGAATTTTAAATATTGAATGTGTGTGACAACTCTTTCAAACCCTGTAAGCACTCAATAAGGATGTCCTAGGCACTGGTCTTTTACCTAATGCGAGGGTTGTCTCTAGGAGGATGATTCCGACTACAACAGTTTGAACCCCAAGACTAGCTTGTGAGGAATTGAAACACAATTGATTTCTTTGAAGATAGACGTTATACATAATCCTAACCTTATTAGTTGGCATGTATTTCAAATATTTACTATGCCATTATTTTTCGAGGGAAATTAGTCATGGTTCATCTAGATCCATATCTTCTGATAGGTCTTCTACTGCAGCTTCTCCCAAAAGGTATCTAATCGTTTCCTATGGTGATGGATTTTGTTGCTGCTCTTCAAGAGACTTTTGCAAGACCTTTGTAGGATTTGATTGAGGGTGATCCGATATCTTTCCTTGGGTGATGTTAAACATAATTGCATAAAGAGCATGAAAAACCATAGGTGCAACACATACGAAGAATCAACACATAAATATATGACAATAGGACAATGCACCAAGATTTGATACTGGAGTTCACTCAAAATGTGTGAGCTACATCTTTGTGCCCAACTTCAAAGTGGAGACGCCTCTTTATTATCTCAACAAAAAGATAGAAAAATACATGGAAGTACCTCAAATTTGTGGATGACTGTTATGAAACTAGCTCACAAAAAGATAGATCAATGCCTTAGAAATAAGCCTCTTCGAGGGGACAACCTCCTTTACATTACACAAATGAACAATTCTTGGATGATACAAATGACAAGACCTCATTTCTATATATAGGAGTCTAAGGGGTCATATTGTAATTAGAGCCAACATAACAATAATAATGTAAGGGCACATCAATAACAATAGCATGCTTCTATGGGGCACAATAATAACAATATGGGGACTACATGGGCACAACAATATAATAAGGGGGTTGCACTGATGACAATAAGGGGTTACACTAGTATTATAGGGACCTAACATGCCCCTCTCCTTCAAAAAGTGTTGTCCTCAACACTTGAGTAGTTTTGGATGCTTCTGTATAAAGTTCTCGTCCTCCCATGTGAAATCTTTAGCGGGTAAGTTCTTCCACTTGATGAGATACTCTGAAATTGATCGATTTCGTAGTTGTTAGGTTCTTGTTTCCGTGACTGCTCCACGTTCTAGTATGATTTTTCCTTCCTTGTCAAGTTTCAACAATATTATGTGAACTAGGAGCTTGTCACTTATAAACTTATTTAAGCATGAAACATGGAAAACTGGGACCACTCGGGAAGATGCATGAAGCTCCAATTTGTATGCCATAGTACCAATCTTTTGTAGCACCTTGTAAGGACCATAGTACTTTGGTGATAATTTATTATCCTTCTTAGCTTGCTTGAGGGATATTTGTTTGTATGGTTGTATTCATAAAAATAACGAGTCACCTATATCAAAACTTCTTTCACTGCAATGTCAATGTGCCTATTGTTTCATTCGGTTCTGTGCTAAAGTGAGGTTATCCTTTAAGAGTTGGAGAACTTGTTGTTTTTGAGGGTCTACCTTAACACCTTCATGAGATACAATATGACCCAAGTATTCCACCTCTTGTACTCCAAAGAAACATTTGGAGGTTTTTTCATATAATTGTTTCTCGTCCAATAGTATGAGAACTCTATCAACATGTTGAACATGATCCTTCCAAGACTTGTTGTAGATTAGTATATCATCAAAAAATACTAACACAAATTTTCTAAGGAAGGGTTTGAAAATGGAATTCATCAAACCTTGGAATGTAGAAGGTGCATTGGTAAGGCCAAAAGGCATGACCAAAAATTCATAATGACCCTCATGAGTTCTAAATGTTGTTTTTGGAATGTCTTCAGTCTTCATTCTGATTTGATGATATCCTACATGAAGGTCCAACTTGTTGAAGTAAATTTCTCCATGCAATTCATCCAATAATTCATCAATGAGAGGAATGGGAAATTTATATTTAATAGTGAGCTTGTTGAGCTATTTATAATCCTGACACATACACCATGATCCATCCTTCTTGTGCACCAACACGAATGGAGCAGAGAAAGAATTTTGACTAGGTTGAATTATACCAGCCTCTAGCATTTCTACAGCCATACGTTCAATTTCACTCTTTTGTGCGAAGGGATATCTGTAAGTCTTGATGTTTGGAGGAACACTTCCTGGAAAATGAATAGCATGATTAGGATCACAAACAGGTGGGAGGCCGTTGGGAGTCTCAAATACCTTGGAATGATTGTCCAAGACTTTTTGGAGATCTACAGAAATAGATGATTTCTACGTGGGAACCTCTAGCGAACATAATTGTGAAATTGCGCCTCGTTGTTCTTCCTTTAGAAGCTTTGTCATGTCGTTAGAGTTGATTATCTTTCCTAGTTTCCCTATGATACCCCTTAATTCAACTTCCTTTCCTTCTAAAAAAATTTCAAAAAGAGTTCTTGAAAATTAAAAGTTATCATACCCAAAGATTGTAGCCATTGGACTCCTAGTACAACATCAACACCACCCATTGGAATGGAAAGCATTGGACTATTCAAAACATATTCTCCCATGGATAGCTTGATATTATGGCACTTTCCAAAGCAATTTATGGTTCTTCCATTTGCAACCATCACTTGACACTTTGGTGCTGGATATAGGAAGCAATTCAATTCCTCCGTTATCTTACAATGAATACAATTATCGGTACTACCTGAATCAATCAACACTATTACCTTTTTCTTCTTGATATGTCCTTCTATCTTGATAGTTTGAGGAGTAGTAATTCCTGCCAATGCATTACAATATACAGTCAGATTCATTTCTTGATGCTCGATGTGATCTTTCACTTCTTGAACCTTTTTCTTCTTGATATGTCCTTCTATCTTGAGAGTTTGAGGAGTGGTAATTCTTGTCAATTCTTTACAATATAAGATCGGATTCATTTCTTCTTTATCTGGGTTACTTCCTGGTGTATATCCTCTTCTTTTGATGTTTCTTGATCCTTTTCTTCCTCCTCTTCACAATCTATGTAAAATAATTTCTTCGCAGCACACTTATGACCTTTAGTGTATTTGCTATCACAAATGTAACAAAGCCTTTTTTCTTCCAATTGTTGTGGTGTAAACCTTGTAGGTTGTGGAAGGTTAGGAGAAAAAACACTTCCATATTTATAGTTGTGAGTGGTAGGATTCCTTGTTTCCATAATTCCGCTTTCATTTTTTCTTTCCAACCTGAATGCCTTCTCCAATGAATCAGGCTCCCAAAGACGAACCTCATGTTGAATGTTATCCTTTAAAGTCCCTATGAAGACATCAATCCTTTGCTCCTCTGGAATACCATTTACCCTTCTATTCAATTTTTGGAAGTACTCAATGTGCTCTTCCATTGAACCCTTTTGTTTGAAATTTATCAATTGGCTAAAGAAGGTGTTAGTCTTTGTATCCTCATAATGTGCTATCATTTCCTCTATGAAAATTGACCAAGTGACAAGTGGTTTATGACAACAAAGCCCTTTATACCATAAAAACTAATTCAATTCTAAATATAAAGATGCAATATGTACCTTTTTAAATATTTTTACATCATTTAGATCAAAATATTGTTCCATTTGTAGTATCCAATTTACCGGATCCTTGCTATCAAACTTCCTCATATCGTCTTTCCTTAATTTTAGGAGCTCGATCTTGAAACAATTGTAACTCTGTAATTTCAGATCTCCAAAGTCTGAAATTGCAACCTGAAATAACCCTTTGCATTCTCTTTCCAATTCCACCAGTTTGATTGAAATTGGATTCTCCAAGAAAGAGTTATTCCTAATCTCCCAAGATGACTTGCTTATATACTTTTTTAGTAGAGCGCAATTGTACGAAGTGCCATGTGTGATTGTTTTGATCTTTGGACCTGAAAACAATACACATAAAATTACAGTCCATCCTCTTTCTTTAGATTCTTACAAAATTTAAATTTGATTCGCAGAGAAAGTTATGACGATTTTCCCCAAGTCACCTATTTGGGATGTAATTCGAGAGCTTGCAGAAACCCTAAATGTCTTGGATTGTATCTCCAAAAAGATAGCGAAACAGGATCTGAAATTTGGGCCTGATCTTCAACACGATTTTGGCTCAAATTGATTTTAATTTTAGAGTCCGAAACTTCATAGAAAACAAATTATAGCTAAAATTCCACGATGACGTGTTTGAGATGGAATTCCGGAACTTGCAAAAACCCTAACTTCCTTAGATCACGTCTCTGCACATATAGTGAGACAAGATTTGAAATTAGGAACCGAGGTTCAGAACGATTTTGGCTCAAATGGGTTTTTTTATTATCTTTTGAAACTTCGTAGAAAAAAAGTTATATCGAAAGTTCCATGATGACCTGTTTGGAACAACTAAACTCTAGAATCCAAAGCTTTGATACCAAATGTTATGAAACTAGCTCACAAAAAGATAGAAAAGATAGATCAACACCTTAGAAATAAGCCTCTTCGAGGGGGAAACCTCCTTTACATTACACAAATGAACAATTCTTGTATGATACAAATGACAAGACCTCCTTTCTATATATAGGAGTTTAAGGGGTCATAATGTAATCAGGGCCGACATAACAATAATAATGTAAGGGCACAATAATTATAATAGTGGGATTCTATGGGGGCACAATAATAACAATATGGGGACTACATGGGCACAAAAATATAATAAGGGGGTTGCACTAATAACAACAAGGGGTTACACTAGTAGTATAGGGACCTAACAATGACCCAAAAATTCGCTGCTCAAATCCCAATTTTGACTGCACTAGTGGATTCCTTATGAAATTAAAAAAAATGAGTGTAAACTTCATAGGGTTCTAGAATTGTCACCTCTAGACACCCCTGAGAATATCCACCTCATTTTTCGTGCCATAACAACAAAATATTATGGGAGTATTCTTACAGAATATCCCTTGGAATCTATCTCGAAGTGCTTGCCCACCTTGGGTGCGAGTCCCCTTGGCCACCTATCAAGTTCCCGTCGGATCGCATGCATTGAGTTCCTACCTACCACTGAGCCGCTCCCTACCTTGGTCGAATGATAGATTTTTATATTGTTTGGTTGGAAAACTTACCAGAAAATTCCATTGGATTGATTGGTAGGCATGTTATTGTTAAGGTGTTGGTTGGTGTGGGTCTTGGGGTCAAACTCACGAGACCCCAATGTTTGGCATCCATACAATATAAACATAACCTTATATATGTGTTGGCTAAAATTACATTCAATTTCTGCCAAATTTAGCCCAACTTCTGCCAAATTTAGGAAAACTTCCAACT
Organism: Pinus tabuliformis; assembly: GCA_031772625.1. Classification (NCBI taxonomy): domain Eukaryota; kingdom Viridiplantae; phylum Streptophyta; class Pinopsida; order Pinales; family Pinaceae; genus Pinus; species Pinus tabuliformis. The sequence continues at coordinate 1,245,388,873 of CM062818.1, forward strand.
TTGATCATGATCTAAATTTATCCAGAGCTTTGCCAAGTTTAGTCAACGGTATATCCAAACCTCCAAATTTGACCGATGTTGCCAACTTTGGCCATGGTCCAATTTTATTTGGAGTCCAACTAAATTTTGTCATGCACCAATTTTGACTGGCCAACCACGAGGTCCCATGTGGTGCTCGATGATTGAGACATGCGCCGACCATGGGTTGGTCCATATCAACTGCCACTATGTGCCACATGGGGCATCTAGAGGTTGACACATGGTGCTCCCTCAGTGGAGCCACATGGCGCTTTATGGATGGTGCCACATGGTGTTACATGGATGATGCCACGTCACACTTCCTGGATGGTTCCATGTGGCATTGAAAGTGCCCTAAATCGTCGGTTTGGTGCAAACTTCAGATGAGCATTGATTTTGCATAAGATGTCTGTTCGAGGTGCCGTTCATGCCATTGAAATAATATTGACGAGATATACTACTAATTTTCATTTTTATTGAGTTTTGAGGACTTCAAATTTTGAGCCTTTTGGATCCTCCTGATCAATCCTCCCCATTAAGAAGCTTTTGGGCCTCCAAAATCCTTATCGATAAATGGGTAGGTGAGGGAATTTCTCCCTCACTTTCTCCTTTTCAATACATGGTGCCTCACTGGGATGCATTCCTTTGAAACCCACTCAAAGGTATTCCACATCTCCTCATCATGAAGTCTTGGTTCTTCTGTCTATGATGAACTCTTTGGGAAACTTGTCTAAGTACTATGGAGAAAAATCATCCACTGATGGAACTTGAACACTCTCCTTTAGATCCATGATCATGGGAGGTTCATAAAGTTTCAATTTCTCTATGTTGACTACATAATGCATTTTCATATAATCTGATAGATCAAGGTAGAAATCATTTGTCCCAATCTTCTCTAAGATGGTGATTGGACCATACTTGATCGAATTGAGATTCTTTCCTTCTCCCTTCAACTTGTCCTTGCTAATGTGAATCCATACTTGATCTCCAAACTAGAATTGATGATCAACTCTGTGCTTGTCATGTCAAGATTTATAATGTGCTTGAATCTTCTCCAAATGTTCCTTCACTACTTGATGTATCGTCTCGATCCACTAAATGAACTTGAGAGATTTATCATCATCACTTCATTCATTGGAATCCACATGTTTCCCAAATACCAAATCTAAGGGTGACTTCAGTAGGTTCCCAAAGCATGTCTCAAATGGTGAAATTTTGATGGAAAAGTGCAAGGCTCCATTTATGCATGTTGAACATAATGTATCTGTTCATCCCACAACTTAGGATGCTTACTACAGTAACCTCAAAGAAAATGAACCACTATCCTGTTGATGACCTCTATTTATCCATTTGTCTGTGGATGGAAAGAAATACTCCTTTTTAGCTTGGTGTCCATCATTCTCCACAAGCTTGTCCAAAAATCTCCAAGGAATTGAGAAATCGATCCAAGATAAGGGATGTGGGTAGTCCAAAATGGACCCATACATGTTGAAAGAAAAGGTGATCAATTTTCTCAACAATAATATGTTTTTACATGACATCAAGACACACATCTTGCTAAACCTATCAACTACTATAGGCAAGTAGGCATGACTCATTTTTGACACATGCAACCCCCCTACAAAGTCCATGGATATACTCTATCAAGGATGAGAAGGAAGAGGGAGTGGTGTGTACAACCCTAATTTTCTATTAGTGGGCCTACAAGTAGAGCACATCACACACCCATTTACATATGTGGTTACAATTTCTCTCGTTTGAGGTAAATAACACAGCTTCTGCATATGAGAGATAGTTTTTACAACCCCAAAATGTCTAGATACAAGAGAAGTGTGAGCTTCTAGAATTACATGGACTCTTTCACTTGTAGGAATACATAACTTTCCAATATGGTAAAGTAAATTTCCTTGAAAATAATAGTTCTCCATCCATCTGAAATGATGAGCTTATTGCAGTTTGGTTTGTGACTAGAGTAACTATAAAGGCTGATGGTTTGACAAGGCTAATACTGGCGCTGTGTTGATATTCTCTTTCAAGGTGTTGAAAGACTTCTATTGCTTTCCTCCCCACTAAAAGGCTTGCTTCACACTATACATGACCACATTTGGAAGGATCTCATGATGAATTTCCCTCTTGGGATGCAATCCACTTGGTTCCTAAAAAATATCATCAGAGTTAGAAACAACATTAAACATTTCTTTCTTGTGAGAAGGACCACACAATTGGAAATCATCAAATTCCTCAACATCTTTCGCTCTCACAACTATGAGCACACATTTCTTGCTAGAGTTGATGAGTATTTTCATCTATCTAGCATTAACAAGAGTTGAATGAGCTCTGAAAATATATTCCACTCCATCTTTGGTGAGATGGTATTTTTTCTCATGTTTGAAGAAGTCTACCTTCCTTTCATATAAGTATGGGATTCCCAAAACTATGCCACAAATGTCAAGTGAGACAATATCCAGATCAACCTCAACTATCAACTTTGAAGCAATAACAAATATTACCCTGCAATGCTTGGTGACATTGAGTTTTGCATTGTCACACACCCAACCAAGAGGATAAGTTTTGGGATGAGGCCTTGTTTCCAAACCCAACTTCTTAACAATTACTTATAGTATCAAATTAATTTGAGAACCCGGGTCAAATAGTGTATCTATTTCTATGTGCTTAGTTACAACTCTATAGGAAATAATTCATTTCTTCTTATTTCATCATCATGAGATTTATTTTTAGTTGAACTAGCGTGAAATTAATTTTTACCTTGTAACCCAATGACTGTGATCTACATCTCATCACTTGAATCAAAACCTAGGTATTGTTTCACTATAGCAACAATTTTTTGCTTCCCTTTCCACCATATTTCTTAGGATTTATCTCAGTATGTAGCTTCCAGATGTGCTCCTCATCAATCCCATCTTTCTTGTAATGATTACAAGAGGGATTGCCTTCCTCTTTCTTTGTTGTCGCTTCCTTCTTGTCCTTTCCTTTTCCTTTTAACTTGTTGTTATGAGACTTGGACGAAGATTTCTTTGTGTGCTCTTCTTGTCCATGCTTTCCCCTATTTTCAAGATGAATTTCGTTGACACATGCTTCATCTAAACTAGTGGGATCAAACAATAGCAATGAATGATGAAGATAACTATGTAAAGCACCAATATATTTCATTAAAGTTTCTAGTGAGTATAAAGGAACATTCAATGCCAATGCTTTCTTCCTAAAGTCTTCTGTAAAACTTTGAACATTCTAACCTTTACCCTGTCTTAAATGTTGCTACTCCATCATGGATTTTTGCATATAACCCAATGGCTAAAATCACCCTCTTAATGTAGATGTAAAATCAGACCATGATGAAATGTGTTTACCATTATGCTTGCTACCTTTCGAAAGTTCGTTTTCCCACCATATAAGGGTTGTGCCTTCTAGTGGAAGAGGCACTAATTGGATCTTCACCTAGTACACTTTGAATTTTTGTACACGATAGTAAACTTTGATCCATATAATCCAATTATTTAACTTATCTGCCTTAGATTCTCCATTAAACATTGGAAAATCAAATTTTACATCTAATTTTAACAATGGATTTTTAGAAGCATTTTTATGATGACTATTTGAATGTTGAGAATGAGAGGAAGAGGAAGAAGAAGAAGAGGAAATTGAAATTGAACCTAAAGATGGAAATGGAGGCTTTGGAGGGCCTCCTCCAATTCCATGGTTCACTGAAGCATTATCCTCTAATTTGGTTTTCTTCTTTTCCTTCTTTTATAGTATCTTCTTATTATATGCAAACAATTTGTCTACCCTGTTTAACATCTAGTAGAAAAAATTATGGAAAGTCTTATCATTCTCTGTGCGAACATCGCCATTCTCCATTTTCTTTCTTTGCGTTGCAAACCCAATCTCAAGTTTACAAGACTTAAGTTTTCCTTCAAAGGCTTTGAACTTTGCCCTAGTAAGCATCCACACTCACAATTCACATCAAGAAAATCATCTGATACCAACATGATTCAGGATATTTCCTTTGGTGATGTTAAATAAAATTACATAAAGAACATAAAATAACCATAGGTGTAACACATACAAAGAAGCAACACATAAAGAGATTAAAGTAAGACAATGCACCAACATTTGATAATTGAGTTCACTCACAATGTGTGAGCTATGTCTTCAAGCTCAACTTTAAAGTGGAGAGGTACCTTTATTATCTCAACAAAAAGATGGAAAATACATGGCAATACCTCAAATCTGGGGATGACTCAAAAATTCATTCCTCGGATCTGAATTCTAACAGCACTAGTAGATCCTTGCAAAATTTCAAGAAAAATGAGTATAAACTTCATAGGGTTCTGGAGCTGTCACCTCTAAACACCCATAAGAATCTCCACCTCAAATTTCATGCCACAACAACATAATATTTTTGAAATATTCCTACAAAAAATCCCCTGGAATTTGTCTCGAAGTGCATGCTCGCCCTAAGCACAGGTGCACTTGGCCACCTTCTCGGTTCCCATCGACTCACGTGCGTTGAGTTCCTCTCTACTAGTTCGACACTCCCTGCCTTGGTTGAATGGTGGATTTTTATGATGTTTGGTCGATGGAATTACCAACAAAGTCTGTTGGGGTGATTGGTATGCATGCTATTGTTAAGGCATTGGTTGGCGAGGGTCCCCTGGTCAAGCCCGTAGGATCCCAATTTTTGGCGTCCATACAATATAAACATAACAATATATATTAGTTGGTTAAAAATATGTTCAACCTCCGCCAAATTTAGCCCAACCACTGCCAATTTTAGCTAACCCATCAACTTTGGCCATGCTCTTAATTTATCTAGAGATTTGCAAAGTTTAGCCAAGAGTTTAACCAAATTGAAAAATTTGACCGATGCCGCCAAATTTGGCCATGGTCCAAATTTATCTAGAGTCCAACTAAATTTTTTCATGCACCAATTTTGTCTGGCCAACCGCGAGGTGCCATGTGGCGACAATGGGTTGGTCCACTTCAACTGCCACTGCATGCCACATGGAGCATCTATAGGATGACATGTGGTGCTCTCTAAGTGGCACCACATGGTGCTATTTGGATGGTGTTATATGGAGTTGCATAGATGGTGCCATGTGGTGTTTCCTGTATGGTGCCACATGGCACATACAATGCCTGAAATTTCCTGTTTGGTGATCCAAACTTCAAACAATCATAACTTTTGCATACGATGTTCGTTTGATGTTTCATTTGCATCGTTGGATTCATCTCAACAAGATCTAAAACTTGATGACATTTTTGATGAGTTTTGAGGATTTTAAATTATGAGCCTTTTTGGATCCTTTTAGATCAGAGGGTTATGGGATTTTCCTTTTGCTAATTTCATGCTTGATTGAATACTATCTTGTTAAGGAAATTCCTACAAAGATGAGAGAGGATTGAACCTATTTTCATATCAGGGGATCTTGTCAGGATTTGTGGTACCTTGGGGACACAAATTTCTTCTAATTTGTGGGGATTTTCCCAAATCAACTAGCTCCTTCTAAGAAGGGTTTTCTTCAAACAATTTCTTGGTATTCATAAAAAAATTCCTAGTATGCTTCATGTATTGATGACAATGTTTACATCTAAAGGTGACATGCTCATAATCTAGAGACTAATTCCAAACATTATCCTGATAGTAAACATGTATGGAGGCTGGAAGATATGTGCATATGAAGTGTACCTCCCTCTTTCCCCAGTACAACAAATCCTTGTGATTAGCTCCCTTTTTTGCTTCCAAGGATTGTTTTAGCGTATTTTTCTCTAATTTTTTGCAAAAGTCGGCGCAATTTTTGGCATTTCTTTTGCCGACCAAAACATTTAGGTGCTAATTCAAGAAATAATAGCACCGTAAATAACAATAGAAGTAGAGCCAAAAATAGAAATGGAAATAGAGTTAGAAATTATGATGGAAGTAGCATCGTAAATAGCGCCATAAATGGTGTCATGAATTTTCCCAGAAATAGCGCCTGTGATAGTGCCAAGTTTAGTTCCTTTTTTGAACCTACATTACCTCCTTGGTTAACTCCCTTTTTAGCCCCAGAATTAGCACCGAATGTGCCTAAATAGTTAATTAACAGAGCTGTTGGGGGTTAAGTGGATAGGGGCTTTGAGGATTATGGGATTTAGGGTACAAGGATTAAGGGTTAAGGGATTAGGGGTTAGGGTTTAATGGATCAAGGGTCAAGAGATAAGGGATTTGGTGCTTATAGGTTAGGTATTTTAAATGGTCAATCGCTGGGTTGTTTCAGGTTTGGATGGTCTATCGAACCTTGCTATTACATGATTACATTTTATTTCCTTTACTGATTTGGATTAATTAAGGTTTCAGGAGCTTTCGCTGTTACACAAACAATTTATTAAGCATGTGTTGCCTTTCCTGATCAGAATAAGTCTAGGAAATACAATTGTTCGTCCAATTAATACATACCTCACCCTGCCATAATACTGCATGATTATTCTGACAACATTACATTCTACAATTAAACCGATGTAACTGCTACCATTAGTATAATACTCCATCATTATTACTTTTTTTTATTTATTATTCATGTTGTTACATCCGAAGATCATTGCAATTGTTTGAAAATTCTTTTTGATTTAAAAGTTCTGAATTGGTAATAAGGAGGAGTAACTGCCTATAATTCCAACACCTTGACATTATCCCATGAGCAAGCATCTATGTGCGCTGAAGAAACTCTGTAATAGGTTCACAAGATTGTTGAGTAGTGTGCTTGTGAGTAGCTATGGATGGAACAATGGTGAAATACGAACCTGACTCTGTTAATGTGCTATTACAACATCTAGAAGCATTGAAAATTTTTCAAAGGGCTGGATGGCTGAGTTATTTTGAAAAATTACAGGGTTTCAGTGAATTGGTCGCTTTGGAATTTTCCCAAGCCTTATTTGAACAACACTCTATGGTTAAGGGCTTTAGAAATTTTGTTACATAAGAAGTTATCTCAAAAGTGACAGGGTTTCCTAGGACAGAAGAATAATGGTTCTCAAGGAAAGTGTCCAATCCTGAAGCTAAGTCCATATTATTACAATAGAGAGAAGAATTGATGCCCAAGCATAGGGGTGTTGGGCGATTTAGTTGTCTGCTAAATCCCTGTCATTTAATTTATCAATCCGGGGTATCGTAAACTTAGAAGCAAACCAAAATATATGGGACCTCAGATGAAACAGGTGTAGGAAGTTTGTTTAGAATGGAAATGCATATTACAAATCTAAACTATCAGATCTATTTTATGAAAGCATAAAAAATGTTTGATCAATGGAATTATTTTACTTTAGAAGATAGAGAAGAGTCTCTTGTTCAAGAGTCCTGATTGTCCTTCTACAATCTTCCTATAATAACATTACCAAACACCTAAGAAAGCAAGAAAGAAAGCATATAAATGAAAGCAAGTAAATATTGTTTTCAGTTCAATTCTTAGCTCATGGAGAAGAGTCTCCTAACTTAGGAGGACTTGATTGCCCTTCTCACATAAAAACTATATACTGAAAGGGAATCAATATTCACATAAATGTAATCTAGGAAAGCATATGAGAAAGTAAATCTTATTTCAATTTAATCTAGCTCATGGAGAAGAGACTCCTAACTTAGGAGTTCCTGGTTGTCCTTCTCAAATCAAAACTAGCTACTGAAAGGAGATCAACCTTCACACAACAAAACATGACCACAACATGAATTCATACTGAAATTATCTACAAGTATTTACAACAAAGAAATAAAATGAACATCATAATTAAAATTAGTATATTCACAACATTACTTTACAACAAAGTGTACTTATCTCAGTATGGGGATCCTTCCATTCCTCAATGAGCACACATGAACAACTATCACACCTTAAGAATCAAACAACACTCATAACTCATGATTTGGAGAAAGTGGTATTATTCATGTTGAATGAACATAAATATGATGCTAATGAATAACTGATAATTGTTTTCTCTCCCTCCTTCCTTTCCTTTGAAGGATGCTCTTCTTATTTATACATGAATTAGGGATATCTACTCAATAAATGTAGATCCCTTAAATATCTACTAGACCCGTACTTGTCTCAACTTATCCCTAAATACTAGATACATATCCCATGACACATCAAATTTTCCATGATCTTTCTCCTTGGAATATGGTCCACCTCTTGAGTTGAAACTCGAATTTGATCTTGGGAGGCCACATAAGGGTGCCTTGGAAACTTCCAAATGATCTACACATGTCATCAAACTCAAGCCACTTTTAGGTATAAGCAAATACATGTTATTTCTCTAACTTTTAATCATAAATTCACTCTAAATACATGAAATTAATAACTTTGGAAAATGAAAATATAAACTCATATGGTAATGGAAATATAGGGTTATGTAATGATAATATGATGAAATGAGGTGACAAAATGAGGATAAAGGTGAAAATGGAGTGAAAATTGATGTTAATTTGGCGGCCCAACATACCCCCCAACTTAAGTTATTGCATGTCCTCATGCAATCTATTACATTGATCATGATTTGATCTTTTGAATTGTCTTTCTTTTACATGAACTTTGGCTGATATCAATTTTTTAACTTCACATAATTTTCTTTTTGACAACTTTGTTCCTTTTTGCAAAGTCTTCTCTCTTAAAAACATTTGATTGCAACATATTATTTTGGTTGGTTCTTGTGTGACAACCAAAATTTGATTAGTATTGGTTCTTGTGTAACAATACTTTCATTGTTTTTGTGTTGCATCAAAAGACTTTGAAAACATTTAATCAACCATTCTTTCTTTGATCATTATTTGCAAAACATGTAACATTTGAATCATAATGCAATAGTAGTTGTTTGGAAAAAGTATGTTGGTTAGGATGATATGTGTAGAAAGGACATATATGACATATGGAAGGTGATAATGGAGTATGAATGTGAATATGAACATGGTGAAACATTTTCCAAAAATTATAATTTTAGTATTAAAGGAATTGTATGATAAAAAGTTAGAAAAGAACATACCTTTACTTACCTGAGTGGACAAACTGTGTATATGTAGAAAAGTGTAGCTTCTGCTGTTGAATCATGGAATGAAGAATACAAGAATGTGATCTGTGTCTTGGTTGCATATATGATGGATGAAGTCGTGAATGTGGATCCTTTATTACTACTACTGAATCTGTTGAATCTACTCCTGAATCATATAGTCTTCATCTCATCCCATATCATGGCACAATTCTTTCCATGTGAATGAATGTGTCGATGTCGAACATGGAAAGAAGTCATTGGATTACCGACCATTGATGGATGTCGTTAACCAATGCGAGGCAAACTCACCATTAATGTAAATGAGTGCCAAGGTACCCAAGTACATCTTGCGAAGTGTGAATAAATGAGCTGATGTCGAGCCACTTGCAAGATCCAACAAACAAGAGACATTAATGTATTCCCATTGTTCATTGGCGAGAAGACTTGCCATTAGGGCATGCAAGCCTCAAGGTACTAATAATGACTCTAGTCTTTGTCCCAGATAAGGTGTTGAGGTCGATGGGTCAAGACTTGTTGAAAGGTGGGCCTTAAGGAATTCCACATCAGTCAACGCGAGTTCATACAAAATGATTGGTAGGACTATAGATACAAGATGTTATGGCCAAACAGTTTTTATGGTAAGGAAAGAAAGGCAATGTAGAGAGATGGATGGTTTATTCATGAGGCAAAAAGATGAATTTAAAGGTAGGCAAAAATGTATGCGACTCAGAAAAGTAGACATGTATGAAGTCATGATGGATAAGGCAATGAATCAATGGACTTTAACATGAATGACTGATGATGCTTTGAAGGAGAAGTGTGGGTAAACATATCATGATGCAAAAGATTTATGTGTAGCGACAAATGTCACGACATATTTAATTAACTCCTTCAAGCTTTCATTGATGAATGTGATTTCTTGAGATCACATCTGCATGAACTTGGATCTTCGCGCGCCTGTAAAAGCTTAGTACAAATCCTGCATGAAAACTTTAAGAGCTCTTTGAAAGATATAAAATGCAAGAATGAGTATGAATGCTTAGCAACCAAAATAAAATGAAATGAGTTTTTTAACATGTTGTCTTTGCGCGCTAGTTCCTAACTACAACAAGACAAGTTAGCATAAAATGTTTTCAACTGTTATGAAATTTCCATTTGCAATTTTTTAATTATTTTGATTTTTTTTTTTATTTTTTTTTTAATTGTTTTGATATTTTTTTTTATTATTTTCATTTTTTATTTGTTTTATTAGTTTTTATTTGTTTTGATTTTTTTTATGTGTTTTGTTGTTTTTTTAAATAAAACTAAAATTTGTTTTGTATTGTTTTTAAAAAAAATAAAAATAATAAAATCACAAAAATTTGTTTTGGGTTATTTTGATTTTTTTTTTTAAACTGAAAATTTCTTTTTAATTTGTATTCACTCTATTAAATTTACAAACGGAAAGTAAAAAAATAAAAATATAAAATGTTCAAACTAAATTAAACTAATATTAACAATAAAATAAAAAAAACCTAAACCATTATTCTGGTCTGGATCCTGAAAACCTACCCTCCAAAAACTCCGTGGGGCAGCAGCTACAGAAGAATACTCTCGGTGATTAAAAAAATGATTGGAAATCATAAATAAATAAATCCATTAAGACACGATCACGATTTCCTTAATCAGAAGTATTTCCTTAATCAGAAGTAGAACCCGATGAAGAATTGGAGCGATGTTGACCTGATAATGGTGAAAGTGCTGGTGCAGACACTGGAGAAAGCAGCACCATAAACATAAAACACATCAGTCTAGAAATGTTCATATTTATTGAAGAAAAAAAAACATTTTCAATACTTTTAATCACAACACCACCCCCTTCGTTTTTTTTTGGTTGGAAATGCACCAGAGTAAAGTGAAAGGAGTGAATAATGTGGTGGCAGTTGGTATTGATCCTGGACTGACTTTGGGCAATCTCCTTGAAATGTTGTTCTTTGTGATGCACATCTTGCAAGGCGTGTTTCATAGAGACAACGCTACTTTCAGAAATGTATGCTAAAACAGAAACACTATTAATTCACCCTTAGATTCATCGAAAAGTTTCCCAATGAGTTTCTGGGCAGCAAAACCTCCAGGCACCCTGCACTTCACATATTTTGTGAGGAAGGTACTATGAACTGAACACTGGAAACGTAAACCAAGCTAAATAAGCGCAGAATTAGAAATAACTACTGAAGCAAGGCAGAAGGCAGAATAATGTTGTGCAAATCAGGCTCCCCCTTGAGTTTCTTTCAATGCCAGCAAGATATTTTCCTTGATGAAAAGCTTGCTCCAATTCTAGCTTGCTTGTCTGATGTGAACCATCACCAGCAAAAGTTCCAGAACCATAGGGACTGCGGCCTTTCACTTGTTCCATCTCAAACATTCCATCGCCAAAGGTGTATCCCACTGGTACAAAGAGAAAGCCATGGTGAACCAGCTGTGTTATAGGTGTCAATGCAGTAGTCTCCTGTCTACCACCCTGACTCGCCCGAACCATTAGCTTCACTCTAAACGATCCAAAAATTTCCCATCACTGTATCTATAAAATTATCCTTCGGCCCCATTAACCATGCAGCCCGATCTTTCTTCTTTCTTTTCAAGAGGCGATCAAATATTTTGAACTTGTCACTTTCGGAATCATTTCCTCCTGATGCGCTTGCGGAAAAGGTGTTTCCCTACAGCAAGCTCTGACAAGACTCACATCTCCTTTCAATTTTTTCTTTGTCTTGCAGATGTTGATATTGCTCAAAATCTTCTGGTCGCTACCTGCGCTGCCAGCAACGCTACAACCTTGGATTTTGGCAAGCTTCCCAACAACCATTCCCACTGCCCCTACTGTCGTCGTGACAAATACTTCATCCTCGGGTTTAGGGTTTCCGATGATCTTGAAACCAATCACCAAAATCGTGGAATACCGAAAACTGCGTGAAAAATTGTGGGCAGTTGAAACCTTCATAAAAGAATTTGCGATAGCCAGATCTCTTCACCTACATTGCCGATTGTTCAATGAATTCTGGAGCTGGAGATTTCTCATGCCGGAGAAATCGAAGTTTTGGATCAAAATAAGCCGCAACAGAATGATAGATGGTGGATAGTAGTTGGTTTTGATTTGTTTACATTAAAATTTTTCTTCTTGTCTTGATTCACTCGATATGAAGTTGCCTTAGATGATGGCGTGACTAACAACCTTCAATCCAAATATGAGATAACATAGATATAAAAATGTGATTTCAGTTTTAGCTTCCCGAAAACCATAGGTTGTCAGTAAAGGTGCGCTGAGTTGTAAAGGGCGCTTGAGCCAACCAGAGTTATGAATGACTTACCGAAGGGAGTTTGCACATTCTCCGTATAAGTGTCGGTATAGACTTTGATGGTGACGTGTTTCTGGTTATTTGCTGCAATTAAATTGATAGCTGCTTAGTGAAATCACATCACAGAAAATATCCATGGCTTGATGATGCCTTAACCCCATCTCCCAAGTAGATTTTTCATCAATAGCTGTTCACAAGTTGTGGAGGTCATTGCCTGGTATTCTGCCTTTGCACAGGTCCTTTTGGATCGAGCTAAGATGACTGCCGCTACCGCACGAGAGTTTCTGCCAAAGAGTTCCCCATAGAAATGACCCAACTGTGAGGTACAAAATCTTGCTCCTGCCACAAGTCGAAATGAACTCGAGTGCAATCGTTATAAAAGAAATGAATCAATCTCGCTACTGCAATAATGCGATAACGATGAACTCACTGGTCAGGTATAACACTGTTTTGAACGTATCGGTACTGCCCACTGTTTTTTTTTAATTGAAATTATTTTCTAATGATTTTTTTAAACTAACTTAAAAATGCTTTTTTTTTTAAACCAATTTTTTTTTTAATTTTTTAATTTTATTTTAATTTTAATTTTTAATTTTAATTATTATTTTTTTAACTTAAAAAAAGGATTTATTTTGTTTTTTCTTAATTAATTTATTTTCTATTTTTTAAACTAAAATAAATCAATTTTTTTTTATAACTATTTCTATTCCTAATTTGTTTATGTTACTATGAAAATAAATAAAATAAAAATAAAAAGGAATTAAATTTATTCCTAAGAATTTTTACGTTAAAATCAAAATCTTTTTTTTTTTTTAAAGAAATTGAATTTATTCTAATTTTTTTATTTTTTATATTGTTTTAAAATCATTTTTTTTAAAAGAATTTAAATTTTATTCTAATCCTAAAACAATATGGAAAATTTATTGATTTAGGATGAAATTTTTTTAGCAAATGGAGACAACTATATTGCAACCTTGAAAACATTTATAAACATTCTACTTTCTGATCCTCAAGATCGTGTGAAAACGCAGGAGGAGAGCATACTTATTCGAAACATAAAATATGATCCTACCTACTCTATGCTAATTGAAAATTACAAACTATTACGTGTAATTAAATTTCCAGTGCAACCATTCACGCAATAGTAGTAAAAATATATTCATTTTCAATTTCCCAATTTTAAAATGAAAATATGCAAGGATGATCGAATCTAGTTTTTGTGAGTGTGATTTAAGGAAATAAAAACAAAATTGATCTAACCTCATATTTGTTTGAAACCATCGAAACCACCTTTCGATAAAGCTTTCATAGGCGTGATTTCCACTCTCATTCAGATCATGCTGCAACTTCTCTTCGTCCTCCTCAGTCTCCTGTTCAAACAATTGTTCATCATCAGATATACAGGATTCTTCGAATGTAAATTCATTGTTTTCTTCTGGAGGAGTAGTTAAGTTTTTGGCTGCTGCCAATATTTCTTCTTCGCAAGAAGAGGAGATCCTGACACTTGCTAGGATCTGAGTGAGTTGTTCCAAACTTATACTCATCGTTTTTCCATATATACATATGGATCTTTATTGTGTTTTTTTTTGTTTTTTTAGTGAATGGGGGTTTTTTTATTTGTGTTCTATTTCTATGTTTTCTATATGAGAATAAACTTAAATGAAAATTCCTAAATGCAATTAACCCTAAATGATCCTAAATAAAAAATTCTTCCTAAACAATCTTCCTAACTAGCTTACATCTAAGTTTGCTTCCCCAGCAACGGTGCCAAAATGTTGGGCGATTTAGTTGTCTGCTAAATCCCTGTCATTTAATTTATCAATCTGAGGTATCACAAACTTAGAAGCAAACCAAAATATATGGGACCTCGGATGAAACAGGTGTAGGAAGTTTGTTTAGAATGGAAATGCATATTACAAATCTAAACTATCAGATCTATTTTATGAAAGCATAAAAAATGTTTGATCAATGGAATTATTTTACTTTAGAAGATAGAGAAGAGTCTCTTGTTCAAGAGTCCTGATTGTCCTTCTACAATCTTCCTATAATAACATTACCAAACACCTAAGAAAGCAAGAAAGAAAGCATATAAATGAAAGCAAGTAAATATTGTTTTCAGTTCAATTCTTAGCTCATGGAGAAGAGTCTCCTAACTTAGGAGGACTTGATTGCCATTCTCACATAAAAACTATATACTGAAAGGGAATCAATATTCACATAAATGTAATCTAGGAAAGCATATGAGAAAGTAAATCTTATTTCAATTTAATCTAGCTCATGGAGAAGAGACTCCTAACTTAGGAGTTCCTGGTTGTCCTTCTCACATCAAAACTAGCTACTGAAAGGAGATCAACCTTCACACAACAAAACATGACCAAAACATGAATTCATACTGAAATTATCTACAAGTATTTACAACAAAGAAATAAAATGAACATCATAATTAAAATTAGTATATTCGCAACATTACTTTACAGCAAAGTGTACTTATCTCAGTATGGGGATCCTTCCATTCCTCAATGAGCACATATGAACAACTATCACACCTTAAGAATCAAACAACACATAACTCATGATTTGGAGAAAGTGGTATTATTCATGTTGAATGAACATAAATCTGATGCTAATGAATAACTGATAATTGTTTTCTCTCCCTCCTTCCTTTCCTTTGAAGGATGCTCTTCTTATTTATACATGAATTAGGGATATCTACTCAATAAATGTAGATCCCTTAAATATCTACTAGACCCATACTTGTCTCAACTTATCCCTAAATACTAGATACAAATCCCATGACACATCAAAATCTCCATGATCTTTCTCCTTGGAATATGGTCCACCTCTTGAGTTGAAATTCGAATTTGATCTTGGGAGGCCACATAAGGGTGCCTTGGAAACTTCCAAATGATCTACACATGTCATCAAACTCAAGCCACTTTTAGGTATAAGCAAATACATGTTATTTCTCTAACTTTTAATCATAAATTCACTCTAAATACATGAAATTAATAACTTTTGAAAATGAAAATATAAACTCATATGGTAATGGAAATATAGGGTTATGTAATGATAATATGATGAAATGAGGTGAAAAAATGAGGATAAAGGTGAAAATGGAGTGAAAATTGATGTTAATTTGGTGGCCCAACAAGGGGTTTTGATAGAACATATCTTCCTCACCCTTAGGAATATGTATCCCTCTTCATCCAAAAATTCATTACCTGTGAGGTCATTTTGGGATTATTTTCATTTATCACTTTCAATTGTTAGCACACCTGAGGATAGGGTGGTTGATTAATTTACCATACTACTTTCTGAAGTCATTACAACACATGGAAAAGGCTGTGAAAGGGGAAAAACATCCAAAAACTTGTGTCACTAACCATTCACTCATTAAATTAATCATCATGTATTCATTACAAAGACAAGGGAGCTCGTGGCATGCTTTGATAGTGAGACCTTGTGCTGGTGTGAATGAAGAGCAGAAAGAGAGTGTTGAAGCAACACCTAGTGCTGAAGTAACACCCAGTGTTGAAGTAACCCCTAGAAATGAAACAACACTAAGTATTTAAGCAACACCCAATGTTGAAACAACTCTTGTTGCCAAAACTGCTACATCTTCCAAGATAAAGACCACTGCAGGATCGAAGCGAAGTAGGGCTGATACACCTCCTATGACTGGTCGTCGAAACCCTAAGAGGTGGAGTTCCATTAAAACGAACCCTAGTTCATCCTCACAAGGAAAGGAGATACAAATAGAAGAACTGGTGGTGGTGTCTAGTGACTCATAAGAGGAAATCCGAGGTGGGTGCTCGATTATAGAGGAAGTGTTGGAGGAAGAAAATGTTAGAACAATAGTTGTGCCTGAAACTGGAGCTAAGGAAGTGAAGACACATGAAGGGACCAAGCTGGGAGTATCAATGAATATAATTAAAAGGAAATTGAAAAAGCCAACTAGTGGAAGAACCCCTAGGGAAAGGATACGAGTAGCCTTTATACCAAAAGAAACTAAAAAACTTACTACTATAGTTGAGGGGGAATATGATGATACATCTGGACTCGATGGGTTTGAGCAGCAAAAAGACAAAGAAAAGTAGGAGAAGTCTGCAAAGGAAGGACCCTATACATCTGAAATCCTGATTGTTACACCAGAGCCTAAACAAGAACCTGAGAAACAAAAAGTGACAAAAGGACTAGTAACAAAAGAGTAGATATAAGAACAAGAGGTTGTTACTTCACTAGGTGAGAAAAAAATTGACCTTCTCATTCAAATTGAAAATATGAGAGAGGAAAATGAGGAGTTAAAAAAACAACTTGCCTTGGTTAAAGAACAACCTCATTTTAAGAATGAAACTGGATTGGATATGTTGGAAAAGGCTATAGAAATGGCATCATCTACTGTCTCAGAAAAATTTGTAAGGGCTTCCAACAAATCCTTCAGGAGGCTAAAATCATGGAGACTGTTACCATTTCAGTTGGAGTGCAAGTGGGGGAATAAGACGAATAATTTCAACCTGATATCCCAAAAAATCTTGCTGATGACGTTTCTATTACACAAAAACTAGCAGTTGAAGCAGAGTAAGAAGAATAAAAATAGTCTGCTAATCCAAAAGAGCATGTTTATGATGCCATTGCTACACAAGAACCAACATTTGAAATAGATACACCATGTCAGTCCCTCTCCTATTCATGCGACGATCAATGTGACTGTGAGATGGGCGCAGGCATGGTTCCACGTGCCTGCCCCTCCCGTAACTCTCGTCGTGGTCGTGTCATACGATGAAACCAAGGGTTGGGGTGTGGGCAAGATGCCACGTTCCCCACTCCTCTCATTTGTTGTCATTTATATAACTAACATGGAACCTAGGGCTGGGATGGTCGGGCACGCCTACCGACCCACCCCACCCCCCCAACCACCTTAAATAAAATTTTGCCACATACAATAACTGTCAGTGACGTAGTGGTAAGGTGCATGTTCCGTAGTTGAGAGGTTATGGGGTCGAACCCCACGGAAGTTATCAGCTAGTCCAACAAACTTTTAGCACAAAATCCTAGGCCACATGGAAAATTTACATAAGGATATGTGGCAGCCTTTCATTGGACCACGTGGTGACTTGTTATTGGCCCCCAAACAAAGTCAACTGCCAATAGAAATATTCCACTTGTCCTCACAGGATTGGCCCTTTCGACCTTCGTACCGCCCAGTAAGCCTACTGACATTAACATGATGTCAGTATGACATCATTATACAAAATTCCACGTGGAAAATGTGCACTACCTAGTCAACCCTGCAAGTTGACATTTTTGTTGTTTGTCAAAAACTTCTGAATGCAATAAATTTATCATACAACGTCGGATTGAGGCAATTCAAGCATCGTTGGAATCATAACGATGAGATATAAGATTTGGCACTAGATCTGGGAGATTTTTAGCACTTTCATTTTTGGGCATATTTTTTATCCCTTGGATCATTCCTCCCCACTAGAAGCTTTTGGACCACCAAAAGTCTATTTTTACTCAACAAGTAAGTGAGGATACAACTCCCTCACTTTATTGATCTGAATCTACCTTTCTTTTCTTAGATTGGTATCTTTGAGCCCCACTCGAAGATACTCCACATTTGTTCTGCGTGAATTCCTTATCCTCATGTCAAGGATTGAGTCTTCCTGCAACTCATTTAAATATTTAGGAGAAAATTATTCTATAGATGAAATATGAACATTCTCTTCTTGATCATCAATGACTAGAGGCTCATACAATCTCAAGTTTTCCACATTCACAACAGAATAAATTTGAATGTAGGGTGGCAAATTGAATCAGAAAGCATTGTTACCAATCTTCTCAAAGATTTTGAAAGGACCATATATGATTGGAATAAGTTTTTTATCTTCAACTTGTAGTTTTTTTCCTTGCTGATGTATAACCAAACTTGATCTCCCACTTGGAAATCATGATCAACCTAATGCTTGTCATCTCTTTCTTTGTACTTGGCTTTGGTTTTCTCTAGTTGTTCTTGTACCCTTTGATGCACTAGTTGAATTTTCTCAATGAAATGCTTGTCTTTTTCCACATCACTATGTCCAACTACTACGATATCTTTACCAATGATGAAATCTAAAGGAGACTTTGGAAAATAACCCAAACAAGCTTCAAATGGAGATACTTGGGTATATGAATGCTTTGCATGATTGTAGACATGTTGGATGTACTGTAAATGATCATCCCAAAGTTCTAGATGCTTACCACAATATCCTCGAAGAAGATGCACTACTGTTTTGTTCACTACTTCTGTCTGGCCATCGGTTTGTGGATGAAATGTTGTGTTCTTCTTTAACTTTGTGTCCATGAGTTCCCATAAACTTGAACAAAAATTTCTGACAAATCGAGAATATTGATAAGAAATAATAGAAGTGGGTAACCAAAAATTAACCCATACATTTTGGAAAAACATATTTGCTATCTGTTCAACTATAACATGTTTCTTACATGGCATCAACACACACATTTTGCTGAAACGATCCAGAACAACATATAGATAATCATGACCTTTCCTAGACATTGTTAGTCCTCCAACAAAATCCATAGAAATAATTTCCCGAGGACGAGAATGGATAGGAAGTGGGGTGTAGAAACCTAATTTCCTATTACTTGGCTTGCTAGTAGCACACATGGAACATCCTTTCACATATCTTGAAACAATTTCATTCATGCGAGGCCAATAATAATACCTCTTAATATGAGCAAATGTTTTGCCTACACCAAAATGGCCAACAATAAGAGAAGTGTGGGCTTCCCTTATGACATCGATTCCTTCACCCTGTGGAACACATAATTTGCTAAGATGATACAAAAACTTGTTATGAACATGATAATCCAACTCTTCAACATGTTTGACTTGACTCAAAGTTGCATAAACAACTTTAAAATATTCATCTTGAGCATACTATTCAATTTAACTTTCATGCATGATTGGGTTATGCTTAATAATAAAAGATGAATTAACAATAGGCCTTGATAACATATCTAGAACTTTGTTGTATATACCTTTCTTATACCTGATTACCAAATGGAATTGTTGTAGGAAACCCATCCACTTGAAATGTCTAGCTTGTTTTGTGATTGTAAATATTGCAAAGGTTGATGGTTAGTATGAATAATCGTTTCTTTACACATCAAATAATGCTTCCATTTCTTCACGCTTTGCACCAAATCATACACCTCTTTATCATAATTTGGATAGATAATTGCTGCATTGGTAAGGTTTTAGAATGATAACATTTTTGACTTACCATGTTGCATCAAAACTTCTCCCATAGAATATTCACTTGCATCGGTTTGAATTTCAAATGGTTTCTTAAGATATGGAAGTGATAGAATTGGTGTTGTAATGATTTCGTCTTTCAAAGTGTCAAAGGATTTTTGTTGCTTGCCTCCCACTGAAAGACACGTTTCACACTTGTCAAAGCATTTAATGGTGCTGCAATGAGTAAGAAATTAGCGATATTTTTTCTCCAATATTGGGTTGCTCCAAAAAAAGTTCCTATCTTCTATTACACTATTGGGTTTAGGCCAATTCACAATGACATCAAATTTTGAGGGATCAATCTTCAATTCACCCCCTCATACAACATGACCCAAAGAAACCAAAGAGGTTTTCTCAAATTCACATTTAGACATCTTTAAATACAACTTTTCCTTTTTGAATACATATAGAACTCTTTTCACATGCTTGACATGCTCTTCATGAGTCTTACTGAAAATCATAATATCATCTAAGTAGACTATAAAAAAACCATCAAGGAATGGTCACAACACATCATTCATAACTCTCATGAACGTGTCATTTGCATTGCAAAGCCCAAACGATATAACTAACCATTCATAAAAATCTTGTTTTTTCTTGAAAGCAGTTTTTCAAATATCATCTTCAACAATCCTTATCGGATGATAACCGCTTCTCAAATATAACTTAGTAAAGTAAACAACTTCCTTTAACTGATATAGAAAATCATCAATGCGAGGAAGAGGATAACAATTATTTACTGTGATCTTGTTCAAAGCTCGAAAATCCACACACACACACCATGTACCATGCTTCTTTGGAACCAAGACACTAGGAGACTCACAAGGAGATGTGATAGGAATGATGATCCCTTTGTCAAGTAGTTCTTGAATTTTCTTCTTGATTTCTGCATTCTCCAAAATTGACATTCTATACATTCCAATATTTGGAAGTGGTGCATCCTGCTGCAAGTGAATCTCATGTTGGATTCCTCTTTTTGGATGCAGCCCTTCAAGTTCCCGAAACTTGTTTTCATAAGTGTTAACAACTTCAACCAATTCATACTCGAGTTTAGAATCACATCTTGTGAAAGCTTCATATTTCATAGTATCTTTATATTTAATTATCAATAACACAAGATTCTTACTAGCATTTACATGCCTTTTCATCTAACTAGCACTAACAAGAGATAAGTTCATCTTGTTGCGATGTGCTCTAAAAATATCCTCAACTCCATCTTTAAAAATATGATATTTGTTCTCGTGACGATAGAATATGGCTTTTAGGTCATACAAGTATGAACTCCCTAAAACAATCCCACAAATATCAAGTGGTACAACATCAAACTCTACCTCATCTATAAAATTAGCAGTGATGGAAAATTTGAGATTTTATTTTTATTATCACTTGTAATTTGGCATCATCATGTACCCAACCCAAAGGGTAAGGTTTAGTATGAGGTGTAGTTTCTAAATTTAATTTCTTGATAATTGCTTTAGAGACAATATTGACTTGGGATCCACTATCAAACAATGTATCAACTTTTTAATTTTTTGTAATGACCTTGATATGAAAAAGTTCACTTCCGTCTTTATAATTTTGAGATTCATTATTCTTACTAGAATAACTAGTACTTGCATTAGAAGCTATACTTGTCATTACCATGACTGTGATTTTGGTTTCATCACCTGAATCAAATCCTAGATCTTGTTGAGTTATAGCAACAATCTTTTGTTTCCTCTTGCTATTTAACTTCTTTGGTCTCATTTCTTGATGTAATTTCCAACAATTGTCTTCATCATGGCCATCTTTTGAACAATGTTTGAAGGTAAGTTTCTCTCCCTCTTTCTTGACAGTAGCATTATTTTTTCCTTTGCCTTTAAACTCCCCATTTCATTTGCCTCCAAATTTAGAAGGTTTCTTGCTAGTCTCTTGAGGAACATCCTTGCCTCTTGATTCTAAATGAGTTACCTAAAAATATACTTCATCTAGATTGGTGGGATTAAACATACATATAGTATGTATCAAATAACTCTGTAATCCAAATATGTATTTAAGGAGAGTATCTTGTGAAGACAAATCAACACCCGATATTAAAGCTCTTCTTCTAAATTCTTGTGTGTAACTTTGTACACTCTGCCCTTTAGCTTGTCTAAAATTTTTCCAATCCATAATTGATTTTTTCATGTAAGCTAATGGATAAAATTTCCTTCTTAATGCAACTATAAATTATTCCAAGAAGAGATAATTTTACCACTTTTCTTCAAATCTTCTTGAGTTCTGGCCTCCCACTAGATGAGGGTTGCACTTTCAAAGCAAAGAGAAGAAAGATGAATTTTAGTGACATCATCATCAATGTTTTGAATCCTGAAATAGACTTCAATTTGATGAACCCGATTATCCAACTTTTCAGCATTTACTTCCCCATTGTAAATAGGAAATTCAAACTTGACATCGAGCTTAATAAAATGAGACTTATCATGTCCTTTTGGAGATGGAGGAGGAGTAGGTCTAAGAGATGGAGGTGAACAAGGAGGTGAGGATGGAGGTGAAGATGAAGGTTAAGGAGGAGGTGGAGGCTTGCTCCCATCACCACCATTACCTTTTGGTTGATTAGAACTTTCTCCATGCAAAATTGTTGTCCTCTCATTATATAACAATTTCACCATCTTAGACATATCATAGAAATCCTTTATGAAAGCTCTCTCATACTTAAACATCAACTCCTTTCCTTCTTCATGTGCCATGGTTGGCTCGGATTTTGTGGCCTCCTTGTACCAATTTGAGGGTTTGGTTATTCAACTACTCCTTCTCATCTTTTCAATTTGGACCTTGTAATCATTCAAGAAAAACACTTGAAAAATCTATCAAACCTTCACAAAAACCATACTCTGATACCAAACTGATATGAAATTAAAATTGAAGGTCTCATATAAAGTTTTTCAAGCTAGTTTATGTCTTATGGGAAATGGATTGATATTGCGAAAGAACAAAACTAAGTTAATGTTGATAGATTTTAATAGTTAAAAATATTCAACATACAACATCACAACACAACAATTTGATGACAAAGTTCACCCCTGTTGGGCTACATCTCTCGGTCCAGCTTCCAATGGTGGCCCTTTAAATTATATGCTCAAATGTGAAATTACATCAACATACAATGCCCAAATTGTAAAAGTAGCATTGCCATTGTGTCTATAACACCCAAAAACGCCTATATAGGCTATTGTTGGACTAAAAGATGTTGAAAAATGACCAAGTTAGACCTCATTCTCCATTTCTCTGCTAACTTTTATGCAAATTCGTCCTCCCTGGAAAAATGGAAACGAAATTGGTCTTTGGCAGCGTTGCAAGGCAAAATTTTTGCAACTATAGGTGACGGGTTCGACCCACAAATCTCGCTAATATGAGTGCAAATCGCGAATGTTTAACTGAACAAATGGCCCATACCTCTTTTTTTGTGCCCTCTGGTAGGTCATGTGGTGCATCCTTTCACTTCACTCCCCATAGAGAGTGGTTCTGCAAGTATGAGAAATATGATGATGGTGATGTCTTCTTAGGAGAGATAGGAAGGCTAGAATCGTTAGTCGCGGAAAAGTAAAGTTGAAGTTGCAAGGTGGAAGGGTTATAACACTTATGGGTGTTCTACATATTCCTGCATTGGCTAGAAATCTGATTTCTGTAAGCAAGCTGGATGATGCAGGTGTAAAAATAGTGTTTGAGAAGGATACCTGCAAGATGGTTCAGGGAGCACTGGTATTGATGTGGGGAGTTCAGATTGGAACTTTGTACAAGCTGCAAGGTAGCACTGTTGTTGATGGGTGCAACAGTTCTTTGGTTCCTGAAAGTGGAGCAGAAAATCTAGTGGTCTCTGGAGAGAATACCATGCTGTGGCATCAAAGGCTTGGACATATTGGAGAGAAGGTCCTTCAAATACTTCATGTTAAAGGTATGGTAGAAGGTATGAGTAATAGCTCTCTGGATTTTTATTTCTGTGAAAAATGTGTATATGGGAAGCAGAATTGGGTGAGTTTCCCCTCTGGTAGTAAGAGGGCGAAACAAATATTAGAGCTTGTGCACAGTGATGTGTTTGGACATGTGAAGATTCCATCATTGGGTAAGTTTGTGTATTATGTATCATATTTAGATTACTTCTCAAGGAATACATGGATATATTTCCTTAAGAAGAAATCTTAAGTCTTTGACAGGTTTAAAGAATTTAAGGCTCTGGTGGAAAACCAGACAGAGAAGAAGATAAAGGTGTTGAGGATAGATAACAGTGGAGAGTTTTGTAGTAAGGAATTTGAAGAATTATGTAAGAAGTGTGGTATAGCATGGTAGAAGACTACTCCATAAACACCTCAGCAAAATGGAGTTGCAGAAAGAATGAAAAAGACGTTGATGGAAAGGGCATGAAGCATGCTCAGTGGTGTCGGGTTAGGACAAGAATTCTGGGCAGAGGCGGTGGAGACAACATGTTACTTGGTCAACAGATCACCTTTATCAGCGTTCGAGGATAAGACTCCACAAGAGGTATGGACTGGTAAGAAACCCTCTCTTTCACATCTAAGGGTATTTGGATGTGATGCATATGTACATGTTCCAAAGGAGAAACGAACCAAGTTGGATAATAAATCTGAAAAGTGCATCTTTATTGGGTATAAGGATGGTTTAAAGGGTTATAAGCTTTGGAACCCAGTAACAAGGAAGGTTGTGTACAGCCGAGACGTGGTGTTCAGATAGGTGAAAGATGTTATTAAACATGAAGTCCAACCAAAGGAACTTGAGAAGATAGAGTTTGAGCTAAAAGAGGAAGAATCAGACTCTACAACAGAGGAGGAATCAAAAGATGAAGAGCCACAAACTCTGGGTGTGAGAAGATCAGTTCGAGAAAGAAGGCAGCCAGCAAGGTGCAGTCCATATGCTTTATATTCAAATTTTTCTTTATCTATTACTGATGATGATCCTAAAACTGTGAAGGAAGCAGTAGATTCAGAGGATGGAAAACTCTGGAAAGAGGCCATGGTTGATGAAATGGCATCTTTGCACAAAAATGAGGCTTGGGATCTGGTGGAGTTGCCGACTGGAAGGAAACCCATTGGTAGTAAATGGGTGTTCAAGAAGAAGAAAAATGCAGAAGGAAAGGTTGAGAAATACAAAGCTCGGTTGGTAGAAAAAGGTTATTCCCAGGTGTTGGGAATTGATTTTGGTGATATCTTTTCTCTTATTGCCAAGGTAACTTCTATTAGATTACTTTTATTTGTTGCTGCTGCTTTTGATTTTGAGGTAGAACAGATGGATGTGAAGACAACATTTCTTCATGGGGATCTAGAAGAGGAGATCTACATGAAGCAACCTGAAGGCTTTGCGATGAAGGGTAAGAAAGAACTGGTATGCAAGTTAAAGAAGTCTCTATATGGGTTAAAACAATCACCAAGGATGTGGTATCAGAAATTTGATACGTTTATACGGGGACTTGGCTTCACCAAAAGCAAAGCAGATCACTATGTGTATTTTAAATTAATTTGTGACCGTGTTATTTATCTGGTCTTGTATGTGGATGATAAGTTGCTGGTTGGAAATGACAAAGAAATTATCCAGGATTTGAAGACCCATTTGTCCTCCAAATTCGATATGAAAGATCTTGGTGCTGCAAACTATATTTTGGGCATGGAAATTAAAAGAGATCAGACAAAGAGGAAGCTCTGGTTAAACCAGAGGAAGTATGTCGAGACAATATTGCAAAGGTTTAATATGCAGGATAGTGAACTGGTGAAGGTTCCTATTCATGTAGGTGTAAATTTATCTGCTGAACAGTGTCCCAAGACACAAGAAGAGGAAGAGGACATGTCCCATGTTCCATATGCAAGTGTAGTCGGTAGCCTAATGTATGCGATGGTCTGTACTAGACCAGACATTGCACATGTAATGGGAGTATTGAGCAGGTTTATGTCAAAACCAGGGAAGGAGCACTGGACAACAATGAAGCGTGTTTTCAGGTATTTGCGTGGCACTAGTGATTATGGTTTGTGCTACCAAGGAAGACCAGGATTAGACAGAGCGTTGGATATTCGTGGTTTTGTTGATGCAAACTGGGCTAGAGATCTGGATCAGAGAAGATCTACAAGTGGGTATGTGTTTAACCTATTTGGAGGTGCAGTCAGTTGGATGAGTAAGAAACAATCTGTAGTGGCACTATCAATTACAGAGGCAGAATACATGGCAACCACTCATGCAAGCAAGGAAGCAGTTTGGTTGTAGAGATTGTGTTCAAATATGGGGTTAGTATAGGGAGCTATAAGGATAGACTGTGATAGCCAAAGTGCAATTTTCTTGGCAAAGAACTTTGCATATCATTCAAAGACAAAGCACATTGATGTTCAGTATCACTTTGTGAGGGATATGATAGAATACAAAAAGGTGTTGCTGGTAAAGGTGGACACTTTGAAGAATACTGCAGATGCATTGACAAAATCTATAAGCTCTGAGAAGTTCTCCTGGTGTAGAGAAACAATGGGCGTTGCAGGGTTGGATAAATGACTAAGCTCTCTTGTGGCCCCCTATGGAAAGAAAACAACAAGTGGGAGAATATTGGGTTGTGTTATATTCTTTCTTCAACTAGCCCACGTAGTTAACCGGGGGGTTAGAAGGGGGGCAGAGCCCCCCCTTCGTTGCGCTGATTGAATAGTGAGGGGAGTCACAGGGGGTTTGAGGGGTGCAGGTAACCCCACTCTATGGGGTCCAAGGCAGCACCCTGGAAAATTTTGGTTTTGGACCCTATGTTAGGTTGGGTGGACTTACCTATGGTTGTGTGCTTGATTTTCACACATGGTTTTGGACGCAATGGTTTTTGATCCCATAACTCTCGTCGTGGTAGTGTTACATGGTGAAATCAAGGGTTGGGTCTTGGGCAAGGTGCCACGTGCCTTGACCATCCCGTCATTTACCATCGGTTATATAAATACCATAGGACTCGCTGGTCGGTTGGCCCCCCTTCCCCCCCCCCCCCCCCCCAAACCACCAAACACAACCACCTTAAATACAAGTTTTCCACATAGTTATAATAAGAACCATCAATGGCACAGTGGTAGGGCACATGTTCCATAATTGAGTGGTTATGGGTCAAACCTTGCAAAGGTTGTCAGTTTGTCCAAAAAAATTTTAACAAAAATTCCTAGGCCATGTGGCGGAATTCCATAGGGCCATGTGGCAACCTTTCATTGGACCACGTGATGCCCTGTGGTTTCCCCACAAAAAAATTCAACCACCAATAGAAATACACCACTTGTCCTCATAGGATTGGCCCATCCGACCATCATACCACCCATTCAACTTGCTAATGTCAACATGACATCATTGTACGAACTGCCATGTGGCAACTGTACACTTCCCATTCAACCCTGTAAGTTGACATTTTTTTGTTTTTCAAAAACTTCATAACACAATAAATTTCTCATACGATGTCAAATTGAGACAATTCAAGAGTCACTAGAATCAAAATGACAAGATCTACAATTTGGCACCGGTTTTGGGAGAATTTGAACACTTTCATTTTTGAGCATATTTTTGATCCCCTAGATCACATAAAGTCCATGGAAATGCTTTCTTAAGGATGAGTGGGTACAAGCAAGGGATGATATAGACCCTGTTTCCTGATACTTAATAGTACAACAAAACATGCATCCTCTTATGAACCTAACTACTTGTTCATGCATCCTTGGTCAATACACATACCTCTGCAAGTTAGCCACTTTCTTCTCTACACCAAAATTATCTGCAACCTTGGAGGTGTGAGCCTCTCTAATCAACCACATCAATCACCTTTAGAAACACATAACTTATCCAGCTTATAGAGTAACCCATCATAGATATGGTGTTCAATAGTTTTGTCACCATCATGCACATGACTCTGGCTCTACAATTGTTGAAACACCTCCTTAAAGTCCTTATTCTTTGAATATGCCTCTTTGTATGCATCATGAGTGAATGGATCCACCTGCACTAAATTTCCCAAATTTGTGATCTTTGATGTGAGTGGCCTTGAAAGCATGTCAACCAACTTTTTAGTGTTTCACTTCTTATACTTTGTAACTAAATGAAACTGTTGTAGAAACCCCATCCAAGTGTAAATTTGGTATATTGTAGCTTACTCTAGCTTGCAGATACTGTAATGGATGGTGATCTATGTGGATTATTGTCTCCTTTCCCATTAGATAATGTTATCACTTCTTCATAGCTTTCACTAGAGCATAGAGCTCTTTATCATAGGTAGGGTAGTTAAGAACTGGCCCATGAAATATTTCAGAATGGTAGCATATAAGCCTTCCTCCATGCATCAAGACTGCTTCCATAACATTCCCACTCATATATGTATCCACTTCAAAGGGATGTTGCAAGTTCGTTATTTCCAGAATTGGTGCTTGACTGAGCTTCTTCTTTAGCTCCTCAAGGGCCCTTTGTTGACCCTTTCCCCATTGGAAAATCTTGCCTCTTATTGTTATGTCATGGAGTGGTGCTATTACCAATGAAATAAGGCCAATAATGGTAGCATACATACCTTCCTCCCTATATCAAGACAACTCCCATATCATACCCACTTGCACCTATCTCCAATTCAAAGGGTTGTTACAATTTTCATAATGCTAGAACTAGTGATTATGTTTTTTCTTCTTCTTTAGGTTCTCAAAGGCCCTTTGTTGACCCTTTCCCCACTAGAAACTCTTTCCACTTGTTGTTATGGTGTGGAGTAGTGCTACTACCACTAAAAATGAGGCTATGAATTTACTTAAGAACTGTGTCACCCAAAAAAGCTCCTAACCTCAGAAACATTAGTCAGCACTAGCCATTTCATGATGGCCTCCATCTTGCTAGGATTTATATTCATCTCTCCTCCACCTATCACATACCCTAGATACACAAAAAATGTTGTGAAAACTCATACTTCTTGATATTTACTAGTAGTTGGTGCTTCTTTAATTTCTCTAGCACTTGCATAAAATGTGAGATGTGCTCTTCCCAAGTAGCGCTATATACAAATATATCATTCAAATATAAAATAACAAATGAATCTATAAAAGGGCACCATATATCATTCATTATCCTCATAAACGTAGTTGATGCATTGCATAGGATAAATGGCATGACTAATCACTCATACAAACCTTGCCTAGTTTTGAAGGTGGTTTTCCAGGTACCTTCTTCTTTGACTTGAACCCAATGATATCCAGACTTTAAGTCCAACTTGGTGAAGTATTTCGCTTGTTAGAACTAATCCAACATATCATCGACCCTAGGCAGGGGGTACCTTTTCTTGAGCATGATTTTGTTCAATACCCTGTAATTAATACACATCTACCATTTCCCGTCCTTTTTTTGCATTCCGATGATGGGTGACCCACATAGTGATGTACTTGGTCGAATGAAACTTTTTTCTAGTAGCTACTACAAAAGTTTCTTCACCTCACTTACTTCTATAATAGACTTGATGTCCAACCCAATGTTTGTTAATAGGGAGCTTGGAAATAGATGGATCTCGTGCTTCACTTCCCTCTTGGGTGGTATCCCTTTAGGATCTTGGAACACATATTTGTATGCATGTAACAACTCTTCTAGTTGATTTTTTTATTCATAGTACACCCCTTCAGGGATGCCTTTGCGCTCATTAACTTTTCTACAGTATTTTTTTCTCTTAAAAGTAGCAAAGCATACTTTGTGCTAGAACTGAACAATTTCTTGGCTTGATTAGAACTTACTGACGAAATTTTTGACTTTCTTTGGTGTGAATTGATGGTGAACAATTTTTTATCCTTGATGAGTTGGTACTAGTTGGCTCTCTACATGAGTATTTCATATTACACATACATGTAGGTGCTCCCAAAGTCAACTCCACATACATTAAAGGGAACTAAATATAGTTCTAATTCATCAATAAAATCAACATTGATAGCAAATCTTATTTTCCACTATTTTGTTACCTTTATTTCTACATCCTTATTCACCCATCCCAATGGATATGGGCTTGGATGATCACTAACTTCCAATTCCAAATTATTGACTAGCTCTGCTATAATGTGATTCACCTTCGATCATGAGCCAAACATAATTAATCTTGGTCTTTTTAACTAGTATCTTTATATGGAATATCCTTGTCTTTTCATTCTCTTCCTATTGTTGAAGGATACTCAAATTCACCTCCCTCTACATTGATATACAAATAATATTCTCATTCATGTTCGAGCTACTTTCAACTTGGTTTCTTGACTCAATGACCATGTTGTTCTTCTTCTTATTATCTTTCTTTTTGTTCTTTGGATGAAGTTATGGATGCGACTTGCAACGCTTCTCCTTTGTATGACTTTCAATGTTACAACGATTGTTGGGATCATTGCACTGGTGTGCTATGGCTACCATATTTTCATATATTCCCCTTTTTCACTTCTTCTTCCCCTCCTTAGAACCATACTAATGCTCCTTCTACTTCAATCCACTTGATTTCCCTTTCCTTTGGCCTATGTTCTCTAGATACAACGACAATACACAAGCCTCATCCATTGATCTGGGCTTGAACAATATCACTTGCTTCTGCAAATGGCTATGTAGACCCCTTAAATACTTGAGGAGTACATCTAGGTTCTTTGGGAGATACCCAACATTATGGCCATCTTTACGAACTCTATGGTGTACTGTTGAACACTCTACCCCTACTTCTGCCTTAAGTAGTGCCATTGGATCCACTGGTCCTCTACATACCCAATAGGGTAAAATTATGACTTTATGATGGTTTTAAATTCTCCCCACTTAGTCACTAGAGGATCCCCCCCCAATCTCGAGGTATTTGTGTGGATTTCCCACAAGTTCAGGGCATGGCCGTCTAATTTTAGTTGCACAAATGAAATATTTTGTTCTTCCTCTATATGATGAACATTGCAACAAAATTCTAATTGTTGCAACTAGTGGTTTAGTTTCAAGCATTGATCTCACCTTGATATGACTTGATATCGATCTTCACTTCCATTTTTAATAGGGACTATAAATGGTTCATGAATCATGACACTCAAATTGGGTTAATATTTTTCAGGTCCTTTCTTCAGCTCATTCTTTGTTTCTTCCAAATCTCCTTATCTCCCCTCTAAGAAAACCTCTATGTTAGAACAATATCCCAATATTATTGGTTAAGGTCACAATTAGGATATTCACATTATGATTTATAGTTACATCTTGAGCTTCTAGTCCCAAAAACCTCTCCTTTCAGGATCACGAGGTTTATTTACAAATTCATTGATTGTGACTGAGGTTTTATGAATTTTAGCTTAGCCGATATAGATACCATGAAAATATCCACAATATAACCAAGGAAACCTACTCTAATACCAATATGATATGTGAACTTCCATGGATATTCCACTGGACAATTTGTCACAACAAATTTGATAAATTTTACTTAATTCAAAATCTATAATATCAGGCTTTATTTCTCTTTATATTTTTGGGTCTATAAATGATTGTTTATTGCATATGCATGCAAATTATAATTACAGAAAAAATAGAGAACAAAAAAATAAAAATTGAAAAACCATGATTGACACAAGATATATCCTAGGAAACCCTTTTTGGGAGGAAACGCAGTTGAAAGGTGAGACTACTTTTCTCTCTTTCTCTGAATAGAAAATGGTTATGAGTACAAATAAGTAAGGTTTGTGACTTGTGGACTACTGCAATGCACAAGTCCTCTCTGTGTACTCTCTCCCTATCCCTCTTAGCAGTTTTTTTGTTTATGGAACAAAATTCCCTTGAAAATAATGGCATCCATTTTCCTCCTAGTGACTCAGTTGTAACACAACCCGATAGCCTACTAGCAGTTACATTTGACTCCTTTAACTATTAAATAGAGTTATAATATAGACTCTTATAGAGTATTCTTCATTGTGATCATGTTGCTAGCCCCTTTTCCATGAATAATAGGAGTTGATATGGCACCCTCTCAAATTATGGTGGCCAAAACAAGAAGGTCAACTTCCATGTGGTATAAATTTTGCATATATACTTTGACTGGGGTGATCATTTGGCCTTTGGAAATGTCTCTATGTGTAGAATAGGAAAAAAAATGTGTGGCGTTGATGTGGAAAATTTTTAGCCCCAAAAAACATCGTTTGATGCCTCAAAATTCTCCTGGAAGATTTCAAACTCCAATTTGCCAAACTGGGCCTTCCTGGTAAAAATGGTCACGTGATTTGATTCCTCTACTTTTTCCACTCTAAAAGTATTGATATGGATGATAAAAAATGTAATGATGCAATATAAATAAAGTAGTCTCTTGAAGGATGAGGGTTACACATCTCTAATTAGAACAATGGAAGAAGGTAGATAAAGAACCTCCAAAATATTTATATAAATGATGATATCTCTCTTAGTTCTCATAAAAGACAAGACCCTAAAATATCAAATATCAAATTCTCCTTGTTGTCCACCTCATAGAGAACTCAATTAACATATATTCTCTTGTCCCAAGGAATATGGTGATTTGTTTTAGCCAATAATTAGTTGAAGCAAATCCTCAACTACCAAAGGGGGATACTAGATTGTCTAACAAAGGAGATCCTTTCGATTAGAAGGATCTCCATAGAGAGAAAAGAAAGGATTATAAGAAATTTTCTCTAGAATGTTACATGGTTGAATAATCTATCCTTTGCAAAGTTTGATGGTGGAGATAGTAGATCTATATAACTACATATTGAATCTTTTGATACATGTTAGTAATAACAAAAAATAAATTATCGTTGTTTTGACTCTTGAACAAACAACCACATAATGATAGAATGTTATCCATACTTTGATAACCAAGGAAAAGTTTAGGGGCTAATATTCACAAGTGAGCTATTTTTCCATGCATTTTTCTAAAAAAAAGATTCACCAATTTCCATTTTTTCTAAAAGTTATTCACCCAAAATTTATAAGATAAAAAATTTTACCATAAAAAACACCAATCCTTTATAAAGACTATATAAACCATTGGAAATTTGAATATTTTTACAAAAATATCACCAAGCATTTTACATTTCAATATTAGGGACCAAAAATATTCGTCAAATTTTATAAACATTAAGATACATTTCCATCTTTAAAATTTTCTTTATTGATAATAATACAACTTGACAAACCAACCAAACCTAAAATCACAAAATATATACCTTACTCCACTATTTTTTCCTAATTTTTTTGAGAATTCATAAATTCCTTTATCACTAATGAGTTTAAAAATTCATCTAATTTTCTCAAAAATGATCCCTTCTCTAAAAGAAAATGGATCCCTTTCTAATAGACACACTAGTATCCATGTCATCAACAACGAAATCCAATTCCATAACTGTACATTTGATTAATCTAGATTCCAAAGAAGTTATGAAGAAGGAAGACTTGTATTTAGAGGTTAACATTAATAGACCAAATAACTACAATGCTAATACAATGGTAAAATCTTGAATATTAATAAATCACATGACAAAATGTTTTTGAAGGGTTCCAAAATTACAAATTACGTGATTACAAAAAAAAAATTACAAATTAATCTCATTATGAGGGAGGGCATTATTTCCAATAAGGTCACACTCTATGAAGTAGGTAAAAATCCTTTGAAAGCCTCTATGGAAACTAAGTTATCACTTTATCATAAGTGCCATTATTGAGATAAAATCTCATATCTCATTAGATTGCATATGCATTCATAATTTTTGCCAAGATACACAAGTTGTTGTAAATCGTACACGTTTGTTTTTATTTTCACTCCATTAATTCCACTCATGCATCTTTCTACTATAGTTTGTTCTACAATAACTAAAATAAGAATAAGGGGAATGAGTAGCAAAGTTACTTATTATATGGTTGCTGAAATAAATATAGATATATTGTTTATATATTGGTACAATCTAATTAGTCTAGTTTTTTCTTTTTCCTTAGAAGTTGAAAATACAATTTCCAATAAGATTATGCTTTTTAATGGTTTAAAATGTATTTTTTAAATGTATAAATGGATTTAATGTCATAAAAAATCTTTAGGTCATTTAGATTATGTAGTTTATATAGTTAAAATTGGTGCATCTAATAAATTTCTATCATATTTTGGGTAAAATTGACCAAAAAATTTGCCTAGAAAAAAGCCAAAATGTAGAAGAGTTAGACTATGCAGAAAGACTTAATACAATCCTTAATTTACTTGTTAAAATAAATCATTTCACATTATAAGGTTTTAGTTCGACAATGTTCCGATGTTATATTGTTTCCTATGATATGGTTGAAATATTCAATACAATCCTCAATATTTTTTTTTAAACCACGTGGTGAATCGGTAACTGCCAGTCCTAATCTATGGGAGACCCAGGATCAATCCTCGTAGCTGCCACTATAACACCAAGAGTACATCTAACTACCTGCAAGTCGATATACTAAGATCCTATGATTTTAGCAAAGTGAGACTCTTGTGCCGGGGGGGGGGAATCCGCTCTCGAGCCGCCACCACAGCAGGTCATGTACTCAATGAGATTTGAACCATGGTCTCTTGAGCTTCGCCCGAGTAGACTTACTGTTAAACCACACATCACTGTACAATACAATCCTCAATATTAAGATATATTATTCTATATCATAAGGGGATAGTTAGACATTGCTTAAACGATTAATGAGTTAATAGTGTTAATCATGGATAAGTGTTTTCAACCATACTCTACCATGTTGGAATATAATCAACCAATGTAGTTAGAGAGTTAATAGTTAGTAGTTGGGGCATATTAGTAGGTTAGTTGGTGGATCAATGATTAGGGAGCTTGGGAGTTAGTGGATCAATGATTAGATTGTGTGTTAGTTAGTGGGTCATTGGTAAGGGGATTAGTAGATTATTAGTTTGGGTTAATTTAAGTTAGTGATTTAAAACATAATGAGTTAGGTGTTATGGGTTTGATGATAATGAGTTGAGGTTAGTGAATTAGTGGTTCATATAATTCTAAGGGTTTAATAGCTTAATAATTAAATAAAACGAATGAATCACAAAATTAATAACCTAAGAATTAGTTGTTAAGCAAGTTAAAAATTAATTAAAAGAAAATATGTCATTCATCATGCATTTTCTTAAAAATATTATATATAAATATATTAACAAAAGTATATATTGTAAGTTTTCTTTCTTTTTTGTGCTAGGTTATGTGAGCCTTGAGATGAGTGGCAACCTAACTTGTGCCTTAAGTAGCCACTACCCAGGGGTATCTAAGCTGTCAAAATCACCGAGGCGTCACACCTGTAACATTATGTAGTTCCTTAACATAACACCTTGTCATGATTTCCTCTAAGCCATGTGAGGATAAGTGAAATTTGTTTTTATACACCCATGCACCCAAGCTAGACTAATTTCTTGAATTTTTTTTTATGTGGTTCATTGTACCAAGCTGATTATCTTTCATGTAGAAATGACTCGTAAGGAGCCAATATGCCAATATCAATGCGATGGATTATCTTTCATGTAGAAATAACTCGTAAGGAGCCAATATGTCAATATAAGTGGGATGCTCAACCACGAAGCCTGACCCTAAGGGTGTCGAGAGAATTGAACTTGTGACCTCTCAATAAGAAAGGTACTTTAAAGATGTGGACTTGACCAATTCAGCTAACCCTCAAATCTAATGTAGATTACTTTAATAAAATGTGGAAGTAATAACATAATTGATTATTTATTTATTTTATTTTTTTTTCAGAAGGAAAAACACATTGGTTTGTATTAAATATGCCAGTACAAGTGTCATCAATTTTCCTTATACATCATGTATTCCCAAATACTCTAGGGATCTGTGGTTCAAACAAATTTTCCAAATATGGCATATATTGCACAACATTCAATCTGGAATGTACATACAAAAAAAGAAAAAGCCAAAAACATAAATGACCTCTCAATAAGAAGGTACTTTAAAGATGTGGAATGCAGCTAACCCTCAAAACTAAAGTAGATTACTTTAATAAAATGTGGAAGTAATAACATAATTGATTTTTTTTAATTAATTAATTAATTAAATTATTTTTAATTTAATTTAATTTATTTTTATTTTTATTTTCAGAAGGAAAAAAACGTTGGTTTGTATTAAATATGCCAGTACAAATGTCATCAATTTTCCTTATACATCATGTATTCCCAAAAACTCTAGGGATCTATGGTTCAAACAAATTTTCCAAATATGGCATATATTGCACAACATTCAATTTGGAATGTACATACAAAAAAAGAAGAAGCCAAAAACATAAATAAGTTGTGCCAATAGAGTAGAAGTCCCATATAAACTAAAACAAAAAATGATGTAACGGTTCCACAATATAAACACAGAAAATACTAGTCCATCAGAAAAGGGGTCCAATTTGGCTCTATGGGAGAACGATGGTGTCCTCAGTAATGATGGTGTTGTGTTCCAGAAGACGAAAATGTATCATATCCATAGCAGCAGTGAGTCCCTTCTTAGACATATCATCCACCATGGTGTTTCTTTCTCCGTGGATATGTTGGAAAGAAATGATCTGAAATGATTGTTTAAGATGTTCAATATGATTGAACCAGCCCACCAGGTGAGGATGGGAAATGGAGATAGATCCATTCATACCATCGATAAGAGCTTGTGAATCATCGAAAATATGGATAATATGCATGTCTAATTATTTTGAAAACTACAATGGTCCCCATAAAGCTATGGTTTTAGTACGCATGTTGGTTCCATTGCCACCAAACAAGTATAATTTGTATTGATGTTCCTTGTTCAAACGCAACCACGCTCCACAACCACATGCACCAGCTTGTGCTGCTCTGTCAAAACATACTGCAGGGAAAGTGATGTGTGGAGGGATGTATCTATAACTCAAGTCCTTTACCTCTGTTTGTTTTTCCTCCCGTGACTCCATCCAATTGATAATATTTGAGACAATTATGTCAATGCTAAGTGTCATGCCATCAAAGATAATGGCATTTCTAACCTTCCATAGTTCCCAAAATACAAAAAATGGAATTGCTTGTTGCCTTATACTTCTCCTACTCCACCAAAGCAAACATTGTTCCATTGAGATGTGGTTCAGTAGAGGGAAAGAAAAAAAAAAAGAGATCTAATCCCATATTTGGGCTGCAATTAAGCACTCCAACAACAGATGTTGGTTTGTTGCTGTAGAGGCCATACAAAGGGCACATTGTCCTGGTCCATTCACATCTTTCTTCTTCAAATTTTCCAAGTCAATGATTTATCTTTCCAAACCAACCAAGTATAAATGAAAATCTTGTTAGGTACCTGTAACTTCCAGTTTTGAATATAGAAAAGATATATTAATGATACCACCTTTTACAAATGCATCAGTTATTATTATTATTTAAGTAATGCAAATTATAAAACATAATTAATCATTTGATAACAGTGTTAGATGATTTTTGTAATATTAATCTCTTTTTTTATCAAGGCGAGACATGTATGCTCGCTGACAAACTTATTTTTGTACTAGTATTTTTGTAACTTTGTCCAGTGCTCAAATGAAAAGTAAATGTTGTAATATCAAGAAAATAAGAAGTAAATACTGTAATATCAAAGAAAGGAGAATTAAATGTTTTAATATCAAGATTTTATATGTATTATTGATTTGGTATTTCCTAAAAAAAACTAACAACATTTAGTGATGTTCATATGATTTTTTTTTAAATAATAGAAAACCAACTTTAAAAAAATAAAATAATAATTTGATAAATAATAATATTAGGGAAAAAATAAAATAAATTAAAGCCAAAGAAAAATCAAAATCAAAATTGATGTTTTGTGAAAATGCCAGTGAAAATGTTATTGTAATTGAAAAACCTCATTGTAATACACTTTTAAAAATATTAAATTTTAATATAAATTTAAATAAATTAATGAAATTGCTTCTCGTAATATGATTTTTTATAAATGGATGTTAAAATGAAACGATGATTATGGTTTTTAATATAAATGGATATTAAAGTGCAACACTCGTTAGTGGTAGGGTTCCAATCAAATAACGACGTGAACCGAGTATGAAAGTGGAGGCAATCTGGGGATTTTAATTACATTTTTGTTTGAATTTTTATTTTATACTTATTTTAATATTAAAGTGAAAAATATAGCTTAAAAAAATTAAAAAAAATATATATATATATATATATATATATATAACGGACAATATAATCACATCTTATATAACAGTTGATTATAAAAAAAGTTTGAGTGGATGGAGAATATAACCATATCAAATACAATATTTCATTTTTTTTGTTTGAGTGGATTGTTAGAATTAATGGAGAATAGGTTATTCTTGTTACGTAGTTATGCATTCTACTTTTCTTAGTCATTCAGTTTCTATTATTCAAGGATATGATTTGTTGTCCCTAACAAATCGTATCTATTTATTATTGGAGATTAATGTGAAACCAGTGTGGCGATTTGCTTGTAGGAGCTCTTGGTGATCTGCACCTGTGAGCTCCTCTTGTGATGGTTCGTCATTTCACGTCTTCTGTGTGCAACTCTTGACATGGTATCAGAGCTGCAGGACTGTTAATCCTGTAGGCTAAGTGAAGGGAGCGACTGTAGCGAAATCGTTGAGAGTCTTGTGTGGAAAAGTGCGACGACCACGCTGTGATCCTTCTCCTTGTCACCCTTTTAAAAAATCGGCGCGAGTGGTGGATAGATCTTCGCGGATAAGTTTTATATTTTGGCGAAGATCTTTGCAATCCCGTGGTGTATAAGAGCACCGAGTGGATCAGAAGAGAAATTCGGCTACGAGGGCTGCATGGTGGCTGAAGTTGTGTGTTTTTTTTCTCCTTTCAAAGCGTGCTGAAGTTTGGAGCAGCGTGATCCTCATTCAAGAGGCCGCGTGGAGGAGTCACCCGCTGTCTGGCTGAGGGAGAAGGGTGGACGTGAGGTGTTTACGTTGGATCTGTGTCGAAGAGGAGGCCGGATTGCCAGCAGAGCTGCGAGGAGGAGGTGAGGAGGCCGAGATCGCTCAAGGTCGTGGAGGAAGTCATGACTGTCCACCAAGTTTTTGCACAACAGAAGGATTTGGACTGATGGCTGTTTGAAGTTGAAGTTTTTTAGCATATGCTTTTCCACTCGGCCTTTTCTCCCAACTGTGTTGCGATCCCTCCTGTATGAGACCTCACAAGAGCGAATTATTCCACTGAAGGTGTCTTTATTATACAGAAGGTGTGTTTAAGGGGAGAGGAAACTTCGCCCTTTTGTCGTTTGTGGTTATGCAATCAAAGTAAGACATGTGGTTGACTGTCAAATCCATTATTGGTACCTACTGAACAAAAGCATGTCCAGAGACCCGACCCTAGTTAATCTTCGTTACTTTTAGCCACTTTCATTCTGGCTATAACCTTCATTGTACCAGGATTCGTATTAAGAAATCTTTAATTAAAAAAATCTGGGGTTTCTTTAAATTGAAGAACTCTGCATTAGTTGGAGGAATTAATTATTTGTGTAAAGGGGGGCATTTTTTTTTTGTAAAGGAGATCTGGGTTTTTTTTAATTATTGAAGATTTTATTCATTCAAGATGAATAATCAAATTGTTGAAGCTTATCTCAATGAGAGTAATAAGCTTGATGGTTCCAATTACACCAATTGGAAGTTTAAGCTCCAGACTCTGCTTGAGGGACAGAATGCCTATGGCATTGCCACCGGTGATGAGGTCAAGCCGACTGCTGCAACTGGTGGATCGAATACAACAATTCAAGACTGGGAGAAAAGGGAGATGAAGGCAAAGGTTCTCCTCAAGTTATCAGTCAAAGATTGCATCATCCCTCACATTCGGGATTGCAAAACAACGAATGACATATGGACGATTATCAAAGAGATGTACGAGATCAAGAACACCAGTTGAACCTTGTAACTCAGGAAGAAGATTCTTTCCATCAAGATGGAGGAGAATGAGTATGTTTCTTCATTCATATCCCGAATAAAGGAAGTTAAAGATAAACTAATTCATATGGTCAGACTGTGGCGAATGATGATCTGGTGACAATTACCATGAACGGCATGACAAATGATTATCAAATGTTTATAACGGAATTGAATGCAAGAGAAAATCCTCTAGGATTTGAAGATCTCATTGGGATCTTGCTACAAGAAAAGGAAAGGAGGTTGTCTCTCAAACCTCAAAATCCAGATCTTGCATTGATGAAAAAGTTCAAGCCAAAGGGGAAAGTAGTGGCTGATCACAGGAAGGGCAGTGTATCACGAAAAAGGACACCACAAGGTATGACCTTGCATAAACATGACTATGCTCCTAAACGCTTTTATTATGGTAAGATAGGCCATATTGCTAAATTTTTCCATAAGAAAAAGGCAGATGGGGAGAGGTACAAGCAGAGAAGACATGCAGGTCATCTGGCTGATGCAGATTAGAACTGGGATGTTAGATTATTTATGGTTGAGATTGCACTAGCCACAGAGGAGGATGAATTAGATATTTGGTTTGTAGGTTTTGGAACCTCCTCACATATGAGAGGTAAAAAGCAATGGTTCATAAATTTTAGAGAAACCAACACTGGATTAAAACTATACCTTGGAGATAATAGAGGGTACGAGATCAAGGGACATGGAGATGTTCTTGTCACTTTTCCTGATGGAAAGATCAGGAATATATCTGATGTGTAGTATGTTCCTGGTATTAAGAAGAACCTGATTTATGTATCAAAGGTTACAGATCAGATCTCAAGGTAGAATTCTTTAAATCTTATTGTATTATTAAAGACTTGTGGACCAGATGAAGCCTATTGCTACATGTATTCATATAGGAGGACTCTACAAACTAGATGTGAAGAGTACACCACAGCAAGCATTGATGTCATCGGATAAGTCTGCTGAAAATTTGTGGCATCAACAACTTGGGCACATCAATTTCAGTGACCTTCTTCTGTTGCAGAACAAAGGTATGGTAGATGGTCTTCCTATTTTGAAAAAGTTTCATATTGATTGTGAAGCATGTGCAATCGGTAAATAACGTAGAGATGAATTTCCTGCTGTTAAAGATAGGAAACAGAGGGATATACTCGAACTTGTACACATTGATTTATGTGGCCCTGTGCAGACAAGATCGTTAGGTGGGGCCTACTATTTTCTAATCTTTATTGATGATTGTACAAGATTCACATGGGTGTATTTTCTTAGATAGAAGAGTCACGCCTTTGAGTATTTCAAGCAGTTCAGGAACATGATCGAGAAGCAAACATGAAAGTTCATCAGGATTCTTCAATTAGATCAAGGCGGAGAATTCAAGAAAGGGGATTTCAAAAAATACTGTAAAGAGCATGGGATACAGTAGCAGTTTACAACACCTTACACTCCTCAGCAAAATGGAGTAGCTGAGAGGAAAAACAGAACACTGGTGGAGTGTGCTCGTAGTATGTTGAAAGGTAAGAATCTAACTAATGGATTTTGGGCAGAAGCTGTTAATACTGCAGTGTATTTGAAGAATAGGAGTCCCACTAAAAGTCTTTATTATAAAACTCCTTTTGAAGCGTTGTTTGGATTCAAGCCTGCAGTAAGTCACCTTAGAGTATTTGGTTGTAAAGATTTTGCACATGTTCGCAAAGAGAACAGGAAGAAGTTAGATTCAAAGGCCATTAAATGTACCTTCAATGGATACTATAGTGAGTATAAGGCTTATAAATTGTTTGATCCTTCTACTCACAAGGTGTTTGTTAGTAGAGACATAGTATTCCATGAATAGGTTGATGATAGAAATCCTATTCAAGATAACGAAGAATGGCATGTACCCTTACTTTTAGATGAGGATGTTTAAATAGGATCAGTGAGCAACAACAATAGCAACAACAACAACAACAACAGCAACAACAACAACAGGATAAAGAGGAGGAAATTGAGTTCAGTCCACAAAGAGAAGAATAGAGCAAAATAGTTGACACCCCACCACTCAGGAGATCTAGCAGGACGAAACAGTTACCAACTCGGTATAGGGGTTTTGCGCTCATGACTGGTATGTTAAACATTGCAGAACCTTCTATTTTTTATGAAGCAAGTAAGGGTTCTGAATGTAAGGAAGCAATGAAGGAGGAATATGAATCTATTATTAAGAATAATACTTGGGATCTAGTAAAGCTTCCTCATGATAAACAACCCATAGGTTGCAGATGGCTATTTAAGTTGAAATTTAAAGCAGATGGGTCTATTGATAATCATAAAGCAAGGTTCATTGCAAAGGGGTATTCCCAGAAAGAAGGTATTGATTTTGAGGAAACATTTGCCCCTGTTGCAAAATTAAATACCATTAGATTGATTATTGCTTTAGCCACTAAGCATCATTGGAAAATACATCAACTAGATGTTAAATTTGCTTTCTTAAATGGTGATTTAAAAGAAGAAGTATACTTAGTGCAGCCTGAGGGATTAACATTAAGAAGAGAGAAGAGCATTTAGTATGTAGATTAAAGAAAGCTTTATATGGTTTAAAGCAGGCTCCTAGATCTTGGTACAAAAAAATTGATTTTTTTTTCCTCATGCATGGTTATAAATGGAGCAAAATGATCCTAATTTGTATATTGTGTTTAATGATGAGGGCAGATAATGTTGATTTCTTTATATGTAGATGATCTAATCATGACAGAGAGTGCAGACAATCTCATTGACGAAATCAAGCAGCAGTTATCACAGAAATTTGAGACGAAGGATCTTGGAGAAATGCATTACTGTTTGGGTCTAGAAGTTTGGAGAGATTCAAGCCAAACTTTCTTGTCCCAGGGTAAGTATGCTAAGAGTTTGTTGACTAAATTCAAAATGGATGAGTGCAAGGCTGCGTTTGTGCCTTTATAAAAGAACAACAAACTTCAGGTGGATGATGGTTCGAAATATGCAGATGCAACATTGTACAAACATTTAATTGGTAGTCTTATCTATTTGACTACAACGAGACTAGATCTAGCTTATGCAGTGAGTGTTTTGAGTTAGTTCATGACTCAACCTCATGAGAACCATTGGCTTGCAGCGAAAGGAGTACTAAGGTATCTGCAAGGAACTTCAGACTTTGGTATTTTGTATTCTGACTCATTTGATGTTAGCTTGACAGGTTATACAGACTCTGATTGGGCGAGAAATTTAGATGATAGAAGATCAATTACAGGTTACACCTTTAGCATTGGGTCTGGGGTCATCTCTTGGTGCAGCAAGAAGCAGCATACTGTAGCCTTATCCTCAGCAGAAGCAGAATATCAAGCTATGTGTGCAGCAACATGTGAGGTAGTTTGGTTGCGTAGACTTCTCCAAGATGCAGGGGAAGAATAGACAGAAGCTACGGTTATCAATTGCGATAATAAAAGTTCCATCAAACTGGCTTACAATCCTGTGTTTCATAAAAACACTAAGCACATAGACACTCAATTTCATTTTGTTAGGGAAAAGGTGCAGTCCAAAGAAATTTGTGTTGAACATTGTAATTCTTATGGTAATATGGCTGATATATTTACTAAGCCTCTAGGAAGAATGAAGTTTGAGTTGTTTAGGGACGTATTAGGTGTGTTTAAGAACCTTTTCTCCATTAAGGGGGAGTGTTAGAATTAATGGAGAATAGGTTATTCTTGTTACATAGTTATGCATTCTACTTTTCTTAGTCATTCAGTTTCTATTATTCATGGATATGATTTGTTGTCCCTAACAAATTGTATCTATTTATTATTGGAGATTAATGTGAAGCCAGTGTGGCGATTTGCTTGTAGGAGCTCCTGGTGATCCGCACCTGTGAGCTCCTCTTGTGTTGGTTTGTCATTTCACGTCTTCCGTGTGCAACTCTTGACATGGATAGAGAATATAATCCCATCTTATATAATATTGATTAAAAAAAAAGTTTAAAAATAAGAGTAGAAAAAGAATATGGCTATGTAATATTAATTAATTTTTCAAAAAGGAGTAAGTGTATGGAAAAATAGGTAATTAATATAATTGTATTAAAATATTAACGTGGTTGATATAACTGAAGGTTTCATAAATATAACAAATAAAACTATTGCAACACGAAGAATGCCTTACTACTGCACACATTTACTTGATTAACTATGTATAAAAAGGTTATGATTCAACTTTAACTTGAGAAAAAAAGAGAATTATAAATAAATGTTATAAATCGGGCGATATCCCGCATGGTTGGGATGACACGTTATTAACCTCCCCACGAGTTAC
This sequence comes from Pinus tabuliformis, assembly GCA_031772625.1. Classification (NCBI taxonomy): domain Eukaryota; kingdom Viridiplantae; phylum Streptophyta; class Pinopsida; order Pinales; family Pinaceae; genus Pinus; species Pinus tabuliformis. The sequence goes on from CM062818.1 coordinate 1,245,432,745, forward strand.
ATGATGTGTTGCTGTCTATTGACGCAACAATTGTAAAAATTGGACACTTGGTAATATAATGCTTCTTCCGAGGGGTTTACCTTATCATGGAGAGACTTATTAGAATTTGAATAATCTCAAAGCTCTAGAAAATTGGTGGGCGAAGAGCCACTTGACAGTAATCTAATTTTTTAAATTTATTAAAAGTCAATGCAACTTAACAAACTCTTTAATACACTATAATTGTTAATAAGCATTAAGACTAAGCATATGCTGACCATATTCCCTTTAGAATCAATCTAAACCCTCAATTAAAAATATAATTTTTTTTAAGAATCTTACGTCCATTTTAAATTAAAATAAAAAACCTGGTTGATTATTGTCATGATATTACTAACTACTGTAAATTTTGTGATGTTGATTATTGCCATGATATTACTAGCCACTGTAAATTTTGTGATGTTGTCCATTGAAAGCAACACGATCTTGTTTTGTTTCCATGACGCATGCTATCTCGTACAGGATAATTATTGGCTAGGAGTTAGAGAGAAAAGATAAGCTTGGACGAGATAACTACTTGGTAAATGAACGAGGTGAAACTTTGTTGCCATCTATTGGGATCGCGCATTTTACTATACCTCAATTCGGATGGATGATCACAAAACAAGAAGTTCCGTTAATGTTTAATTTAAGTGTTAAATTGTTGAATTATTTATGTATTTAAAAATATAATATAAATAATTTTGTTATTAATTATTTATTAAATTTTAATAATAATATTTAAAAAAAATTAAATTAGTTGATTAAGTATTTTTTTTAAAGTTATATTAAATTTATTAATTTTGATAATCAAATTGTTATATTTAAAAGTAGATTTTGTAATGTTTTGTAATTATTTTGACTCATTCAAATTATATAAAATTAAATTAAAAAATAAAAATTAATAATTAAAATAGTCAATTTAATTTTTGTGGTTTTTTGCCTCCAAATTTAAACAATTCATGGTTTTTCCTATAATATCTTTTTGTAAGAAGTATATATATATATATATATATCGGTCTAAATCCATCTTAACTCCGAATTTACCAAACGCCTAGAGAGATCAAATCTATCGGAGTTAAAATAGATCTAAGTTGGTTTTATAAAGAAAAAATATCTGATATATCAATTTGACATTTAATTTAACCATAGTTTCAAAATGAAACTATTATTGATGATGATGATGATGGTTAATGTCCACTAAGACCAAACATAGGTCTACCTAAAGAAACAAATTATTTAGTTTGATTTAAGATTTTATTCCTATGCTCAAAAAGCTTGGAGAGAAGCTTCTCGAGCTCACTATAATTTTGACATCGTAAAAGGCTAGGAAGGTTAGTATTGCGACAAAGATTATGAAACTGAGATCTAATGTGGTTGTACGCGGGGCACTCTAAGAGGAAGTGGTTTTCATCCTCAATTTTCCTATTCTCATAGAGATGGCAGATCCTTTCCATCCATGGTGTTTTACGAACTGCCCAACGACTTGTTTCACTATGGAGCTCATGAGAGTTTGTTCTAATCTTCGCTATATTAATTTTCTTCTTTGAGCTAGTTAAAATAGAGAGATACTTTTCATCTTCTAGGATTGGATTGATGACCTTCTTATAATAACTTAATTTTCTTTTAGCTGCTAAATCTTTCTCACACCACATTTTTTCTTTGAACTTAGAAGTAACAATATTTTTAATGTTATTAATGTTTTGCAATGCATCATTCTCATTGATCTCCCAATGGTTTAACCAGGCCCTCATGCCTTTATACCACCCTTGCTTGAGCCTTAGGTGGTTTTGGCTGGAATTTAAAGCTAGCTTAGGAAGTCTATGATCTCCTATGTTATTGATTTTGTGCTTGTACAATAAAAGCCTAGTCATAGCTAGGCTCTCGATAGGGGAAAGACATACTTCTATAAGGAGAATAGGATAGGGTGTATTGCTTTTAATTTTCAGGTTATACGTTATAAAACGGTTCTGGATTTACTCAATCTTTCTTCAGGATTCTCTAGAGATGCTGCAACCCTAGACCTCACATCAATATAAGATAACAGGAGTGACTAAAGTTTCAAAGAGGAACTTCTTTTTATCCCACATTACGAGGTTTGTCGTTTTACAATTATTTTCAAGACCAAAATAAGCTTTCCACCCCCATTAATCCTTTTCTCAATGCTATAGTTCCAGTTGAGCTTGTGATGAATATCAATTCCTATGTATTTGTAAGAATACACTTCCTCCAAGTTATTATTGTCATACATAAAGTTAACGTAAGTGTCCTTCTTGGATTTGATAATCATAACTTTTGTTTTGTCATTGTTAACAGTCATACCCATGGTAGAGCATAAATCCTTAAGAAGCCTAAGTTGCTTATCAAGATCAGATGGACACCTTGCGAGAAGAACAATATCGTCAGCATAGAGAAGAAGGATGATGACTATCCTAGCTAATATCGTGCCAGCACATCCTGCTTCCTCTAAATAACCTTCAAGCTTGTCGATGTAAATGCCAAATAGGGTAGGGGAGAGGGGGTAACCTTATTTAACTCCGATATTACATTTAATATCTTTCGACCACCCCCCATTGCTTTTTAGCTTGGAAATTACATTCTCGTATAACCTTATAGCGACAACTCTCAACTCGAAAGGAACCTTTAGCTCTTCTAATATATTCCAAAGGTTGTTTCTAGGAACCGTATCGAAAGCCTTTCTAAAATCCACAAAGCAACAAAAGAGATTGGATTTATCATTACGACATTCCCCCACAATGATCCTAAGCATAACGAGGTGGTTTGTTGTTGAGTGATGCCGTCTAAAACCCGCTTGGCCTTTAGCCTACTTACCTTCACCTTCAAGCCATATTCTCAACTTCTTTTCCAAAATAATACCATATAACTTGGCTAAGAGAGGGCTGATCAGATAATTAGAGGGGTTATTTGTATCCCCACTTTTAAAAATAGGGATAATGAGGCTCTCAGTCCATGTTTTAGGGAACCCTTGTTTGACTACTTGATTGAAAAGCTTGTGGATGTGGGGGATGAGGACAGGACCTCCAATTTTTAAGATTTCTTCCTGGTAACCTTCAATGTCCTTAGCTTTCCCATTTGCCAGGCGTTTAATCCCAAAATCAATGTCTTCTAATGAGAAAAATTCTTTCATTGTGAGCAGGGTTTTAAAGTTATCCATGAGATTTGGAGATTCATAAAGCTTTTTAAGATAGGAATTCCAATCGTGTAATGCAATTTTATTATTAACTTTAGTTTTCCTAGTCAGAATCTGCCTCCAAAATTTCTTAGGAGCTACCTTAGAGAGGCGGAAGAGATTCTCTTGTCTTTTATGAATGTACTGCCTCTTTTTCCTTTTAGTTGGGGCTTTGTATATTTTTATCTTGCCCTTTTTAAGAGATTCATCGACAACTTCCTTAATTGTTCTCCTCGCACTTTTACAATCTTTGTCATACCATGGGTTGGTTTTGTTATTTCTTTTATTATTTGAAACTTCAATTGAGAACTTGTTAATAGAATATGAGAGGTTGTAGTAAAATTGTGATAGAGGTCTTCTATGTTGTCTATTCTAGATAAAGGAAGCAAATTGGTTTTTAATTCATTTAGAAAGAGATCGCTTTTATTTATATCAAATATTAAGTTCTTTTGGCTATAAGGATTATTTTCTATGGGATCTCTATGCATGAAAATGTTGAGAGTTATAAGTAAAGGCCTATGACCAGAGTCAGGCTCGTGGTCGTTTAAGATGTCAAAATTTATTATTTCGTTGTATAAAGAGAGATCGGAAATAACATAGTCTACTATGCTGCTACCAAGCCCATGGATGCAGGTCATCTGGCTATAATTGGGCCACTTCTTTAGACCGTTGCAAATTATGAGATCCTAAGCACTACAGAGCTTGATTAGCTCCGACCCAAACAAATTCTCCCCGAGGTCTTCAGAGCTCCTTTTGTACCTATTAGCCAGAGTAGGGTCTTCGTCTAACCAAAGAGGATTAGGGTTGGAATGATTGCTTAGAATAATAGCTTGGTTGCTTGAAGTTCGAGCATTAAAGTCACCTATTAAAAGGATATTACCTTCATTCCTTAGGCTAGAAATATCATTCTCTAAACCATTGTTAGGACTATTTTTATCTAGATTCTTTTTCTTATAGAAGTTAGAATTGATGGGGGGCAAATAACATATTGCTATGTAGGTCTTTTTATTATTAATTTCAGTGATCTCTATCCAACTATATTGGTTGTAAGGGTCATTTTTATAAATCCTAGCATGGGGGGAGATGTTCTTCTTAATGTAACAAGCTACCAATGCCTCTACGGGAGGATCGCTTGTTCCAAGTAGACCATAGCGTAAAGCCATCTATGTTAGGGACCTTAGATTCTTCGTGCTCCCAAGTTTCAACAAGAAAAATAATATCAACATCATTTGAGATCCAACTTAGCTTCGGGCCTTTGTTCCATGGAAAGCCCCGACAGTTCAAAGAAAGAATCCAGAGCATGTTGAATTGCTATTTATTACTATCTTTTTGGTTTCTATCTCGAATAAAGGCTTTTCTATTTCTAATTATTGCCCATTTTCCTTCCTTCCTAGCTTCTTTTACCTTTTGAACCTCCTTTCTTAATTCTGCTTGATCTTCTGGAATGAGATCTTCATTTATAAATATTCCCGTTTCTTTTAGACTTGAGGTTTTACTAAGTATGTCATACTTATGATCAGTAGAGCTCACCTTTATTTGGATAAGTCTTCCTTTATTATCAGTTAATTTCCCCAACCTTGTTTCTTCTGTGAGACACGTTGCTTCAATTTGTAATCTATTATGTAATTCTGTCTGGGCTATGGCTAAAGTATCCTCAACTGCCTCCTCTTTTAAACTGAAGATTATAAGGTTCAAGGCCCTTTTGTTATGCTCATGGTCTAATTCTATTAATTTTTTCATTTCATCTTTAATTGGTTTGATATCTAATTTATCTACCACATTATTTAGGGTGTGGCGGCTATTAACTTTTTCTTCTAGTTCTTTAGTCATGTCCTTCATTTTAAGACTCTCAAAAGTATCAGCATCTCCTTGCTGGGATGTTTGGTTAGTATCTTGGTTTTGTTTTTCTATAACCTGCAGCCTAGTCTCCATTGCCACCATTTTATTCTCCAATAGTTCTATTTTATTTTCTATGTGTTTTTGGATCGTGTCTTCAAGAGATGCAAATTTATTTTCCAGCATGACTTCTAACTCTGTTTGTAGCTTGACTTCTCTTTCTTCTCTACGTTTCTCTAAAGACTCTATATACTCATACAGGCCTTGTAGCGTAACTGTGCTAGGTCTGCCTTTGGTAATCTTTGGTAGCTGTGGTGAAATATTCATACTTGAAAATAAATATGTATTAGAAAAAGATAAGGAATGTGTGCACTTGATACCAGCAAACCTGACTGTAGATCGCACTTGCCCCCGATTGGATTGACTGCAGATCTAAAGGTAAAAACCCACGAGTACAAATATCTACAGGGCTGATGCTCCAAGTTTGCTTGAATGTCAACAAGTAGATTGCTCCAACCGATTTGTCAAATAAAACATGAAAATGATTCTCCTTTGCAAGACTCCTTCAGAAATAATCAAGATTACCCTAGCTGCAGAGCTATCTTTGCTAATCCCTAGCCACAGAGCTATCTTGCCTTCGTTGATCTATGGGATTGCACAAAGGCCGCAGAGATTATCGTTCAAATCAGAATTTTTCTCAGGATCCGCTCCAAAGAGAAGGCTAAATAGCCTTGGATGCCCACCGTAGCCCTGTACCAAGCAGCCTAAATGTTTCGATCTCCTTCAAGAATAATCAAGATTACCCTAGCCGCAAAGCTATCTTGCCTTCACTGATCCTAGCCGCAGAGCTATCTTGCATTAGATTATTGTTCAAATCAGGTAAATATTAAATATTGCACAAAGGCCGCAGAGATTATCGTTCAAATCAAAATTATGGTCAGGTAAATATTGCACAAAGGCCGCAAAGATTATCGTTCAAATCAGGTAAATATTATTAGTATTTATATTTCATTAATTAGCTAATTGATCTATGTTCCATTAATTAATTAGATTAATTTTAAGTGGTCAAATATTTAATTTAATCATAATTTTAAAATTAAATTATTATTATTATTTTGCTTTCATTAATTGCCGAAGGCTTCTTATTTCAACTTAAGGTGGATGAACATCTGTTGGCATTTATTTTATTTTGTTTTTTTAATTGATGGCCTAGATTGATTCTCAAGGGAATATGCTCAGGATATGCTTAGTTTTAATACTTATCAACAATTGTAGTGTATTAAAAAGTTTGTTAGGTTGCATTGACTTTATTAAATTTGAAAAATTAGATTTGTGGCTCCCCGCCCACCAATTTCCTAGAGATTTTATATTATTCCAATTCTAATAAGTTCCTCGTTATTATTTATAACATTCATTTATATATAAACAAATTTTATTTAGCAAAATGGTTCATTACTTTTAATAAATTTTAAAAATTATATTAATGTTATGTGGCTCCCCACCCACCAATTTCTTAGGGATTTGAGATTAGTGTAATTCTAATAAGTTCCTCATTATTATTTATACAATTCATTTATAATTCTTTTTTTTTCTAAGTTAAAATTGACCCACAACCTTTTTATATATGGTTAAATAAATGTGTACATTAATAAAACATACAATAATTTATTATTATTATTATATTATAAAACCTTTTGCTATATCAACCACATTATTAGTCCCTGCCTGGGACTATATGCGATCGATCGATCGCTGACCCTTCGTTGACCGACGTGATTTTTCATTATAATTGCATTATAACCTAAGTTGAACCAAAGTTTTGGGGTGGAAAGGTTTTGGGGTCTTATTACGGGCTTCGCATTGTTCGAGGTGAATGCGTCTGTGAGGAATTAAGTGGCTGGTACCAGATGGCATGCTGCGGCTCAGTGTTTGACGTTAGTATGGTACACCTGGGGACTAGTTTGGAGTTAACATTTATTTCAAAACATTTAATGTTGAATGAATTCCTTTCTGTTAAAACAACTTTCCTATCATATTGTGATATGGAAGGGTGTCATGTAACTTGCTGGTTGCATGGGTATTAGCATGTTAGCCCTATGGCGGTTAAAAAAAACACGAAAACACCTCCGGCTGCTGCTAAAAACACAAAACAATACAAAAATAATTCCTCGTGCTAAGATCTTAACTCTCTGCCTGGATCAACTCATTCTCCTCAGCGTAGCGCAGCGCAGCAGAATACATTCAGCTCATTTTCCTGAGCGCAGCAGAATACCTTCAGCATTCAGCTCATTCTCTGGAGCGTAGGCTTCACACACGATTATGATCATAAACGCAAACAAAGCAAGCATGTGTTTTGGAGACACGCATAAGATTGATGTCTACCATATCTATATGCCTCTTTGCAATCTGGAGATGCATGAAGTGTTCCATATCTGCATGCCTCTTCGCAATCCAGAGAAGTTTGAAGGGTGCCATATCCGTATGCCTCTTCGTAATATGGAGAATCTTGAAGTCTTCCATATCTGCATGCCTCTTGGAAATTTGGAGAAGCTTGAGGTCTGGCATATTTGTATGCCTCTTCACAATCTGGAGAAGCTTGAAGTTTGTCATATTTGTATGCCTCTTCGCAACATGGAGAAAATTGAAGTATTCCATATTTGGAAGCCCATACGAAGGTACTGCATATGAGAGCTGGAATAATATAATATAACTGAACATTTCTATGAGCAATGTTGTTAAAAATTATTTGTTTCAAATTTCAAGAATATTCTTAAATCCCTGCGTATCAAATTTTGGAAATGCTTTAAAATCTGCAATTTTTTTTTTAAATGCAATTCTGTGTTCCTTATATATTCTTTAAATTGATTTTTAGTCTTCACTAGAAAATACCCACAATTTTAAAAAAAATGCCATTCATTGTTCCTTCTAAATTCTTCAAATTGTTTTTTTGTCTTCACTAGCGAAACCCATCTAAACTCGGAATTTGAAAATTTTGTGCACTGGTGCATATGATCTAACACAGGTTTAGATGATGGTAATTCTAACGTTTGCGTATCCTTTGCGTTGATTTTGATAACATTTTGAAATCCAAATTCGGCTGCCAAGATTTCATTAATGTTGATAACATAGTGGTTGCGCCTGCTCGGTACTCAGTACTAGTAATTAAATGTTTTGGTTTTCAATTTACTTTGTACAATCACCACTAACATATTGATATTGTAATGTTGTGGTCTCATTGGCAGATTTAACCATAATGAAGTTAATTTTGTTTCCTGACAGTAACATTCTCAAAATTACAGACGACAGATCCATGAACCCACTAGAGGTAATTTCATTCTTTTTCTGTCACACTTGATCGATTTTATAGACGGGTTTTTGTGTTTGCAGAATGAATAAGTCATGCCCAAGATTTTAGTGTTTTATTATACTTACATGAGATAAGAAATCATTGAGATTTATCCTTCAATGCTTATTGTAGATCCATACATGGAATAAAAATCCATTGTGATTTGCGTAACTCTGATGGCTACCTGACTGGACTAAGCTTGCTAATGTTGTCTCCGTCGTGGTTGCTTTATCATTGCCCCATCATTCCCACTAGAAGAGGGAGAGCCAATTTTCCACCATAAGCAATAGAAAAGACCCCTATCAATCCAACATACACAGGAGAGGCGTGGAGGCTATCTTAATAGGCAGAGAACAATTTTAAAAAGGCACATACAATTGATATGTAAAATGGGCCTATCTTCGTCTCTTCGAGAAGAGTAGGGCTTAACGACTATTTCTTCCCCTTCTAAAGAGGGGCCCAAAGCTTTGCTCCAATCTCAAATCCTCGTCGAGAACCATTTTCACTCGCTCCATAGATGGAAGGAATCACCTGCTTTTCGCCTTTACCCAACCAGTACAACTATTGCCAAGTTCACCTAGCCTCACGGTAAGCCTTTCCACCAACTGAAGAAGCAAGTTAAAGTCTTTCATCTTTAAGCCCATTGTACCTACTGTAGAAACCTACAATGCCACTTTGCTCTTAGATACCACTTATCTTTATGTTTATCATTCTGTTTTCTATTTGAAGGTTTTGCCATTGTTCTTGGCCTATGCTTATCGCAGAAGGAAGCACTTCACCAACTAAGCACTCATTCCAAGCACTTGATTCAACCAAGCACTCATTAATTCCAAGCACTTGATTCAACCAAGCACTCATTCATTTGGGCGAGCCTCGAAATCTGTTGTAACATCGGGGTTTGTAATCTTACTGCAAGGCAACAGATCAATTACAAGTATGAAAGAAAACGTGTAACAAATCAATTACAGGTGAGAAAGAAAATGTGTAACAAAGCAATTACAGGTGAGAACGAAAATGTATAATCTTGTTGACATAGATATCTTTGACATCTGTCAAAATGCATTTCTAAATATTCCCATAGATTTCCAACTTATGGTGCTTTGTTATCAGTTTGCGCCTATTTGGTTGTTTCAGAAACCTAGAACGCAGTTGTCACTTTTATGAATGGCCAGACCGTCACTTTTATGAATGACAGACCAACAAAAGGGACAGTCTCTACACACCAGACCTAAAAAGCATGAAGGTTACCTATAGCATTAGTGTTGATTATGTACAATGAATATTGTATATTATGTTAATAAAAGCTTTTAAATTTATACACATTATAGTTGTATTTTAATATAATGAGCACGCCTAGTGAATCGTGTCTCTTTTTCCACGTCAGTCTTTTGAATATAAATTTTGTAATGGTTGATTAATCCATTGCAAAAGAGTATGTTAGCATCTTTCACATACAATCAATGTACACTTTATGTTGTAGGTATTCTTTACCTTTTATGCTGCCATTGTTTCTATGAGCCCTGGAATGCCCTGCCAGCCAGTACCGAGAATAATGCATGGAACCTGGATGGACAGGATCAACTCAACTCTATGCGGATCAGCAGATTAAAGCGGCTGGGATGAATAGTAATTGTGTTTCCGCCAGGTTTGGCTGCTCATTTTGTATGAATAATGATCCGCTAGAGGGCCTCACCTAAATTCCACACGCTAAGCAGCCTCAGAGTCCTGGCAGGACTCGATTCTCTTCAACTGGTCCTTCGCGGGCAACGTCTTGGTCTGGGCAATGGTGCTCACCTTAAGCAAAGCGTTGCCCTCTGGTTTGGTTGAGGGTTAAAGATGTGGATCGTTTTGGGTGCTGAGCGACTCAACTCTACTTTGTGCTACCATCACAAAGATGATACCAGCAAAGAAAACAACTTTACAATGATACAACAAAGATGATTTGTCAATATTTAATACAAAGTTCAACTAAAGGTAAAATGTTAAATATAAATATAAATCAAAGAAAACAACTTAAAATTGTTTTAATACAAAGTTCAACTAAAGGTAAAGTGTTAAATATTAAATATAAATTAAAAAAAACAACTTAAAATTGTTTCAATTGATTTGGTACCATTAAGTGGTGTGTTACTTACATAAAGCACATTGAAATTTAGATCTTATATATAAATTAAAGAAAACCATTTAAAACTGTTTTAAAAGTTAATTTATCATTTATTAATTTGTCAATTTCATGCCTACATCCAAAGCAACAAAAAAAATATTTCATTTCAAGTAATTTGTTTATAAATTTCATGGATAGATCCAAACAACAAAACATTAATGTTTTGAAATTGCAATTGAAATTACATTTTTGTTTTGAAATGGCCAGTCGGCAGGGACTGCCGCTACGCCAGTAGCGCTTGTTTTCAATATAATTATATTAGTGGATTAATTCCATTTTAAGTATGATGAAACATTTTTGAATAAGTAATTACGCATGATATCACAGACCTTTCGGCGATTCTAAGTTTTCTTAAACTGTCAAATAAACTTGAAACAATACCTTGGAATTAAAATTATTCTTTTAATTTTCATAACGTTCATTATAACATTTGAAAATAGTTTATCATGATTTATTTGTTCAGAGACAATTCTTCCTATATCTAATTCATTAAATTAATATGCTGCGCACTTATGGTATACATAAATGCACCATTAATGCATTAATGAAAGGCGTAAGGTAAATCTGGTTCATATGAGCTAACCAGCCATCCTCAGGGTATTTAATGTCCGGGGATATGCATGCCGGTTAACGCGATAACACGCGAAAACCAAGTTTTGACATTAACTAATATTTTAGCTTTCGCGTGTTATCGGGCTAAGCTGCATGCATATCCCCAAGCATTAAATACCCTGAGATAGCTGGTTAGCTCTTTCCCTTAAGTTTGGGGAGGTCTACCTCGTCGCAAGACATCATACGTATGGAAAGGGGCAGACAACGCATACCAGAAGGTTATATTACATAAAAATTGGAAATGTGTCTTTTTGAGATGTTTATAATTCACTAACAAAATGTTGATTTATTCAATATATGTGTATATATTTATTGATAATCAATTTATTAATATTTATATAGAGTATATTTTATGTATTAATTTTTTTTTATGAACAATATTATTATATAGTGGTATAGTCTAATTAATAGGTGTAATAGTTTATTTAGTTAGAATTAGAACAATATAGATCTATTTTAAATATGGATTTAATATGAATGAAAGGATCCAATTTCTTCACATGCATTTTTTTTAAAAATGTATATTATTTAAATATTTTATAGAGTTATTTAATTTTTATTTTTATTTTTATTTTGGGCTTAAAATTTCAATTTTGATGATGGACGGACAGGGTTACACATCATATTACGCTGTAGAATGAGCACATCATATTGGGTTGTAGAATGAGTTTCTCTAGAGGGTTACACATCATATTAGGTTGTAGAATGAGCACATCATATTGGGTTGTAGAATGAGTCTTTCTAGAGGGTTACACATCATATTGGCCTGTAGAATGAGCCTCTCGGCTCAATAATACAATTTAGAGTAAGAGTATGTTTTTTTGTTATTTAAAATGCATTCAATGCATAAATGGATTGAAATGATTATTGTAGATTGAACAACTTAAACTTATCATTCTTAAAAATTTCTATTAGAATTTGGTCAAAATTGACCATAAAAAATGCCTTGGAAAAATGCCATTTCATCCATTAGTTAGACTATGCATTATTGATCCAAGAGGTTCATCCTATGACCATGTATGAGGGAGGTGTGGAATTCCTTCTGTGCTCAACCTTGAGTTGACAAATGTTCCTTTTAAAATTAAAAAAAAAAAAAAATTCTTTAAATTAGAAAAAAGTATCGAAAATAATAATAATAAAAATGATCATACATGTTTGGTTAGTTTTAATTAAAAGTGTTATAAACCATGAATAATCTTACTCTCACTACCCATACTAAGGAGAAGTGTTAAAAATATTTCACTCTAATTCTTAACCATAAATAAAATATCAAATAACATAATCCCATATAAACTTTATAGAGAAATAAAGTAATTAAAAGTATAAAAAAACTTGTACCTGTATATTTTTTATACTTTTTAAAAATATTCTAATATATAACTTAAATACGTTATTTAAATATGCATGTTGACTAATTTATTTCAATATCAACTTCATACATGTGTATATATAGATATACATATAAAGAGAAGTAAAAGAAAAAAAAATGTTTTGATCATAGTACAATATTTAAATACTTGAGAAGAAATAATTAAATGTAAAAAATTTCAATGATGCAATTTCAGGGAAGATTGCAATTTTTTATTATTTAAAATGTCTTTTTGAATACGTAAATGGGTTCAACACCTTAAAAAATCTCCGGGTACTTGAATTTTAAAAATTAAGCATCTTAAACTTATTATTCTTAAAAATATCTAGTATATTTTGGCAAAATTGAGTAGGAAAATGCTAAAAAAAATTCATTATATATTTATATATATATATATATATATATATATATATATATATAATTATTTAATTATTAGAACATATACAATCCAATTATGTATTTCAATAAGTAAAGTTAAATATTTCAAATTTAATATTATGTATTTGGAATAATATAATAAAAATATTATAATATTTTGCCTTAGGAGCAGTTGACCGAGGTGGCAATTTTGTTTAGAAAATAATTTTTCAATGGAATTCGATTGTTCTTTGGCTGCAAAATTTGAAGTTTATAGTGCTTCAATCATGATTTTGAAGCTAGAAATGGATTTTCCACCACCAAAAACCCCTAGGGGCCCCAAATTCCATAGTTTGACATTTGTAACCAGGATTTTTGCTAGATTTATTCAAAATCATGCCGAAAAACCCATTGTAAGTTGGGAAAAATTGTAAGTTAGTTATACTATGAGGTTTTTCTTATAACAAGGGATGCAATAAATTAATATGTACCTTCTTAGAATGATATACGAATAACAAATTTTATTAGAGCTAATAATTAAGTCAATGAAAAATTGAAACCATATCACTTTTTAATATAGCTAGAATTTGAAAATCACCTCCAAAATAAATATATACGATTTACAAGCATCCATAACAATATTTGGAACAATTAATAAGCACATCTCTATATTTCAGATGCACAAGTGAAGAAAAGTAATTAGATTGCATGGAAAATAAAAGATTAATAAGATAAATAAACATATCATAAGAAGATAAGGAGGTTGAGGGCATGAAACAACTGATTTCGATTAGATCATTATATTATTTTTCATCCATCTTGATGCTTTTAGAGTAGAAAAATGGGAAGAATATGCTCATAGGACCATTTTTACCAGTGGATCCTAGTTTGGCAAATTGGGGTTTAAAACATTCCAAAGGTAGTTTGAGGCATTCAATGAATTATTTTTTATGTCCAAAATTTCTTGAGTGCACTAGATCCCTTAGTGCTATTCTACACTCAGGTACCTTTATAATGGCAAAGGAAAGACCTTAAACAAATTATGTATGCAAAATTTATGCCACTAAGAAGTTTACCTTATTGTTTTGTCCATCATAATTCGAGAGGATGTCATGTCAGGAAAAGAGGATAGTGATGTGAACATGATGAAGAAGACTATATAAGAGACGATTTGTAACTCGTATTGAGGGTTGAATGGGTCAATTTTAACCTCTAGTTGGCTACTAGGCCAAGTTATAATCAAGCCATTAGGAAAAAGGGAGTTTGATTCTATCCTAATGAATTTTTCTCCATAGTTGAGCATAGTAGATAAGAGTGGATAGAGAGAGGGTAGAACAAACAAATTTTGTGTTCTATAGTAGCCCATATGCCATAAGTATCACTTAAACACCTAGAAAACAAAGGTCATTGTCCAAGTGGTTCATCAACTACTCTCTTGTAGGAAGCACCCAAGTATTCCCTTACACTTTGAGCTTCAAAATACAAGGCTTCACCTAAATTACAGAGGGGTGGTGTGTTGTTCAATTCCTTGTTCATTTTCTGAGGATTGAATTCCACTATGAAGGTGGTTTGCCATCAAGTTAGGAAGAAGTTAGCATGCACTAAGTGGTTCATTAGTTTAACTACAAGCACCCCAATTATTTAACCTAGGGAAATGAAGGTGGTTTGTTAGCCAATTAGTAAGAACTAAGTGGTTCCTCAGCCTAACTGCTAGACCTAGTGGTTTAACCCAATCAATGTAGGTGGTTCGGCAGCCATTTAGAAAGCACTTAGAAAACACTAAGTGGTTCCTCAGTCTAAATGTAAGCACCTGATGGTTTAACCCAATCACAGAACTATACACTAGCAGCACAATCTCACACAAGGATTTTAGTGGCCTCAATCATAGTCAAGGTAGTTAACACCCAAAGACATAAGGTGATGGTTCAAGGTCATAAAGCCTCAAAATTCAGAAGGGTAGAAGGAATCTGGATCCATGGGAAGCTTTAACTAGTGAGTTGTTGAACAACTTCCTTCTCATTCAACAAGTAAGTTGAACCCTCGAACCAACTCTATTGAACAAACCCTAAATTTATAGATGTTGTGCATATATGTAGGATTTCACATGTGCCCTTCGCACAACCAAGAGAGAGCATCACCTTGGATCATCGGTGTCTTTTACTTCACATTTTCCTCCTCAAACTATGAAAGGGGATAATGAGAATGGGGATTCCCATTCCAATCTCTTTTCTCATTAATGAGTTGTCAATGATGTTGCCAACTTCACTTCGACCATAATTGCATCACATTAAACCCTGTTAGGTAATCTCTTTTCTCATTTGTGAGTAGTTCCATCATTCAATTTGGTAGGGAATGTAGTTGTCAATGTGGAAGGGGACAAACCATAATATATTTTGAAGTTATTGAAATCTTGGATGATTCAGATCCATATCCAACGCTATTTGGAATAGACTAGGCCTTAAAAATAACATATTTTTGACCCATAACAAGAGACAAATGTCCTTTGAGTTGGAAACACTACATGTCATTCCACCACTAGACTTAGTTAAATGAGAGAAGTGCACAGAGCTAGTCTAGGATGATGTAAAAATCTTTATAATAAAGAATATTTACAAGATTTTAGGTCACAATGAAGACTATGTCAATCCAACATTCGATGGAGAATTAAGTTGTAGGAGCACTTATTCCTATGATACCAACTCAAAATATGTGCTAAACTATTAGTAGAAAAAATTATATGAAGTAGCTAGAAGATCATGTGTAATGATGACTTAAGCCATATGTTGGATAGGAGTAGAGTTGCACAACATCCTTAGATTTTATGGTAGATGGCTACAAGATGCATTCCTTATTGAGATGGAGGGAATCATGATGGAAAATCAGAGGCTACAAACCATGAATGTAAAAATTAAAGGAACTCTTGCGCAATGGTGGATGACACATCAAGACAAATTTAGTAATTGGGTTCAACTAGTTTAATGCATCCATGCCAATTCCTATCCAACTACAAATTTCAAGTTGTCCAATAAATATAAATGGGTGGAAAAGCTACATAAAAATATATGTTCCTCTACAAAATGGTGGACAAAAAGGAAAATATTGCAACCTTAATGGTGCATCGATTTTCCAATATCGATGATTTGGTCCCCAAAATTGTGTACATTCAAGAGGAGACGTACACGAAAATGAAAGATTAGGATGAAGTCAATCTACAGTTCTATGCCACGTTTAGTTTCACCTATAACAACATGACATTAATGGTCATTTTACAACATGTGAATGAGTTCTTTTTTTTTTCCATCAACATGTTGTTACAACACAAAATATAGTATGTGCACAGCACAAGCAAAGGGTCAAATTACAACAATCAATTCATTGTTGGAAAATCGAGAAAGAAAAAGGGATCAGGGATGAGTTCCAAGAATATTGAATTAAGGAGACACTAAGAGATAATATTAGATATCTAATATAATGCACTGCATAAACCCCCTATACTTAAATGCAAAAAGAGTGAAGGGATCTCTACTTGAATGGTTCATGAGGCATAATACTTGCTAAGGTTTTGCAAATGGGGTAGCAAGCTAAGTGGGCTTGATTCTGGGGAAAACTCCACAGTTAAGCGTGCTTCAGCCAGAGGCGATCTGGGATGGGTGACTTCCTAGGAAGTCTTGGTTACTAGGTGCAAGCCCTGGAAGTGATGATTGACGCTATGTGATTTATTTCACCAGTTTCAATCCCACTTCTTCACCCCTGTGAGCATCACTCGATGCAATGAGTGCTAAGTGAACTATTCAAATCATGAGAAATTAGTCACTTACGACTACCTCTCATGGAAATGGTCATACGTGAACGACTTACTTAACACAGTTGAATCCCAAAAATGATATCTAATATAATGCACTACGTAAACCCCCTATACTAAGAGATCATGTTATTCAAGAAAATGTTTCTACTAGTGTTGCACTATTGTATGCTCAACCCTTGAAAACAAAGAAACATAATATTGGTAAATAAGAGCCTGTGAAAATGGTGATTATTGTTGATTACCAGGTCTAAGAGACCATTATCCAATAGTGGATCTCATAAAATAATATGAATACCTGCTTCCATAATTATTTGAGGAAATGGAGGGTATCATGAGTTCTTTGGGGAGATGAAAATACAATTGAACCCTTATGCTAATCTAACTAAAAAGAGAAAAAATATACTAAATCCCAAGTTAAAAGGAAATGTGTGTATTATAGGCCATTTTGTTGTATCTAGTCAATAGACCTGCAAACCGGATCAATCCATATCTGTGAACATGTTGTCATCATCCCTACACAAATCCCTAAGCATGAAATTTCCATATAATATGATTTTCTGGGATTAACTTCTCAAAATCGGTGTTTTAAGCCCCAACGTACCTTGTGCCTTTGGATACTTGCGTTCAATGTTGGTTTCTCCCTTCTGCACTGGCACTGGTAAGCACTAGTTGCTCCTTGCTGGGGGTGCGCTGATTCTAGAAATTTAGGAAAATTAAAAATATTTCTGAAGCTTCCTCTTCTAGAAGATCCCAAGGGTTGTTTTAACCAGTTACCTTGTATAAGAAGCTCGAGTCCTATCTGATCCTGCCTTGGAGACTTCACCTCTTATCCCTTGAGGTCATCCTCCCATCATAAGTGGATCTCAAGCTCATTATGGTAAATCCTAAACTACCATTCCTCTCCTATAAATTGACTTCCATCCACAATATCAAGGTTGGATTTTGGAGAATGATCATGCCGTCATGCTACTGCCTTGAATCCAAGAGAGTCATCATCTTCATGCATTAGGGTGACATTGAGGTGTGCTTTGTGACAAGGAAGGATAAGTCAGCTTGGGAAGATCTCTACAAGATCAACTACTATTATTGGTTGTAAACTCTCTCCTATTTCTATTAATACAAAGAGTATCATGTTTTACTATGTGTTGTGTTACATTTACATTCATGTATTTCAATTCCTCGTTGATTCATTGAATATAGTAATTGAATTATGTTATGTAGATGTTGTGGATCCTTGGCTTGTTTTAGTTGTATGGGCAAATTCTAATTATAGTATTTGGAGCTTACAAGTCAAGAGGAAAGTAAAGCTTGCGATAGATTCCAAGTAAGCCTCTTTCCCATTATTTAATTTCTCTAAGGGAAAATCTATATTCTTTTCTTTATGTTGTTCTATACCAGTCCACTAGGTCTAGGGAAGATACTTTTGTCTGCAAACGTAAATTTCTCATAACAAATTGGTGACTCCACTAGGGAACGTTTCTTTCCCTTAGTGGTTTTCTTGACCTTAGTACTTGTTTCACTTCTTGAACAAACCTTTATTGCCTCACCCAAACCTTGATTAGCCCTAGGAAAACCTGTCTCTAGGCTTGATTTGATTTTTTACATTGTAATTTGGCCGTATTTGCATCAACGCTCCCCCTAGTATGGAGACAGGGCGCCCTAGCACACCTTCTCCTTCTCTGTACCCACTGTACAAAGCACTAGCGCCCTTTCTACACCTACATTGATCCCTGTAAGATCCAAAAAATTGCATCTTGTGCCTTTCTCTCTGATCTGCTTTGTTCCAGCTAGTTTCCCTTCTGTCTCTGAGTGTGTCTTGGTCTTTGAAAGCCTTCACTTTATTTTCTCTTGGTTTTAGTAGCTTTTGATAAGAATTTATTTGGATTTTACTTTTTTTCTTGTCAATTAGGTCATTAGAAAACTTTGCTTGATCATTGATTGCTTGAAAGACCCTATATTACAGTCATTAGTTTATTTATTAGTGATTTAGCAAGAATCTTAGTTTTAATTTCATTTGGAAATTAAATGGATTGAAAATAAAAATATCATTATTTTTCATTTTACATTTCATTTAGGGTTTTGTATGTGAAATTGGAAATTGGAACAGTTGCATTAGGGGAATTGATTTGACAAATTCTGTTTGTTTCATCTTGTATGCTGCATTACTCTTTGTTCTATTCCCTCTCGTACATAGATTTTCATTGAAAAGAAAAATTCATTTTGTCATGCTAGATCACATCTTTAGGATATTCAGGTGAAATTTGTTGCGAGCCTTGAAAATTGAAACATAATTCAAGATAAACTTTAAAATTGATTGAATCAATCTTAAGGATCATTTGAAAAATTAATGCAAACATCTAGAGGTCTAGCCTAGAGACGTTTTCCGACGTCTATAAACATAGGAGCTATCATTTTTTGCCAGCTTTTCATTACGGGGGTGATTTCTCGTTCCAAGTATGTAAGTGTATCAAACCATTCTCCACGTACCTTCAGGTATATCGAATGGTGCTCCATGCATGAAAAGTATATGGGAACACTCTCATCATATGGTTAGAACATTAGACAACACTAACATGAACTACACTTCCACGTACTACATGAACTACACTTCCACGTACTATCGAGTATATTTTGGAAGTCTACACTAGGTTGCTATCCTCACCTTAGGTAACCGAGTCAGTCGCTTTGTATACTTTAATACACCGAACACAACAGTCTAAGAGATTTCTTGCTTGTACATAAATCCTTGGTTCTCCAAGGTGGTATATTGCAATTCACAATTTCTTGGTAAACCCCTTTTCCTAGATTACCCTTATTTATTTATTTTTTGTTGTTAATTTTTAAAATTTATTAAACCAACGTGGAAGAACACCTCAACCCTGTCATTTGAATAGGATGCAAATATTGCCTCCTTTTCCACCCGAAGAAACTCTTGGATGTCATCATAAGAACAAAAATACGTAGACTACTGAATCTAGTACTTTGGGAGCTACTACTTCTGGTCCTCCACCTGAAATAGATCCACCAGAATCATCCCTTCTTGTGAGTACTAAACTTGAGATTCCTTCTTCATTTATTGGTGATTTCGATATAGTTGAAACAAAAGCACATGAGATTTCATTACCTGAGGTTATTGAACTTGACAAAATTTAATTAGAGACAACACAACCTGAGGCACCCCAACTACCTACATATGTTACTTTAGGACCTTCTTATTCCTTCCTCTAACTCAGACTCAACCACAACCTATATATCTTGGAGTCGATGGTGAATCACTCCCACCTGGTCTTATGAGTATTAAATAGATTCCTCCGGAAGAGCCTCAACCCTCCTCTCCTATCCATTTGAGAGTGACTCATCTTTACCAGGCCCATCCTTTTCCTTCTGTTCCTACTCCATCACAAGTTCCTTTGTCTGGTTCATTTCCTTTCAACTCACCCTTGAGTTTCCCTTGACAATCTTCTTTGGGATAGTTAATCATGACTTAATCTTCTATGGTTTCTTAGCCTATAACTACTACCATGACTGAGACAACCCATATTGCAACTTCATCCATGTTTGTAACATCGCCAAAGGAACATTTATATGGTGGCTCGTCGTCCCGCCTTGTTACTAATCATTGTCTGGTACCTTTTCTGGCGCAGCATTTAGTCCATGGACTTCTCCCATGTCATCCTTTTATGGAATCCTATCTGGCACTTCTCTAATGAGCACTACACAATCTTTTCTTTCTCCTCCATCTACACTTATGATTGAGCAACAACCCGGTCCTTATGTTAGTGGGTATGGATGCCTACAATAGCCCGATATTGTTCATATTGGGAACCCTCCTCTTCGGGGATAGATGCCTCCATATTCCCCTCCTCTTTTAGTAGGGGCAACCTATTGTCATAATATTTCCATCTCATAAAATATCACAATTTAGTGCTCAAACTCATTCGAGTCCTCCACATTCATGAATGGTTGTCAATGTTTGGCAACCTACGTTACGCATACAACCTGGTTCGATTGTGGCTCCATATCTAATATCTCAACCTGTTCCATCCGCATCTTAGATTCCTACTCATCAACCTATACCCCAACATGTTCAAGCTCAAGTTAAGGTAATCCAACCTTTACTGGTTGCATCTTTGGCATCAACCTATTCTACGGTATCTGGCGCTTCCCAATCCCCATTTACCCATCCTCTTCAAGGTATATTACAACCTTCATTGCGTGGTCGGGTTATTCCACAAATTCATGAGGGTCAAAATGTATATGGTATGGCACAAGCACAACCTAACCAACCTTATGCTGGAATGATGAAAAATCCCAAAGGGAAACCATATCAACTGTATCAAGGTATACCTCAAATTCCTTACCAAGGTCATAAAATCTAAACCCAACCATTTCAAACTTTACAAGTTTATCTTGGAGCTGGGTAGAAAGGTTATGTGCCCCAGTTATCAAAATCCTCCCTATCCCGAAGCACAGATACTTGTTGCTCAAGCCATCCCATCTTACCCAGGGTATCCTCCACCATACTTTAATAGGAAATTTCCATTTGTAGCAACCCTTGAATTTCTAGATCTGACCCAGCTTACCAATGACCCCATTTCCCATTCTCCTTAGTGGTCGATTATTGCCACAAAATTTCCCAGTGATATCCCTAAATTCAATGGAAAGCCCACACAAGACTTATCATTTGTGGTGTTCTTCAAACTCTCTTAATGATGACTCTATCCATTTACATATTTTCCAGCTCACACTTATCGGTACAACAAAAAAATGGTATATTGAATTACCGCAAGCTTCGTTCGATAATTTCAGCGCCTTAGCTACCACATTCTTAAAACATTTTTAGTTACCCATTTGATATGAGACTAGAACTAAACTTTTAACCAATTTCAAACAAACTGATTCCACTCACATTTCTAATCACATTCATGAGTGGTGATGTCATTGTCAATTGTTTAAAACTTTTGTTCCTAATCAATTATTAGTCAAATGGTTTATTAAGTCTTTGTTACCATCCATAACAGAAGATTTCGCTAAAGGCGAGGTTGTCACCGAAGAGCAGGTAATTTCTCATTCCCAATATCTTGATATTATTATACCCAATCCGAAATGCTCTATGATAAAATACCAAATTCTCTATGACCTTCCAATATTGTTCCTTAACCTCACGATAAAGAATCACATGTCATTAATGGTGTGACAGGTTTTGCTATCCAGCAGTGGGTGAGTAAACCATCTAGTTTGACTCTTTCTATGGCTTCCTAAAACCCTCCTTCCACTACTCTTAAGGCTTCTACTTTCGAGATCAATGTTGTTCAATCCACCAAAAGCAAATCTTAGCAATCAGGAAGTAAGAAGAAAGGAAAAGGTAAAAATAAGAAAGATAATCCTTCGCAGGATAAAAAAAAAATAATTTTTATAAATAAAATTGGAAACCTTGCTATCCATGCTTAATTTGTAATGAGGACAATTTCACTAGTGACTGCCCACATCGAGCGAAGTAAACCAATTCCTTAAATCTTCTAATGCACCCACTATGTTGACAGATTCGTTTCCAAACCAGGAGGCTAATATGGTTTCTCATGATCCTGCTTCCTCTAACTCGGTTATGATGCTTTCCTCCAACAAGATGAAAAATTATGTCATGGTGGCCACCAGGAATAAATACTACAGTAATGAAAATCCCACGACTGGTCAGGCTACTAATCAACCTACTAGTTTGATCGCATCTCCATCGGATCCTACTATAAATGTGTTTCCTACTGAATTGACAGTTAAACCTCCCAAAGGTGTTATCCATAAATTCGCATTCAAACCTCGTGCAGGAGCTGCTCAGAATTATTACATACTTGAGGATCTTGATCAAGCTCCTTTAGATATGTCAACTATTTAGGTGTTGTAAAATTGTCCCACCCTAAAGAAGGCTTTAATTTCCACTACTAGATGTATTGATCCCTCGGGTTCCAAATTTATAGTTCTTAACCATGAGAATTATACGCCTTGATTTCGAAGTAAAACCATCCATCACTCCATTATGAACAAAGGAGCTTCAACCTATATCATGTCACTTTCTTGCTAGAAGGCCATTGGTTCTCCCCAATTAAATCAGTCAACAACTACTCCAGATGCTTTTGATGGAAGAGGCTTCAAGCCTTATGGAATTATGAATTTGTTACAAGTAGAATTAGGCAGTAAGATGATGTCAATCGAAGTCAAAGTTATCAACGCACCATTAGATTATAACCTTCTACTGGGTCGTATGTGGGTTTATGCTTTGGTTGTTATTGTATCTAATAATTTTAGAATGATTGTTTTCCCTCATAAGGGAGTTATAATACCCATTAATAAACTCACTTTCTTTGCCACCAATTCTCAAGTTACTGGAAGCATCCCTCTGGTGGAAGAAACCCCACATCCATATCAACATGTCGGGGTGGGATTGCTTAAGGATTCTTCCCTCATGGGAATCTTTTCTCTTCCTTCTCCTCCTGACAACTCCAATCCAGTGGCCTATATCAACATGATATATTCTTGTAATACTCCACCCGATCCTTGGATAGTACCAGATGAATCTAACGTTGGTACTTTTGGTGACTACATGCCACTCAGTCCCATTGAGCTCGACTATGAAGCCATCTATTCAGCTTGTGCGATGCATTCTACTCTCTCATTTTTGATCAATTGGGTTGATCATTCCTTTAATACGACACATCCTTTGATCCCTTTTCTCATACATTTTCTCTTAATGAGAGCATCACGAAGATCATGATGTCGGATGACACACTGTGGGACAACCATCACCATCGTTCCTCCTTGCCAGATTCCTCGGAGGATAATATTAGTGGACTCTATTGGCTCAATTTTGTTGATATGTATGTAAATTATGTATCCATCCATGATATCGATTCTGAGAAGAATTTGTCAAATATTGAAGAGACTATCCCTCTTGATATTTCGATCAAACCCAAAATTGTAGAGAATGTACATATTAGTGCGTTGTGCTCTCTCGATGAGATCAAGACTTATAAAGCCCTTTTCCAAGAATTTAGAAACATATTTTCCTGGTCTTATGAAGAGATTCCAAGTATTGACCCAAACATTGTTGTACATGAAATCAACACATATCCTGATGCTAAGATAGTTCAGGAGTGCCTCCGTTCGGTCTTTCCCAAGAAGGTTTCCGCTATTAAATCCAAAGTTTAAAAACTTCTATGCGATGGTTTCATCTACCCAATACCTCTAATTGATAGGGTATCCAACATTGTTCCTATCATGAATAACATGGAACAATTCATGTGTGTGTTGATTACTGGGACATTAATCATGCTTGTCCTCAGGACAATTATCCTACCCCCTTCATTGACCAGATTGTTGAAGATTGTGCTGGCTGTGAAATATTTTCATTTATGGATGGATTTTCAGGGTACAATCATATCAACATTCTCTCATCGGACCAGAATAAAACTTCATTATTTTCCGATGGGGCACATTTGCATATCGAAATCTCCCTTTAAAATTGAAAAATGTTGGGGCTACATTTCAAAGGGCAATGAATTATGCCTTCCATGAAATTAAACACATTGTACAACCATATTTGGATGACCTATTTTCTCACTCGAAACATCGTGTTGATCATCTAATGCATCTTAGGGCTATATTTTTACGTTGTCAACACTATAACATTAGGCTCAATCCGCACAAGTGTGTGTTTTGTGAAAACTTCGATCGACTTCTCAGCTTCGTTTCTTCGAAGCATGGAATTCATATTGATCCATTGAAAGTCTAGGTGATCCTAGATCTTCCTTATCCTTCCTCTCTTCTTAAGATTCAATGAATCCAATGGAAGCGTAACTTTCTATGGAGATTTGTTCCCAACTACGCCGAATTGACCAAGGGATTTACTCATCTGTTAAATAAAGTGTTTCCCTTCCATTGGGACGACACTATTCAAAAGGAATTTGATGCCTTGAAATATGTTATGATTCAGGGATCCTTGTTGTATCCCCCAGATTACCAATGCGATTACTTCTTGTACCTCGTTGCTGCAGTTACTACCATCGCCATGGTATTGGTCCAAGAGGACAATGTAGGGACTAGACATACTATTTATTATTTGAGTCGAAACTATACTCACATCGAAAAGTTAGCTTTGGCAATTGTTTAGGATGTCAGAAGTTTTTGCCACTATAGCTCGCTTCGAAAGACTATGGTTGTTTCTAACTGTAATCCCATGACATACATCTTGTCACAACAATTGTTGTGGGAGAAGTGCTCCAAATGGATTTTCATCCTCCAAGAATTAAATTTGGAGTTCATCAAATCCAAGTCGAAGAAATCCTTAGTCTTTCCTAAGCTAATATCTAACCTTACCACTACCGATATTGAAACAACATTTGACAATTATATTCTAGACGATTCGTTTTTCCTGATCACGCCATATGACCCATGGTATGGAGATATTATCATATCTATATATATCCAAATCTAGACTTTCTGATCTGATAGCTCTCACTCTAACCAATGAAGTATCTAATATCAAGCTAAAAATTATATTATAATCGGCAACACCCTTTATTGATGTGGTATCGATATGATTTTTCAAAGGTGCCTCACCTATGATGAGGCTAAGGAAGCCCTGACTGAATGTCATGCTGGGGCATGTGGTGAACATATGTATGGCTATGCCATTACACAGAATATTTTGCATGCTAACCACTTTTGGCCTACTATGTTTCGCGACTACATCCTCGTGGTCCAAAAGTGTCATGTGTGCTAGATATACGATCATAAAACTCGTGCTCCACCTGCTCCTTTGCACCCTATTATCATTGTTGGACCTTTTGCGAAATGAGGCATTGATTTTATGACATGTAACCCTCACTCGGACGGGGGTCATGGCTACATCATTGTGGCGGTAGACTATTTTATCAAGTGAGTTGATGCAATGCCTACATACAATAACACCAGTGAAACAATTGTTCTATTCCTTTTTGATCATGTCATTGCAAGGTTTTGTGTACCACTGACTATAGTTATAGACCATAGGAAACATTTATGTAACCACATGATGTCTGAACTGAATGCTAAGTTGGGTCTCTCTCATGAGATTTCAACTCCCTACTACCCTTAGGCGAATGGGAAAGTTGAGGCCAACAACAAAGTTTTGAAAATAATGCTTCAACGCATGATAGGGATCCAAAAATCGGATTGAAATATTAACCTTTATGCAACCTTGTGGGCATATCGAACCTATGTTCAGACTGTTACCAGGTTCACACCATTCCAATTGGTATACAGTCTAGAATAAATCCTTCTTGTTGAGTATGAAATTCCATCTCTAAAACTTGTTGTCGAGCTCCTCCCTGCCACTTCTGTAGAAGAAGAGCATCTGACACACTTAGATGAAACCCAACGTGATGTCACAATGGCTAATGAGGCCCATAAGAAACATGTTAAGGCGCAATATGACAAGAATGTCAAGCCTCGAGTATTCTTGTAGAAAATCTCGTAGATTCACAAGCTCATGCAATTTACTAAAGCATAAGAAAATAATCTACTTCTACTTTCAACTAGCGGAAGCCAATAGATCGATGAAAAAAATATGAACAAGAATAAGATAATTCAATGGCACATAACACAATATGTATCTGGGTAAATCCATTGCTCAAAACCCTGCTATATTTATTGCATATATCAGAAATATGAGTGAAGATACAAAGCTTGTTTTCACTAGAACAATTCTGCACAAGTATGCTCAACTCTCTCAGCTCACAAGCAAGCTCTTGGCCAACACTTAGCCAATTATGAAACTCTCCAAGCCCCTAATATCCTTCATAATTCCTAGGATGAATAGCTCGTATTTAAAGGGAATTCATGCTTCCGAAACTATGCAATCCAAACATAGGATCTCTGATGCATGCATGATAACCCTGCACTCTAGTCTCAATTGGGTCTTTCTCAGAATAGACATGCATGAGTTTTTGATGAGGGAATCTTCAATTAACTAGAGTGACACTTGTGTATGCACTAGTGCACCAACTGATTGTTAACTCTCTATTAGTTCCTCAAATAGTTTGGAACTAATTTAACTTAACTTAACTCAGTAAACTAAGTGATCTAATTTCCAACTCAATTTAAACTCATATTGGACCCCTAAAACTTAGGGAGAACATATACATGACTACATAAAGACTTCCAACTCAAAATTCCTAAGCTAATTAAGTTAATTAAACTTAATTAACTATTTACAAGTTTCTATGAGAATAGAATTCGATTTTAATTCTCAGTTTAATTCAAGGACAAATTAAACTGGAATTTCTTGTTTCCATTTCTTAACACTCCCTCTCAACAAGAAAGGGATTATCAGCTACCCCGATTTTGTCTCTGTGGAACTCGAATTTACATCTTGACAATGCCTTTGTCAAAATGTCAGCATATTTCTCCTCCATGGGAATGTACTATAACAACATAATCCACCTCAATACACAATCTCTGAGATAATGATATCAGATATCAATATGCTTCGACCGATCATGAAAAACTAGATTTTCAGAGAGTTTGATACAACTTTGATTATCACAGTTGGATCCATCTGCTGACCAAACAAACCAACTAGGATCTTCCTCATCCAGATGGCCTCACATGCTTCTTGACTCGCATCCATGTACTCTACCTCTACCGAACTGAGTGCAACAGATCTTTGTTTCCTGTTGTACCAAGAAACTTCCACTGACCCAATACTGAAGATCCCTTATGATGTGCTCTTATGGTTGGATGGAATCACTGCCCAATTTGCATTGGTGAAGCCTTGAAGCTTCACTCCCTCTGTCCGTATGTATTGTAATCCATACTGAGAAGTGCCCCTGAGGTATCTAAAAGGTGCTTTGTTTCCTTCCAATGCAGATTGGTAGGCCTAACCATCGCTTTACTAAGCTGGTTAACTGCATAGCACATATTTGGTCGTGTGTTCACCAAGTACATGAGTGAACCCACAAGCTGCCTATAAAAGTAGCTTCCAATACTTCCCCTAAAGTAGCATCCTCATTCCTCCAGTTACCTGCTAGAGGAGTCTCCATGGGTTTGCTTCCCTCCATGCAAAATCTCCTGAGTATCTTGTTGGCATACTTGCCCTGAGACACAAACAACTCCCCATCTCCTTCCCATACCTCCATGCCAAGAAAGTAATGCATGAACCCCATGTCCTTCATCTCAAACTCTCTTTCAAGGTCCTCCTTGCAAGACTTGATTAGCTAATCATCACCTGTCGGTATGAGATCATCAACATAAAGTACAATGATCGACAATTTACCTTCCACTACTATGTGGTACAGTTTCACATTCGCTTCACTCTTTGTGAAGCCCAACCCGATGAAGTAGCTATCTATCCTGGTGTGCCAAGCACATGGTGCTTGCTTCAACCCATACAATGCTCTTTTGATCTGGCACACATGTGACTCACGGTCAACAGTCTCAAAACCTTTAGGCTGCTCTATGTACACCTCTTCCTCAATGATGTCATTAAGGAAGGTTGTCTTCACATCCATTTGATGTACCCTCCAACCCATTTGTGTTGATAGTGCCAATATAGATTTGATTGACGAGTACCTTACAACAAGAGCAAAGGTATCATCATAGTCAATCCCCTCTACCTATGAAAATCCATGGGTCATAAATCTGGCCGTATGCTTCTCCACACTACCATATGTAGCTTGCTTTACCTTGTAAAACCAATGCGATCTCACCACTGACTTGTCTTATGGTCTCGGGACTACATCCCAAACATTGTTACAAACTATGGAGTCATACTCCACCACGACATCGACCCAAACTAATTGTTGCACTACTTCCTTAAAGTAAGATGGCTCTATCACAACACGTTCACCCATAACAACAATGTATCTAGTGTACCTCTCAGGTGACCTCCTCTGCTGCGCTAAGAAGTGGGTGCTCCCACATTCTCCCATGCATCATCCAACAATCTGTCAGCCTCTATAGTGCACTTTCTTCTCTCTCTAGAGGACTCTGCCTAAGTGGATGTATCCACTCTTGGATCCTCTGCATGTGGTTGATTGTTAGAAAATTATATATTATAGAGCAATGGAACACATAGAATATTGCAGAAATATAAACACAAAAAACGCATAAAACCAGAGATTCACAGATATACGTGGTTCACCCAGTTTGGGTTATGTCCACCCTGAACAGCCAGTCCTTCATTTCTATTATCTAGCAAAATGAAGAGACACAACCTACAGCAGATCCGTTGTAATATCCTCTTTTTTCTCTCACAATCTCGCCTCTCTGTTTCTCGCTCGGATAAATACACATCTATTACATAGCCTCAATACAATGCCCTCATACAAAGAGAGGGGTTGCCTTCTAGGGAAAAAAACCCTAAACTAAAGATAAGTTCTACCGTCAGATCATTCGCCTAATGAATGACCCAGATTGACTAGAAATTACTATACTTTTACAAGGCAATTTTACATCTGTTTTTAGCTTCGTGGGTGCTGCCCCCGAAACCCTCGCCGGGGGACCGCTGGTCCCTGGACCCCTCAGCTGGGGGGGGGATTGGCCCCCCCGAACCCCCACGGGGGGGATAAGTCCCTCCCACACCCCCCCGCATGGAGGGGTGTACAAAATTCCTGGGGTATACATCCGGCTGAAACAAAGACCTCTAAATAATCATGCTCCACACCCAACAATCTCCCACTTGGAGAATGATTGTAGCAACTCCACCGCTGCTTCATTTGTTGGAAAACGACTCCTCTTTGGACCTGGCTGTTTCTCATCTTCATCGTCATCCTTGAAGACCAATTGAAACTGAGCATATTCTTAGTTTCTCCCTGGTTACAACTTTTGTTATAAAGGATTTTGGCTAGTGTGTATCTTTTCTAGCTTCAACTCTCCATCTTCCAACACTGATCATATGAAATGGTACTTGAGCTGTATGTATTTAGTCCTGGAATGAAATGCTGAGTTCTTTGCAAGATGAATAGCACTTTGGCTATCACTGTATAACATGCCCATATCATGCTCCTTACCCAATTCACCTATAAACCTTTGTAACCAAATCATTTCTTTACTAGCCTCTGTAGCAGCAACATACTCTGCTTCTGTTGTTGAAAGTGCAACAACACTTTGGATTTTTGAAACCCAACTGACAGTTGTTCTACCTACAGTAAATACATATCTTGTAGTGATCCTCCTGTTATCTCTGTCACCTTCCATATCTGCATCAACATATCCTTGTAGAGAAATGTTTGAACCACCAAAGCATAATGCTTGATTTGTGGTACCTTTCAAATATATGAGAATCCATTTCACTGCCATCCAATGTTCCTTTCCTGGATTGTTCATGTACCTGCTTACAACTCCCACTACATGTGCAATATCAGGCCTTGTGCAGACCATTGCATACATTAAGCTTCCAGTTGCTGATGCATATGGAACTTTAGACATATAATCCATGTCTTCTTGGGTCTTTGGGCACATTTCCTTACTAAGTTTGAAATGGATAGCAAAAGGTGTACTAACTGGTTTTGCATTGTGCATATTAAATCTTTTCAACACCTTTTGTATGTACTCATTCTGAGACAATGTTAATTTGCGATTTTTCCTATCTCTAGTTATTCTCATACCAAGGATTTGTTTTGCAGCTCCCAAATCCTTCATTGCAAATGAATTTGGCAATTTTCTTTTGAGCACATTTATTTCGTGCATGTTAGACCCTGCAACAAGCATGTCATCCACATACAATAACAATATAATATAGCTGCCATCATTTTTATTTTTCAGATAAACACAATGATCAGAGTGACATCTAGTATAACCTTGTTCAAACAAAAACTTGTAAAATTTTAGATACCACTGCCTTGGAGCCTGTTTTAAGCCATACAAGCTCTTCTTCAACTTGCACACTAGTTTCTCCTTCCCTTTTACCTCATATCCTTGTGGCTGCTGCTTATATATCTCTTCCTCCAAATCCCCATGGAGAAAGGCTGTCTTTACATCTAACTGCTCAAGATGAAAATCTTCAACTGCTACTAGACTTAAAATAGTTCTGATTGAAGTCATTTTAACAATAGGAGAAAATATTTCATCAAAATCAATACCTTTCTTCTATGCAAACCCCTTCACCACAAGTCTAGTTTTGTACCTTTGTTTTCCTCCATCTTCTTCCTTTAGCCTGTAAATCCATTTATTCTTCAATGTAGTTTTTCCTGTAGGCAACCTGACTAAGTCCCAAGTCTGGTTATGCATTAAGGAGTCCATCTCTTCTTCCATGGCTAGCTCCCACTTCTTCCTGCTTTCAACCTGCATTACTTCTTCATAACATTCGGGTTCACCAGAATCAGTCAACAATAAATAACATAATGAAGTAGAGTATCGTTCAGGGGGTATACTTATCCTGGTAGATCTTCTAACACCACTTTCAGGTGTTTGGGGTGCCTGTTGCTGTTGTGGTTGTTGTGGCTGTTGATTATTATTATTTTCAGGCACCTTTACTTTTTCAATGATCTCATCAAGAACTATGTATTCCTTGTTTTCTTTTTCCTATTTCTTTTCCTGCAACTGATTCTTATACAAGACCTTTTCATTGAATATTACATCTCTGCTCCTAATTATTTTGTGATTTTCGTAATCATATAAGTGATAACCAAAATCATTAACACCATATCCAATAAAGGTACATTTCTTTAACTTTGCCTCAAGCTTTGTTCTATTTTCTTTATTAATATGGACAAAGGCCTCACAACCAAAAGGCTTTGAAAACGAGTGGTTTACCTTTTTACCTGTCCATGCTTCCTCTGGAACACCACCATCCAAGGAACTTGAAGGCCCTCTATTTATTAGATAAATAGCAGTATCTACAGCATCTGCTCAAAACTGCAAAGGCAATCCTGCATGCAATCTCATGCACCTTGCACGCTCCATGATTGTTTTGTTCATCCTTTTTGACACACCATTTTCTTGTGGTGTTCTTGGAACTGTCTTCTCTCTGCAAATTCCATGCTCTGAACAGTACCTATCAAACTCTTTGCTGCAATATTCACCTCCATTGTCTGATCTGAGACACTGCAATTTCTTTCCTGTCTCAATCTCAACCAAAGCTTTCCATTTCTTGAAGGTATCAAATACATCAGATTTATTCTTAATACAATAAATCCAAGTTTTTCTAGTTGCATCATCAATAAAAGTAACATAATAACGAGAGCCACCGAGAGATGATACCTGAGCAGGTCCCCATACATCTGTATGCACAAGCTCTAATTTTTCTCTCTTCTTTTCTTTCCCAACTCTGAGAAATATGACTCTCTTCTGTTTTCCATAAATGCAATTCTCACAGAAGTCCAAATCAACATTCTTCAAACCCGGCAACAAATTCCTTAAGTGAAGAATCTTCATTCCCTTCTCACTCATGTGTCTGAGCCTATGATGCCATAATGCTGCATCTGCTCCTTTGGAAGTTAAAGCATTAAGAGAGTTAGAAATACCATTCCATAAATACAATGTACCAACCTTTTTGACTTTTGCTATTACCAGGGCTCCTTTGGTGACCTTCCAAGCTTTATCTATGAAAGTTGTCACACAACCTTCACCACCTAACTACCCTGTTGAAATCAGATTTTTCTTCAGATCTGGAACATGCCTTACCTCCTTTAGTAGCCATTGGTTTCCATTCTGCTGTTTTACAAGAACCTTACCCATTCCAATAATTTTACAGGGTTTATGTTATGAAACCAGCTCATAAAAAGATAGAAAAGAGAGATCCACGCCTTATAATTCAGCCTCTTCGAGGGAGAAACCTCCTTTACATTACACAAATGAACAATTCTTGGATGATACAAATGAAAAGACCTCCTTTCTATATATAGGAGTCTAAGGGGTCATAACATAATCATAGCCGACATAACAATAATAATGTAAGGGCACAATAATAACAATAGTGGGCTTCTATGGGGCACAATAGTAACAATATGGGCACTACATGGGTACATCAATATAATAAGTGGGTTGTACTAATAACCATAAGGGGTTACACTAGTAGTATAGGGGTCTAACATGCCCCTCTCCTTCAAAAAGCGTTGTCCCCAACGCTTGAGTAGTTCTTGATGCTTCTGTATAAAATTCTTGTCCTCCCTTGTGGAATCTTCAGCGGGTAAGTTCTTCCACTTGATGAGAAACTCTGAAATTGATCGATTTCATAGCTGTCAGGTTCTTGTTTCTATGACTGCTCCAGGTTCCAATATGATTTTTCCTTCCTCTTCAATTTTTGGCAATATTGTTTGAATTGGGATCTTTTGCAACTTTTGAATAAGTGGCCATACTTCTTCTTCATTCTTCCATTCATCCCTTGCTTCGTTTATCCAATCTGGTTGGATAATAGAAATAGCACAAAACAATGCTTCCACATCCTCATCCTTGAAGAGTTTTCCCATTCGGTAAGGTCGCCATTTTTTAAGTGCATGTAGTATTGCCAACATTTCCTTCTCATAAATAGCTTGCTTGAGATGTAGCAATAAAAATACCCAATCACCTACATCAAAACATTTTTCACTACGATGTTGATCTACCTGTTTCTTCGTTTGATTTTGCACCGAAGTGGTGTTATCCTTTAAAAGTTGGATAACTTCTTGTTGATGCTCGATGTGATCTTTCACTGCTTGAACCCTTTTCTTCTTGATATGTCCTTCTATCTCTAGAGTTTGAGGAGTGGAAATTTCTTCCAATCCTTTACAAGATATGGTCGGATTCATTTCTTGATGCTCGATGTGATCTTTCACTTCTTGAACATTTTTCTTCTTGATATGTCCCTCTATCTTGATAGTTTGAAGAGTGGTAATTTCGACCAATGAATTACAAGATATGGTTGGATTCATTTCTTCTTTCTCGATGTGATCTTTCACTTCTTGCACCTTTTTCTTCTTGATATGTCCTTCTATCTTTAGAGTTTGAGGAGTGGTAATTCTTGCCAATGCTTTACAAGATATGGTCTGATGCATTTCTTCTTTCCCTGGGGTGGGGTCCTAGTGTAGATCCTCTTCTTTTGATGTTTTTTTATCCTTTTCTTCCTCCTCTTCATATTCTATGTAAAATAATTTCTTCTCAGCACACTTATGACCTTTAGTGCATTTTCTATCACAATTGTAACAAAGCCCTTTTTCTCTTTTTTCTTCCAATTGTTGTGGTGTAACCCTTGTAGGTTGTGGAAGGCTAGGAGAAACAACACTTCCATCTTTATAGTTGTGAGGGGTATGCTTCCTGGTTTTCATAATTTTTCTTTCCACTATGTCACAAAGCCCTTTTACTCTTTCCAATTGTTGTGGTGTTTCTCTAAATAAGGTGTTGCTCTTTGTATCCTCATAATGTGCTATCATTTCCTTCGTGAAAATTGACCACGTAACAAGTCGTTTATGAGAACAAAGCCCTTCATACCATAAAAATTGATCATGTTCTAAATATGAAGATGCAATACATACCTTTTGTAACAGTGGTACACCATGTACATCAAAATATTGCTCCATCTGAAGTATCCAATTTATCGGATCCTTGCCATCAAACTTCCTCATCTTGCTTTTTCTTGATTTTAGGAGCTCGATCTTGAAACGACTGTAACTCTATACTTTCAGATCTTTAAGTTCTGAAATTGTGACTTGTAGTAGCCCTCTGTGTCCTCTTTCCAATGTCACCAGTCTGATCCAAATTGGATTCTCCAAGAAAGAGTTATGTGAAATCTCCCACAGTGACTTGATTATATACTAGTTCAGTAGAGCGAACTTGTACGACGTGTCACGAGTCACTATTTCGACTTTTGGATCTGAAAATGCATACAAGAAACTACAGTCCGTCCTCTTTCTATACCTTCTTATGAAATTTCAATCTGATCCCCAGAGAGAATGTTATGACAATTTTCCTCAGGTCACCTGTTTGGAATGTAATTCAGGAGTCTGCAAAAAGACCAACTTCCTCAGATTATATCTCCACAAATATAGCGCGAAAAGCTCTGAAATTCGGATCCAAGGTTCAGCGCGATTTCTTCTCAAATGGGTTTTTTTTGCAACTTCTGAAACGTTGCAGAAAAATAGTTATAGCGAAAATTCCACGATGACCTGTTTGGAGCAACGAAACCCTAGAATCCAAAGCTCTGATACCAAATGTTATGAAACTAGCTCACAAAAAGATAGAAAAGAGAGATCCACGCCTTATAATTCAGCCTCTTCGAGGGGGCAACCTCCTTTACATTACACAAATGAACAATTCTTAGATGATACAAATGAAAAGACCTCCTTTCTATATATAGGAGTCTAAGGGGTCAGAACATAATCATAGCCGACATAACAATAATAATGTAAGGGCACAATAATAACAATAGTGGGCTTCTATGGGGCACAATAGTAACAATATGGGCACTACATGGGTACATTAATATAATTAGTGGGTTATACTAATAACCATAAGGGGTTACACTAGTAGTATAGGGGCCTAACAGTTTATCATCACCCAAACGGACTTGTCCAAAATCTCCTTGAACATAGTCATGAAAATATTTCTTATCAGGTGTGGCATGGAATGAGGTCCGAATCTACCACCCAGGAATCAATAATATTTTCGAAAGAAAGAATCAAGCATCTTGTAACACCTCACCTATCATATTTTCTTCATGATTGTTTTCTTGTTGTGCATCTCCTTCTTTTCCCTTCTGAGAACTACAATCTTTCTTTAGGTGTCCTTTCGTTTCGCATTTCCAGCACACTATCCCCGATTTGGACTTGGATCTGCCTTTCCTTTATTTACTGTGATATACTGAACTCTTTCCTCTTTCCATTTTTCTTCCCCTGGACTCTGCACTTAAAAAATTACCTGATGTCTCACCGAAGCTTTTTTGTCGCATTTCCTCGCTAAGGATAGCACCTACAACATCATCAAACTTTAAAGTACTAGATCCAGAAACAGAGTTACTAATGGCCATTACTAAACCATTCCAACTTTCTGGCAATGAGCACAAGAATAACAGAGCTCTAACTTCATCATCAAAGTTTACCCCTACAAAACTTAACTGACTTGTAATAGTATTAAAATCATTTAAATGGCCTGCAACAGATCCACCTTCCAACATCTTCATATTAAATAACCGTTTCATAAGAAATACCTTGTTTGAGGCCGAGGGTTTTTCATATAGTTTCGCCAACGCCTTAATCAAACCCTTTGTCGTTGTTTCCTTTGAAATGTTGAAGGCGATTGACGCTGCGAGGCACAACCATACTGTTCTGAGTGCCTTTCTATCAAGAAGGTTCCATTCTTCATCTGTCATACCCGTCAGCATCTTTGTTTTTCCACCCAATGGTAGGTACAGATCTTTCTGATACAGATAATATTCCATCTTCATCTTCCACGCTGAGAAGTTTGGCCGTTAAATTTCTCAACCCTAAACTTACCATCTTCCGCCATTGCTCCCACTTGAACGAGGAACCCTTCTTTCCTGCGAGTTTATCACCCAAATAGACCTTCGGCTTTGATACCAGTTGTTAGAAAGTTATATATTACAAAGCAATGGAACACATAGAATATTGTAGAAATATAAACACAAAAAACGCATAAAACCAGAGAGACATAGATATACATGGTTCACCCAGTTTGGGCTACATCCACCTCGAATAACCAATCCTTTCTTGCTATTATCCAGCAAAATGAAGAGACACAACCTACATCAGATCTGCTGTAATATCCTCTGTTTTCTCTCACAGTCTTGCCTCTCTGTTTCTCGCTCGAATAAATACACATCTATTACACAGCCTCAATACAATGCCCTCATACAAAGAGAGGGTTTTCCTTCTACGGATAAAAACCCTAAACTAAACATTAGTTCTACCGTTAGAGCATCTGCCTAATGAACGACCCAAATTGACTAGAAATTACTATACTTTTACAAGGCAATTTTACATCTTTTTTTAGCTTCGGGGGAGTTATCCCTGAAACCCCCACCGGGGGACCGCTAGCCCCGGACCCCCCAGCTGGGGGGGATCGACCCCCCCGAACCCCTGCGGGGGGGACAAGTCCCCCCCGCATGGAGGGGTGTACAAATTTCTTGGGGTATACATCCGGCTGAAACAAAGACCTCTAAATAATCATGCTCCACACCCAACACTGATCGACATCAATATGAAGCTCCTCAAACTTAGGATCTAAAAGCTCCTCATCCGCATGTAGCTCAAGCTCCATCTCAAGGGAAACTCGCATTACCTTCTCCTCATCGAATTTGACATCCTTGTGCACCACTATCATCTTGCTAGTCAACAATTACATCTGATAGTTGTGAGGTGTATCAGTGTACCCCACAAATATCCCCAACTCTATTGTAGTCACAAGCTTCTCCTATGCATATTTGGTCACATGGAAATATACCGATGACCCAAAATCTTGAAGTGACCAACATCTGACCTCTTACTGGAATAAGCCTCCTCTCGTGTCTTCATCTCAAGTATCTGATGTGGCCTACAGTTCTGAACATAAACTACTGTGTTGCATGCCTCAGCCCACAACTGTAGTGGTAGGCCCAGATCATGCAACATCGCCCTTGCTTCCCCTACTATGCTTATGTTCTTCCTCTTGTCCACCCCATTCTATTGAGGGTTATGGGGTGCCATCAACTCTTGTTTAATCCCTTTCACTACACATAAGTCCTTAAACTCATTTGAGACATACTCACCACTGTTATCATTCCATATAGATTTAACTTTCTTTCTCAACTGTTTCTCCACCAATGCTTTAAAATCAACTTTGTGATATTTTTATTTTCTGCATGAAAAATATCCAGCATTTACGAGAATATTCATCAAAAAATATAACATAATACCTATGTTTGGTCATGGATGTTATCGATAATGGTCCACACACATCTAAATGGACTCACTCTAGAATAGCCTCTCCTCGACTGTCTCTATCGTGAAAGTAAGACTTGGTGTATTTTCCCAAAGTACACCCCTTGCATGTATCAACATGCTCAAGCGTACATTTGGGATTACTGATAGAGATCTGCTGCAATATCTTCAAATCCCCATGATGAAAGTGGCCTAATCGCCTATGCCACAACTTGCCAACGTCTCGGCTCTACACCCTTTCTGATTTTTTGCTCATAGTGGCACACTCCTCTACCTCCAACTTATAGAGATTCTTCACTCGAATCCCTATATTCTTTACTTGACCCATAGCTATGTGTTGAAGGAATGCCTTTCCTTTCGAGAAGATCACATCATAGCCTCTATCCTCAAGCATGGAAATGGATACCAAGTTATTCTTCAGCCCAGGAACATACATAACATTATTCAAGATGAGTGGAGCCCCATGCTCCCTCTGTAAAGTATTTGTGCCCAATCCAGTAACACTATACTTCCTGTCGTCACCCATCTTGATATGCATCTGGAGATCTTTCTCCTCCAGGCCACTGAATAACTATTTGTCGTTAGTCATGTGGAATGAAGCTCCACTGTATAAGTACCATACACTTCCCATCATTGATGACACCATACATGCAATGAGGGAAAATTCCAATTCAAATTGAGAGGCCAAAGCCTCACCCTTCACTCCTCCAGAGGACTTCTTCTTGGGCTTCTTGAGTGGACAATTTATAAAAAAATGGCCTAGCTCATGACAATGAAATCACTTAACTTTTGTCATGTCTTTATTCTTACCTCCATGATAAGAATCCGATTTGGAATGGGAATATTTCCCTTTCCCCTTCTCCTTAATCGCTAAGTCATAGTTCTCTTCATCATTAGTCTTTGATGAAGAGACATCCCTGGTGTTCCTCATGATCTCCTCCTCCATCAAATCCGACCACGGTCGTTCCCAATTCAACAACTTCTCCCGACAATTGAAAAAGTTCTGATAAATATGCCAAGTATTTGGGAGTCCTAGAAGAGAAAGACTCACCATATCATCATCGGAAACTGTGATTCCAACACTTCCAAGATCATCATGATAGTAAGTGAACTTGGTCAAGTATTTTGGAATCGTCTCGCCTTTCTCCATTTTGATTTTTCGAAGTTTTTCCTTTAGTGCCAATTTCCTTTGATCACTATTGTTCTGATACAAGTCCGTCAATGTTTTCCACATAGCATATAGAGTTTCCTTGCCATGGAGACTTGAGACAATGTGGTCTCAAACTCCCTCAAGGATTATCTGCCTCGCCTTTTCCACACACTTCTTCCATTCAGCCAAATTTTGTGCATCTGATTCTACTGGCTTAGTAATTTATTGATCAACAAATTTCTTAAAGCCATTATCCTCTAGCACAACCTCCATTTTTTCCTTTGAGGCTATAAAATTCAATTTCCTTACAAGGCATACTCGAGCCACAAACCGTAGAATGCCATATGTTGATCTTGAAGTATGTATTGCAACTTCGAATTTCACTGTAACCCAAAACTCAAAACTTCGAAATTTTCTCTAGTATACGGTTCTCAGCTTTGATACCATGTAGAAAATCCTGTAGATTCACAATCTCATGCAATGTACTAAAGCATAGGACAAGAATCTACTTCTACTTTCAACCAGTGGAAGCCAATAGATCGATGAAAACAATATTAACAAGAAGAAGATAAATCAATGGCACATAACACAAGATGTATATGGGGAAATCCACTGCTCAAGACCTCACTATCTATATTGCATATATCAGAATTATGAG
Source organism: Pinus tabuliformis (assembly GCA_031772625.1). Lineage (NCBI taxonomy): Eukaryota > Viridiplantae > Streptophyta > Pinopsida > Pinales > Pinaceae > Pinus > Pinus tabuliformis. Next base: position 1,245,472,129 of record CM062818.1, read on the forward strand.
TGAAGATACAAATCTTGTTCTCACTAGAACATACTTGTGCAGAATTATCAGAAGGGGTAATTAATACCATTGATAGTACATTGTCCCTACACTCTAGTCTCAACTGGGTCTTTCTTAGAATCAACATGCATGAGTTTCTGATGAGAGAATATTCAGTTAAATAGAGTGACACTTGTGGATGCACTAGTGCACCAACTTACTGTTAACTCTCTATTAGCTCCTCAAACAATTTGAAAATAATTTAACTGAACTTAACTCAGTAAACTGAGTGATCTAATTTCTAACTCAATTTAAACTCATACTGAACCACTAAAACTTAGGGAGAACATATACATGACTACAGAAAGACTTCCAAATCAAAATTTGTAAGCTAATTAAGTTAATTAAACTTAACTAACTATTTATAAGTTGATATGGGAATATAATTCGATTTTAATTCTCAGTTTAATTCAATGACAAATTAAACTGGAATTTCTTGTTTCCATAAGGTGACTTTGTTTTGTTGTATGATAAAGAGTCTAATAAGTGAGGATTAGGGAAGTTTGAGCCAATGTGGCGAGGTCCATACATTGTTAAAGATGTTTTTGCTAAAGTGGCCTACGAGCTTGTTGATTTTGATGGATTTCCATTGGTGTAGCTTAGAAATGGGTTGTACCTTAAAAAATATTATGCTTAAGTGATTTTTACGTAGTTCACTATGTACATTTTGTATATAGGTGTGTTGAGTGTGTTCCCTTCGAAGTTGATCTAGGTGAATATTGGTGGCCACCCGCCTATTCCACTTGGACCCCCACCGTTGTTTATTTTCAATTTCCTTAATTGTAGCATAACTTAGTATTTTTGGTAGTTTTTCGGGTCCTAAAATTTCGGATCCATTTTGAGGGAATAAAATACGTTTTTTTAGGGAAAACAAAGAGACCAACAAAATATGATTTTGGAGATATCCAAACATAGATCTTCGAAATGAGGTATTATGATAGACAAATGGAGATTGTATGCCAAAGTTACGACCTCGGGAAGTTGATGTACCAATTTACCCAAGCAGGGCCCACAGTTTTGGCGATTCATCTCCTAGGGTTAGGTTTTTGGATGTTTAGGCTTTTCCATTGCTTGTAAATACTAAATAGACCTTTTAGCCTCATTGTAACACAGTTAAGAGGCATGTATCCACTACATCTTTTCTCAGGGATAAGCTACCATCACCTGAGCTAGTTTATTTCCATTTTATATGTAAGCATATTTCAGTTCTTTGATATTAATGAAATGAAGTGTTATTTTTGCTACAACCTTATATTTATGGTTATATTTGTATTTTTTTCGTTCCTATTTAATTTCATATCAGGAGTTTCCTACAATTTTTTTTAATCTTGTTTACATTTGGTTTGCAGATGTCGACATCCCTTCAACCATATGTTGGTTATGATGATGGCGCTAGTCATGGTACTTAGAACCATTCTTCCGCAACATGGACTATATATGCTTTGAGTGGTGAGATAGTGAGTTTACAAGGGATTTGTATCAGTCACTCAACAAATAATATCGTTGAGTATAACGCAATGATAGGGATATTGTCTGATGTTATTTCTCATGGTATCCGCCATATAGTTATCAAACTTGACTCACAACTTTTAGTACTACAATTGACTAATGTTTATTCAGTTAGAAGTCCAACTACACTTCGTATGTTCTTAAGGGTTTTCCTTCTGCAAAGATATTTTTACTTTATCCAATATAAACACATTTCTAGAAGTCTAAACACATCGATAAATGCATTAGAAAATCATGTTTTAGATATACATTTGTGATATATGTAAATTCAATTCAATTCACATCACATAAATTGAATGAGGTAAGAGAATGCATAAGAAACATCGATAGGTAGATAGTTGTATATATATAAAATTTTGGTTTTACAAAAACTTGTGCCCGAGACACATATGGCCACATGACCTATCATATCCAAAAATATACATGTAGTCAAAATACGACTATCTAGTCTCCTAGTAGACTAATCCTGATGATGCTCATGATAGCAAGAGACTATGTGAGCCATCTTGCATAGTAGTCAACTGATACAACTAGGCATGCAAATAGTATGACGCTTCAGTCTCATAGGGATCTCATCAACCTTAGTCTCAACTATGCCCTGGGTGAATCCCTCCATGTGTTGCTCAACCTTTCTAAGGGTCTTGACCACATTAATATACTACAATACCTCTCGTCCTCCAGCAACAATCTATACTCCAACTAGTGCTTGTTGTGGGTCTCCAACACGTTGAATATAGGATGAACCCATTGGTCGAACAGGTCCAATGTTTGCATGTAAAAATTGATAGTTAGCCTCAGATACATAGAAAATACAAAAAATTGTAAAACCTATAACTCAAAAAATGATCAAATGTTTTTGTTTTATCTATGGAACCCCGTCGCTTGCCATCAGGAAGCATGAGCTTTGGGTCTCTGCGGAAGTCCATCCTTGCGTATGGATAATCCTGAATCATAATGAGTTTCATATGCAACCATCAGAAGAAGGCTGGCGTGAAACTCATAGTCGATGGACCTGCATGTCTGGACATAAGATTCACCCATCTCCTCATCCATGGAACTCTCGGATCTGGGAGTTCGAGTGAGATATGTTATGGTCTAAGTAATGGAATCCACTACAAGGAAAATGAAATCAAAATTGAACCATACCCAAAGTTCTTCAACCATCCATCCTTCACCTTGGTGAGTTGTTGTTTCATGTTTGATAGTACTTCCTTGCTCCAGTTGAACATTGTCGACTCTATGCACTCTAACGCATATTGCATTTGGGACCTATTAGCCAAATGTATGGTAGCACTGTCGGTCAATATAGCAATAATAAATAGGATTGTCCTCAAATGAAAACGGACCACCTCCTTTATCTCGATTTTCCCATCTTTGGTTGGTTGGGATCGAGGTCTATAATTTATACCGATATAGTCCTTGACAGTCTCTCCACCCCTTCTCGAACCAGATAACGAGACACGGGAACCTCTTATCGATAAACTTGTTAAGAAATAAATGTCTTCCACATGTATACTAAGCATGTGTGCTCCAATCCTGAAATCATGTGTCTGAACATCCCATGCTCGAATAAGATACTCTAATAACTCCATCTCTTGCCTGATCCTAGGAAGCCAAAATAATTTCAGAAGCCCATAGTTTCTCAATGCCTAGATGGTGGATGGGTCATTAGGAGCATTCATTTCTTGTTCCTCATGTTTTCTTTCTCCCCATATTTGAGCCATTTTGTTCCGATGGAATCATGAAACATGACAGTAAGGATCATTAGAGTGAATATCATGTAAAAATTTGAGTGAAACAAGCAATTTTTTTTTGAAATGTGGCTAGTGCACCCTACTAAAGGGATACATTGCATTGTAGTGCCCTCCACAATGAAATTTTGCTTTCCTAGCGCACTTTTTGACACTGTTAGGGTGTGTTGGAGCTAGGGTGAAAACCTAAAGTCCTAGGTCACCCAAAACTGGAAAAAATATGCATAAAATGAAAAATTAGAACCATAAAAAGAAATAGCAAGGTGAGATCTCCTACCTGGAAGTGAAGGCACTCAAAATGATCCACCAAATTCGCTGCAATCAGCTGCAGAAGATGGGGGGTAAAAATCACTCAGAGCTCACTCACCAAGAGGTAAACTGTAAAATGGTGAAAATGAATTATTTTTACCTATTTATGGTCATTTTCATGATTATTTTATTAATATTTTACTCTTTTGACCTGAATATGACTTAATGTTACCATGTATGAGATATTTTTTATCTTTTGGTGATGTTCTGAGCAGGTTAACAATTGTTTGCCAAATTTTATGGTGTTTGAATCAAAACAGATCATTTTAACCAAAGAGCATACTTTTATCATTTTTTCAAGATCTGTAAACTTACAAAAAAGAATCCCTGAAGTCCTCTTTCAACTCTTTTCGGACTCTGAAAACATGAAAATATTGTTGAGAACTCGTCTTTTCAAACTCGTTAAAGTAAATGAAAATATGTCTATTTAGTATAAGTTTAACCCTTTTCCGGACTGAGATAGACTATTTACAAAAAAGGAATTCCTTAGTCAAACATGGCTAAGAGGTTCACTTGAATATTGTTTCTTGCCTTTTTGGACTCAAGAGACAACTTTATGAAAAGGAACCTTTGGATTTTTCTTTTTCACATCTTTTTCAAACTCTCTAAACATGAAAAGGGAGTCAAGTTTCACCTTCATTGGACTTGTAGAAGCATCAAACAGTGATGGACTTATCAAACATGATGAGACCGAACCACTCCTTCTCAGGCTTCATTAAAGATACTCAGAGGGACTCATCCAAAGGATGAACTTACAGATCAAGCATATGTTATCCTCCTCAAGCTTGTTAAAAAATAAAGAGGTAATGACCAGAAATGGTTGGGGAAATTGGGAAAACAAGATACTTTACCTATTATTGGCAGTGAGTCTCTCTTGAACATGACACTCTTTCATTTCACCTCTGTGATTGTTGGGTTGGTAAATCTGCTTGTCTTTTTGTTCATCACACCGTATCAAAACCTACGCATTCGATTTTGGGTCAATGCTACCAACTCCATAAAGTGTTGTCAATATGTCCAAGAGAATTCCTTCAGTTGATATTTACTATGATACTTATAAGACTTCATTCATGTTTGTCGTTCTTAAAACAATTCCACATCAATATCATTCTATCTCAAATCTTGATACATGTTTCATGTTGTTGATGGGGGATACATCAATTCCCTCCTACGATGGGTTGCTTCCTTTTGACATTAGCACATTATCTAGGAAGTTGACTTAGACATTCCCATTGGTACCTTGGATCTTTCGTACATCAATAACAAGTTTTCTCGCTCTCGACGAAATTTTTTCATCATTGGCCTTCGACCGAAAGATTCTATGTGGTTTTTGAGTTCACCTCATTCATTCACACCATATGGAATATATTGCAGTACCTTGAGAACCATTAACAACATTGGTGGTTTCTCTCACATATGTTAACAACTTACATCATTGTCTGGTAAACAAATGGTGTCTACCATGTTTGACTCTAGCTCATTTATTCACATGGTTAGACTTGTACATTGTATGATCAAGTGAATGAGATAGAATATCTCAGATCTAGTTCCATCCATCGGGGCTGCAATTTCAGGATTAATACAATATTACAAAGTATGATGGCTATGATCATACAAACATTCATCCAAGCATGGGTCCATTCTCTGTCATCATTGGACGTGACTTTTTAATCATTTTACATGTAATGTTAGTTTATGTGATGCGCATGGGTATGCCCCCCTCAACAAAAATATCATAATGAAAATATATTGTAACAGATCATAGTCTCGACTAGTTGTTCTTGATATGTACTTGTAATAAGGTAAAGCACTTCAGTCATCAACTATCGTTTTTTTCTTTGCACTTTAGGGGGAAATATGTTATAGGCCATTTTGTCGCATCTAATCAATAGGCTTGCAAACCGAATCAACCCATATCCTTGAACATGCTGTCATCATCCCTACACAAAGCCCTAAGCATGACCAATCCAAATAATCTGAGTTTCGAGGATTAACTGCTCAAAATCAATGTTTTAAGCCCTAAGACATCCTGTCCCTTTGGATACATGTGTTCAACGCTGGTTTCTCCCTTCTACACCTGTGTTGGTCAACACTAGTTGCTTCTTGTTGGGAGTGCGTTGATTCTAGAAATTCAGGAAAATTAAAAATATTTATGAATCTTCCTCTTCCAAAAGATTCTAGGGGTTGTTTTAACCTTTTACCTTGGATACTAAGCTTTATTCCTTTTTGATACTACCTTGGAGACTTCACCTCTTATCCCTTGAGTTCATCCTCCCATCATAAGTGGATATCAAGCTCATTATTGTCAAACCTAAACTACCATCCCTTTCCTAGAAATTTACTACCATCCACAACATCAAGGTCGTATTTTGGAGACTGATCATGCCCTCATGCTACTACCTTGAATCTAAGAGAGTCATCATGTTCATGCATTAGGGTGACATTGAGGTGTGCTTTGTGACAAGGAAGGAAAAGTCAACTTGGGGAGATCTCTAAAAGATCAGCTACTATTCTTGGTTGTAAACTCTCTCCTATTCCTATTAATACAAAAAGTATCTTGTTTTCCCATATGTCCTGTGTTACATTTACATTCATGTATTTCAATGCCTCGTTGATTCATTGAATAAAGTAATTGAATTATGCTACTTAGATGTTGTGGATCCTTGGCTTGTTTTAGTTGTATGTACAGATTCTAATTATAGCATTTGGAGCTACAATTAGAGCTTACAAGCCAGAAGGAAAGTAAATCTTGCGACGGATTCCTAGTAAGCCTCTTTCCCATTCTTCAATTTCTCAAAGGGAAACTCTATATTCTTTGCTTTCTGTTGTTCTAGACTAGTCCACTAGGTCTAAGGAAGATACTTTTGTTCACAATTATAAACTATGCATAACAATGTGCAATGAGTTAGATCATATGTTAGAAATCAAGAATATTTTTACTAAGGACGAATTTGAGTGGATCATCCTAATGGTTGTATAGGAAAATAATAATGGATACATCTTCATATGTGTGGATTTTCCTAAACTAAACATAGCCTACATGCTTGATCAATTTGAAATGTTATTCAGTAATGAAGTTTTGGAAAATGTGGTCAGTCGGGAAGCCTACTCATTCATTGATGTAGTTTCCTAATACTATTAGGTGAATATAATGAAGGTGGATAGTGATGGGCCTCCCGAATAGGCATAACTTAAGGCTCATCCGATCATCATTTGGCATAGTTAACCTTTCCTTCTACATATGACAATATATTTTTCAAACTTTAGTGCGTTCTTAGGAAGGTTAAGAGATATTTTTTGTATCTTGTATCCCTAATGCATTCAATGTGCATGATATTGATGATTTTTTGTGTGGATCATGTAGGGGGGCAATAGGAGAGGGTTATGGGGCTTGTTTCTTACTACAGGCTAATCACAACATGATTGGCTCAATGACATTTACCGCTTCCTTCTAGCTGTGAGAACACTAGGGAACTGGATCCACATTTTTAGGGATTTGGAGGGAAGTGGTCATCCCTTCAAGGATGCCACCCCTCAAGCACTTTTTGTATAAATAAGGGGCCTTAGCATCTCACTAGGGATTCAAAACTCTAGAGGAAGATAATGAACATTAGAGAAAGGCTTCTGCCTATTATTTCAATTGTCATGTTTCATGTATGAACACTTTTGAAGGTTAATGAAAAAAATGATTTGTTCTTAGTCTTATTTTGTTCTAAGCAACCTGAGTCTCCTTGGGTTAGCGCCAAACCCAGGTGCTCAATCCCCATTCTTGTACATTTCCTTTCCATGCATTTATTGTAGTTGTGATTTTCTACAAACCTTATTTATGAGAAAATTATTGTCTTTATGGGGCTTATAAATGAGATCCTTACTGAATTTTGGCTATGTATAACTTGTTCCAATCAACACAAAAATAATTTACTTTATGAATTATTAGTATTTATTTCAAGTTCAACTCATCCTTTCCATTATTGTTTTACTTCTTGCAATTAGTGATTTAACAATTATTTATACATCTTGCTTTTATCAGTTAGCCATGCAATTTTCTTGCATATTGATGGTATTGTTTCATATGTAAAATTAGTATCATTTTCATGCATTTTGGTCACTCACATAATCACCTTTTTCTTCACTATTTTAAATCTCTACAAACTACCAATGGGATAAATTTTTCCTAACCGAGCTATAGGAAACCCCCAGTTTTGTCTTTTCCTCATATGAGTTGATTCATTGAGTGTGTCGAAGCTTGGTGAGGATATTTTCTCACTTCCACAATCTTCAACCACTTTTTCAACTCTGCAAACCACATCTAGACCTCATAAAGTTTCTCTCAAAAGTTTCTGGTAGCAAAACATGGCATACTTGTAGCAACATGCAGATTGCCTAAAATGCCTCCAAAATTACACCAAAAGCTTGATCATCATCGCTTAACATTTTACAATATACATTATACCTTGAATATGGAGTTTAGAGGTTTAGAGATCCCTTAGTAACTTTTCCCTAGTAGTGATAACTTTCTTCCTGTAATTAGGGTTTGTTGTTTTTTATGTCTTCTTTCAGCGACAGGATCAATACAACATAGAGTAGGATTGATTTGCCTCCAACATTCTTAAAGTATTTAATTTGCCTTCTTGAAAGAAACATAACTTTATTTCAACCATTTCCCTTCATGTAATAACATAGATTTACTTTCTGTAAAACAAAGTAATATTACATTTTTTCATTTACATTCACACAATTAAATTAGGGTTTAGTTTCTCTCATTTAATTTCCTATAATTGAATAGGATATTTTTCAGTTGTTTCTTTTCCTACAAATTAGAATACATCTATTTTTTTTCTCATTGAATTTCCTAAGCATTTCCTATAACATAGTGGTCTCTATGCATTTTGACTTCTCTTCAACTACATCAAATCAGCCTAAGTAGAATATATTTCATGTTATACATATAGTATTGATACCTCTTAATTTTGTATGAACCATGGGGTAATAATTAAAGTTGAGCCCCTCAGGAGTTCCAACATTATTTTTGTAATATTAGGGGGCATCACTTTTTGGTGTCGTTGTCAGGGAGGTGTCAAAGTAGGTATTATTTTTTTCTCTAAGTTGGTTCATTTTCATTTCATTCCTAAAAAATCACAAAAAAATTGCATTATCATTTATTTTTATAAAACATAAAAAGATCATTTATTTCATGCCTTGTAGGGTTAGGGATAACTCAGGAATTTTTTACCTAAAACCCCCACTTCTACAGATAGTTAGCCTTCATGTTTTGGTGACTATAAGCCTCCTAATTTGTCTATAAAGGACCTAGAGGATTTATTGGGTGAGAATTCAAACAATTTTTAGGAGCCTATAGGAGAAGAAGAAACTCAACCTACTGAAAATATGGCTACAAATAGGCAACTTGAAGTATTTCCTATTAGGGAGACAAATGAGAAAGCTAAAATGGAAAATATTAGCTCCACTTATTTTCCACACTTCAATGGAATGGCTTCTGAGGATCCTGGCACCTTCAGGTGTGAATTTGATGTAGTCTGTAGTACATATGATTATACATCTAATGGGAAAAAGCTATAAAATTTTCCTTCTACCCTCAAGGATGTAGCATTGCACTAGTTCATGAGTTTAGAAGGAGGTAACGTTACTACATGGGCCTAGATGCAATAATAATTCAACACCAAGTATAAGGACTATTGCAAATCAATAGATACAAGGGATGAAATCTTCAAAATGACCCAAGGGATAGATGAATCACTTGAAGACTTTGAAGAAATATTTCATCTGAGCTACAAAACGGATAACTGTATTCTTGATCCGGATTTAATGAAGCTAGTTTTTCTCTAGGGGGTTAGAGAATATTTGATGGAGACCCTCAATATGTTGTCCAATGGAGATATTTATCAACTCAACTATAAAGACATTAAAACACTATTCAAAAGCCACTTTACAACTACAAGAAAGAGAGGAAGATCTAACCAGGGTTTGTTAAGTCCTTCATCTTCTACTTTGGTCATTAAGAATGAAATAGGAGGTATGTTTAATGATTTTAAAAGTGAAATCTTACATACTTTTTCCCCGCAGATTGACACATTGTAGATTAGGAAAAAACAAGAGGAGGCAAAAAAGGATTTCACCATATTCTGCCATAGATGCACCAAGAGGCACCCTAGAAATGAGTGCCCATTAAATGTTATAGAAATATGCTCTATGTGTGAAGAAAACCATTCAACTGACAAGTGTTCATCTCTTCTAGGTCTGAAAGCAGTGTATCAAGGAGTAGAAGGAGGCATGGAGCAACTTTGCTTTGTCAACCAAAGGAGCCCACAAGGTTTAGGCCATATCAATGAGGCACAAAATATCATTCCTCTTTCAATACAAGTTGTAATGCACCTTTCCTGTGTTGGTATCCACCTAAGAACTTACCATGGCTTATGCCTACTTCTTGGCCCTACCCTCCTCAACTTGTCATTTCCCCTTTTTAGCCATACCAACACCAACCTCGTTAATGGGGTAATCCATCACCAGGATGGAGGCCTCAGGAAACCCAACCACTAGCCTTAATGCCTCCTCCTTCTCAACCACCTAAACAACCACAAATTCTTTCTCAACCCAATCTGAACCCCAAAAATAAGTAGGCCAAACAAGTATACAATGGAGATATATCTTATCCCACCTTTTTTTGTAGAAATCCAAGAAATCAACCTTAGGTATAGGAAGGTGTTTCCTAATCCTCACCCACCTTCTCCAACATAGAACCTTCAAGAAGAGAAGGAATAAAACACTCCTCAAGCCAACAAACTTCCCTATCCTAAAAGCTTGATCCATCCCAAAACACACACCCCATAAAAAGTTGAACTTGTGGGTGAACTAAAAAATTATGTCAAGATTCCCCTCCTATAGGCCATCAACGATGTTCCCATATACAACAATTTCATCATGAAATAATGTATTAAGAGGTGGGTAAGGAGAAGGAAACATGCCCCGACTGTCAATGTCATTGGGAAACTGGCTGGTATAATGCTTGGGAATGTCATCATCCCAAAGTATTTGGATCCTGGAAGCCCAGTAGTAGATGTGCACATTAACAAAATTGTAGTCCCTAATACCCTTGTTGACTTAGGTACTACAATCGATGTCATGAACAAGGATATTATGCTCAATCTTAACCTCCAAGGAGCTTTACGGAAAACCACCACAGTGTTGTAACTTGCAGATAGATACACAGTAGTACCTGAGGTTGTCATTGAGGATTTCATGGTTTCCATTAAGTCCTAGGAGTACACTACTAATTTCCTTGTTCTCCATCCCAAAACCAAGTTCAATGGATATCTTGTTATCCTAGGAATACCTTGGTTAGCTATTATTATGCCTATATCAACTGTAGAGATGGAAACATGACAATTTAAAATGGGAAACTAACAAAACAACTTGTACTATATCCCCCTGCTCAACCCCTTGTTGAGCATGATTTTCCTATGTGGGTAGAAGAGGAGGAAGAATAATAACTATATCAATCATCACCCTATCCCATTTGTACATTAGAAGCCACTATAGGTAACAAGAAATTGGATGAGGACAATCTGTTTGATTTTTTTTTACAAAATAAGTATCATTTTCCCATGTCTAAATGAATAATTTATAGGACAACCTAAATACAACTCATGAGAAGATTTAATAATTACTAGTTATGATCAAAATAAGGTAAAAAAAATTAGAAATCAACCCTTCCAAAACTCTTAAAATAATTTTTTTCCCAGTTGATCAAGAAGAATTGAATTGCTCACTGTTTTAAGGCAGAATATTGATTCTTTTCTTGGGATTACAAAGAGATGAAAGGAGTTCACCCTTATATTTGTACTCATCATATGTACATTAAAGAAGGAAATCAACCTATTCGCAAACCTAAGAGAAGAATGAACCTTGCACTAAAGGATAGTATAAAACAAGAATTGCAGAAATTATTAGATGCAAGTTTTATCTATCTAATTTTAGACAGTGAGGGGGTGTCACCTTTAGTAATTGTGCCTAATAAGAATGGAAAATGGAGATTTTTCATTGATTATGGAGAACTTAATAAGGCCACCAAGAATGACCACTTTCCTTTACCTTTTATTGACCAAGCTTTCGATGATCTTGCAGGAAAGTAGTTATTTTCATTTCTAGATGGGTTCAATGGGTACAGTTAGATCCAAATTAGTTTTGGAGACTAGGATAAGACTACATTTCCCTTCCCATGCGGGATCTTTGCCTACAAGGTTTTTCCATTCAGCTTGTGCAATGTATTTCCACCTTCCAAAGGGCAGTGTTGAGTATTTTTGTTGTTCTTGTACATGACTTCATAGATATTTATGTGGATGACACCTTATGGAGATGTTTTCTAGGAATCTCTCTCCAATCTATGCAAGGTTTTGAAAATATGCATATAAATGAATCTCTCCTTAAGCCTTGAAAAGTGCCATTTTTTTATGAATGCAAGAATTGTTATGGGCCACTTCCTCTCTAAGTATGGAATTCAAGTTGATCCTAATAAAATTACAATTATTAGAAATGTTCATGCCCCACAAATACAAAATGATGTTAATATATTTTTAGGAATTTTTGGATACTATAGGAGATTTATTAAATATTTCAGTAAAATTTCTTCACCTTTGTTTAGTTTATTAACAAAAGACTCAAATTTATGTTGGACATACCTTTGTGAAAAGGCGTTTGTAGAGCTCAAAGAAAAATTGAAAATTACACCAGTTCTCAAGGGCCCAAATTGGGCCTTTCCCTTCCACATTCACACAGATGCATTAGACAAATTAGTGGGGGTAGCATTGGGAAAGTAGAAGTTAAATTTCCTTAGGTTATCTATTTCATTAGTAAAAACTTGTCCAAAGATGAACTCAATCACATAGTCACCAAAAACGAACTTTTGTCTATTGTGCATTCTTTGAATAAATTCAAACATTACATTATGGGGTATCAAGTTTTGTTTGCACATTAATCATGCAACCATTAAGTACTTGATGAATAAAATTGATTTCAATGTTCAAGTCATTATATGGTTATTATTGTCACAATAAATTGATCTAGCCATTGTTGATAAGCCAAGAAAAGAAATTGAAATTGCAGATTTCTTGTCTAGACTAGCCTTATTTGTAGAGAATGAAGAGATGGTGGATGAACAGCTTCTAGGTGAGCACCTCTTCACCATATCATTGTTGTCTCCTTGGTTTTATAATATAGCAAACTTTTTGGTTGTTGGCCAGTTCCGCCTAACTTGTCTTCAAAGGAAAAGAGCTACAGGAAACCTCCAGTTTTGACTTTTCCTCATATGAACTGATTCATTAAGTGTGCCTAAGATTGGTGAGGACCTTTCCTCCTTTCTACTACCTTCAATCATCTTTTACACTCTTCAAACAACTTCTAGAACTCATAAATTTGCTCTCAGAATTTTCCTGTAGTAATACAGGGCCATCCTATAACAACACGTAGATTGCCTTAGAACGCATCCAAAATTGTACCAGAAGCTTGACCATCATCCCTTAGTGTTTCATAGCATCCATTAGACCTTGAAGATGGATTTTATAGGTTTATAGACCCCTTAGGAACTTAGCCCTAGCATTTGTAGCTTTCTTCCTGCAATTTTGGATTGATTTTTATAATGTCTTCTTTAAGCTACAAGAATAATTTGTCAATGCACCATAGAGTAGGATTGATTTTCCTCCATCATTCTTAAAATATTTAATTTTCCTTATTGCAAGTAACATATATTTAGTTCATCCATTTCCCTTCCTGCAATTACATATATTTAATTTCTGCAAAACAAAGTAGAACTAGAATTTGTCATTTACATTCCTATAATTAGCTTAGGGTTTAATTCTATCATTTAATTTCTTGTAATATAATAGGATGTCTTTTAGTTACTTCTTTTTGTGAAAGTTAGAATATATATATTTACTGCTCATTGAATTTCCTAATCATTTATTGTAGCATAGTGGTCTCCGTGCATTTTAACTTCTCTTCAACTGTATCAAATCAACCTAAGTAGAATTGATATTGCCCATTGTACATATAGTATTGATACCTCTTAAGTTTCTATGAACTAGATGTTAAAAATTAAATTTGAGTCCCTCAAGAGTTCCAACATTCTTTTTGTTATACTAAGGCCCATCAGATAGGACCAAGACAATGTTTGCAATAGAATGGGGATATTGCACATATACAATTATGCCATTAGGTCTAAATATTGTGCTCACTATATTCTCCTGAATAATTTTCGTAACATTTTAAGAGTTTATCCATATATTATTGGAGGTATACTAGGATGAATAAATTGTATTAATACTATTAAAGGATCAGATACATGTACTATGATGGAATCTCAATCAACAAAGACAACTCTAGATTGTACTGTATATTATTGTTGTCACGGGAAATGTTCTTGATATAAGGAATTGTTGTTGCATGGATCTTTCCTGAGATCCATTAAAAGGCATGCGACATAGTTTTTAATGAGCAAAGTGTAAAAATAACTGATCACCATTTCATCCCAATGGATAATGTACACTTATTATATTATTCCCTCAAGGAAGGGTAGAAACACCAAGTGAAAGCGATCAAGGATCCTAATGTAATGTGACGGTGGTGGTGAAACAAGACCAAGGATTATCTCCATGCATAAGTAAGATAGAGTGTAGTAGAAACCAAGGCACAAAATGGGTGGAATCCTCCTAAGGTATAGCCAGAAAATGACAAAGGAGAGAAAATGAGGCTCAAATTCTAACTCATGGTAGGTCAAAATGAGGGATTCTAGGGTCATAAAATAATACGACATGGACACCAACATAGAAAATAGATGCTAATTTAGAGCATCCATGTATACGATATATCTACTTCCAAGTTACAATGTGCACAAATAGATAGGTTAATATTGTAACTTGACGGGGTCGATCCTAAGGTGCAACATAAATGGCAAGAAAACATCTACCCCTAAATGTCAGGTTTAAGAATAGTGGACCTAAGGTTGTGTGGATGCTGCAATAAAAAAACCATTGTATCCTATAAAAACCATCCAAAAATACTAAACCCATGGTTAAATCATATAATGAAAGAATAAAACATGGATTGGGTAAAAACAAGACAATATAATTTTTTTAAGTTATTTTGATTTTTTGGCATATATAATGAACTAGAAAGGTTCTCGATTCACACATCAAACCAAAACTAAAATACATATGTACAAGGCGTAACATAGTCTAGTAGGTCAAGTCAAGTTGTACCCACTACTGGGCACGAGCCAAGGATTCCCATACATGAACTCATGGGCTTTTGTGGGTACCATATGGCACACCATGTTAAGGCCATGCCATAGATAGTTGAATTTCCAGATCTCTAAAGGTTGATGATGCCAGGGAAAACCCAGAACCATATTCTTATCAGGGATCATGTGAGGACATAAAAGGTGATTGGTCTCATGAGCTAATACAAATCCTTGACAATGATTATCAAGACACAAAGGGGGTACAAAACATAATCAATGAGAGGATGTGGGTTTAAAATTAATTAGCAAGTTCAGTATCAAAAACCCAAGACCCGACTCTATCCAAGGGTGGCACTTCCATGGATGGCCTAGAAAATGCATCCCTAGACTGATTCAAGATTTGCCAATCTCTACTAGTTCCTATTCAGAGAGGATAAAGGCATTAAAAGTCATAGTCTATCTGGAATTAGAAAGTGAATCCATGACCTAGAAGATGACTTGCATAGAAGTAAACTCATCATCGTTGGAGTCACATGGAATAGGTAGAGTGATGGCTAGTGTGGGTAAAGAATCTTGAACAAATTCCATATTTGGATGATGTTTCTGACCAATGTTAGGATGTAATGTTCCTAATTAGGAATATGAGTGATATTTAAACAAATAAATAGTGTAGCAACATAAAAATAAAAGCATGCATTAGATATCCATGAAAACGTTGTAAATCTAGAACTACTAAGCCATATATTATAAAATCAGAGAGCTAGGTACAATATAAAATGGAATGGTGCACTTGGGTTTGTCTCAAGGACAAGCTTGAAAAAACCCAGGTGATGAAATAGCTGAGCTGAAGGTTGCCCAGTTGCTGCACCACTCTGCTCCGCAATGTCCCAGTAAATTGATGCCCTACTGAACTTCGACCTGCTAGAATGTGCCCAAAAACTACCTAGAAAATTATATCCTTTCAGCCCCGGAATCCTTGTACAAAACCCAGAAAAACCCATAAGGAAATTTCTCTAGTTTTGGCTTTGGATTTTCGGCCTCCTTGGAGCCTCTCCCCAACTGCTGCTACCAAATTCGACTTGCAGGAAAAAACCTATAAATCCCTCTGAAAACACCATTGGAATGTTGGATTCACCTATTCTAACTAACTCCTTGCTCCTCAGATGATTCCTGGCCAAGGTGACTGCTCTCCCAAGCACCACGAAATTGTTGCCCGAGGCCTCTACGCAATCCCTCTGCCCAAAAATTCATACTACTAATACACCAGTCTAGCTGGCTGCAAAACCCAATGAAAATGACCTTAATAAACAACCTTCTCAGCTCCCGTAACTCCTAGAAAGCCATGGACCTCACTACTAGTTGTAACTCCTCCTACGTGTTTCTGGTTTCCCCTTAAATACACAGTCCCCTGCTCTGCGCGGCTGGCTAAAGTGTGTGACTGTGCTGAACTCTCTGAAAAACCTATGGAATAGCTTCCCTAGGGCGAGCATGGATGGTCCCCCGAAGAAGAGGTTGAATCTCCTGCTTGGAAGATTTGTGGCTAAATAGCCAGTAGACTCGCTAAGCAGCAGAGTGTACAAAGGTGTGTTTGTTTGCAAATGATCAAGATGGTCGAAAATGAGATTTCCTTCTCCTTTTATCACCTTGGGACCCCTTAGCCTCATGTGGGCCCCTCCATCCACTAGTTCAATTCCCTCCAAGCTTATCGGATGGCCAAGTTAGAATTGCTCATGTGGGTGGCCCCCACATTCCACTAGCTGCAAAAATAAAGTCGAATTCCCCTATAGTTCCTAAGTCTACATGTGGGGTCCTCCTCCTAAGCCAAAAATGATGCCAAAAATGTGTAGCTGCACCCCGTGACTAATGCGTTTGATAAAGGACATGACATAGGAGGTACTGAAGACACTACCAGAGAGGAAATCTCTTCCACTAAAGGTGGCATATGCTCACCATATAGGTATACTTTTGAAGGAGACGACACCACCCAAGGGTAAGGAGACCAATGTGGTCCACTAGTGATAGAAAAGATCATATGCATAGGAGCGATAAAGGTGGAGGGAAAGTTACGTGAGGTTATAGGAAAAACACCTATAAGTGACAAAATTTTAACAATGTTGCATCGATACTCTCATAGGTTGGAGGGTTATCTCTTGTAAATGGCATGATGTTGCCTGTAGTGATTTGTTTGGTCACTAACACATAATATTCAAGTTAATCTATCGTGACAATATTTCCTTCACGGGGAAAGTGAAGCACACGAAATATTGAGGACACAATAGTGAGCATAACATAGAAACAACTATGATGAAGGAGAAAATTATAATACAAGGGAGCATCAACAAGTTCAACATATGCTAGCTCAATGGAAAATGAAGGAAGAATTCCCTAAGGCATGAAGGTATTTCCATCAAAGGCCTAAAGGGTTGTACTTGAATTGATGGGAGTCAAAGAACTGATAGATTTCCATCATGACATGGCCATAATACAATTAGAAGGCCCTTCATCTACTAGAGTGTGGTTTACATCTTGATAGAAGGCATGCACTGAGATATGGAAAGTGACCTAATGGGAGAGTCTAAATAGAGGGGAATTGAAATCAACCATAATAAAACTTGACTCTGGGGTATACACCCCTCTGATAACAGTAAAAAGGGAATAGGGTCCGTGGACTAATTCCTCAACAATATTATATTGTTGGGCAGTCGCACATTGGGATTGTCTGTCAACTTTTTGAGAACACCCTTAGGTAGGTGAAACACTAGCTCATTGCATTAGATAAGCCACCATAAAATGAATTTGAAGAACACCATAAAAGGTAGGTGGCTATAATATGTTTGGTTAGGTTTTCTCCTGACATTCCTTTGAAATGAATTAGGAATATCAAAAGGTAACCTAGAAGTAATCGATGGCCACCAAGGATTATGGCATATGGGGTCATTTACAAGTTTTCCCAAGTCTAAAAAATCAAGTGATTCTAGAAATGGAATCTAATGTTGGTTAAATGGATCATGAGGGAAAAATCGCCCCCCCCCCCCCCCAATAGACCTTTTCATCCCATCATATCATAATTAATGAGAGAAGAAAATGAACCAAGGGGATAGATTACCCCATGGAATTGAATTCCTAGGCCAATAGACATGGTGAAAGGATGTTTTCTCCCAAAGGGGAATTTCCCTAGATATAAAGGAACTCCCAAAGGAATTATTACTCATGGGATTCTACTTGACACTAGAAGAAGGACTTCCTGATTCAAAGCATTGTGTTGATGGTGTTGGATGCCACCAACATACGTGGGGTCTCCTTAATGTGAAGTCCCAATTAGACCTCACACCATTTTGAGTAGGAGTCCCATCTAGAGTCTCGGTGTCGCTGCCATAGCTTAAGGATTTCCATGGTTTCAATGGATAACATAAGAGATTATACACATAACTTTTGAACAAACAAGTAAGTTAACATTGTGAAACATCAATTGCAATGTGTAAAAGGAGGCCTTCGCGAGAGGGGAGACAAGATTAAGTATTTAGAAGGAACACAATAGTACTATCATAAGAGAGGCACACGAGAGCCAATGAAGATTCATTAGTTATATAACAAATTAGTTCACATTAATACAATGATCATTAAAACAAATGCAACACATATTCAACAAGATAAGCACCAAAGCCAATGAATTAGTTCAATTTCTTTAGTACTTATGAACATAACATATACCGAAAACATCTAAAGAATAGTCTTACAATATTCACGATACATGCATGAAAATGTGTTGGCTCAATGAGCTTCTTATTATTAGGTAAAATATCCCAGTACATAGTTATAATGGTGATACACTAGCTCCATTAGTGGAGCATTAAGTCACTTCTTGCTTCTCCAAGGAATGATCTTCTCCCCTATTCCAAGTTGAAGAAGCCAAGGCTAGCTCTCCAAAGTATAAGCCTCCAAAAATCCCTTTGTTTAAGTTATGAGGTTTCTTTTATAATAAGAGAAATGATCTTTCATATCCCCACGACTCTTAAACTACTGTCATGACTCTTGGACTTATAAATGACCTTTGAACTTCTATTTGAATCTTTGTCCACATGTGACTTTACATATACCACATATGACTCTTGGACTTCCACACATTACATTTTTGTCATTTTCTTGAACATACATCATGACATTCCACATGATGATGTGGTAGGACTCCATGGCACATATTTCATTGTGATGACACTAGTATAAGCCATAAATTGGCATTGATGACATGGAACTTCATGGTGATGTGGCAATGCCAAGCTTCTCTTTTTGTTTTTATGGCTTTCATTATTCATTATAGATTTGATTTGTACTTGATATTCACCCTCCAAAGGGTCTTAGATCAACATTGGGACCTTCTGAGTAATCATGCAATGAATTCATTCTATCATGGTCCAAGATCTGCGTCATGTCTGCATGATGGTCCTTCTTTGTACCTATTCTCTAAAATTTCTTCTTTGTTTCTTCTCCTTGACATCTTCCTTGAGTATTGTCTTGCCATATTGAGTTGGTACACCTGTCAATTAAGATCACTGATGACAAAGAAAAATCAGTGTTGAAATCATTTATTCTAGCCTCTACTCATGGAAGAAACTACATGTGATAGACCTGTGTGAGGCCTGAAATAGGTAGGCTTGATGAGGATTGTGTAGTTGAGATCAACAGTGGTTGAGGAAGGCACCACTGCTCACTAAAACTACACCATGCACTATGGGGAGGGGTTCTTCAAGGTCCAATGCAATGAGCAAGTGAAAGGGATAGTGTGGTGAACTTCTTGACTAATATTGTATTGTGCACTAGGCTTAAGTGAGTAGGAGATAATGTTAGCGCAGTTGAGCTTGATAGTGAGAAAGGGATGACCCCATTGTTCACTAAAACGGTGACATGCACTAAGGAGTCAAGGCAAGATAATTATTAGTGCAGTGAGGAAGTTTAGTGGACAAGGTTTGAGGGCTTGTTGACTAAACTTACACTATGTGCTATGATTGAGAGGTAGGGTTAAGGGAAGGCACATTTTTCTTCAACAATGATATACAAGAAGCTCCACTATGCACTAGAACTATGCCATGTGGTGGGAGGAGGAGGAGGTTTAAGACTAGTGCAACTTTCTTCAATAGTGGCTAACTATTCACTAGAAATGCGTTATGCACCCTTGGGCCTTTGCTAGTGTAGTTTTCTTCAATAGATGTTGATTGACCACTGAAAGTGTGCCTTGCACTCAGGAAGAGCCACTAGAAGAGGAGATTTTTCCGTTAACTGAGGGAGGCAACAAAATGAAAGTCACCTTGCCCAGGGAGAGTCTTATTGCATCGTGAGAGGTAAGAGACTTTGTATGGGGCGGTTTGATTTTGCAAAGGGACACTAGAAATACTACATGCACTATACAAGGTAGAAATTTCAAAACCCAATGCAGTGAGTTAGTATAAGAAAGAAAGGTTAGGTGATTGTGCTTTAAAGGTTCTGAATGTGCAGCTGTCGGGGGGATAAATCGTTCTTGTGGACAAGACCGATCTCCCTAGTATCTAGGGATATCTAGCGACAAGCAAGACAAACGAATTCTATCTTTCTCTAAATATTGCGATTTATAAATAAAAGCCAATAGATGTTTTAGATCCTACCTCAAGTCCAGTGCTAGTTTGTGGAAGCCACGCTCCGTTCGTCCAAATGAGCTCCCTTTTAAAGAACCTGCAAACACAAACAGGCACACATCAAATAACACCTGTATAGCCAATATAATAAACCATATTTATCATGATGATCAAGGAATTCATGAAATAAACCATAGAAGACAATTTATTGAGAAGAATGAATCTGATTGTATTAACTTTAAACAAAAAAGAACTTTACAACCTCGGTGCCTTGATGCTGTACAAGCTCCTCCTAGGGTCCAGCAAGAATCTCCTCTACTTTGAAAAGTTTCACTCTCTTCCCAAAGAGATCAAAAGGTATGTAATCTCTCCTCTCAAGCTCAATTAGGAAGTCTAAATTCCAACAACATTTACCCTAAAAAATATTCAGCTTTCAACCTGTTATATACCTATGGGGGATAATATGGGGTACCAAGGGAGATACCCAAGGTAATAATGTAATAATGGGATGGGCCATAGTAATAAATAAAGTGGTTAACCCATATCATGTAAGGGACCACAAGTAGTTAATAATAATGTAATGGGCCCATGGTATTAGTTGATGGTATGAGGAAACCATGGTAATGACCCATGGTGTTGTATGTATGAGGCCTATATAGAGGCTAGAGACTCCACATGGAGATAGTGAAGGATTATTGTATGAACAAGCATATGGCTTGTGGAGTGTTCTCCTTCCTTAAGGAGTGAATGTATGGTGTTTCCTTACCTTAAGGGTTTTGAGATCAATAAAGAAGCATTTCTATCTATTTCTATCTTATTTCTGGGTATATTTGCATTATCTTATATTTTCATATCAGATCTATAATATTTCCAGGTTAGATGCGGGGATAATATGGGGTACCAAGGGAGGTACCCAAGGTAATAATGTAATAATGGGATGGGCCATAGTAATAAATAAGGTGGTTAACCCATATCATGTAAGGGACCACAAGTAGTTAATAATAATGTAATGGGCCCATGGTATTAGTTGATGGTATGAGGGAACCATGGTAATGACCCATGGTGTTGTATGTATGAGGCCTATATAGAGGCTAGAGACTCCACATGGAGAGAGTGAAGGATTATTGTATGAACAAGCATATGGCTTGTGGAGTGTTCTCCTTCCTTAAGGAGTGAATGTATGGTGTTGCCCTACCTTAAGGGTTTGATCAATAAAGAATCATTTCATATTATTTCTGGGTTTAGTTGTATTCTCTTATATTTTCATATCAGATCTATAGTATTTTCGGGTTAGATCCATAACAAGTGGTATCAGAGCACTTTGTTGGGCACAAGGGGAGAATTTTTTTTTAATTTTTTGCAAGATTTCGGGGGCGACGAGTTTGCAGATCAGATCTGTATATTTTGGTGAAAGGTTTGCAGAATCTAATTGTAGTTCTGTATTCTTTGTAAAAAAACAGCTGATTTAAAAAAAAAATCGGTTGAATCGGAGTCCGGATGAAGGAGATATCGCTGATCTAAAAATTAGTGGGGTTGCAGACAATTTTTCAGGGTAGCGAGTTTGTGGCGCAGATTTGGACGTCCTGGTGCAAGATCTGCAAAATCTAATTGTAGATATGGATTCTTTGTGAAAAAGTACTCAATTTCAAAAAAAAAAATCAGTCGAATCGGAGTCCGGATGAGGGAGATATCGCTGATTTAAAATCAGCTCTTTTTGGAGAAATTTTGGTGACGACGGGAGAGTTGCAGCGCAGCTTTGAAATTTTAGTGCTTGGATCAGGATTTCTATCACATGGGGTGATGCAGAACGGTTGCTCCATTTCCAAAAATAGGTCATAGTAAGGATTCTGAGCAATATTGACTAAATTGTGGTCATTTCAAATTTTCGTCAAATTTTTGTGATGGTGGCCCTAGATCAGAAATTGAGGGACTTGTATAAATTTGATGGCTCTCATCCAGCTAGATGGCTAGCACAAATGGAGAAATATTTGGATCACGTCTATGATAATGAGACTCAGCTTATGGTGGGAAGCATGTACTTGGACAATGAAATACGACAATGGTGGCAAGAGCATCAACGTTCCAATGGAAGGTTTTTGACTTGGGATGCCTTCAAAAAAGCTCTTATAGAGCGCTTTGACCGTAAATCTAATCTTGTGGATAAGCTCACATAGACAGACACACAGCGTAGCAAAGATTTTATTTTTACAGGAAAAAAGGAAACCAAGGAACCAAAAGGGTTATTTTTTGCTGGTATCTCTGTATTGCAGGTTCATGGATTGATTCAGAAGGAGAAAATTGTTGTGTCTATAAATCCTAGTTGCAAGAAAAATCTTATAAGTGTTAATTTGGCAAAAAGATTACAAGTTCCAGCAAAACACATTGAAACTGCACAGATTGATAATGAGGATGTTCAAGTGTATAAGGATTTGAAGATTTCTATGGATAAGTATGTGTTGTATGGTGATTTTTATGCTTCAGAGACAGATAATATGGATGTTGTATTGGGATACCTGTGGATGGAATCAGTGGGTACTATAAATATTAATGTGCAAAAGAAATTCTTGAAGCTCTGGTATAAAAAGAAGAAAATTACATTACACGATATTTCCATCAATAAATAGGTAGAGTCCACGGAGGTTGACGTAGAAGATGTTCCAGGGACTGACATATCAGATGATGAGCAGTTGATGGTCGACAATCAAACACAAATAGAGGCTGAAGCCGAAAAGGTAACAGGTGCTGACACATCTGATGAGGGTTTAGTGGTTGAAGTCATATTGGAAAAGAAGACACGACAACAGGCACCACAGCAGGGTGAATTAAAGAAAAAGACACTATGGGTTAAAACTTCAACATATCATCACCCACATCACCCCGCAAGAAAACAACCAACAAGATGGCAACCAATTAGCCACAAGGATAACAAACCCCGTATGATGGATAGCAAGGAGCCTAGATCCACCTACTACACATCAACACAGAAGAGCTGCCACGGTCAACTTCCATCTCAAGCGAGCGAGGCACCAGCGAGATCGAGGGTTCACCTTTCTCTTGGATGGCTAGATGCATGTGCATGGTACCAATGGACTACTCTTTTGAGTAGATCTTATTATTTGTGTTCTTCCCATGTTTTGGGGACGAAACATGCTTAGGGGGGTGGAATGTTATATACCTAGGGGGGATAATATGGGGTACCAAGGGAGGTACCCAAGGTAATAATGTAATAATGGGATGGGCCATAGTAATAAATAAGGTGGTTAACCCATATCATGTAAGAGACCACAATTAGTTAATAATAATGTAATGGGCCCATGGTATTAGTTGATGGTATGAGGGAACCATGGTAATGACCCATGGTGTTGTATGTATGAGGCCTATATAGAGGCTAGAGACTCCACATGGAGAGAGTGAAGGATTATTGTATGAACAAGCATATGGCTTGTGGAGTGTTCTCCTTCCTTAAGGAGTGAATGTATGGTGTTGCCCTACCTTAAGGGTTTGATCAATAAAGAATCATTTCATATTATTTATGGGTTTAGTTGCATTGTCTTATATTTTCATTTCAGATCTATAGTATTTCCGGGTTAGATCCATAACACAACCTCTCTAGCGACCAGCGCAATGCCTCATTTTATAGTGCAGAGGAAGGAAGTTACCAGGTCCACCTTCAAAGGGATAGAGTCCTCCTTCAAAGGGATAAGCTCCTCTCATCAAGGGGTTAGCTCCTTTAGTTATGGGATGCATGAACCACCTAGGAGCGAACTTGCCACCTCAAGATTCCTTCTAGAAGTGTCTAGAATTAATCCAAAGTAAGTTTTTAATAATAAACTTGCGCCTTTTTGACTTTTACAGGGGTCCGCACCCATTCCTTTAGAGACAGAGCGGGCAGGTCTGCAGGGAACATGACCAAGGGGTGCGGGACCACAGGTAATGCTAAGAGAAAGTGCGGAACCAGAGTTTTAGAGATTTCAAGAACTTTCTCTCATTTTTAAGGCTTGACATGAAGAGTTGAGGTTTAAGACTTGCAAAGGAGGAGAGTATGAGTGGTGATAGACTCACACTAATTGCAGAAAGTCATGGTGACAATATTTTGTGCAACAGATTGCCCCCTAAAGTGCGAAGTCTGTAATAGATAGTATTTGTCATCTAGGAAGAGTGAAGTACTTTATCATTTCGAGGATCATCTTGTGGAGAGCCTGATTGGAACCTGTAAAAACATTCAATACAAAATATATATATGAGATCATATCATCACTGAGGCAGGCATTCCCATACTCAGATCAAAACTGACTATAAAACTAACTAAACTGCTCTGATATAGGAATGATCTTGCAATACATCACAAGTATAGACATATGTAGACACAGTATGGGTGCAACCATCTGTTTATGAATAGTCCACTGTATAATGAATACAAAATTCCTCTCAGCCTGGATGGTGGAAACTAGACCCAGGGTCTTGATTTCTACTTCCCGAAATAGTACGATTCTATCCATGTGAATGAATGTGTCGAAGTCGAACATGGTAGAAACCACTTGATTACCAGTCAATGATGTAAAATATTAACAAGTGTGAGAGAAACCACCTGTAACGTCAATGGCTCTCAAAGTACTCAGTACAATCCATGAAATAAGAATAGATGTGTTGATGCCGAACATGTCATGGAATCCTTTGATCAAAGGTCAATGATGTAACCTGTCATCGAAGGCAAGAAACCTGCCATTGAGGCATGCAGATTCCAAGGTACTGACGATTTCTAGATCATCTTTATAGATAATGAGCTGAAGTCGATAGAAAGCGATCCGTCGTAGGCAAGCCCACAACACGAAATCATAGATCAAGTTTGAAGAAATATAGTTGCAAGGACTGACTCAAGGATGGTCAAGATGGATGACAGATATTTTGCAGATGAATGGTTTATTTGCACTGACCTCTTGAACACATAACGACACTGCAGATGGTTTGGTGACAATTGACCCAAAGCTAATACCCAGAAACCGGCTGAAGACTTTCAATATGGTTTGATTAACTATTAGGCAAAGGATTTCCCAACCCAGGTGAACAAAAAGTGTTGTGTTCAAGAGTGGTTAAATGTTTTTCTGAGACACAAAGTATGACAAACAATTTCATTTTTCTCTCTTTTTCCCCACCATTTCTGGCAAGTACCTCTTTATTTTTGACAAGCTTGAGGAGGATAACATTTGCTTGATTATAAGCTCATCCTTCGGATGAGTCCAACTTAGTTTAAATTTGAGCCCTAAGAAGGAGTGTTTCGTTCCTGTTTGTAATTGAACAGGTCCTTTATTGTTAAATTTTAATGAGTCCAGTATAGGAGAAACTCAGCGTTTTTCAATTTTAGGGAGTTTGAAAAAACTTAAGAAAACTCCATGGTTGTCCTTTTTCGTAAATTTGTGTCTCCCAAGCCCGAAAAAGTATAAAATAATACTTGAGAGAACCACTTGACCATTAATATCAAGGAGTACTTTTCATCATTAGTGTCTCTGATCTGAAAAAGTAAAAAAGTGATCAACAACACATCGTTTTATAACCAATATCGAATTTGAAACGAAAAAAATCCGACAATCTTTTCATGTTTATACGGTCAGAAAAGAGCTATAAGTGGACCGTCCTTTTAATTCCGTTTTAACGAGTTTAAAAAGAAAAACTCGGAAATCTTTTCATATTTTAGGAGTCAGAAAAGAGCTTAAAGATGACCCTAATGTTTTTTTCGAAAATGATCAATTTTGCTTGAAAAATTCGATATTCTGCACAAAAACTAAAACATTACTCATACCTATTTAAAATAAATAAAAATGCTTCAAAATTTACCTCTTTAAAGTGAAAAATAAACAAATTAAAAATTCATTTATTCAAAAAAGCTTATAAAAAGGGCTTTTGTAAATTCATTTTTACCATTTGACTTCAGAGTGAGAAAGAGAGCTTTTGAGTAAGAAACTTCCTGTGAAGATTGCGGCAAATCCGTCCGTTGGAATCGAACACCGTCACCTCCAGGTAATCCACATCACTTTACTGTTGCATTTCAACCGTTTGAACTTTGTTTTTAGGTTTTTATTTTGATTTTTAAGAAGATTTTTGTTTAAAAGTCCGCTCGCGGGGGTCCGCAGGCGCAGCATGCGAAACTTGCGGAGCCAGACTTTTTCCTACACATGAAAGAGCCAGGGGCCCGCACCTGCTGTTCGGGCAGAGTGTGTACCTACGCACTGTCTCTAACTAGAGAGTGCGGTCCCTGCGACATAGGTTTTAAAATTCCAAATTCTTCAATTTCGCCCAAAAACTTTGATTTAAAATGTTCTAATCCGCATTTTCTTTCAATGTAGGGTATACACCATGCTTAGCTAGCGGGAACGGGAGCATGAAGATGTGGACCTCGCCGCAATCAATCATCAACCTTCAATTGATGCATTAAAGGCATGCAGGTTATTTAAATTCTAGGCCATACCTGGCATGAGGGCCCAAGTAGACTTTCTGCAGTGGCTGGTGGACAAGTGGAATATACAAGACCAATGTTTCATTAATGGTGGCCACCATCTCGAAATGGAGCCAGAGGACATTTACTTTTTGACTGGTTTGCCTAAGAGAGGTGAACAATTGACTCTATTCGGGACTAGGCCAGGTGGCCAGTTTGTCGATAGCCTCCGGCTAGAGTTTTGTAATGACCAAACCAAGGACAAAGGGATTGATATCAAAACCATCTCCTGTCCTAAACTCAAAGTGATTGCATTTACTGTCACCAGACTCTGCGGAAGCGCAGCACTACATATGGCCACCGGATCCCAAATGCGGATGGCAGTAGACTGTTTTCGAGGCACCGTCTTCAACTTGTGCGAAGCTGTATTGGCTAATGTAAAAGGCCAACTGACTAGAGCAAAGAACGGACAACTGAAAAACTTTGGATATGGTTTCTTAGTTGTGAGCTTTGGTCTAGAGAGGGTTCCAATTTTGGTCCCACAGTATCTTTCCGTTGAAGTTGGACTTCCCCGAGAGCCGAAGCTGATGCGTTGGGTTGCAGTTATGGCCCGTCATCCTGAGGAGGGTTCAGAGGTTGTTCGATTCCCTCCTGAGTATTTTCATTGGTTGGAGAACCAATTTTTCGCGATTCAGAATTTTACTTATGCTGGGATGGATTATCATGGTGACCTAGACATGGCTTTTCCACCGGGAGAGCAATGGGATGACTCAGGTAAAATGATTTTCAACATTTTCTAATTTAATTTTTTTTGTTTTGTTTTTAAATCGTCTCAAAAATGATAGTAAAAAGTTTCAAATGCGGATGTGGGTCCACGGCGACCAGCCACTCTTCGGCCCTATGAGAGTAAACAGCCAGTTGCAGCAGCACCAGCCCCCAATGGAGTCGCCATTTTGTCGGGCGGATAAATCGTTCTTGCGGACAAGAGCGATCTCCCTAGTATCTATGGATATCTAGCAACAAGCAAGACAAAAACATTCTATCTTTCTCTAAATATTGTGATTTATAAATAAAAGCCAATAGATGTTTTAGATCCTACCACAAGTCCAGTGCTAGTTTGTGGAAACCACGCTCCGTTCGTCCAAATGAGCTCCCTTTTAAAGAACCTGCAAACACAAACAGGCACACATCAAATAACACCTACATAGCCAATATAATAAACCATATTTATCATGATGATCAAGGAATTCATGAAATAAACCATAGAAGACAATTTATTGAGAAAAATGAATCTGATTGTATTAACTTTAAACAAAGAAGAACTTTACAACCTTGGTGCCTTGATGCTGTACAAGCTCCTCCCAGGGTCCAGCAAGAATCTCCTCTACTTTGACAAGTTTCACTCTCTTCCCAAAGAGATCAAAAGGTATGTAATATCTCCTCTCAAGCTCAATTAGGAAGTCTAAATTCCAACAGCATTTACCCTAAAAAATATTCAGCTTTCAACCTCTCTAGCAACCATCCCAATGCCTCATTTTATAGTGCAGAGGAAGGAAGTTACCAGGTCCACCTTCAAAGGGATAAGCTCCTCTCATCAAGGGTTTAGCTCCTTTAGTTATGGGATGCATGAACCACCTAGGAGCGAAATTTCCACCTCAAGATTCCTTCTAGAAGCGTATAGAATTAATCTAAAGTGAGTTTTTAATAATAAACTTGCGCCTTTTTTACTTTTACAGGGGTCCGCACCCATTCCTTTAGAGACAGAGTGGGCAGGTCCGTAGGGAACATGACCAAGGGGTGCGGGACCGTAGGTAATGCTAAGAGAAAGCGCGGAACCAGATTTTTAGAGATTTTCAAGAACTTTCTCTCATTTTTAAGGCTTGACATGAAGAGCTGAGGTTTAAGACTTGCAAAGGAGGACAGTATGAGTGGTGATAGACTCACACTGATTGTAGAAAGTCATGGTGACAATATTTTGTGCAACAGCATCCATAGGAGATGACCTTAATAAAGACTCAATGCACAAGTCTAGGAGGGAGAGATATGATCAAAGGCTCATGAATAACCATTTCTCATCACCTGATGAATAATTGAAGCTTTCATAACTTGCACTCGGAAATAGTACCAAGAAGAACTCTAAAATGGCTAAGTGTTGGATCAATAGAATAAGAGAGGGAAAGCATCCAAATAAGACTCAAAAAACCAATCACACACATGAATTCCATTAATACAATCCAAGGGAATGCATAAGACTCATGAATACCAGTCACACCTTGAAATGAAAACAAAGCAACACTTATTTCTAATTGTGACGATTTAAATGCTACATTGCAACACTTAGAATGAAATTTGTGACACGAGGGTTGACTGCAACCAGAAAGTGCGCTAAGTTTTAAGAATGTGTCTAGCATATATTCTTATGATATATAGAACCATCTAATGTAGAAGAGTGCACTATAACTTCCTATAGTGATGTGAAGAGGTGTGGCACATACAAGAGTGAAAGTAGTTAGAAGTGACACTTGTCTTTCTCTTGTACACCTCTTTATTTAGTTACCAATAGAAAGTGCAAATGCACTTATTTATTTTGACGGTGGAAGAGGGATCACGACTTATTTAATTTGTAAGAGAGGTTGTTTCCTTGTTTAATGGATTTGAAAGATAACTAAATTTAATATGCTCTTTTAAAGTTTTTCTCCTTTTCCTTCTCTAATTGATTGAGTCGACAACTCGAAACACCATTCAATACAAGGTTGCATCAGGAATGAAGATGCTAATAGAGATATGGGCTTCATATTTCAACCAAAGGCTTTCTGTTTGGAATGAATTACATTTTTTCATTCAAACATCATCGAATCTAACATATATGTAAACCCAAATAGAGAAGAAGTAACATATTAGCCAAGAATTGTTAGTCATCGCGATTTTCCTTTTCAAGTTTGCCAAATTTCCTTTTGAGCAAAAAGGAACATATTTAATGAAGTGTCTTATTAAACAAAACATGGAAGAAAAAACATGTCAAAACCATAAAACAAGACTAAAAGAACAA
Organism: Pinus tabuliformis; assembly: GCA_031772625.1. Classification (NCBI taxonomy): domain Eukaryota; kingdom Viridiplantae; phylum Streptophyta; class Pinopsida; order Pinales; family Pinaceae; genus Pinus; species Pinus tabuliformis. The sequence continues at coordinate 1,245,502,073 of CM062818.1, forward strand.
ATTGAAGGAAAAGTACACTTAAAATTAACATGCAAGACAAAAATAAGAAAACAAAGGAAAGACTAAAGGAGAACAAATACAGGGTGAATGTACAAGGGAAACTAGAATACAACTATACCTACTCCTAACCTAACCAGTTAGAAGGTCAGGGTTAAGTGTAATGAAATTTCCAATGTAACCAGTGTAACTGCTCCCGACCTGCAACAACAAATGTATGAGCAATTAAAACCACTATAACATAATGTGCAACAAAAATATAAGAACTTGAATATCTTGCACAAAATATATAAGGTATTTTCTAGATGTAGAAAGATGTGCAATTGTTAACCAACCTATAACCTTACCTTTTCTATTAGATGCACAATGAAACAAATCTTGAAAGCTTCTTGTGAATGCATCTTCAATTGTATTGTATTTCTTAGTAAGCATTAAGAAAAATTGAAACTGGCTTCTAGAAAATGTTCTTGCTAATTAAGATGCTCCCAGGCAATCATAGATTGGATCATAGAATCCAAAACCATTCTCTTGAAAAGCCTAAAATCCTTGAAAAGATGAACTTCCAATTAAGGGCATGGAAACAAGATGAGAATTTCGTAAGGGGAAATGAATCTGATCATATTTAGAAGGATTGTCAATGTAGTGAGGACTTGACATAACCATCAATGAATGTTGAAGTTCCTCAACTGCTTGACAAGTATCCGAGTAGTGAGATGATAAACCATAAAAATCAATTGATGAAGAACAAATATCATCCGATATATTGGTGTGAAAATGATTAGTCGAATAACAATTGCTAGAACCAATATTATGATCAAATGGACCGATTAAGTCATAAGATTCTCAGTTAGTGGACAATAGAGATAGCTCTATTTGAGCAAATTTGAAAATGATTCAAATAATGGAATCGTCTTCCTCACATGTTGAATGTAACAAACCATTCCCTTGTAACTGGTGACAAAATGAACTGACATCATAATCATCAAAAGAATAAAAAAGGAATGCCAGTATAGAAAATACATGAAATCTCCCCGAGGAATTGATCAAAAGAATGAATGGAAGTAGGTGGTAGGGTATGACACCATCAGTTAACTCAACCTTCAATAGTGAGGAAGAAAATCAAACAAGAAATATCTTCACAATTGATTTCATAAGATTCACAAAACTTGAAAAACTGAAAGATATGCTCGACTATGGATGTATCACCCTCACCATCAAACCTCAATTGAGACAAGTGACAAAAGGGTTCATTGGGGTTTAAAATTTTACCATTTGATCTATTTGAAAAACACCCCAAGATTATGATAATTTGGGGAAGATCCATTTAAGGTAAGGGATTCAAAATAGACTCAATGGGAACAACTTGTCATCTGGCCTTCCTTCTAGCACCAGAATGTTGATGGTGCTACAAACCGCCAACATACATGGGTTATCCCCGATGTGAAGTCCCAATTAGACTTCACACTATTTGGAGTAGGAGCCCCATCCGGAGTATCAACCCAACCACCATAACTTAAGGTTTTCCTTGGTTTCAATGGATACCATCAGATACTATACACATAACCTTTGAAAAAACAAGTAAGTTGACATTGTGAAACACCAATTGCAATGTGTAAAAGGGGACCTTCACGAGAGGGGATACAAGAGTGAGTCTCTAGAAGGAAAGTAATAATACTATCCTAAGAGAGGAACATGAGAGCTGGGAAAGATTCATTATTTATCTAGCGAAGTAGTTCACATAGACACAATAATCATTAAAATAAATGCAACACACATTCAACAAGATAAGCACCAAATCAAATGAAGTAGTTCACTTTCTTTATTACATATGAACATAACATATACCAAAAACATCCAAATAATAGTCTTACAATATTCACGATACATGCATGAAAATGTGTTGGCTCAATGAGCTTCTGATTATTAGGTGAAAGATCCAAGTAAATAGTTACAATGGTGATACACTAGCTCCAGTAGTGGAGCATTAAGTCACTTCTTAGTTCTCCAAGGAATGATCTTCTCTCTTATGCCAAGCTAAAGAAACCAAGGCTAGATCTCTAAAGTCTAAGCCTCCAAAAAGCCCTTTGTTTGAGTTATGAGGTTTATTTTATAACGAGAGGAATGACCTTTCATATCCCCATGAATCTTGAACTACCATCATGACTCTTAGACTTCTAAATGACCTTTGAACTTATATTTGATTCTATTGTCCACATATGACTTTACATATTCCACATACAACTCTTGGACTTCCAAAAATTACATTTTGTCATTTTCTTGAACATACATAATTACATTCCACATGATGATGTGTCGGGACATAATGATGCATATGACATTATGATAACACTTGTACAAGCCATAACTTGGCAATGATGACATGAAATTTCATGATGATGTGGCAATGCAAAGTTGCTCTCTTTGTTGTTTTGTCTTGCATTCTTCATGATGGGTATGATTTGTACTTAATATTCACCCTCCAAAGGGTCTTAGATTAGCATAGGGACCTTCTGAGTAATCATGCAATGTCTTCATTCTATCATGGTCCAAGATCTGCTTCATGTCCACATGCTGGTCCTTCTTTGTACTTCTTCTCTACAAGTGCTTCTTTGTTTCTTCTTCTTGACATATTCCTTGAGTATCACCTTGCCATGTTGATATGGTACACTTGTCAATGAAGATTACTCATTACAAGGAAAACTCAGTATTGAAATCATTTATTCTATCCTCCTTTACTCATGGAGGAATATTATTGTATTGGGCATGTGTGCGCATTGAAAGAGGTAGGTTTGATGAGGATGGCGTCTTTGATCTCAACAATGGCTGAGGAAGGCACCATTGCTTACTAAAACTACACCATGCGCTATGAGGAGGGGATCTTCAAGGTCCAACACAGTGGAAAAGTGAAAGGAAGAGTGTGATAAGCTTGCTTAATAATATTGCATCGTGTGCTAGGCTCAAGGGAGTAAGAGACAATTTTAGCATAGTTGAGCTTGACAATGGGCAAGGGATGACCCCAATTCTCACCAAAATTGTGCCATGTGCTGAGGAGGAAAGGCAAGATAAGTCTTGGCATAGTGAGGAGCTCTGGTGGACAAGGGTGGAGGACTTGTTGACTAAAACTACACGATGCACTATGACTGAGAGGAGAGCTTAAGGGAAGGCATAATTTTCTACAACATTGATCTACAAGAGGCTCCACTATCCACTAGAACTGTGTCATGCACTGGGAGGAGGAGGATTCTTAATACTAGTGTCGTTTTCTTCAAATTATTGCATTAATTATGTTATAGAATACAAATAAAGAAAAGGATGGTAAAAAGTACCCATTGAGCTTATTCATGGTAATGGTTCTCTTTAGTTCACTAGACGACCTTCTTTTAGTTATAATTTGTTCTTCTCATGAATTGTATTTATGTTGGCAAGAAAAGAAATTAAGTAAATGTGTAAAATGCAAAAGCTAAATTATATTACAATTAAAGTTGTGATAATTGTTCAAGCTATTTGATTTGTTTGCTCTTTTTTTTCTCCTTCATTAATGCTCTATGTAACAATCCAAATGTTTCTTGCTAGTAATAGATATTAGATTTATTGACTATCAATCTCCATTCATGCATTTGTAAATTTTGTTTCTTGTTATTTAGTTTTTTGAAACAAATTAATTGATGTTTGTCATGGCATTCCTCCTTGTGCAAATATTTTACGAGATGAGATGAATTAGCGCAAGTAACATATCTCTTAATTGTTATAAATCAATCTTGTAAGAGTATAAATGAGAAAATTGATTAAGTCTTAATAGAAATTCACATGAAAATTATTACTTTATTTTCAATTTTTTTTAGAGACATTTTTTTGTTTCTACTTTCTAAGATTAACAAATTACTATAGAAGTAAATGTTGAACACTAGCATGCTTTGGAGCTCTGCACTTCTGCAAGCATTGATTTATTTTTCAATCCTTGATCCAGATCGACCAAATGACCCCTTTGAAGTCTGCTCTTGCGGGGGGCGATACCCTCCTCCACCACCACCCGATCCAACAACTCGATTTTCATGAACCTCATCAACTCGCTTGGTCCACCTTGGGAGCGACCTGTAGTTTCAAAATTCCTCAAGAAATCAGATTCAATCATGGAAATAGAAACGCTTAAAGCATCCCTCTCCCTTACCGAGCGAGGATTGGTTGGCCAATTCATGAGACTCTGGCCCTCACAAAAACTTGTGCAAAAATGGATAGAGCACAATTCGGCTCCAAACAATCTAAGCCAAACCTCATTTTGTTTCTATGGCAGAGGTTATTTCACCTTATACTTCGAGTTTAAGGAATATTTATATCTGATCTTCAGGAATGGACCATACTTCATAGATTCAAGGTGCCTATATTTAAATCGATGGACACTAGATTTAGATCCAGAACTCAACATACCCAACACAATATTGGTTTGGGTTCACCTCCCCCGCCTCCCTCTTCATTGTTGGGGAGATTATTTGGTAAAATCCATTGGCAATGCAATCAAAAAATACATTGATAGAAGCGAAAAAAAAGGAGAATTTGTATGCATGTGCATAGATCTATGTAGAAGTTTATTTGGGAAAAGGGTTACTGGAGGAAGTGAATATCAAGGTAGAAAATTGGGCGCATATCCACTAGCTTGACTACGAACAAATCTCATTCAAATGTAAGGTATGACATGAATACAGACATTTTGCTAACAAATGTCTAATATTATTAGTAGAGTAACCACAAGATGTCCAAGAAGCACATTAGGAAACTAATATGAAAAAACACTAGAAATACCAATAAAACCTTTAAGCAATTAGTGTACCCACATGTCGAACTCTCCTCATCTAATCCCTCACCTCCCAATGTCAATCCCTCGACTCAAAGCAAGATCTCACAACCTCCTCTAACGACCCCTTCAAATTCCTGGTCAATCTTCCCTCTAATCCAGACCATGATGAATCTCATGTTATCCCCATTGAGCAGAAAGAGAGGGAAGTCCTCATAGATAAAACTAATGTGATCCATCCCATTCTTCAATATGTTGAATTTTATTAGCCCATTATCACATCCCTTTCTTTGTTATCTAATCCTTCATCCTCTAATCTCATTCCTACAATTTGTAGCACCATCCAATCTAAATATCCTCGTGCTTCTTTGAATCCTTTTGCAACCTCCTTTGCCAGAATTTTAACTAGAACTAAAGCCAAATAAGTCTTCACACCTCTAGATATGAATCAAAAGAAATCTAGAAGGAATTCAAGCAAGAATATGTGATATTAATCGACACAAAAATATATGACAATGCGAGTCCAACAAATGATGGACACATTTTAGACAAAGGAGCAGTAATGAAGGAAACAAGGACCTAGGCAGGGCGAGGTAAGCGACTCTACCACCACCTCACAAGGTAAATAATGAATTTCATCTCCTATAGTTTTTAGAGGTCTTGAGCATGCATCCAAAATAAATCAAATCAAATACCTTATCAGATCAGAGAGCTTAGCAATCATTCTACTCTAGGATACCAATCTCAGCGAGGAAGAAATGGCATCATTAGTTTAAGATAACAAGGAACTTCAAGGAATCATTAATTAGTGTACGAGGAGCATCAGGAGGTCTTTGTACTATTAGGAATCAAATAGTCATGGATCTACAAGGTATCTATAGAGATCAACATTGAATCAAAACTGATTTTCAAAATAAGTACACTGAGAAAGGTTTCACATTATACAACATTTAAGCCCATTCACATTATAGAGATAAAGAGAAATACTAGAACTCACTAGTAACCATACTAGAAGTAGAAGGTAACCAACATGTTGTATTAGGTGGTGATCTCAATTTAATTATGAATGCCGAATAAAAGTGAGGTGGCTAATTTATTCTAGATCCAAGTAGGGATAATTTATAGGCCATAATAGATGAGCACAATCTAATGGATATTATACCAAAGAATGGAAAGCTCACCTGGATTAACAGAAGGATAGGCCCAAGCAACATAAAAGAAAGGTTGTACAGATTCTTAACCCATGCAAGTTTCATTGCAGGATATGGAACTGCATCGTCAAAAATGATTTCAATAGTGACATCACACCATAAGCCCATTACCCTTACCTCGGGTGAAAGCATCAATTTGGGACCATTAAATTTTCAATACAACCCCCTCTGGTCCACCATAGAAAAGGCCAAACAACTAGTTCATACCACAGGGAAGACTATAATCAACATGTCACCTAGTTATGTATGGGAAACAAAGTTAAATATTCTTATAAAATCACTCAAAGGCAAGGAAAAATCAATTTATAGGTAGCCAACGCAAGAGAAAATTGACCTTCAAAAAGAGCTAGAAATTGTACAGGAAAGAATGGAAAATGAAGAAGAAACCATAGAGTTAAAAACCAAAGAAAAATAGCTATATTGGAAACTATAACAAAGCAATAGAAAAGAAGAAGAGAGTTGGAGGATTAAATCTTGAAGCCTTTAGATACAATCCAGTGACAAGAACACAACTTTTTTCCACAACCAAATCAAAACAAGACGGAATAAAAATGAGTGGATTTGATAGCTGGAGAAGGAAATATATCCATTGAAGTGCAAGAATCAATCAAGTTGGAATCACACCAACATTACAAAAGGTTGTTGACGACAGATTTAGAACTGGATAGTTTTGAAGAATTCCTTAGGAAAACTCCAAAAATGGTAATAGAGGAGGCCATTGTAGCATTAACAAAACTAGTGAATGAAGATGAATTGCAAATGGAAATATGTATTTTGCACCCAGTAAAGTGTTAGGGCCGGATGTATTTACCATAGAAATCTATCGTACTTATTGGGACCTCATCAAAAATATCTTCTCAAGATGATTCAATGGGTTCAACTCAAGTGCAAAATAGGAGGTAACACTAACTCAACTTTCCTTGCTTTGATTCCTAAAGAAACTGGTCCTACTTCCTTCAACCGATTTCAACCCATTTCTCTGTATAATTACTCTTATAAAATCATAACCAAAATCCTTTAAATTCATCTCAAAATTATGCTCCCTCAACCAATCTCTGAAAACCAAAGTGGATTCATCCAAAAAAGACAGATTGTGGAAAATATTCTCTTTGTAAAGGAAGCTATCCATTCCAACTTATCCCTAGAAGTGTGAGGTTTCATTCTTAAGCTTGACATGGAAAATGACTTTGATAGTGTAAGACACTCTTTTATTTTTGTTGTCTTAGACAAATTTGGATTTGCTAATGACTTCATTGATCTTATCAAGGCATGTGTTGGAGAATCTACTAGGGCATATTATTTAAACCATTATCCTTAACCATAATAATTTCTTGTGAACTTCAGTTGTCTTCTTATCCTTCTTTATTAGATCTTTTCATCATTCAATTATCAAGAGAAAAAACAATAAAGACAATAGACACAAGAAGTAGGCTCTAAGCCAAGGTAAAACCCCTCCAAGGGGAAAACCTAGAAAGAATATCTCCTCTTCTTGTATAATTTTCTTCAAAGCACCAAGTCCTCCTCCTAGCACCAAGTCATCCCTCCAAGAATCCCCTTCAATTAGGTCAAAGATCAACCAAGTCAATAAGGGTCACTCCTTCTTCAATCAGCTTCAAATCTCAGTTTCGACCTCAAATTTCAAAACTTTGGACCTACAATGACTTCAAATAATTTTGCTAACCCTAATCCTCACGCGTGTGAGCAGAAAAGTAAAAAATTTCAGCCACTTTTCTTCACTAGATTTTTCTCCTTGTTTTCTATCTCTTTCGCTCTTATTGTATTCCTCTTCTTGCTTGAGATCGAAATTGCTTCTTGTGCAGATAGAATTGGTTACAAATGAGGTCAAGTTTTCTTTTATATATATGCATTTCATTGGGTCGAATACCCTTTTCTAGGTCGACTTATTGCTAGTAGGGTCGACTTGTGCTTGGAGACTTGTTTTGACTTTCTAGACACAAAATTAATATCTTTTACATGTTGCAAATTTCTCAATAGGGTCTTATACAATTTACAAGGACTCTCTTGACTTAAGAAAAACTTTTGACTTGACAAACCCTAGGAGAATGAAATTCATGTTGGACCTAGATGACCAATCAAATGAAGCATGAAACCCATGCTTAAAAATAATATTTTTCTTTCTTCTTTTTCTTGTAACATAAGATATACATAATTACATAAGTACAATGACAATTATGAAGACCGAAACTAGTTACATTTTCCAACACTTCCTCTTAACTAGAGAGGTATTCATAATTGTAAAACTAGCACAAGGATATTCTCAAACTGAAGCATTCTCATAAGAAGAGTTGGATTACTAAGCCATCTTTAAGCATCAACATCATAACCAACAATGTCAACATAGTAAGGCCTTAATTGAAAATCTATTCTCATATCATAACATAATTCTAGGAGGCTTTACGTGAGATATTACACTACCTCTCAAGCTATATACTCCATCTAGATATTCACTAGGTATGTCCTTTTAGGACTATTCTTATCTTGGATTCCAAATCCTCAAAGAATATCAATCCTCTTCGACCACTCTTATCTTAGATACCTTTCCAATCCTATAAGAGTGTTGGTCCACAAGACTACTTCCTATCTTGAATTCTTTATCCTCAAGGAGTATAAATCTTAGATGCTTATCCAATCCTTCCATCCACCATTTTCCCTCTGTGGCCTTCACTTATACATATGGTTATTGGTCCTATCCTAGTGCATGACACTTGAAGAGGAGAATATGATGTCTAACATCACTTCCTCTCAACCTAGAGAGGGGATTCCCTCTTGATTGGGGCCTGGAAGGCTTTCTCCTTTTCAAACATTTAAGGATATTCCATACTCCCTATCAAACATAGAGGATATTCCTTACTTCCTTTTAATTTGGAAGTTATAACCATAAGCTCTTAATCTTGTATCCATAAGTGTATCAACTAATAGTTCTTTTATGGAAATCTTCAAGCAGTAACTACATTACCCCTCCTTTCTTTGCATCTCATCATATTGAGCTTATTTTCTTCCTTGGATGTTATGGAGTCATATTCTTTCTTTAATCTTGTGATAGGATTTATGCCATTAACCTTTTATATCACTTTCCTCTATTCATCATCAATAAAGGAATTATATTGAACCCACCATAGCATAGCTAATCATAGCTTCCTATAAGCATGAAAATGATCTTCATTATTATTGAAACACAAGCATTAGTTTATTTTCTTATATTGCTACCTTCAATTCCAATATTATGTACACATATTAACCATATAATCCTTCAAGGATTATTAAAACCATTCATTCAATCCATATTTTCTTTGAATTGAATTCAAAACCAACAGTTGAACTTGTCTCAACTGCCATAATGTATTTCTACAATATTATTATAGGTAGAAAATCTATATGTCAACCTGACAACCAACACCAAAATATTAATATCAAAATTACCTTGTCATGGTGGCCCTTTAATCAAAGTATTTTCTTACTTGTATCCTTTGAGATCAAGATACTTCTACATGGTCCATATTTATATTTCGCAAGAATCCTTCTCCATGCATTCACTTTTAATCAAGCTTCCCATGGATAGAACTTTATTAGCAAGCTAGAATATCTTCCTTCGAGTTGTCATTACCAACTCTCTTTAATTCTTCCAGAGACCATATCTGATGTCGATTTATGCCATGTTATTTTTTGGGAAAGTCTTGATCTTTAGCCATTTCGAAGTCAACAAAACTTATTTTTCTAAGTATCGAATAACCCTATGGAAGACTTATCGATAACATTCTTATCACCATCTCTTTCTGTAATATTCTTGTATATATAAATTCTACCTTTTATAGAAAATTTATTCAAATACATGCATACCTTTGCTTTCATACAACCATCTAGCCATCCTTCCTTAAATGAGTTTTCTTATTATACCTGTCAAAGATAGGTTTCTTTTCTCAAGAGGATAAAGACTTAAATTTATTCCTTTCATACTAGAACTCGACCATCTTCGTTCCTTCATCATTCAAGACTATATATTCCATACTAAATGGAATATATACCAGTCATAATGCTTCTTCTAAGAACCTTCCTAAATGAAGGTTCTTATAGAAGGATCTTTAATGATACTTTTTGAAAAATGACTAACCCTAACATTATGTTACAAAATTATTGGATGAAATATAATATGAAATATGGTCCAAATCTTCCCATTCTTTTAATGTAGATGATTCCTTTCAAATCAACTTGATTATGTAGACTCTAATTCTACTATCATTGTCTTCTTTCTATGATGCTATGATTTTACAAAACCAATACTCTTCTAGAGAATTCACCAATGCATGTTACTCTACTTTCTACTTAATAAAAGAAAGAAAAATTTCATAATGAACCTGATAGAAAGGGGGCTTCCTTAAATAGTAAATATCCTTGGGATCTTCTCTTTCCAGCTTCTTCTCAAGTTCTCCCTCTTTCTCAGCTATGTGAGCTTCACTCATTTCCTTCCTTTAATTGCTATTCTTGTTTGGAAAACCCCTCTTAAAATGTCCATACTCATTGCATCCAAAGCATTGAATCTTGGACATATATGGTTTTCCTTTGGACTTTCCAAACTTCCCTTTCTTCTTCTTCCTATATTTCACAATAAAGGCTTGAGACTTATCATTTGATTTAGTGTAATCCTTTGCCTTTATTCTAGTTTCTTCCAGGATACATTGAGCCCATAACTCATCAAAAAGAGTAGTATCATTTCTTGAGTAGACATTAGTTGCAAAACTGCTCCAATCAGGTGGCAAATAATTTGATACACAAGTAGTCATTTTTGAATGGGAAACAACTTCCCCAATCCCTTGCAACTAGTCCCTTATTTGTGAGACCTTCATAAGATAAGTGGCCATGTCTTCATCCTTTGACTTCCTTATTCTATATAGTTGATTCCTCAAGGAAATATTTTTACCTGATGTACTTATAGAGTACAATTTCACCAACTTATCATACATAGATTTGGATGTCTTCAAATAAGAAACAAAGGGAACAAGATTATCCTTTATGGATTCAATAATAATACTTTGTTCTCTTACTTCTCCCTTCTTGTATTTTTCTAACTTCTAAGTCTTCTCTTTGTCTCGTACAACAAATTCACCAAGAACATATTCCTTGACTTCATTTTTTGTTAGTATAAAGTCAAATACTCTTCTTCCATGCTAGGAAGTTTGTTGATCCAACGAGCTTGTTGATTTCCTTGCAAAATATAGCCATTTGATTTGTAGGTTGAGACATAGAAGACAATATGATGATTACTTTTCAACCAAGATTCCTCATTCTTGATGATGTCTCCAGCTATCTTGATGCTTTCAAGACCTTCAAAGAGACTTCAAAGATACCAAAGAATGATGACTTCTAGGATGCCTTCAACAATTGTGTCTTCAAATAGCTTCAAAGAGTGGATAATGATCCCAAAATTATTTTATGATTCCTTTTTTTTAGGATGATGGAGACCACTAGAGAGACTTCAACAAGAACTTATCCTTCATTCCTTCAATGAGATCTTGATCCTTCTTAAGATGATGAGTTCTTTAATGAGAGCTTGATGTAGTCACCTTTTTAGGTTAATAGGTATTCTTCTTCTTTCCTTGTGTTATTTGCAAATGATTCCCCTTGACAAGCAATCCCTTCTTACGTCAACAACATAATCTTAGAGCTACCTTCTCCTCCATCACCTTAGCTCTAATACCATGTTGGAGAATATACTAGGGTAGCTTATTTAAACCAATTTTCCTTAACCTTAATAATTGCTTGTGAACATCAATTATCTTCTTAGGCTTTTTTATTAGATATTTTCATCAAGCAATTATCAAGAGAAAAAACAATAAATACAATACGCTGAAGAAGTAGGCTCCAATCTGGGGAAAAACCCCTCCAAGGAGAAAACCCAGAAATAATCTCTTCTTTTCTTATAGAATTTTCTTCAAATGAGAAAACCAAGACCCAAAACCATAGACCAAATCCTCCTCCAAGCACCAATTTAGCTCCCCAATAATCCCCTTTAAATAGGTCAAAGATCAACCAAGTCAACAAGGGTCACTCATTAGAGAAATTTTGAGGTCTATAATGGGCCTATTAAAGTATATTATAAAATAAGATTAGATTACATCATCAAATTTGAAAGGGAAAAAATAAAAAACTACTTTCTCAACTGATTTTTTCAACTAATATCCCTAAGGTTTTACTCAAATTTCGAGTGGGAGCACTCATTGGATGTGGAATTCAATTTCTCATCCAATGAGTACCCATGTTGCATACTTTTGATAGACCTTGCTACACAAAAAAAATGAGAAATACATGAAAGCATGTAATTGCAATCATGTTTTTCATGTTTTTCTCATTTTTCATGTAGCAGAGTCCATCGAAAGTATGCAACATGGGTTCTTATTAGATGAAGAATTAAATTATGCGTCCAATGAGTGCACCCACTCGAAATTTGAGTAAAATTGTAGGGATATAAGTTGAAAATACGAGTTGAAAAAGTAGTTTTTTTTTTTTACTCCAAAAATGGTGAATCATCCCCCATGGTTGACATCATCATATTGAATCCTACTGGCTCTTATAAAGTTGATTTTGGTTGTATATTTTTGCTTTGAGGTCCATTTTTTACCTCAAAATTTCTCTAATGTCTTCTTCAATCAGCTTCAAATCTCAGTTTTGGCCTCCAATTTCAGAACTTCGGGCATGTAATGACTTCAAAGAATTTTGCTACAATTCTCATCCCCTTGTAGCAAAAAAAAAAACTCTAATCCTCATACGTGTGAGCAGAAAATTCAAAATTTCAGCCTCTTTTCTTCGCTAGGGTTTTTCTCCTTGTCTTCTAGCTCCTTTGCTCTTCTTGTATTCCTCTTCTTGCTTGAGATTGAACTTCTTTCTTACGTAGATTTGTTGGGCATAGCCCAACTTCACCAGATTTTGGTCAAAGAATCTGCATTTTGCGGAGTGAAGTGCAAAGTGAAGGACGCAGTGGAGCGCGAAGTGGACTGCGCAGTAGAGTAGTGAAGTGCCAAAGTGGACTGCGCAGTAGATATACCACGCAGTATATGGGCTTAGGGCAGGCCAAAGCCCCTCCTTTTTGTTAAAGAAATGTAATGTTGTAAACAATGAATGTTTTGCAGACCACAGTAGCTTGTATTAGGGGAGTCCATGGTATATGGACCATGGTATTGCGATGATATATCCCTAGATGTAATAGTATATATAGGGATAAATAATAAAGGAAAGAATCAATATTTATGATCCATATCAATGTTTATGGGTGAATTATTGCGCTATGTACTTTGGAGGAAAGTGAGGCTCTGTAGCTGAGTGCGCAGAGGCCTAGGTCTGCAACTTAGTGTGCAGACCATCTGCAGCTTAGTGTGCAGACAACCTGTAGTTTAGTGTGCAAGTTAAGAACTGTTTGATGTACAAATTCCCTATTATAAGCAATAGTTCTTGTGGATGTAGTCCCACATTGCGATGAACCACGGTACAATCTGTGTCTTCATGTGTTTATTTTCTTAAGTATCTATTTGTTACAATCATACTTTATTTCAGTACATTGAAGTTTATGGATGTATATGATATGTTTTAAGAAATGAATGTAATTTGGTGCAGTAACGTATGAATTTTAAGTAAACAGAACACAAAAATACCACATCGCATCATCCCCCAAGGATATAGAAACCTGGTCCTGCATCCTCCCATAGTCACTTCGAGTGAGACTATGACCTGTTTGCATGTTGTTTCCAAAAGGGAGTGATTAAGCGTTTTTTTGGTGCACAGTAACCAATTGAACCTAGGTCAGCCCAAGCAAACCAAAAAATGGTTTTGTTTTCAAGACTAGGATCTGTTTGAGGGATATACAGATGTGGCATCCGTCAAAGAAATAAATTCAAGATTGGATAGAGTTGAAAGAGAAATAATTTACGAAGCAAGAGAACAGAAACCCTCGTTTGACATCCGATGCTTGGTTGCAAAGATATATTTATATAGATCAGCACGAAATTTTATTTGCCTCTTTTGCTACTGAGTTGTATGAGTGAATCAAGGTTGCTTGAAAGAAAAAAATGTTTTAAGGGTAACGAACCTACAGAGTGGACTCCTGAACTGATACAAGGACTCAAGAACACTGACAACGGGATTTCAAGGGTTGTTGATTTATGGATTAATGGAATTCTGGGAGGATTCATTACTGAGTTCAAGGTAGACTCGACTGTGTCCTACAGCAAAGCATAATGCAGATTTTTCAAGGGACCGCAAGGTAAGTACTTGAAAAACTTGAGATTTTGGATTAAAATTATTTTGTGTGAAAAGGGAGTTTTGCAAATGTAATCAAATTGTTAGCCTACTTATGTTTGGGAGAAAGGAAAATACATCTGAGTAAGAACCTGGAACAATGTGAAGTGGAAAAAGATATAGAGTAGTTACTAGAAAGAGATCTCGTGGAAAATATTTGAAGACTTTCATAGAGACTGGCTATAGTCCTCTTTTGGGTGAATCTGAAAGTGAAAGAGAAGAAAATCCTGATAACCTCCAAGTAGCTTTGCAATATTCCCCTTTTCATTCTAAAAGTTAGTCGAAGCTAGAACCTGGTAATAATGAGGGAAATTTTGACTTTCCCCCTCCCCCTACCCCTCCCACCCCTCATCCCCATCCCCCTCCCCTTCTCCCTCCCTGCAATCCCCCCTGCCCCCCAAGAAGAGGTATGGATGATGACATTAAGCTACCTGATTTCAGAGGTACTGGATTAAAAGATCCATAGTATATTTGGTTCCTATGTGAAGCAATATGGATTGCAAAGAAGATCCATGACGAATATATAAAGAAAGCGCAACTCATTACGTCACCGAGGGATAGCGAATTGATGTGGAACATGAAATATGAAAATAATAAAAATAGAACATTTGCAGACATTAAAACAACATTTATAAAGGAATTAAAGAAGTTGAAGTCTGAGTCGCAATGCATCACTGAGTTAAAGGAGATAAAGCAGAAACCTATTGAATTTGTTTGGGAATTTGATCAAAGATTTAAGCTACTATTGGATCAAGTAATCTTTGAAATATCTCTGCAACAACATCAATAGTGGTTCATAGTTGCACTACTGCCACATATTAGATTTCCACTGACACAACATAAGATAACAACTCAAGCTGAAGCTCTGGAAATTACAATGAAGTTAGAGGCTTCGCCTATAGGGGATACTAATGCAGGTATGCAGTAGATTCAAACTCGATTAGCGAACTTAACATTACAGATATAGGATATCAAGAAAATAAAGGAAGTAAGAGAAGAAGTGTGGAGCACAGAGTGTAAATCAGAGGGCCAATTTAAAGAGAAATTCCCTCTCTTCAGAAATTACATGGCTAGTGGAGCACCAAATCCTTAAAACGTCAGATCTAGCCTCTAGTGTGAGATATGTAAAACTAGAGGTGAACATCGCTCAGAATATTGCTACCTATTGTAGAAGTATGTGCAGACTCTAAGAAACTTATATTGCAAATTCTACAAATTAGTAGATCATGATGAGAACAATTGTCAAGCTTACGAACTGATGATGGAGTGTAGTGATGACACATGTATAATGAAAGCATAGGAATAGGGACATGAAGACAATGGATAATGCAGTGGTTGATGAGGTTACCAAGGCAGAGGTCGAGGTACTACAACAGGTCAAGGTGGTGGAGCTGGTCGAAGTCATGGACAAATTATCTGTTATAATGTGGCCAGGAAGGTCATTTTGTAAGAGGTTGTGAGAATCCTACCATGACATGTAAGTATTGCAAATCCTTTGATCATGTAATTGAAGAGTGTCCTATACTTATGGAAAAGATGCAAGAAAAAAGGAATGAACAACAAACATTTAGATGATGAATGTTGAAAAGAGGACTGATGAACCTCGCATAAGTATTGTTACTAGAAGTGGATATGTGACTGGAAGTGATAAATAAGATGGAAATAAATAATCTGAGCATGCATGGGTTAGAAATATTGTTGAAGAAGCCCCTGTGTTTGATATTCAAAAGGAAAACTAAGTGTTTATGGAAGAGAAGCAAAGCTTTGTGGACGTTGGAGCTTTGACATCTAGCGCACAACCAAATCAGAAGTATAACTGCGATGTATCATTACCTTCGACACAAGAACGAGCTCTGATACAGGATCAAACTCTAACACAGGGACAAGGTTCAACAAATTAGGTAGATACTTTCAAATTTTTTCTTCAAACCTGTATAAAATTATTACGAGATCATAGGGATGTAAAAGGACTTCGTGAATTGATAAATTCTTGCGCATCCAAAGAAATGTCACGAAGTGAGATGCGTGTATTAAACAATTTACATCGACAAAAGAGAACTGGAAAGGAAATGAGGCTTAATGCACAGATAGGTGAATATGAGATGGATCAAGTTATTTTAGATCTACGATCTGAAGCTAATGTCTTGACAAAGAAAACATGTGATTTAATGGGTAAACCAAAGCTATAGTGGTCACCTATTCATCTAAGAATGGAGAATCAACCAAATATCCTTCCTCTAGGAAGATTATCAAGTATCACAGTGGGCATTGAAGGGGTGCGCACTACTACTAATTTTGAGGTGATAGAAATCGCAGATGATAGTAATCCCTATCCTACATTACTTGGAATTGATTGGGAATTTTCCAACATGGCAATAATCAACTTAAAGAAGAGGAAAATGTTATTTGAAGGAAACAAGATGAGAGTTATTTTTCCCTTGGATCCATTAGAAGGAGTGAGATATACATAACCAGTTAAAGAAGAGTATTGCACAACTGATATAAATAACATATATCATATGATAGCAAGGGAATAAGACTGTTAACCCTGCTAAAGGCAAGTTAAGTTGGGAGAGTGACAGTTCGTGTGCCTCAGACTCAGAAGAAGAATTGGAATACTGGAAAAATAGGTTGCATGAAGTATCTACAAGGCGTTGTGCAAGAGTCACTAAATCAATTCGTTGTATGAAAGTTGAGGTATGTAACTTACCTTTTTATTATGGTTTGGGTGATATCAATATTTTTCTTTATGAATATGAAGAACAAGTCTGAGAATGTCAAATATTGTTAGCTTTTGATATAACCCTAAGAGCTACTCCTGCTAGATGGTGGAATGCACATAAGAGGAATATAGGAGGATGGTAGGAGTGTCGAACATTGATGTGGATAATATTTTGACCAATAGAAATAGAAGTAGAAATAAAATATGATGGTCAAAATGATCCTAGAGAGCATGTCCAGCTTTGCACAACAACATGGAAGGAGATTCCACAAGAACAATGGGTGCATGGATTCATCCATACATTAGAAACAATTCCTAAGAATTGGTACCTAGAAACAGAACTTCGACATGGTACTGTGAATTGGGAAGATATGGTTGATGGTTTCATACTAACATTCAACTTTTAATATGATAATTCATATATAGTCTTGTCTCTTCAGACAATTAAGAAGAATATTTTTGAGAATGTAATCCACGGACTTGGTAGCAACATGATTGGGTTGCGCAGATATAGAATGCACTGGAATGCTATAACATCACTGCAGATGAAGAAGAAGACCCTCAGAACATTGACATAGCAGAATCAGAAGGATACCATGAAGTGAATGGACCTGAGCTAGAAATACCTGATATAACAAATCCATCAAAGACAAAGAAGGTGAATATAGGATTAGAAGAAGAACCAAAGTTTTCAATGATAGGAGATTATTGGGATGAAGAAACAGTCAGCAATGTTACAGACCTTTGACATGAATACCAAGTGTCGCACGGGATGAGTCGATCTTGCGGACAAGATAGACCTTCCTAGAATCTAAAGAAGACTTAATGACAAGAAAACCAACCAGACACTATCTTTCTCTAAATATGCTTTGATAAACAATAGCAAACAAGTGTTTTTAGGGCCTACCTTTGGTCTAACGCAAGCTTGTGGATGCCCTTGCTCCTTTGATCCAAATGAGCTCCTTTTCGCAAATCTGCAAACACAAACAAGGCAAACAAATTAAATAGCACCTGAAAAGCCAATTGCATAAAACATATTTAACATGAAAGTCAAGGAGTCCATGAAACAAATAACATAAGATACTTGTTGAGAAAAATGAGTTTGATTGTATTAATTCAAAAGAAGAAGAACTTTACAACCTTTGCCTTGACGTTGTACAAGCTCCTCCCAGGGTCCAACAAGAAGTCTCCTCTACTTTGACAAGTTTCACTCACTCCCCAATGAAGCCAAAAAGGTATGTGATCTCTCCTCTTAAGCTCAACTAGGAAGTCTTAATTTCACCAGCATTTACCCTCAAAATTTTCAGCTTCTAACCTCTCTAGTCCTCACCCCAATGCCTGTATTTATAGTGCAATGGAGGGAAGTTACTAGGTCTTCCTTCAAAGGGATAAAGCCCTCCTTCAAAGGGATAGCTCCTTTAGTCAAGGGATTAGCTCCTTCTCTTTTGGGATGCATGAACCACCTCAGAGCGAACAATCCACGTCAAAATTCCTTCTAGAAAACTCTAGAATTAACCCAAAGTGAGTTTTTTAAGATAAAACTTGCGCTTTTTGACTTTCACAGGGGTCCGCGCCTACACCGTTAGGGACAGAGCGGGCAGGTACGCAGCTTTTGTACACAGAAGGTGCAGGACCGCAGGTGACCATGAGAGAAAGTGCAGAACCAGAGTTACATTGATTTTTAATGTCTTTCTCCCATTTCCAAAGCTTGATTTGAAGAGCTGAGGTCTTAGACTTGCTTAGGAGGACAGTACAAGTGATGATGGACCCATACTGACTGCAAATAATCATGGTGGCGATATTTTTGTGTAACATATTGCCCCCTAAAGTGCGAAGTATGTAGTAGATGAGGATTTCATTTATCATATAGGAAGAGTGAAGTACTTTATCATTTCGAGGATCATCTTGTGGAGAGACTGGTCAGAACCTGTAAAAACATTCAATGCAAGATACATATATGAGATCATATCATCGCTGAGGTAGATATTCCCATACTCAGATAAAAACTAACTAGAAAGCTATCTACTGCTCTGATATAGGAATGATCTTGCAAAACATCACAAGTATAGACTCGTGTGAACACAGTATGGACGCAGCCATCTGTTTATGAATAGTCCACAACATAATGAATACAAAATTCCTCGCAGCCTGGATGGTGGAAACTAGATCCAGGGTCTTCATTTCTACTTCCCGAAATAGTACGATTCTATCCATGCGAATAAATGTGTTGAAGTCGAACATGGTAGAAACGACTTGATTACCAGTCAATGATGTAAACCGTTAACAAGTGTGAGAGAAACCACCAGTGATGTCAATGGCTCTCAAAGTACCCAGTACAATCCATGAGATGCGAATAAATGTGTTGATGTCGAACATGTCACGGAATCCTTTGATCGAAAGTCAATGATGTAAACTGTCGTCAAAGGCAAGAAACCTGCCATTGAGGCATGCAGATCTCAAGGTACTGACGATTTCTAGATCATCTTTCTAGATAATGTGCTGATGTCGATAGAAAGCGATCCATCATAGGCAAGCCCACAACACGAAATCATAGATCAAGTCGAATAAATTTAGTTGCAAGGACTGACTCAGGGATGGTCAAAATGGATGATAGATATTTTGCAGATGAATGGCTTATTGGCAGTGATCTCTTGAACACATAACGACACAACAGATGGCTTGGTGACAATTGACCCAAAGTTAATACCTAGAAACCGGCTGAAGACTTTCAATGTGGTTTGACCAACTGTTAGGCAAAGGATTTCCCAACCCAGGTGAATGAAAGTGTCGTGTTCAAGAGTGGTTACAAAGTATGACAAACAGACTCATTTTTATCTCTTTTCCCCCACCATTTCTGGCAAGTACCTCTTTATTTTTGACAAGCTTGAGGAGGATAGCATTTGCTTGATTATAAGCTCATCCTTCGGACGAGTCCAACTTAGTTTAAATTCGAACCCTAAGAAGGAGTGGTTCGTTCCTGTTTGTAATTGAACAGGTCCTTTACTGTGAAATTTTAACGAGTCCAGTATAGGAGAAACTCGGCGTTTTTCATTTTTAGAGAGTCTGAAAAAACTTAAGAAGACTCCAGGGTTGACCTTTTCCGTAAATTTGTGTCTCCCAAGCCTGAAAAAGTATAAAATAATACTTGAGAGAACCGCTTGATCTTTTACGACCAAGGAGTACTTTTCGTTATTAGTGCCCTTGACCCGAAAAAGTAAAAAAGCGATCAATGACACGTTGTTTTATAACCAATATCAAATTTGAAATGACAAAAATCCGGCAATCTTTTCATGTTTTTACGGTCAGAAAAGAGTTGTAAGTGGACCGTCTTTTAATTCCGTTTTAATGAGTGTAAAAGAAACGCTCGGCAATCTTTTCATATTTTAGGAGTCAGAAAAGGGCTTAAAGATGACTCTACTTGTTTTTTCGTTGAAAATGATAGATTTCGCCTGAATAATCCTTTATTCTGCACAAAAACACAAACATTACTCATACCTGTTTGAAATGGATAAAAATGTCGCAAAATACCTTTTCAAAGTGAAACATAAACAAATTTGCAATTCATTTACTCAAAAAACTTATAAAAAGGGCCTTTGTCAATTCATTTTTACCGTTTGAGTTTGGGTGAGAAAATAGTGCTTTTGATCAGAAAACTTCCCGTGAAGATTGCGGAAAATCCTATCGTCGGAATCGAACGTCGTCTTCTCCAGGTAATCCACATCATCCCACTCTTCATTTTTAACCGTTTAATTTTTTGTTTAAGTCATTTATTTCATTTTTGGGAGGGTTTTTAGGCGCAAAATCCACGCGCGGGGATCCGCAGGTTTACCATTGCGGACCCGCGGACCCCGACCTTTTCTCCATTGGGAAAAAGCTCAGGGTCCGCACCTTCCGTGTAGACAAAGTGCGGTCCCACGCATTGTGTCTAACTCGGAGGGTGCGTACCCCGCCGCAAGGGTTTTGAACCCAAAAGTTCTCAAAAATGGACCACACAAAATATTTTCTAGCAATTTAATTTATCCTTATACTTGATGCAGAGAGTACATCATGCTAGATTGGCATGAACGAGAGCATGAGGACGTGGATGCTGCCGCATGGAATCATCAGCCTTCACTTGATGCTTTGAGGGCGTGCGGACTGTACAAATTCTGGGCCATCCCTGGCATGAGGGCTCAGGTGGATTTCTTACAGTGGCTGGTTGACAGATGGAGCATACAGGACCAGTGCTTCTTCATTGGCGGCCACTAGCTCGAAATCAAGCTAGCGGATATTTATTTCTTGACTGGTTTTCCTAAGAGAGGCGAAGACTTGACTCTGCACGGGACTAGGCCAGGTGGCCAGTTTGTCGATAGCCTCCTGCTAGAGTACTGCAACAGCCAGGCTAGAGACAAAGGGATAGACATAAAGACCATATCCCGTCCTGAACTCATGGTGATTGCATTTACTGTCACCAGACTTTGCGGAGCTGCCGCATTACATATTGCCACCGGATCCCAGATGCGTATGGCAGTTGATTGCTTTCGAGGCACCATCTTCAACTGGTGTGATGCTGTGCTGGCCAATGTGAAAGGCCAACTGACCAAGGCCAAGAGCGGATGACTAAAGACCTTTGGTTATGGGGCTTTGGTCGTGAGTTTTGGCCTGGAGAGGGTTCCTATGCTGATCCCACAACACCTTACTGTTGGAGCTGGGCTTCCTCGAGAGCCCAAACTGATGCGATGGGTCACAGTCATGGCCCGTCACTCGGACGAGAGGACAGAGGTTGCTCGATTCAAACCTGAGTATTTCCAATGGCTGGAAAACCAGGTTTTTTCCATTCAGGATTTCCCTTACGCTGGGATAGATTTTCATGGTGACCCAGACATGGCTCTTCCACCAGGAGAGCAGTGGGATGACTCAGGTAAAATCCTTTTCAACATTTTTCCTATTTTTTTTTTTTTTTTTATTTTTTAATTTTTAATTTTTATTTTTTTCCATCGTCTCAAAACTGATAGCAAAAGTTTCAAATGCAGATGTGGGTCCACAGTGACCAGCCGCTCTCCGACCTTTCGATAGAAAGCAACCAGTTGCACCCATGCCTACCCCGCAGGACGAATCAATAGAGGTTTTGGCCGAGTTGGAGGGTCATCTCGAGCGTTTGACAGGAGATATTCCGGAGACCACTATAGATGACATTCCTCGTCGACTTCAGCGCTATGTGATTGGAGTCCCGGGACCTTTTAGGAGGTTCCATTGCAAGGTGGCCCGGGCAGTGGTTTCTTATAGAGATCATCACCAGTGAAAGGATGATCGCCTATTGTGGGCACATGTGACGTTTTTGTTTTTTGTACTTATCATTTTTGCTGATCATAAGGTGTTTTTCAACCTATGATCGAGGACGATGTATTTTTTGACACACTCCTATATATATATCACTATTACCGGCTTATCTTGTAAATCATGTTATGGAATGGTTTTAAATTTACATGTATGATTATTGCAAATGTCTATTTAACATTCGAGAAGCAATTGCATCTGCTAATGTATTTAAAGACCTTGGAATATGCTGATATTCAATGTAATCAAATTCACGTTCCAAGAGACGCACTCTCAAAAATAATCTCAATAACACTGGATTTCTAATGGCATACACTCTATTAAGCTGTAATACAACGAGTTCAGAATCTAACCTCACTATCAAACTTCGAATCCCAAAGGAAATAGATTCAGATAATAACTCAATCACTGCACTATACTCCGCAATGTTGTTTGTTGTTTGACCGAGGCTTACCCCATGCATAGAAACTAACTCGTCAGAGGGCGAATAGATAACCCAAGCTGCGGAAGAGATGTTTCGTGTATTACGACAAGCACCATCAGCAAATCCAATGTATGTTTGTAGAGGCATCGACATCTGCAATATCAAGAGTAAAACCAAGATAAGCAGGAATAATGACGAAAAAACACTCTCTAAGCTAAGCACACTTTTTAAACTAAAACACACCAGCTAGAAAGAAAAAACTATCCTAACTAAAAATATCCATACCCATTCTTTTAAGCATAGTACCTCTTCAAGTAAAGGCCATTTCTGGGTTTACCCAAAGAGTCCCCATCAAAGTCTACCAATTCATAAGCCCCTTTGGCTAGCTTTCGCTTGACAACATAGGGACCATGCCACATAGGAACGAATTTTCCAGCGCCTAATTTATCATTAGCTTGATCATACAATAACTCTAGGTCTCCTTCTAAAAAATTTCGAGGGGTCACATTTCGATCATACTGAGCTTTCATACATTTTGCGTGAGTCTCGATCGCCAATGCAGCATCACGTCGATTCTCATCTAATTGAGCTAAGTATAACAAATGCTTTTCCTCTTCGGAAGTAGCTGGAAGTAACTCGATGGCCATTTGCAGTGACGGGATTTCGCATTCAATGGGTAACACAGCTTCCAAACCATAGACTAGTTAGAAAGGAGTGAACCCTGTTGATGTTTTTACTGAAGTTCGGTACGCCCAAAGCGCTGAAAATAGCATGTTGTGCCAATTCGACCGATGAATCCCAATGATTTGTTGGATCATGATAACTAACACTTTGTTGATGGACTCAACCAGACCATTCGCTTGTGGATAATAAGGGGTTGAACTATCGTGACGTAAACCAAGCTGGCCTATAAGTTCGGTCATCATAATGTTTCGAAAATGACGCCCATGATCAGTGATTATCGCTTGTGGGACACCAAACCTAGCAATTATATGATTGAACATGAAAATTGCAGCTGTCTTGCCGTCTGCCTCGAATGTAGGCATCGCCTCGGCCCACTTAGTAAAATAATCTACCGCAAGGATGATATACGCATGCCCCCCGGCCGAGTGAGGGTTACATGTAATAAAATCGATACCCCATTTGGCAAAAGGACCAACGGAAATTATAGGGTGGAGAGGAGCAGGTGGAGCGCGCATCTTACGATAAAAAATCTGGCAGTTGTGGCATTTTCGGACCGCCGTAATACAATCTTTAAACAAAGACGGCCAGAAGTAGCCAGCGCGCAATATCTTTTGGGTTGTGGCATACCCAGACATATGACCGCCACACGCTCTAGAGTGACAGTCATTTAGAACCCTTTCAGCTTCCTCGTGAGTTAAGCAACGTCGAAAAATAGAATCCGCCCCACGATGATAAAGTGTATCTCCAATAATTCTGAATTGTTGGGACTGGAAACAAATCTTTCGACGTTCTGATCGTGAAATTTCGGGCTGAAAGGATTGGGTCTGGAGATAAACGATCTAAAGTGCTGATTAGAAACAAGGATTCGTCCACAATGGGCTCCTCCGCCACAGTTTTCGTGTCAGCACGCGGGAAGTCACACATTAACTCCGCAAAAACTAAAGATTTCTTAGACTTAGATTTCTCAAATTCCAAGTCGAACTCCTGCAGGATAACGATCAATTTAGAGTACTTGCCCCCTAGCAATTGCTTGGTCAAAATGTAGATCATAGGGTTGCAATCCGAAATTACCGTAGTTTTGCGTAGTAGAATGTAGTGACGAAAACGTTGGACAGCTTGAACGGCTGCCAATGCCAATTTCTCCACATGTGAGTATTTTAGCTCAGTTGGGTTTAACATTTGACTAAGGTAATATATCACATGTTCCGTTCCGAATTCATCTTCCTGAACTAAGACCATTCCAATGGTGGAATGGGAGGTGGCGAGATACAAGAAGTAATCCTGGTTGTAGTTGGGAGGATGCAACAACGGTGCATGGGTCAACGCGTGTTTGAGTGCATCAAAATATTTATGAGCTATCTCTTCCCAATAGAATGGAGTGTTCTGTTTCAACAACCGGGTAAAACCCTTTGTAACCTCGGCGTAGTTAGGAATGAATCGTCGTAAAAAGTTTGCTTTCCCTGGCAAACTTTGGAGTTGGCGAAGACTCGAAGGAGGAGGCAAATTGATGATAGCTTCGACCTTCGAGGGATCGACGCGAATGCCGGCTTTCGAAACTACGAATCCCAGCAATCGACCAGTTTCTATACAGAAGACACATTTGTGTGGGTTCAACTGAATACGATAATGCCTACACCTCATAAAGATTGCTCGTAAATGGACGAGGTGATCAACTGGATGTAATGAATGAGCAGGCAAGTCATCAAGATAGGGTTGCACAATGTGCTTGATGTCATGAAACGCATAAGACATCGCCCTTTGAAAAGTTGCACCGGCATTCTTAAGCCCAAAAGGTAACTTGCAATAAGCAAATGTCCCCCATGGACAAATGAAAGCCGTTTTTGTTGATCGGCAGGTAGAATGTTGATTTGATTGTATCCGGAAAAACCATCCATAAAGGAAAATATTTCGCTGCCGGCACAATCATCAATGATTTGATCGATATAGGGAGTTGGGTAATTGTCCTTGGACAGGCTCGATTAATGTCCCTATAGTCGATGCATATTCTTATTGTTCTCTGTTTTTTGTTAACCGGAACAATATTTGATACCCAATCCGTTAGCGGGATCGGATAAATGAAACCTGCTTTCAACAGTTTTTCAACTTCTGCTTTAATTGCAGCAGCTTTTCGTGGGTGAATCTGACGCAAACGTTGCCGGACGGGTTTAGCGTCCGGGTAAGTCTTGATCTCATGAACAACAATCGCGGGATCAATTCCTGGCATTTCCTCATAGGACCAGGCAAACACGTCGCGGAATTCTTGAAATAGGGCCTTATATAATTGAATTTCGTCATCTGTACGCGAGGCACCTATATGAATGTTCTCAACAATCCCGGGCTTAACCGAAATGTCAATAGGAATAGTTTGAGAGATGTTTCCCAAATTTAACGCTGAATCGGGATGTTTCATTGGATTCTGAGGTTCCTTGACATATTCAGTCGTAAAAATTGATGAGAAATCATTTTCAAAACGATCATCCTCAGGTAAAAATGAAGATCTGTGGTGGAGATATTCCCATGGTAAATCATCTACACATAGGATTTCACGAATTTGCTCATCAGAGTGAACAAGTTCAGAAAACATAGTTAAATCCGAGGTTGATGTGAAAAGTGATTCCTCACAGACCACATTCATTAAGTCATTTTCGGTTGAACACAGGTCGGCAAAAGACTGCACGGCTTCATAGGCAATTTCATATGGACTCAAAGGCATGGAATTACCAAATGAGTCTATCTCAGATTCAGAAGGAACGATCCAAGGATCGTCATAAAAAATGGTGTCCGATGTAATCATATGAATGGTTGCAAATGAAGATGATGAGTTGATTGGAGGAAAAGGAAAAGTTCCCAGTAAACCGGCATCTTTAACTAATCCTACTCCAACATCCTTATATGGGATAGTCATTTTACCGACATGCTGAATACTCTCCAAAGAGGCTGGGTCGGATGAAAAGTAAGCCAGCTGGTCTATTGTTATGATCTTTCCATTATGTGGAAACTTTATTACTCGGAAGACCGATGAAACGACCGCTGTCATAGCGTAAGACCAACTTCGACCCAATAGAAGGTTTTAATCTAGAGGGGCATCAACCACCTCCACATCTAGATTAACGATTTTTCCTTCAACCCCTATAGGCAAATCCTGTAGAATGCCAAAAGGATGAAACCCACGTCCATCAAAGGCCTTAAGAATTGTCGGGGATTGATTTAGTGAAAGAGAACCAAGCGATCTCCAACACTGTATCGACATAATACACGTTGAGGCTCCCTCATCAATTACAGTCCAATGAATAGGCCTGTTTTTTACTATCACTGGGATCTGGAAGGCCATTTGATGAGGCAAACGTGGTGTACTATTTTCTAGATCGAAATTATTAGGTTCGGGTCCTGAACATCAACAGCTCCTATAGCCGACAAAAGTAATTTACGCTGTGCTGGGCATGATTGCAGCACTTCCAAAGCCGACATTGCCGAGGGTGAAACAGCTAAATCCTCAACAATGTTATAATTCTGAGCCGCTCTCGCATGTGGATTGAAAGCTGACTTTCGAAGTATACCCTTGGCGGGCGGTTTGATTACTAAGTCTGGATTAGGTTTCTCGATCTGTAGTGGATTGGAACCGGGAGCTGAGGTTGATGGATTAGAATGAGAAGATTCTGCTTCTTTGCCATCAACATGACTTTTACTACCATAATCTTGCGATCGAGTCGCAATCCTAACATGGGACATCATCAATATGGGTTCTTCATTGGCACTCGAGGAAGAACCTATCATCTTACTGTCTTGACTTGGAAATGGATCCTTCAAGACAGCAGGAGTTTGGGAACCTTTGACAATTTTCGCAACCTCTGCACGATGAGGACAGTATCTTGTGAAATGTTCTTCGTCACAAATGAGACAAGGATAACGAGGTTTGCGCTTTTCATCATTGGATTCCGCCTTTTCAGGTTTCTCCTTTGAACTTTTGTCCGTTTTATTCTTCTTCTTTCCTTTCTTCTTCCCACCGGATTTTGATTTAGCCGTAGATGACTCCACAACGTGAATATCGGCAGAAACCTCTGCAGAAGAATCTCCTGTCGGGGAATCAGGCAAGGTTATGATAGGAGAAGAATTCTTGGAAGACTTCTTCTTACTTTTAGTGTTAACCGTACCAATCATACCGTCAACGACATGAGATCCCGAAGGAGCTGCAGGGATTTGATTTGACTTGGGAAGATCGGGGATCTTTTCGTGTAACGTACCTGATTGAGTATAGACCAAGTCAAGGTACTGTGCTTGAGCAATCACTTGCTCCTCAGTAACAACTCCGGCTTTAGCAACATCTTCAGTGATCCTTGGCAACAAAGATTTTACAAACCACTCAACCAAGATTTGATCCGGAATAAATACCTTCACTAAACGTCGTCGACGTCTCCACTCATGAATATGATCTGAAATGTACGTGGATGTCGATTGTTTTAGCGAAGTTAACAATTCCGTGCCATTGTCATATCGGACTGGCAACTGGAAATGAGTTAAAAACGAGGTAGCTAACTGACTAAAATTATAAAAAGTGCCTCGCGGTAACTCAATGTACCACTTGGCTGCGAGACCAATTAGAGTGTGCTGGAAAAGTCTAAGACGGATCGAATCATCTGTGATGGAGTTAGACGCACACCAGAGGTGGTAAGTCATCACATGGTTCGACGGGTCCTCTCCAGATTTACCTTCGAACTTGGGAATGTCACTGGGCAACTTATTCGGCATTGGCGGCCAAAATGGAAGATAATTAATCGGATCGTTCGTTAGGCGCGATAAGTCAGGTAAGTCCAAAGTTGCGATAAACGGTAACTGCCGATTAGGATCCCTAAAACTCTGGGTCATGAGATCAGCCCCAGGAGGAGGATATCCAGGATAACTAGGAATAGGAATCGCGTTCGGGATATGGTATCCTCCCGGGAAACCAGGATTAACCGGACCGTACTGGGGTTGTTGAGGTTGTTGATATGTGTACCCAGGGTACGGTTGATATTGACAGACTGGCTGCTGAACAGCAGGACCGAATTGGTACTGTCCCTGGTACGGTTGATAGGTGAATTGAGGTTGACTTGTGACAACCGTACTTAAACCAAGTTGTCATATAGGCATCTGAACCGTAGTTTGAATCGTGGATCCAGACGGTGGTAAAGATGTCTGAGGAGTAGATACAGGAACAGTAGAAACCGGAGCTGTCGATACTCCAGAAGTAGGTGGGGTAGATTGAACAGATGTTGCGGCAGTTGCAGTAGTCGTTTGAGATGGAGTACGAGGCGCAGTAGGCCCAGACTGAGAAACTACCGAAGGTACAAAAGTTTGAATATTAGACTGGACTGGTTGCTGGGGTGTACCAGAAACTAAGGGTTGTCCAGTTTGAGATGACAACTGTACACTTGGCTGCAACACCTGTTGGGTCTGCGATGCATCCCACACTATGTTCATTCCGGGGTACTGACCCATAACAGGTTGAGAATATTGAGGACCATAACCGGGTTGAGGGTAGGATTGATAATTGAAAGGTACAGTTCCCGTTCCTTGAACATAAGATTGACCTTGGGGTGGTTGGAAACCTTGGTTCGAGTACTGACCTTGGGGTAGATACCCTTGAGGCACGTACTGATACTGGGGTTGACCTTGAGGTATAAATTGATACTGGGGTTGACCTTGGGCTACATATTGAGTCTGGGGTTGACCTTGAGGAACGTACTGTACCGTAGGTACGTACTGTCCTTGAGGTTGCCCCCTAGATGCAAATTGTGTACCTTGAGGTTGCCCCCCAGGCGTTAATTGAGGCTGCCTCCCAGGTGGTAACTGGCCACCTTGAGATTGAGAATTGGGAATAGAACCTAACATCATAAGAATGTCTTCTACGCTCAACGGCTTTGTACCATTGCTTCCAGTTAATAACCCTTGTTCAATGGGTTGAGGAGATGCTCCTGAAAAAGTACCAAAAAGTGACTGATACCCAGAGGGAACAGAAGGACCGTCGTACAAAAAAGATTCAGGCGATTGAGTAAACATGGACGACTGACCTGACATATTTACGGGAGTATAAAAACCTCTAGGATGATAAGGAGCACGAGTTGGTGAAAAACTTAACCCTAGGTTTTCCAAATAATTAGTCAAAGAAAGATACCAAGTAGTACTCCTAGGCGGACTGTAAAAAATTGATTCATGCTCCCTTAGATCAAGAACAGGTTGATTTTCAGGGATAGGGATGCCTACTTCTTCTTCCGGAGCAAGTTCTTCAATAGAAATAAGTCCAGAAGGAAGATCTTGGGTAATTACTCTTTCTACCCTAGGTGAATCAAGACCACTAGAAGTTGGAGAGACAAACCCCGATGTTGGAGTAACAGGTTCAGATATCTCAGGTTCTTCACCTATATCACTAGTAGATGAAAAGCTACCAGCAAGTTCAGAAACTGAAATCGATTGCGGATCGTAACCTGTTACTAGAGTTTGGTAATCAGGATGTACAATCAATGAAGACTCTCCTTCTTCAGGTGACCCAACTTTACTACCACTAGGAGTTACGAGGACTTTCAAGCCTTCATGCTGGCTCGGGACTTCTTCAGAAGGTTGGCCCCGAAGTCTACGGGACTTCCTCAGTAAATCAGCCACGGTTACAAACTCAGGAGACTAGCCCCGAAGTCTACGGGACTGTCTTGGTAATTCAGCCACAGTTAAAAACTTTTAACTACTTCACACGCAAACAAAGTAAAATATCAATGAAAACCACCTAAAGCCTCTAAAGAACCAAACAAATTTGAATCACACGCCTAAAGAATCTAGAGATCAAACACACACAAACAGTAACTTTCCAGACCGAAAACACTAGTTGGTGATGAAATCCAACGTCACAGAATTTAGTACAGAAATGGTGGTTGGAACAGTTACCCCGACAACCTGCTTAATGAATAGACTAGACCAAGTTCCTCCACTTAACCGTCTCGAGTGAAGTGAACCCCCCAGAAAATCCAAGTGAGTCTAGCCGACGTCTGCTCCAGGTACATTGGGATCTTCCCACCACTGTCACCTTAGGAAGAATCCTAAAGAATATGGTCACTAAGGCTACCAACTGAGACAAATACACCTGGGGGAACAATCTACGATCTGATATGCACGCAAGGGCAGAGTAGCAAGCTCAATCCCCTTGAAGGCTCCTTGACATAATCCAAGGTTTACCAACAAGTGACCCCAGGCTCCTCGACAATGGTTAATCTGAGGTTTACCGTTTTTAATACGTGAATATCTGGCGTCGTTCCCAATGAGGAAGGATTGATTCCCACACTAGTTCGGACACGATCTCGTGCTTCTCCTTTAAGAGGAGCTTTCCCAGAGCATAAATGCAACAATTGGATTTCTTCCTACTGCAAGTCTTGGAGAGTTAATTACTCTCCTACTCCAAGACACTAGCCTAAGCTAAGTTGGTGTATCAGAGCCCTAGAAATAAAAATGTTTCTAGATGAATTTTACTTTAAGCGTTAATTTTAGTGGTTTTTGTTTAAGTCAAGAGGTGGCGGAGATGAAACTCGTGGTGTAAAGACTTAACTCGAAATCACTAAAAAGATGCACCTAAGATGATTTAAACAATCTTTTCTCTTTGATGAACTTCTAAACT
Organism: Pinus tabuliformis; assembly: GCA_031772625.1. Lineage (NCBI taxonomy): Eukaryota > Viridiplantae > Streptophyta > Pinopsida > Pinales > Pinaceae > Pinus > Pinus tabuliformis. The sequence continues at coordinate 1,245,533,156 of CM062818.1, forward strand.
AAGAAAGAGTTTGAGAATGCAAATACTTTGTAAACCCAAATCTTTCTCAATTAAACAATTTTAAAGAAGAGCTTTTCCTTTTCAAAGCACTCAAAACGAGACAACTAGCTATTTCACACAAATTTCCCTTTTCTTTTCAAAGCACTCAATCACTACAAAAAACAAACTTTTTCCAAAAGAGATTTTTTTTATATTTTGTAAATAAAACACTCAAAACTAATGAAAATGACTAACTTTGAGAGCTACAAACTATAAAAACCTACTTGAAGTCAAAGCCTACTAAAAGTCTTTTTGAGGATGTTTTACTTAGCTAAATGTGGGCTAAGGACTAATTTATGCAGAATCACAATTAGTCAAAAAACAACCAATCTTTCGTTTTCTTTTTAAAAATGAAAATCCAAACTTTTAAATACAAGCTTTTCGAAATTTTGAAATGAGAAAACTCAAAGCGGATTCCTCAACAAGGGGAGATTTCATAAATGGTCAGACTCATAAGAAGGCTGGCAGACACCAAAGTGATCTGAGGTCCCTACAGCTTCTAAGCTCAGAGCCACTACACAACCAAATTGAAAAACAAACCCAACAAGCAAAATTCCTAGGAATTTCACCTAAAACCCTAACACTAATGAAATTAAACCAAGGAAAGTTTTTGACAGGGAACAAGCAGGTCTGGGCAATGGCTAAAACCTATAAACAAATTCTAAACTGATAAAAAAGAGAAAAATTTAAAATTTCTCAAGATTTTGACAGGGTACGTAGGCAGCCTGTTTACACAGGTGCATTCACGCTCTGTGCACAAAGCAAAAGTGCATACAGGTACGCACTGTGCTTAACTCAGAGGGTGCATACCTCTCCCAAAACTATGAAAAATAAAAACTAACTCAAAATTAACTAAATCTACCCAATCCCACAATCATCAAGTCAAAAACAGAAACGAAAAACACAGTTTCTCAAGTCAAAGTATAAACAAGGAAAACAATCAAGTCCCCAGCGAAGTCGCCATTTTGTCACACGAGATGAGTCAATCTTGCGGACAAGATAGACCTTCCTAGAATCTAAAGAAGACCTAATGACAAGCAAACCAACCAGACACTATCTTTCTCTAAATATGCTTTGATAAACAATAGCAAACAAGTGTTTTTAGGGCCTACCTTTGGTCTAACGCAAGCTTGTGGATGCCCTCGCTCCTTTGATCCAAATGAGATCCTTTTCGCGAATCTGCAAACACAAACAAGGCAAACAAATTAAATAGCACCTGAAAAGCCAATTGCATAAAACATATTTAACATGAAAGTCAAGGAGTCCATGAAACAAATAACATAAGATACTTGTTGAGAAAAATGAGTTTGATTGTATTAATTCAAAAGAAGAAGAACTTTACAACCTTTGCCTTGATGCTGTACAAGCTCCTCCCAGGGTCCAACAAGAAGTCTCCTCTACTTTGACAAGTTTCACTCACTCCCCAATGAATCCAAAAAGGTATGTGATCTCTCCTCTTAAGCTCAACTAGGAAGTCTTAATTTCACCAGCATTTACCCTCAAAATGTTCAGCTTCTAACCTCTCTAGTCCTCACCCCAATGCCTGTATTTATAGTGCAATGGAGGGAAGTTACTAGGTCCTCCTTCAAAGGGATAAAGCCCTCCTTCAAAGGGATAGCTCCTTTAGTCAAGGGATTAGCTCCTTCTCTTTTGGGATGCATGAACCACCTCAGAGCGAACAATCCACGTCAAAATTCCTTCTAGAAAACTCTAGAATTAACCCAAAGTGAGTTTTTTAAGATAAAACTTGCGCTTTTTGACTTTCACAGGGGTCCGCACCTACACCGTTAGGGACAGAGCGGGTAGGTACGCAGCTTTTGTACACAGAAGGTGCGGGACCGTAGGTGACCATGAGAGAAAGTGCGGAACCAGAGTTACATTGATTTTTAATGTCTTTCTCCCATTTCCAAAGCTTGATTTGAAGAGCTGAGGTCTTAGACTTGCTTAGGAGGACAGTACAAGTGATGATGGACCCATACTGACTGCAAATAATCATGGTGGCGATATTTTTGTGGAACACCAAGAGTTATTTCCCACTAAAGTTTTAGATATGAAGGGCATACTACGAGACCTAAGAATCATGAAGATTCCTCTGAAGCTTGATGCAAAGCCAGTTAAGCAAAGACATTATAGACTGAATCCAAAGTACAAAGAAAAATCGAAGATAGAACTTGATAAAATGATAAGAACTAGAACCAATGAACCAATGAAAGAATCAGAGTGGGTAAGTACTATGGTGGTACAAGAAAAGAAAACTCAAGGATAAATCAAATTTTTGGTCAATTTGAGGAAGTTAAATGATGCATGTCTACATGACCCATTACCTAATTGTTATGACACCAACTCAAAAAAAGAAAGAAAAGATAGATCAACACCTTAGAAATAAGCCTCTTCGAGGGGGCAACCTCCTTTACATTACACAAATAAACAATTCTTGGATGATACAAATTAAAAGACCTCCTTTATATATATAGGAGTCTAAGGGGTCATAATATAATCAGAGCCGACATAACAATAATAATGTAAGGGCACAATAATAACAATAGTGGGCTTCTATGGGGCACAATAATAACAATATGGGGACTACATGGGCACAACAATATAATAAGGGGGTTGTACTAATAACGATAAGAGATTACATTGGTAGTATATAGACCTAACATGCCCCTCTCCTTCAAAAAGTGTTGTCCTCAACGCTTGAGTATTTCTTAATGCTTTTGTATAAAATTTTCATCCTTCCATGTGGAAGCTTCAACGGGTAAGTTCTTCCACTTGATTAGATACTCTGAAAATGATTGATTTCGTAGATGTCAACTTCTCGGTTCAGTGAATGCTTCAGGTTCCAATATGATTTTTCCTTCCTTGTCAAGTTCTGGCAATATTGTTGGAACTGGGATCTTCGACAACTTTTGAATGAGTTCCCACCATGCTTCGCCATTCTTCCATTCATCCCTTGCTTTGTTTATAAAATTTGGTTCGATAATTATACCAACCTCTACCATTTCTGCAACCATATGTTCAATTTCACTCCTTTGGGCATATGGATATCTATAATGCCTGATGTTTGGAGGAACACTTTCTGGAATCAAATGAATAGCATGATCATGATCACGAATACGTGGGAGACCTTTGGGAGTCTCAAATACCTTGGAATGATTGTCCAAGACTTTTTGGAGATCTGGAGAAATAGATGATTTCGATGTGGGAACCATTAGCAAACATAATTGTGCAATTACGCCTCGTTGTTCTTTCTTTAGAAGCTTTTTCATTTCGTTAGAGTTGATTATCTTTCCTGGTTTCCCTGTGATACCCCTTAATTCAACTTCCTTTCCTTTCGAAGAAAATTTCATGAAAAGTTCTTGAAAATTAAAAGCTATTGTACCCAAGGATTGTAGCCATTAGACTCCTAGTATAACATCAGTACCACCCATTGGGATGGAAAACATTGGGCTATCCAATAAATATTCTCCCATGGATAGCTTGATATTATGGCACTTTCCAGAGCAATTTATGGTTCCTCCACTTACAACCGTCACTTGACACTCTGGTGTTGGATATAGGAAGCAATTCAATTCCTTCGCTATCTTACAATGAATAAAATTATGGGTACTACTCGAATCAATCAACACTATTACCTTTTTCTTCTTGATATGTCCTTCTATCTTTATAGTTTGAGGAGTGGTAATTCTGACCAATGCATTGCAAGATATGGTTCAATTCATTTCTTCTTTCTCTGGGGTTGGTTCCTGGTGAGTATCCTTTTCTTTTGATGTTTTGTGATACTTTTCTTCCTGATATTTCACTTCTTGAACCTTCTTCTTTTTGATATGTCCTTCTATCGTGAGAGTTTGAGGAGTGGTAATTCTTGCCATTGGAATACAAGATATGGTCTGATTCATTTGTTCTTTATCTAGGGTTGGTTCCTGGTGTATTTCCTCTTCTTTTGACGTTTCTTGATCCTTTTCATCATTAGGAGGCCTTTCTTGTAGCACCTTTGTCCCACTTTCCTTCAAACCTTCCATGTCTTTCTTCAAATCTTCAATGCCTTTCTTCCAATATGCTTTCATATCATTGATATCAGCTTCCATGGCATAGATAAAACTATTTATCTTTTGCTTCTATAGAATATCATTTACCCTTATATTCAATTTTTGAAAGTACTCAATTTGATCTGCCATTGAACCCTTTTGTTTGAGATTTATCAATTGGCTAAAGAAGGTGTTGCTCTTGGTATCCTCATAATGTGCTATCATTTCCTCCGTGAAAATTGACCACGTGACAAGTGGTTTACAAGAACAAAGCCCTTTATACCATAAAAATCGATTTGGTTCTAAATAATTAGATGCAATATGTACCTTTTGTAACAGTGGTACACCATGTAGATCAAAATATTTCTCCATATGTAGTATCCAATTTACCGGATCCTTGCCATCAAACTTCCTCATATCGCCTTTTCTTGATTTTGGGAGCTTGATCTTGAAATGAATGTAACTTTGTAATATCAGATCTTCTAGTTCGAAAATCATGGCCTGCAGTGGCCCTCTGCATCCTCCTTCCAATGCCACCAGTCTGATCGAAATTGGATTCTCCAAGAAGGAGTTATTCACAATCTCCCAAGATGACCTGATTATATACCTTTTCAGAAGAGTGAACTTGTATGAAGTGCCACGTGTCACTGATATGGCCTTCGGATCTAAAAAATATACACAGAAAACAATAGTCTGTCCTCTTTCTGTAACTTCTGACGAAATTTCAATCTGATGCTCAGAGAGATAGTTATGACGATTTTCCCTAGGTCACCTGTTTGGAATGTAATTCGAGGGTTTGCAAAAACCCTAACTTCCTCAGATTATATCTCTAAAAATATAGCGAGACGGGATCTGAAATTTGGATCCAGGATTCAAAATGATTTCTTCTCAAATGAGTTTTTTTTAGCTTCTGAATCTTCGTAGCGAAATAGTTATAGTGAAAATTCCACGATGACCTATTTTAGATGAAATTATGGAGCTTGGAAAACCCCTAACTTCCTTAGATCATATATTAGAAAATATAGTGAGACAAGATCTGAAATTTGGACCCGAGGTTCAGCGAGATTACACCTCAAATGAGTATTTTTTTTTTAGCTTCTGAAACATCGTAGAAAAACATTTATAGAAAAAAATCCACGATGACTTGTTTGGAGCAGCGAAACCCTAGAATCCAAAGCTCTAATACCAAATGTTATGAAACCAGCTCACAAAAAGATAGAAAAGATAGATCAACACCTTAGAAATAAGCCTCTTCGAGGGGGAAACCTCCTTTACATTACACAAATGAACAATTCTTGGATGATACAAATGAAAAGACCTCCTTTCTATATATAGGAGTCTAAGGGGTCATAATATAATCAGAGCCGACATAACAATAATAATGTAAGGGCATAATAATAACAATAGTGGGCTTCTATGGGGCATAATAATAACAATATGGGGACTATATGGGCACAACAATATAATAAGGGGGTTGTACTAATAACAATAAGGGATTACACTAGTAGTATACGGACCTAACACTAATCCTTTCACTGACGAAGTATTGGACAATGTAGGAGGTCAAGAAGTCTATTCATTTACAGATGGATTTTCAAGGTATCATCAGATTAGGATTTCACCTGAAGATCAACATAAGACCACATTTTTGATAGAATGGGGTTCATATCATTACACAACGATGCCTTTTGGATTGAATAATGCTCATGATATATTTTCTAGAGTAGTGGTCGCAACTTTCAAGGAGTATATTAACAAGTTTTTAGAAGTATACTTTGATGATTAGACAATAATTGGGCTGCTGAGAAAACATGTTGGAATCTTAAGGCTTATGATTGACACATTTAGGCAATATCAGATTTTTTTGAATATTAAGAAGTGCATATTCTGTGTACCTTTTAGTATATTGTTGGGACACATTGTTTGCAAGCAAGGATTAATGGCGGACCCTGCGAAGATTGCTATCATTGTGAATTTTCCTCCACCTAAGATAGTGAGATAGCTTCACACTACATTGGGACATACAAAATATTATAGGAAGTTTATCAAAGGATATGCTTAGATTATTGCACCTATGGAGAAACTGCTAAAGAAGGATGTAACTTTCCTAAAGAAGAATGTCAAAAGAGCCTTGACACACTAAAAGAAAAGATGGTAGTTGCACCTATACTAGTATTTCCTGATTGGACTAAGTAATTACATGTTCATGTGGATGCCTCTTGTATAGATTTAGGAGTGGTATTGGCACAGTCTGGTGTAGGAGAAATCGATCATCCTATAGATTTTGCAAGTATGAAGTTGTCTAAAACAGAGAAGAACTACAGCACCCCAAAAAGGGAAGGACTGGCTATGGTATATGTTTTACAAAAGTTTAGACATTATTTGTTGGGATCACATTTCAATATGTTTGCAGATCACTCTGCACTAAATTATTTGGTCAATAAGACTGTTTTAGGAGGAAAAATTTGCAAATGGCTACTTTTATTTCAAGAGTATGATTTTGAGATTGTTGTTAATCTAGGAAAACTGAATGTTGGACCTAGCCATTTGTTAATATTGGAAATAGGAGAAGAATCAACAAATATAAAGGATAATCTCTTTGATGCGTAGTTGTTTGCAATCAAAGTAGAATATGATCACTTTTTTTATTTTATTTAGTTCTTAACCATAGGGATGGCTCCTTCAAAATACACTACACAACAGAAGAAATAATTGGTGGTTAAGGCAACATATTTTTCACTGATAGCAAGACACTTATATAAGATGGGACCAGATGAGATACTACACAAGTATGTTCTTGAGCATGAAAGACAGATCATTTTAGCATAATCTTATGGTGGCATAACTGGTGGAAATTATGCAGGAAAATCTACTGCGCAGAAAATTTTGAGAGTAGGATTGTGGTGGCCTACACTACAAAAATATGCAAAGGAGTATTGTCTAGCTTATGATGTCTATCAAAGAACAAGGAAGCCTTCAAGAAGAGATGAAATTCGATTAGTACCACAAGTTGCATTGCAGGCCTTTGATAAGTGAGCCATTGATTCTTTTGGACCCATCAATCCACATGGAAAAAGGACTGGTGTGAGGTATATAATTATAACAACTTATTATTTAATGAGACGAGTCGAAGCACAACTAGTAGGGGATTGTAGCACAAAAATTGATGTGAAGTTTATCTTTGAATACATACTATCTAGATTTTGGTGTCCAAAGATCTTGATGAGTGACCAAGGGTCACATTTCTTGAATAAGAGCAGTGAAGCATTGACTCAGGAATTTCAAGTTTATCACCAGAAGAGTACCCCCTACCATCTTCAGGGCAATGGAATTGTGGAAACATTTAACAAGATTTTGGACAATGCACTGACTAAAGTATGCAATGTCAATAGAGATGATTGGGATCTTAGAATTCCAGCAGTGTTATGGGCTTATAGGATTACATGCAAGAAATTGACAAGTCAGACACCCTTCAGGTTGGTTTATGGGAAAGAAGTTGTGAGGATCATGGAATACATTGTCCCTAGCCTAAGGATTGCACCTTTTACAAATATGGCATACCCTAACATAATGGAAGAAAGAATGTCACAGTTGCTTGCGCTAGAAGAAGATAGATTTATGGTAGCTTTCCATGAACAAGTACAAAAAGCAAGGGAAAAGGCCTGGCATGATAGGCATATTAAGAAAAATAAGATTTAGGTAGGAGACCTTGTTCTCCTCTATGACAATAAGTTTATGAAATTCCCAAGGAAATTCAAATGCATTGGTTAGGCGCATATGTTATCAAGTATATTACGGATAGAGGCACAGTTCAGTTAGCGAAGTTAAATGGAGAATTGATTCAAGGAAAATTAAATGGCAGTATGTTGAAGTTGCATAGAGACGACCCTATCCCTACAGCCTCACTCTGAGAAGAAAGGAGAAGAGTCTTAGTGTCACATGCAGTCGAAAGTGGGCGATGGACTATAAACTACGCTACAGAGAGCTTCGACCAACAAAGTACTTCACTACAATTTGGAATATGTCGAAGTTCGTAGGAGCCGCAACATCAGACGACTGTGCACTACAATTTTGAACGCATCAAAGTTCGTCGAAAATTAGAAATATGACTGCTAAAAGGCAAAAATATGTGGAAAAGTCACATTTGTGACGACGAAATTGTGCGAAATTTTCGTAAGAAAGGATTGTTTAGAATCATGGAAGCTACTGGTATGCCTGAAACATCAGTTGAAATACCCATAGTAGCATCGCCCAAAGTAACAGCATTGTCACCACAGAAACATCAGAAATCCCTGAGGAAGAAACCAACCAAGGAAGAAAGAACATAAAAGAAGCAAGACAAGAAACCTATTAAACCTCAGCAGGTCAAAGACAATGAAGAATAAGTGGAGGAAATACAGGTAGTGGAAGGTGGAGTAGTGTTCCTCTCACCTCTACCTCATATATCCTGTCAAGGAAACCAAATTCCAAACCAGTGAAGGAATACAAAGATGTGAAGTATGGGACGTTTACACCATTATTTTCGGAAGTCTTGCCTTTTTCAAGAGAATTTTTAGGAAAAATCCAGCTCAAATTCACAGATTATGACTTTAATAACAGGAAAAAGTACCCACAATTCGCACCAGACTGGTACTTGGAGCAAGTACACTACCCAAAAATCGAAGTGAAGAGGCTGGAACCACAATAGTGGGCAGACGGGTTGGTGCAATCAAGACTGCTTAATATGTTGAACATGTCGCACTTTGGTAGGAGTTCGACAGGAGTTTAGGGGAGAAAATCATGCGTGCATCAGTTGCTTGTGTTAGTGCATGATGGAAACTTATGGATGGGAAATAAGTTCCCCATATACCTAATGTTGATTTGAAGGATCATGATATTACCTTATCAAAGGCGGAACTTCACGGAGGAGTTCGTTGGAAAGGATCAGGACTGCGCCTAGTATGAAGAAAAAGTTTGGGTTGGTCAAAGGATAAAGAGGCTATGACATAAACTCAATTAGCGACCAAGAAGTTCACTTCGCAGTGCACATACTGGCCATGAATATTATGAGGAAATGTTGCACAAACGAAGTTCTTGTGTTGGTGGTATCATTAGTTGCACAGTGCACCAATGGAGTCCAGTATAATTGGGTTGGATACTTATGCAAGGAGTTCCTAAATGATTGTCGCGAGGTCCATGAGAAAGGTACAACTTTTGACTATGCTTGGTTGATTTTAATTATTGCTATGTTAGCATGGAAAGAGTCAGAGGACTCACAATTCCCTCGGGTGCCTTCAGATATCTGTCAAGCCATGAGGTATGCTTCATTTTGGTTTACCACCCAAGCATCATGAGTGCAAGAGAACATGATATTTTTTGTACTATGCCACATGGATTTACATATGCTTGTAAACCAGCACCCATGACTTTCGTCGAGCTTACACAAGCATTATAGCTCTATGGAAAAGTTTAAGGTAGACTTTCACAAACTATACATACAAATGCGCAGAGACACAAAGAAGAAATGGCATGCACTTCCATATATGGTTACAAAAGATGATCTATTAGAACTGGTGAAGACATGGCCCGCAGAGTGGATGACTCCACTGGAGGAAGAAGGAGACAATGCAACAGAAGAAGAATAGGTGGACACTTCACACCATAGCGAAGCCAGTGGAAAAGACAAGGAGAAGGTTGTACATGAATCAGAAGAAGAGGAAGAGGAAGAAGAAATCCATGATGAAGAGCACCATGATGAGGATTCTCAAGGAAGCAAGGATAAGACTAAGGAGATAGAAAAGGTAGAAACATAGCAAACTATCACGGAGAAAAGTTGTGCCCACGACGAATCTTTCAAAAATATTAGAAAGAAGCACAAGGTGGATAAAATAAAAGATATTACACCAACAGTCCCTAATGATGGGGACTTAGAGCAGATTAGAGATAGGATTAGGAGGCAATGGTTGAATCTTGGAATAAATTAAAACATCTATACGACGCACTCCTCATAGGTGTGCAGGAGAGGATTGCATTGTTAAATATTTTAGCGCTAACAGTCAGACAACCCACATAGATAGAGGAAAGGGTTGGAATAGAAATACAGATAGATCCCATGCTTGAGGTGGGCACAAATACTTGTAGGGGCCCTACAATGTGAATCAGCTAAAATCCAAGAGCAGGCCAAAGAATGGAAACATATCAACATGAACATCAAAACAGTGTCACTGCCAAGACTACACAAGCTGCACTTAGAGATTATAGAAGAATTAAAACTAAGGGAGCAACGTACATCACACTTGAATATACAGGTGGAAAAGGAGAAAGTTGCGATATGACAGAAGATTGAGAATGTGATCCAAGAAAAAGATCAAATAGAACAGGAGCACCAGAAGCTCAAGGAGGCAGTGGAAACAACATGCAAAGTAATTTCGGACCTTGATGTCTAAGAAGAAGAACCATCAAAATACAAGGTCATGAAGCTCGGCCTTGCAGTAAATGAACATAATGATAAAATTGTCGCAGTGTAATTTAAATACGGAATGCAGATTAATGAGTTGAAAATGAGGTTGTAGCCAACTATGCCACATGAAGTAAGGTATCAGTGGGAGACTGACCTAAATACTGGGATGGCCAGCATCTCCACAACATTGGTAGACTATGGGAAATTTCTAGACGAAAGTATGCAAATTTGGACATTGCTACAGGAAGATACAAACATACAAAAACTGCAGGAAGAAATGCACCAGAAGCAGCAACAGTTAGAGGAAATTCAGGAATCTACAAAGACCTTACCAATCTTGTAGAAGCTCACGAAGATCATTGAGAGTAAGGCCCTTTAGAAGAACATTGAGGAGCTAAAGAAGAAGGAGTAGATTTTGATAGGAAGGACTTAACCTTGGCAGGATGAGGCCCTCCAGCTATCACAGGTAGTAGATGAGAAGCTTTAGCAGCTTTGACAGAGGGAGACAACGTTGGCACAGAAGGCTATAGAACATGTCACAAAGGCATTACTGGAGGTAGTGCGCAGCGAGGAAAAGCATCTGACAGAAACTTTGCAACAGTTCAACGAGGCCTACAACAACATTTCAGACAAAATTAGAGGCAAAGCAGTTGAGTGACTCGAGACGAGTCACATGTGTGTGTTGGGGGTCTGTTGGGTGCAGCCCAACTTGGCTAGCTTTTGGGGCAAAGAATCTGCATTTTGTGGAGCGGAGTGCAAAGTGAAGGATGCAACAGAGCACGAAGTGGACCACACAGTAGAGCATGAAAGCGCCAAAATGGACCGCATGGTATATGGGCTTAGGGGAAACCAAAGCCCCACATTTTTGTTAAATAAATGTAATGTTGTAAAAAATGAATGGTTTTGGGACTATAGTATCTTGTATTAGGGGATTCCATAGTATATGGACCATGATATTGTGATGATATATCCCTCAATTTAATAGTATATATAGGGATGAATAATAAAGGATAGAATCAATGTTTCTGATCCAGATTGATGTTTATGGGTGAATTATTGTGATTTGTACTTTGGAGGAAAGCGAGGATCTGCATCTGAGTGCGCGGAGGCCTGGGTCTGCAACTTAGTGCGCAGATTTAGACCTATTTTTTTTACAAATTCCCTATTATAAGAAAAAATTATTATGGATGTAGTCTCACATTGGGATGAACCATAGTAAAATCTATGTCTTCATTTGTTTATTTGCTTAAGTATCTGTTTGTTACAGTTGTGCTTTATTTTAGTACAGTGAAGTTTATGGATGTATATGATATGTTTTAAGAAATGAATCCAATGTGGCGAAGTAATGTATGAATGTTAAGTAAAGTGAACACAAAAATACCACATCATATCATCCCTCAAGGCTATAGAAACCTGGTTCTGCATCCACCCACAGTCACTTCAGGTGAGATTGCGACCTATTTGTTGGTTGTTGCCAAAAGCACCAGTGACTAGGGGTTTTGTTGGTGTGCAGTAAAGAATCGAACCTGGGTCAACCCAAAACACCCAACAAGATCAAATTAGTGAAAAATGAGGTTGAATTTTCTTCTATATATATTACTTTCATGAGGTCGAATACCCCTTTCTTGGCTGACTTTTTTCTGGTTGAACCAACTTGTGCTTGGAGGCTTGTTTTGAATTTCTGGACCCATAATTAATATCTTTTACATGTTACAGTTTTCCCAATAGGTCTTATACAATTGAAAATCATTTCCATTACTCAAGAAAAATATTATTTTGACTTGACAAACCCTAGGAGCATGAAATGCATTCTTGACCTAGATGACCAATAATACGAAGCATGGAACCCATGCCTAAAATAATATTTTTCTTTCTTCTTATTCTTGTAACATAAGATATACATAATGGCATGAGTACAATGACAATTATGAATATTGAAACTAGTTATATTTTCCAACAACATGCATCTATAATCCATGGACAACTCCTCTGGTAATTGGAAGACTAGCAAAGTTCTTCCAGAGCACCCGAGGACTAAGGAAAGGGTGCCCTATTTCACCATTCCTCTACATCATTATGGCAAAAACTCTTAGCAGGAAATTTGAGCATGCCATGAAAATAGGGATCCTCATTGGAATATAGTACAGTAGAGGAGTCAAAAGCATGAACCACACTCAGTTTATTGATGACATGTTTTTTATACGAGGAACCTACTCCACTATGGCTAGAAGATTCAAGTCCATTCTAGACCAATTCTTGGAAGCATCGGAAGGACTTCTCAACAGGCTAAAGAGTAGTATATATGGTTGGAATACCCCTCCAAGAATACTTCAGTGCATATCACAAATATTTTACATTCCTTGCAAGATGAATCTAGGTATGCCAATCTCCAAGAAAAAATAGAATATTGAAGTCTAGATAGAGATCATAGACAAAATGAAGAGGAAAATTCAGCAATGGGGAATGCACTGTTTAAATTTGGGCAGGTTCATTCTAATTAAATCTATATTTTTGTCCCTCCCTTTATACTAGTTTGCAATTTTGAAAGCACCTACAGGCATACAAAAGCAAATAGAGCTTATCATAACAATTTTTTTATGGCAAGGAAGTAGAACATATACCAAAAAATCCAGTCTTCTCAGTTGGAAAAAAAGTAACTACCCCTTATTAAAGAGGAGGAAAAGTAATAAAACAACTAGGACTGATTAACTTAGGCCTTGCGCGCGGAAATAATGTGGGTTCTAATCACAAAAGAACCACCTTAGTGGAAGAACTTCTTAGAAGGAAAATATACGGATACCCATCAACATCATCTCTTTCAAACTCAAATATCTACCAGACCTTGTACTCCAATTTGGGAATTATGTAAAAAAATACTCCCTCTCATTCAATCCCATACATCTAAAATCCTCGGGGGAGGAAAATAGATAAATCCTCGGTCTTAAATTAAGTAACACCTGGAAACCCTTATTAAATAAAATGAAAAAGCATTAAATTAATCCAATAATATAACAAATAAATCAATCTATTTAACTCCCTATTAATAAAATTTGATAAGTCATAAAAATAAAAAAATAAAATTACTTCAATTCAAACTAATACGTAACAAGTAACTTATTTATATAACATACAATATAATTAACTATAAATAAGAGAAAAAGAATATTTCATAATAATAATAATAATAATAAAATATTAATAATAAACATAAATAAATAAATTAAATAAATAAATTGAAAATAAATTAATAAATTAATAATAATAAATTAATTAATTAAATAAATAAATAAATAAATAAATAATAAATAAAATAAATAAATAAATAAATATATAAATAAATAAATATAATAAAAAATAATATATATATATATATATATATATATATAAAATAAATAAAATTAAAATAAAAAATAAAATTAAAATTAAAATTAATAAAATACAATAAAATAAAATAATATAAAACAAATAAATAAATCAACACATAAAATAAAATAATTAAATATATTACAAATAAACACATTCAAATATATTCAATTATTAAAACCTGTCACTCAAAATTTAAAATTATAATAACAATATTAATAATATTAAATAAATATTTAAAATTAATTAATTATATATATATATATATATATATATATATATATATATATAAAAATAAAAATAAAAAATTAATTAATAATTATGAATCAATTAGGCCGACATTAAAATAAAAATAAAAAAGATATCAAATATTTTTCTAAACAACTATTAATAGCTCCATAATTTTCACGAATCTCTCTTCTCAAATACAAATCTCATTGCCCTGATGATGGACTCACCTAGCTAGTCCGAAACGTTGGTTTCATAAATTGTTCACAGGTTTTTCCATTAGCATAAAAATCTTTGGGATGAAAGTATTATGAGCAGGCTTAAGTTATCCTCTATTCTAGAACCTCGGCAACTCAAGAATTGGCTTGTAATAAAAGGCATCTCTAAACTGGCTCAAATTTCAGATTGGGAACAGAGTGACTTTTCTTAGAAAGGTTGGAAAACCCTAAGCATCCCACCCAAACTTCAACACCAATGGAATCTTCTTGTACAACACATAAAGGGTGAAACACATTAGGGGAATTTTGAGGTCTAAAATGGGCCTCCTAAGGAAATTATAAAATAATAGTGGAAATAATAAAATAATATTAAATTACATCATCAAATTTTAGAGGGAAAAAAGAAAAAACTATTTTTTCAACTCGTATTTTCAACTTATCTCCCTATGGGTTTACTCAATTTTTGAGTGAAAACACTCGTTTGATGCAAAATTTGATTCCTCATCCAAGGAGTACCCATGTTGCATATTTTCAATGTACCCTACTACACAAAAAATGAGAAATACATGAAAAACGTTATTGCAATCACGTTTTCCATGTATTTCTCATTTTTCGTGTAGTGGGTCCATCAAAAGTATGCAACATGGGTACTACTTGGATGAAGAATTAAATTTTGCATCCAACAAGTACTCCCACTTGAAATTTGAGTAAAACCTTAGGGAGATAAGTTGAAAATATGAGTTGAAAAAGTAGTTTTATTATTTTTTAATAATTTTACTTTTTTACTCCAAAAATGGTGAATCATCCCCCATGGTTGACATTATCATCTTGAATCCTATTGGTTCTTATAAAGTTTATTTTGGTTGTACATTTTTCTTAGGAGGCCCATTTTAGACCTCAAAGCTCAAGCAACAGGATAGTTTTAAATGGAATTTGACATTGAAGGATTACACAGTCAAAAATGGATATGATTCCTTTCAAGGAGAATAAGAGCAGTGACCCTATTGGCCTTATTGGAAAGTAGTCTGGAAGACAGAAAGTTTTCCTAAGATCAAGTTATTCATTTGGACCTTCCTAAGGGGGAAGATACTAAAAATTGACAATCTTAGAAAGTGTATCATTTAGGGTTGACCAATATGCCTCCTATGCCTAACTGTTGTGGAAACAATCCAACACTTGTTCCTCTCATGTACATTTTCTAAAAAATGGTGGAAGGTTGTGTTCCACCCTCTTCTTGTACAAATAGATTTTGATCTAAACATCGTTGAGTTATTTGCACAATGGAACTCAAGTTATCCATACACTTTTTAAAATAAGAGCTTACTTAAGCGCTTTTGGCTTAGCCTTCCTACATTCCTATGTTGGAAGCTCTAGTTAGCCAGGATCAAAAGCATTTTTCAAATCAAGAAACTAAAGCAAAGGAAGATAATTTCTAAAGTATGGAGCCTCTCAACAGAAACCATTCTTTCAAAAAGTAATAATAAACTAGATCAGCATAGCCTACAAGTGGAAGAAGAAATGATGTTCAAATTTTTTTTTGAAAAGACTCCACACATCATACTCAATCCACCGAGAAGCCAACCCACTCCCTCAAATTGGAAAATTAGATTGAAAGACATAGATTTTAAGGATTAGTTAAAAGAAAAAAATGACCCTGTCTTTTCTTTTATGGGGCCTCCATACACAATCTTGGAAGAGATGGAGTAGGGGGAGTCATAATCAAATATGAAGGAGAAGAAAAAACATCCTATGAATGGACACATGGAAATGACACAAACAATAGAGCAGAAGATTATGAGCTTCTCCTAGGAATCAAAATTCTTCGTGACCTCTACATCAAGAATCTCATCATGTTCGAAGACTCTACTATCCTTGTCCTACAGATGACCAAAGGAACTAGGCCCAAAAATGCAGATCTCTTCCAAATTGTAATTTGAATCTAGCATCATCTATCATGTCTATAGGATGTAACTTTATATAATGTACTTAGAGAAAACAATGTAGAAGCTTATGATCAAGCAAAGTGAGCATATCATCGACCTCAAGGTGAATTCAGAGTCAATGATGAGGCACACACCCTACACATTCCCTTATTTTTATAGAGATCACATGCAAATTGGGAAGATTGACACACTCTCCTCAAACGTTGAGATGGATTCCTTCATAAATTATGGCATTCACAACCTCTCTGATAATAAAAAATCCCCAAGATCCAAAATGCAATTCCCTATGTCGATTTGAGCACCTTGATAGGAAGGTACACTCAGATGACGGTCCCACTTGCAACACATCTTTTGACTGGTCATAGAAATCGCCATCCAAATTTCTACTCAACATTGTGCGAAAAAATCCATAAATACCCCACTTGGTGAGCAATCCTCTACCATATTCCCATTCAACGCCATTCCTCCACCCTTTCACTCCCCTGTGCTTCATCATCCCTTCCTTTTCATATCACCATCGCTTCACGTTCCTCATGCATACATTGAGACTGCCTCAAAGTCGAGTTGGAATAAGTAAAAAATCTTTAGAAGCAATGAAATAAAAATGCAAATTAGAGATCGGTTATCTGCATGCAAGAGTTGCTTCACTTAGAGAGGCACTCAACAAATCAAACTAGTGATGCTCTCACATTGAGCAGGCATTTTCCGCCCTACATTGGGTGATGTTTAGGATGATTTTGGTCCTCTCGAAAAGAGGAATCTAATGCAATCATTATATTGGTCTTTTGAGTTGTCAAAGGTGGTATTTTATTGCTTGCAAAAATTAACACTCCCTCTCAAATAGGGATAATTTCACATGTCAATATTTTTCCATGCAACAATATGCCATTCTGAAATCTTTGAGTGTCATCACGTATCATCACGGATCATCTACGTCATGTAGTCATCGTGCCATGTCCATCTCAAGTGTCTCATCATCACAAATCATCATTGTATATCTTGATCTATCCCTTGCGTATTCCTGCTTATCTCTTGATTATTCCTGCTCATATGTTGAACATTCTCGGATCTAGAAAAAGAATAATTTGTTACCAGAGGGAAGCTCAAGCTACCACCCTCTATCCATCAAGATTCTATTTAGAATCTCTACTAGCAGGCTGCTACCCAAAATATCATCATCAACCATCATCAGAGGGAATATCACCAAGGAGCACGTCTCAACCTGGAACCACATCGGGGAGAAATAGCTTCCACCCATACCGAGAAATAGGATAACTTATCACACAGGGGAGTAGACCCTCGACCCTGGAATTTCATCGAGGAACTTACCCTCAACCTGGAATCATATCAGGTTATCTCAACCCATCCTATTGTCTACTGATCTTGTTAGCTCTGCTATACAGCGAGGATTCCCTATGGTTAGAGACAGGCTTGATCCACTTGGTGGTGCTTAAAAAAGGTTCAAAGCATACATGGAAGTGTTCAAAATCCTCTTAAGGCCTTCTACCGATCAGAACTATCGCAAGAGGAAAGCCCTTGGGAGGGTGGAAATACACTATCGGGAGGTAAAAACACTCCAAAACCATGCAAAAACCCAAATAGCAGGCTTAAAGGACCAAATGCGCGACAGTCGTTCGATCTGGCCAATCAACGGTCCAGATCGCATCGGCATTTCGCAATCGGCGCAGGCGGGCAGTGGAAGCGACAAGAGACACTGCCAATCAGTGATCGCCGATGATCGGATCGGCGGGTCGCAGATGAGGACTTTCAGAGAGTGGGACACTACTGATCAGCGATCGCCTATGGTCACATCGACGCGTAGCAATCGGTGCTTCCAAAAGGTCAGTGGCAATGGAGATCAGCGCTTAAGCGAGGACCATTGATCGCATGCACAGATCAACAGCTCACACTGCATCGGCTTTTCGATATCGGGAAAACCAAAAGGGCGGGGTTTTTATATAAGGCATGCGTGTGACCCAATGGGTCGGACCCGATGGCATTTAAAATGATTTTTATAAAATTTCAAGTCCGCGCACAAGCCATTTTCAATGTATTTGATATGTTTTCGGTTGATAAAGGACTTTCAAAGGAAGCCTTGGGCGAGTGCCGATAGCGATGAGTCTCGGATCCGAAAGGGTTCGAAAGTGAAATATATATTTTTGAAGTCCGCCAAAGGCAATTCCTCAGTGTTTCTAGCGTTTTTTCATGGATTTGCAAATGTAAAAGAAAGCAAGGATCGGCCGGCTATGATATGCGACAGTGATAAAGAGCGTACCTGATAGAAAGTTAAACCATGTTTGAGGATTTTTGAAGTCCGAAAGAAGCAGAAATGGGTGGGATTTAGCAATATTGCAGCGTTTCACTGTTTATGACCCAAACAGACACAATAACAGAAAAGAAACATTCACAGCTATTGTCTGCAAAGGACCGGTGCAGGGATTTCATAGGAACGATAGCAACTCCATTGCAGGTTCAGGCGGCAATCCATCCTTAAAGGAATCGTGCAGTTATGTTACATACCAGAAAAAGGATTCGACAGAGAGACAGCGGCCGACAAACAGAGCTCGGAAAGGGAAGGAGAAGGGCCACTACACGCCTCAACCCAAATCAAATCAAATCATGAAGCATTAACAGTCCGGCCATCACAACAGTCATCCTAACAAACATGATGGGGCATCTTTGGCACGAGGGAGCTCCCATGCATCACAATAGGCCACCCTAAACATCCGAATATGGTTATTCCTCTGTCAGAAGAGGAAAACCTCCGTGCCATGCCTGCCTATTGAGGGAATCAAACGGCTATGGGATAGATCAGACAAGTCTAAGATTCCGAGCCTTCTAGAGAGCTCAGGAGCATTGTAAAGGGCCTATAAAAGGTATAAAACTAAATGTAACAAGGGTTCAACTTTTGGAGATTATTCCTCCCCTATTTTCTCAAGCTTCTCATCTGCAGTCTTTAGTAATACAAGCTTATTTTGCTGCTACATGTTTAATGTCCATTTCTCTTCTGTTCTATGCTTGCACTTGAATAGTTTGTTCAGGTTTTCTATGTGTTTAAGTCCAGATAACTGTCATCTTATCTCTGCTTCGATATACTAGATTTGCAAGCTTCTTTTGCTGCCTATGGCTAGCCATTTATATGAGTGATTATATGTGCATCTACCAGTATAGTCAGTGAGTTCTTTTACTGCCTGTAGCTAGCCATTCATATAGGTCCATGTATGCTATCTTCTGGCATAGTCAGTGTTCTCCATCTATCCATTAATCTACAAACTATTGAGCATTAGTAGTCTAAAACCTTGTATTGTTGGGGGTGTTCATGCATGTCTTGAGTGTGAATAAAGCTGGAATGGTTATCCGACTTGATCCAAACCATCTTTCATTCCAATAGTTCAGAGAACAATATTGAAGATTATATGTTACCAGGCATCTTTGATTTACAACCTCAGAGAGTTTCTTGGATTGATAACATTAATTGGCGCCATTGCTGGGGAAAGAAGAATCGAAGTTCAAGCTTCCTTGGGAGAACGACATAGTTTCAAGCTTTGATGACAGACAAGGTTTGAACACAGATGTTGGTTGTAATCATCTGTCTGGCGACTCCATTAGTGGCAGACCATCCTTTGGCGACTCCACATTGAATTTATGGCTCAGTTTGTGAGGCATACTCGGAGAAATCCTCAGAAATCGCAAGCTGACCCAGCACCTAACCCTGGAAAGACCATCAAGAAGAAGAAAGTATTGCAGAAAGGAGCATCGGGTTCAGGTAAACCTAAACAATACTCTATATCTCTTCAGGAAGATCCTGCAAGGGGAACCCCACCTCCTATTCACCATACACCTTTGGTCTTACCAATCACTCCTCTGCCTTCCGTCTTTCAGACTCTTGGTACCCTTTTAGCCACCACAGTTATGGCAGGTCTGCAAGCACCCACCAAAATGGAAAGAATCATAGCCGCTAGGTATGGAACTCTAATACTGCCCACTCCTTTGAATGCTATGCCCACTGGAGAATATCAGAAGTATATGCCTAAGTTCACTGGGACTGAAGGTGTCACTGCTGAAGAACACCTTGAGTCATTTTATAGCTATGTTGATAATCTGGATATTAGTGAAGATGATGTGTGGATGAGAGTCTTTGTCCAAAGTCTAGATGGGGAGGCTAGGAAATGGTTTAGAGAACTAGCCCCAAGATCTATAACAGATATCGAAGCTTTAGATGATACATTCCTAAAACATTGGGGAGATAAAAAGGACCTGCTATACTATCATATGGAGTTTGGAAACCTGAAGAGGGAAAATGGGGAATCCTTGCCTAATTTTAATAAAAGATTCAACCGTATGTATAGTAAGATACTAGCTGAGGTAAAGCCTACCCCCACCTCTGCCAAACTTGTCTACGCCAGTTCCTTTGACTCTGATTTCTATTTGCTTTTGAGAGAAAGAAGATGTGCTACCCTAGCTGAAATGCAGGATGTGGCACTAGAGGTCGAATCTAACATTATGGCTGCAAAAAAGCTCAAAAGTCACGCTGATAGAAGGAGGCAGAGAGGCGAGTCTTCTTCTTCCTCTGCTTCATCCTCAGATACCAAACTTGATAAAATGACTAGAATGATCGAGTCATTGTCTGCTAAAATTTCTAAGCTGGAGGTTGAGCAGAACTCTGGGAAGACAAGGCTCCCAGGCACATTTGCACCAAGAAATCCAAATCCATTTAGAAGAACAAGCGAACAATCGCAAATCATTCAGAGGGGTAAAGAAACTAATGAAGATCAAAGAGTTAAAGCTCCTTTCCAAAATGTGGTCATGGAGGAGGAACAGATTGAAGATGAGGATGAAATTCTCTGTATGGAAGATAAAGGCAGTGATGCCTTTTTGACATTGGTTGCATACGAAGAGTCTTTGCTGCAGGAGCAAGACAGTCAAAGGTGGGACAGCGGCGCTGTTCTGCAATCTGGTGAGCAGCAGCAAAAATATAATCTAAGATCCAATGCAAAGAATGCCAAAGAAAATGTCGCACAAGAAGCTGTTGCCTGAACAGCGCCACAGAATACTAGGCAAAGAAGACCAGCAGTTGATCCTGTCATCCTCAAAGCTCCAGTTCAAGAGGTAAAAATTGTTGATAAAGTATTCTCTTCTTTTAGTTTTGAGTCAGAAGTTCAGAAATTGAAAATATCTATGCCTCTGGCTGAGTTGGTGAAGAGTGAATTATTTATAAAACCCATCCTTGAAGCCCTTGAACTAGAATCTAGACAAACCTCCATTGATTCTGTCAATTTGCAAGACGATAGGCCTGCAGTTGTGCTAAGCCCAATGACTGAACCTGCCAAGGATAATTCCCCATCTTTTTATGTCTCCTTGACCATTCATGACAAAATTCTCCACAACTGCCTCCTAGATACAGGTGCCAGTCACAA
Organism: Pinus tabuliformis; assembly: GCA_031772625.1. NCBI lineage: Eukaryota > Viridiplantae > Streptophyta > Pinopsida > Pinales > Pinaceae > Pinus > Pinus tabuliformis. The sequence continues at coordinate 1,245,554,831 of CM062818.1, forward strand.
TCTGATGCCTAAAACTGTCATGGAAGAGTTAGGCCTTGACATCACCAGACCATATCATGACCTATTCTCATTTGATTCAAGGAAGGTCAAATGTCTGGGATTGATTAAATATTTAGCCATTTCCCTAACCCAGCTGCCCATGAAGAGCATGATGATGGATATAGTGGTCGCTGATGTCCCTCCTAAGTTTGGTATGCTGTTGTCTAGAGGGTGGATTAAGAGACTAGGTGGGACATTACAGAATGATCTATCTTATGCAACTGTCCCAGTATTTGGAGGAGAAAGCAGGAGGTTATATAGAGAAGCACAACTGGCATATATCATTAGTGATGAGAAGAATCCTACAAACCATCCCATATATTCAGTGGACACTGATTTTGGAGCATGCATTCTCCAAATAGAAGAATCTCAGAAGGCCTCATTGCAGATCAGGAAATCAACAGCTCATGCCGAGCATGATATAGGAAGTCAGATTTGGGAGATGTTCTTTGATGGAGCATGTACCAAGGAGACTGCAGGAGCAGGGGTGGTGCTAGTATCTCCACGACAAGAAAGAGTTCAATTGTCTCTAAAGCTGGTTTTTCAGGTGACAAACAACATAGCAGAATATGAAGCACTGCTCTTGGGCCTTCATGAAGAAAAAGACAGAGGAATAAAAATCTGAAGGTATTTGGGGTTGCTGATCTGATAATTCAGCAAGTAAATAAAACATTCCAAGCAAAGCATCCGAGGCTGAGAGCATACAGAGATGAGGTATGGAGAGTCAAAGAGTTCTTTGATTTTTTCTGCATTTCATATATTCCTAGAGCCCAAAATCAGCTTGTTGATTCCCTTGTTGTTTCAGCTAGTTTGTTCATCCCTCCATCGCCTCCCAAAATAGTTTATGAGATACAAGTGAAATATAGACCCTCCTTGCCCGATAATGTCCACCATTGGAAGGTTTTTGATGACGATGACGAGATAAATAGGTTCCTTCAAGTCATTGATGAGTTCTCTGAAATGAAAATTGACCAAAATAATGATGCTTTGTTAGAAAATCCCAAGTCCCAGCTTAGAAATAAGATTGGCAAGAATAGCATTGTTCAGCTTCCCAGCAATCATATTCCTAAGGGTCTAATTCCTCTAGAAAGACTGTTTGACCAAAACGATGTACCCTACAAGGCTTCCCAAAAAGAAGATCCATCTGAAGTCTGTCAGCATGATATAGGGAGCCCAGGTCAGCCTAGATATATAAAGTTATCTTCTCATCTATTTGCTGACCAAAGTTTTGAATACTGCAAATTAATGAAGCAATTTGCTGATGTCTTCGCCTGGGAATATAGTGACCTGAAAACCTATGATAATAATATCATCCAGCATAAAATCCCTTTAGATAAGGGCACCATACCTTTCAAATAGAAGCTGAGACCAATGAATCCTATGCTCCTTCCTCTGGTTGAGAAAGAAATTAAAAAGTTGTTGGCTGCTAAGATTATAGTGCCTCTCAAATATTCTAAATGGGTGGCCAATTTGGTAGTTGTGAGGAAGAAGAGTGGAGAAATCAGACTGTGTGTTGATTTCAGGAATCTAAATAAATGTTCCAAAAAAGATAATTATCCTCTGCCAAAAATGGAGCATTTGTTGCAACAAGTCTCAGGAGCCAAAGTAATGTCTTTTATAGATGGATTTTCAAGCTTTAATCAAATTGTTGTGCACCCAGATGATCAAGAAAAGACTGCATTCACCACTCCTTGGGGCACGTTCATGTATGCCAAAATGCCGTTTGGGCTGATGAATGCTGGAGCCACCTTTCAGAGAGCTATGGATATAGCTTTTGTGGGAGAGAAGGACAAATTTGTGCTAATTTACCTTGATGACATAACAGTTTATTCCAGCAGCCATCATGATCATTTGCAGGATTTGAAAAGAGTGTTTTTGAAGTGCAGGAGGTTTGGAATTTCAGTCAAACCCAAAAAATCCCAATTTGCTTTGGAAAAAGGTAAGCTGTTGGAACATGTAGTGTCTGCTGTAGGCGTTCAAGTTGACCCAGAAAGAGTCAAAGAAATTCAGGCTTTGACTCTCCCAAGATCAAAGAAAGATATACAGTCTTTTCTGGGAAAAATTAACTTTGTAAGGAGGTTCATTCCGAATTTTGCACAGCTAGTCAAGCACGTAACCTCCATATTGAAAAAAGGAGCAGAGGTAAAATGGACTGATGCAGCAAGAAAATCTTTCGAGTCCATTAATAAGGCTATTATGGAAGCTCCCACATTAATAAGCCCTGACTATAGCAAGGAGTTTCACCTATTTTCATTTGCCTCTAAGGATACCATTGCAGCCGTTTTGTTGCAGCAAGATGAAGAAGGTCCAGAGCATCCAGTGGCTTTTTTCAGCAAGAATTTGAGGGATGTTGAACTAAGGTATGATATTATTGAAAAGCAGGCATATGCTCTTATCAAATCTTTGAAATCTTTTAGAGTGTATATCTTGCATTCCAAGATAATTGCATATGTGCCTTTTGCTGCAATAAAGGATGTTTTAACGCAACCTGATGCTGATGGAAAAAGAGCAAAATGGATTGCAAAAATGATAGAGTTTAACATAGAGCTGAAGCCCACCAAGCTGGTAAGAGGTCAGGGCCTTGCCAAGTTATTGGCTAAAGAAAATTGCAGGTCTTTGGACATCGATTTCTTGTTCACTATGGCAGAAAATGGTCAAACAGAAGAAGATGAAACAGCTGAATCACAGAGAAAACAGTCAGTGGCCGAGAATCTAGCTTCATGCGACTGGTATGCTGAAATAATTAATTTCCTTCTAAAGCTAGAAGTTCCTTCAGAATTTTCTCAAAGTCAAGCAAGAACTTTAAAGCTCAAGGCAACAAAATATTGCATCAATAATAACTTGCTTTACTGGAGGGATCCATCCGGAGTGCTTTTAAGGTGCCTGGACAAAGAACAATCAATAAAGTTTATGCAGCAATTCCATGACAGCATGTGTGGAGGACATAATTATTGGAGAACTACAGCCCATAAGATTCTCAGAGCTGGGTACTATTGGCCCTCTCTATTTTCTGATGCATTTGTTTTTGTTAAATCGCGTGACAAGTGCCAAAGATTTGAAGGTAAGCAGCAGTTAAAATCCCTGCCCCTAAAACCAATAATTGCAAAAGGACCTTTTCAGCAGTGGGGCTTGGATTTCATTGGTGAAATCAACCCACACTCCAGTGGCCAGCACAGGTGGATATTAGTTGCCACTGATTATTTTACAAAATGGATTGAAGAAATCCCTACAAGGAAAGTTGATCATAATGTGGTCATGAAGTTTTTAACAGAAAATGTTTTTAGTAGATTTGGTTGCCCACATAAGCTAATAAAAGATAATGCAGCAGCATTCAGGGCTAAAGAGTTGGTGGAAATGTGTGATTCAATGGGCATTAAACTTGCGCATTCCACCTCTTATTACCCTCAAGGGAATGGTCTAGCAGAATCCTCTAATAAAAGTCTGGTCAGGATAATTAAGAAGCTGTTAGAGGATAATAAAAAGAATTGGGATGCCAAGCTCAAGTATGCACTTTGGGCGGACAAAGTGACCATCAAGAGGTCTACAGGAAGTTCTCCATTCAAGCTGGTGTATGGTACTGAGGCTGTTTTTCCTATTCAACTTACCCTCCCTGTGGCAAAGTTTCTCCAAACAGAGCAGGATGAAGAAGATGATATGGCAAGTAGAATCACTGATTTAACATAGTTGTATCAGATTAGAGAACAGTTAGTTGAAAAAGCTGCAGCACATCAGAAAAAGATCAAGGAAGCCTTTGACAAGAAGGCAAAAAGAAATAATTTGCAGGTTGGGGATTTGGTTCTGAAATGGGATGCATTTAAAGAAAAGAAAGGCAATCATGGGAAATTTGATGCTCTCTGGATAGGCCCTTTCATCATTTCACATATTCAAGGGAACAATACCTTCATACTGAAAAGTATGGGAGGAGAAAGAGTTTTTGAGGGCCCAGTTAATGGGCGGTTTTTAAAAATTTATGTGATTTAAGGTCTTTGGCCTTAAAGCTGTAAATATTATGCTTTTATCAGTTTTTTTTTTTAGGGTGTAGTAGACTCCATGCCCAATGGAACACTAGGAATTTTGGATAATTTGTTTGCTACTGGAAAGGCATTGATCTGCAGGTTCTTGAGACCTCAAAGGGAGGATCTCATCCCCAGAAGGAGCCAGTGTTAGCTCTGCTATACAGCGAGGATTCCCTATGGTTAGAGACAGGCTTGATCCACTTGGTGGTGCTTAAAAAAGGTTCAAAGCATACATGGAAGCGTTCAAAATCCTCTTAAGGCCTTCTACCGATCAGAACTATCGCAAGAGGAAAGCCCTTGGGAGGGTGGAAATACACTATCGGGAGGCAAAAACACTCCAAAACCATGCAAAAACCCAAATAGCAGGCTTAAAGGACCAAATGCGCGACAGCCGTTCGATCTGGCCGATCAACGGTCCAGATCGCATCGGCATTTCGCAATCGGCGCAGGCGGGCAGTGGCAGTGACACGGGACACCGCCAATCAGTGATCGTCGATGATCGGATCGGCGGGTCGCAGAGGAGGACTTTCAGATAGTGGGACACTGACAATCAGCGATCGCTGATGGTCGCATCGACAGGTCGCATCGGCGCGTAGCAATTGGCGCTTCCAAAAGGTCAGTGGCAATGGAGATCAGCGCTTAAGCGAGGACCGTTGATCGCATGCGCAGATCAACGGCTCACACTGCATTGGCTTTTCGCTATCGGCAAAACCAAAGAGGCGGGGCTTTTATATAAGGCATGCGTGCGACCCGATGGGTCGGACCCGATGGCATTTAAAATAATTTTTATAAAATTTCAAGTCCGCACGCAAGCCATTTTCATGTATTTGATATGTTTTCGGTTGATAAAGGACTTTCAAAGGAAGCCTTGGGCGAGTGTCGATAGCGATGAGTCTCAGATCCGAAAGGGTTCGGAAGTGAAATATATATTTTTGAAGTCCGCCAAAGGCAATTCCTCAGTGTTTCTAGCGTTTTTTTCATGGATTTGCAAATGTAAAAGAAAGCAAGGATCGGCCGGCTATGCTATGCGACAGCAATAAAGGGTGCACCCGATAGAAAGTTAAACCATGTTTGAGGATTTTTGAAGTCCGAAAGAAGAAGAAATGGGTGGGATTTAGCAATATTGCAGCGTTTCGCTGTTTATGACCCGAACAGACACAATAATAGAAAAGAAACATTCACAGCTATTGTCTGAAAAGGACCAGTGCAGGGATTTCATAGGAACGGTAGCCACTCCATTGTAGGTTCAGGCGGCAAGCCATCCTTAAAGGAATCGTGCAGTTATGTTACATAGCAGAAAAAGGATTCGGCGGAGAGACAGCGGCTAGCAAACAGATCCCGGAAAGGGAAGGAGAAGGGCCACTACACGCCTCAACCCAAATCAAATCAAATCACGAAGCATTAACAGTCCGGCCATCACAGTAGTCATCCTAACAAACATGATGGGGCATCTTTGGCACGAGGAAGCTCCCATGCATCACAATAGGCCGCCCTAAACATCTGAATATGGTTATTCCTCTGTCAGAAGAGGAAAACCTTCGAGCCATGCCTGCCTATTGAGGGAATCAAACGGCTATGCGACAGATCAGACAAGTCTAAGATTCTGAGCCTTCTAGAGAGCTCAGGAGCATTGTAAAGGGCCTATAAAAGGCAGAAAACTAAATGTAACAAGGTTTCAACTTTTGGAGATTATTCCTCCCCTGTTTTCTCAAGCTTCTCATCTGCAGTCTTTAGTAATACAAGCTTCTTTTGTTGCTACATGTTTAATGTCCATTTCTCTTCTGTTCTATGCTTGCACTTGAACAGTTTGTTCAGGTTTTATGTGTGTTTAAGGCCAGATAACTGTCATCTTATCTCTGCTTCGATATACTAGATTTGCAAGCTTCTTTTGCTGCCATGGCTAGCCATTTATATGAGTGATTATATGTGCATGTGCCAGTATAGTCAGTGAGTTATTTTACTGCATGTAGCTAGCCATTCATATAGGTCCATGTATGCTATCTTCTGGCATAGTCAGTTTTCTCCATCTATCCATTAATCTACAAACTATTGAGCATTAGCAGTCTAAAGCCTTGTATTGTTGGGGGTGTTCATGCATGTCTTGAGTGTGAATAGAGCTGGAATGGTTATCCGACTTGATCCAAACCATCTTTCATTCCAATAGTTTAGAGAACAATATTGAAGATTATATGTTACCAGGCATCTCTGATTTACAACCTCAGAGAGTTTCCTGGATTGATAACAGATCTTCCCATCGATGACCCAGAATAGTCATGTGGTAGAACACACCATGCAGATTTTTCAAAACATGCCTGGAGGCAACTCTATATGAGTGAAGCAACTCACTCATGAATTCATTAAGTTTCTATGCACATCATACATATACAAATGGATGTTCAAAACAGAACATCAACGTTTCAACCGTCGGATGCCATGTCAAGCTCAACAACATCTTGAACTTCAAATCCAAGTATCCAAGGATTTTCAATTTTCATTATTCAAAAACATTTTCCAATAGCTTTGCAATATGAAATTTCTTTCCCAAATTCCAGAAATCGATTCATCATGCCATGTTATATTATTTCGGGCTTCATAATCCATCTCCCTCTGATTTAGATCATCAGAGGCTCATCACCTATCACAAGTAGATCATCAGAATATAAAACCAAAACCAAAACCAAAACCATAATCAATATCAAAGCCATACCATGGAACTCATCATCCTGACTTCATTAGATAATTGTCAAATATAGACATATCTAGATCGGGGAGCTTACTTCATGTAAATCTCTCTACAAGTACCATGCCTTGCTAATCCACCATAATTATCCTTACATAACTCAATGTTATACCATCAATCAACAAGGTCAATTCATTAGAGTTTATAAGCCAAATCACGACCATTATCAATGTCATCATTATCATAGTATTAATACTTTCAACTAGGAGATAGGTGTAGCTCATATCAACGCATGACTTCTTCATGTCAACAATTCATGCATTATCAATCCGAACATGATTAATTCATTCTCAGAATCATAATATAAGTCATCATGTCACTAGGTTCACATGCATACATCAAGGATGAATCATTCATGTTCCATTTTTCATGCCAAATCACAACATCATTATTTCAACTATTGTGCTAAGAATAAGGAGGCTAATCTCCAAATAAGTCATCATACCCACATAGTATCAATATCAGGGAAAATCAACAATCGTCAAATCTAATCACTAGATACCAGGTCAAGTCCAAATGCTATCAAAGAGAGATCTATAATCAAATCACATCTCAATCATAAATTCAAATTTATTATGAATCATCATGACAAAATATTTTTCGTATATGCGAGTATTTCCAAATCACGCCAACCTCTTGTAGCACAAATATAGTGACATATCTATAGGTATGTCCCGGTCACCTGCAAACACAAGTTCAGTCTGCATGTTCATGTTATGGCAAACATTCAACCTTTTCCTATTAGCAGATCTTGTTGTTATATGCAATACATTTGTGGCCCTGATATCTTCCAGGTGACTATCTCATTTCATGCACAATACTTCATTATATGATCATTAAGTTAACTCAATAACTTCATAAACCAGTTAACAGTGGTAGAATATGTTAGGAACATCATGATTCAGAGTTCAGAAAGCTTCAGAAAGCTTTAGATGATGGTCAACAACTTCCAAACCTCTGGTCACTCTCTTTAGGTTAGCATGGGAACGACTTTAGATGCCTAGACGTTGTCTAGGCCTTATCATGCGTGCAACCAGGGACGAAATCTCCTAGATTTGTTACTATGATTGGAGAAGAAACCCTAATTTTGGTATGGGCTTCAGATCTGAGACTGTTGCATATCAATACTATCAGATGCACATAAATCATACTTCAATAGCACATAATTAAAATAGTAATAAGGTTAAGAATCTTGACAAGAGATTCTCCCTTTTACTGGGGATCCACATCATTCATCTTCATTTGTGTCATCATCATGTCTCTACTAGAGTCATGCAATAGTAGATCTATTAGATCATAAACATATATCTATCATGGTGTTGATGGTGTTGGACCCACCAACATCAGGGGATCTCCCAAGTATGATGTCCAAACTAGACCTCACAACGTTTGGTGTAGGAGTCCCATCGGTACGATGGATCAGTTGCCATTATCTTAAAGATTTGCCTCAACTCTTACTTCTCAACACATGAGAGTGGTCTAGTTTGTTTTCTCAGAAGTGAGATTCACATGCTTGGTGAGTGTAAGTGTCACTTCTGCCAATGGTTCTTTCAACATAGAGGGAGAGGGTGGGAGTGTGGAATAGGTAAATCCTCTCTGCGAATAGAGACAATCCCTCTAGCCCAAGAGTGGTTCTAGCCGCAAAAAAGACAATCTAATGTAAATTTACTTATATTAGAATCAAATAAGAGGGCCTACCTCTTATAGCACTAATCCATTTGATGTTGATATTTCTCCCTTGCTCCAGCTTCCTTTTGTTCAAATACCTAAAACAAACATGCAAGAAACAACAACAAACGTGATAGCATAAAATAGAATTCAACCTACTTAAAGGGTCAAGGAGTTTTAAGCTATCAAATGTAATATTACACACAATATAAGAAATAAACCATTAGTTGTATTAATAAAACTTCAAAGAGAAATACAACCGGAGCCTTGACATTGCAGGTTCCCTTTGGCATGTCTGGGTTCTAGAAACACTATAAGAATCTCATGATTCACCCTCAAAACAATGGAAGTTCAAGGCCCCTTTCCTTTTGCTCCAAACCAAACACTACAAGCTTATTCTCCCTCACACACAAACTAGAAGGCTAAGGGCTCTCAATATTTGCATATTATTTCAGCCCTTTCATTAGCTAGCTGAGGGTGTGAAATGAGGAGTTTATATAGCTTTGATAAAGGGGAAATGGATCCTCTTATGGTGGGAGAGGCCTTATACCTTTTGGTTTGTTCCATTTTATTAGGGGAAAGGAGCCCAAACAGTCTCTCTCAACTCTATCTTGCTCAACCATTTACTAGAATTCCGTTCACGAAGCTTCTAGACCTAGAAGCTTCGACTCCATTTTTAAAAACTTTCCAAAAGAGGGTCAATGCGGGTGATGAATGGCTCACTTGCATCGTTGGAACTAGGCCGAGTTTTAAACTATACAAATTGGTGTAGGGAAGGAACTGGGCACTAGTGTCGGTCTTGAAAACTAGGTTTGAAGGAAGATTCTTGGGAAATGATGTAAGATGGAAATTTTATACAGATGGAGAGGGATGTAGGGACATGTTCTTCATGGTAGGGAAACATATGAGGGTCACTGTAGAGGTCCTCTAGGATCGAGGAACATAGAGTATAGGGACAGTGACAAAAAGTTGTGTAACAGATGCCCCGTAAAGCATGAAGGTCGAACAAGAGTGAGGGGTGAAATGCTTTATGAGTAGATGCATTGAAGCAGACACCGCCATCGGAAAACCTGTAAGCAAGCATAGATACATCACTAAAATCTCTGATACATGAATTGTGGTATGGATGCAACCATCCAGAGAAGATCATGTAAATGGATCCAAGGTATGGGCGAAGCCATCCAGTAAGAAGGATCATATCAAAACCAAGGTATGGTCGCAACCATCCAATAATGAGAAGGATCACATATAGCAGACTCATGATATGGTCGCAGCCATCCATCTGAAAGAGACATGTATGTAATCATGATCATTTCACATCACCTTGCAACTTGCACTTGTGTAATCTAAGCCCAGGGACTTGCACTCCAACACGACCCGATCAAAGTACAATTTCTAGCACGTGAATAGAGGTGTTGAAGTCGAACATGCTATAAAATCACTTGATTACTAGTCAATTATGTGAATCGTTAACAAGCACAAGAGAAACCATGAATAATGACAATGGCTCTCAAGGTACTAGCTGCACAATTCACGAAGTGTGAATAAGGAACTGAAGTCGAACACCCATGAAGTCACTCGTTCAAAAGAAAATGATGCAGACTTTTCATCGAGTGCGAAGAACTTGCCATTAGGGCATGCAAGCTCTAAGGTACTAGAAGGGAGTCTCTTAACCAACTTCCTGGATAATGAGATGAAGTCGACAAGAAGTGACCTTGTCTAAGGAGGGTCATGATGTATCCCACTTTATCGACATGAGACAAGGGATACAATGATTATGAGATGATACAAAGAATCAAGAATGAGTGTAAACTGGAGAAGGATTAACTCTTGAACATATCGGCAACATGACTCCGGAGTTTGGAAGCTTTTGGATCCATAGGATCAGAGGTCATGATGATGTGGCAGAGATCAGATGGAATGAAAAAAATGGCGGCCCAAACCCAGGAAGGTCAGTGATGAAGTGGGGATATCCCAACCCGACACGAAGTAGAAGAGTGCCATGTTCAAGAGTGACAAGCTGCCGACACAATTGGTAAAAATTTCCCATTTTCCCCCATCATTTCTGGGAGGCACCCCAATTATTTTTTATGGCAATCTTGAAGGGGATAGCATATTCTTGCATTATAATTCCATCCTTCAAACGAATCTGGCCTAGTAATATTAATGAGCCCTAGGAAGGAGAATCTCATATCTGCCATGGTGACGTATCCAATGTCATTTAAATTTTAAAGAGTTCGAGAAAGGGAAAACTCGATATCTTTTTCATGTTTAGAGAGTTTGAAAAAGACACGGAAAAGAAAAATCCAAAAGGTTTCTTTTCGTACAGTTGTCTCTCAAGCCCAAAAAGGTAGAAAATAATACTTGAGAGAACCACTTGACCATGTCAGCCAAGGATTACCTTTTCTGTAAATAGTTTATCCCAGCTCAAAAATTGGGTAAATGACGTTTCGTAGCCTTTAACGAGTTCAAAATGAAAAGTGCTCGGCAATCTTTTTGTGTTTTAAAAGTTGGAAAAGAGCGTAAAGCAGACCCCCTGTTTTTATTTTCTTTAATGAGTCAAAAGGGAAAATTACTCGGCGATATTTTAATTTGAGTTTTTATGAGTCGAGAAAAGAGCTTAAACACGACTCTAGTTTTGCATCATCACCATCAATCTGTCACCTATCGCTACATAAGAATAAAATGTATTATCTGTTTCTAAGGTAAAATGATGAAAAAATGCTTTTAAAACCCTAAAACATGATGAAACATTTATAAAAAGGGAAAAAGTAAAACATTTTTTACCATTTACCTCTTTTATCTCATTTGGAGAAAGTTTTATCCATTTGTGCCCTAAATCTTCAGGAGCAGATTGCAGCAGATCGAGGAGGTCGAACCGTCTGTTGCAGGTAATAGCTAAGGCCCTAAGCTTTGTTTTCATACCCTTTTTTTATGCATTTAGCTGTTTTTTGGGGTTTTTTGAGGAATTTTTGTAAAAAAAAAATTACCCTTAATCGACACAAGATCCAGGCATGGGATAGCATCGATCGAGGGTTTACACCTCGGGCACTCGCACCATCAACGTAGTTGTTTTCAAAACAGTCGTGCCGATGCCGAGAGATGAATTTTTCAATTTTCCACCCGATTTAACTGCTTTTAATATGAAATTCCTCTTGCAAAAACTGATGTTTGGGTAAATGCATGTTGTTTCCAGGAAAAACACAACAGGAAAGATGGTTATCGAATGGAAAGAATATGAGAATGAAGGAATTGATTCATTGGCATTAGACGATCCAAACTGTCTGGATGCACTGAGCAACTGTGGACTCCTCAAATTCTTTCTCACACTACGCCTTCAGGCTCAACCTGAGCTACTACAATACCTAATCAGTTTGTGGGACGTTGGATGTGAAGTATTTGTGATTCGTGATCAAGAGATGGATCTAGAGACTTTAGACATCTACTTTACCGGACTATCACACAGAGGGGAACTAGTCCAATTGTATGGAAGCAAGCCCATTGGGGCAAGTGTGAACACGCTCCTTGCAAAACATTGTCCGGAAGCTCTGAAATCTAAAAGCGGTAAGGTTGACATCATGACCATAGGCGACCTTGTACTAAAGGTGCTACTCTTGACCATAAATAGAGTTGTTGGGGCTCAAGCATTACATGAGTCCAACAAGTCTAATTTATAATATGTCATAGACTACACGGTGCCCACTGTCTTCAACTAGGTGGAAGCCATGAAAGTGAATATGAAGCGCCAATTATCCAAATGCAAGGTAGGCAACCTGAGGCAATTTGGATATGGTTCCATTCTGGTGACTTTATTCTTGGAACGGATCCCACTGTTCCACTATCAGCTAGCAGAGGTAAATCCCCCAATACGACAAGATCCACGGATGGTATGATGAGTGAACTGATGCCCAGGACTGGAGGGGGCCAGCACATGTCATACAAGCCCGATTTCTTTGGGTGGCTGAGGCATCATCTAATTGTTGTGGAGGATTGGCCATATAGTGGGACCGACTTCCGCGGCAATCCTGGCATGCCACTCCCAGAGGGGGAGGATTTTAATGATGGAGGTGAGAAAAATAGTTTTTATTTATTTATTTATTTTGAAATATATGCATTCTTGACATTTTTATTTTGTAATTGTAGATGTGGGACCAGAGCAACCAGCCGGGATGTCCCCAATCGCTAGATGCGTTTCTTGACAATTTGAGATCGCTCCTTATCAGGAAGGAGTTGACAATGAGGATGAGATTGCGCGGAAACTCGATAACTTAACCAAAGGCATCCCAGAGTATGCTCAGGTGGAGGACATTCCACACTGTTATTAGTGGCACACAGTGGGAGTGTTAGATCGGATCCGTTGATTATTGACTCACATAGTACCAGCAGTAACGTGCTATCATGAGCATAATGTCAAGTAGCCCATAGTTTTAGCATTTACAGTTTTGAGGCCTGCGAACCATGGATGTACTTGGAACACATATATTATTTTTGGGTTTTGATGTATGACACTTAAACATTACAAAAATATCTATATCTATACATATATATATATATATATATATATATATATATATATATATATATGCTACATTTCTTGTTTACTATGATACAATGTTTTGTTTTTCACATATTGCATAAATGTATGTCTAACACATAATTAGCCAATGCATCTGTTAATGTATTCATGTGCCTAGGAATGTGATGATATGTGATATAATGAAAAATTATTTCCAATAGATGAATACACAAATATATTCTCAATATCTGAGGGTTTCTGATAGAATATTTCCCATTGACTTGAGGAAAAAAAAAGTTGTGAATCAAGGTTAACAACCATTTCTCGAATGTCAAGAGCAATGGCCTATGACAAGAGTTCGATAACTGCGCTATATTCAAAAATGTTATTAGTTGTTTGACCCAAACAAATACCTTGAAGATCAATCAACTCACCATGATGGTCATAAATAGCCCATGCCATGGATGATATATTCTGGGTACTACGGAAAGCACCATCAACGAAACCAATGTAAGGAGTCACAGACATCTACAAAGCAAGTGAAGACATAATAAGCAAGAAAGTTTCTTGAGAAACACAACAAACCAAACTGTACAAAAATGAATAACACACTTATGTACAAAAGTAACCGTGCGAGATGACTCAGGCATAGTACTTTTTGAGGTACAACCCATTGCGAGGCTTGTCAAAGGGGTTGCCCTCATAATTAATTAGATCATATGCCCCTTTTTCTAACACACGTTTGATGATATAGGGCCCATGCCATATGGGTTCAAATTTTCTTGCCCCCATCTTATCATTAGCTTGGTCATACAGCAAGACCGGATCACCCTCAGAAAAAGCACGAGGAGAGACTGACTAATCAAAATGGGACTTAACTCACTTTTTTGTGCTTCAATGACTAAAGCAGCAAGACAACAAGTTTCATCCAGTCGTTCAAAATATAAGAGACGCTCTTCTTGAGGCTAGGTTTCAGGGAGTAATTCGACAACTAGTTTGAGTGAGGGAATTTCACATCCAATCAGTAACGTATCTTTCAAACTGTAGATTAGCCGGAAAGGGGTGAATCCAGTTGTGTCTTTAGTCGAGTTTTGGTAGGCCCACAGAGCTGAAAAAACCATGAGATGCCAATTGGATTTGTCCATCCCAATGGTGCGCTAAAGCATAGTAACTAAAACTTTGTTTACAGCTTCAACTTGGCCATTGGACTGAGGGTAATAAGGGGTTGAGCCATCGTGATGCAAGCCCAATGTAGAAGTAAGCTCAGCCATCATGTAATCATGAAAATGGGAACCATGGTCAATGACAATGGCTTGAGGCACTCCAAACCTAGAAATCACTTGATTTAATAGAAATTTCGTCGTTGTTTTACCGTCAGTTGAATACGTAGGCATCGCTTCAACGCATTTGGTGAAGTAATCCATGGAAACGATAATATAAACATGCCCCCCAGCTGAACTAGGGTTACATATCATAAAATCAATGCGCCATTTGGAAAATGGACCAACAATAATAACGGGGTGAAGGAGAGTAGGTGGAGCATACATTTTCCGCTGATAAATTTAGCACTCGTTGCATTTGTGAACAACAAGGATACAGTCCTTAAATATGGAGGGTCAAAAGTATCCAGCGCGGAGTATATTTTGAGCAGTGGTGTCTCCATAAAGATGACCACCACATGCGCTAGAATGGAATTCATTCAAGACTCTTTCAGCCTCATTGAGAGTTAAACATCGGCGAAGAATTGAATTAACACCAACACGGTATAAAGTATCCACAATGATGCGGTAAGGTTGGGATTGATTCTGAATGCGTCGGAAATCATCCTTAGACAACGCAGACTAGAAAGTGGAAGTTTGGAGATACACGGTGATATCATCGTACCAAGGATTGAGAGTGCTAATTAGAAAGAGAGTCTCATCAGGGAGCTTCTCATCAGCATCAATAGGAAGAGAAGCATAGTGAAGAGAGAAAATCAAATCATTAAATACAAGTGATTTCTTGGATTTGGCAGTAGTGAACACCAAATAAAATTCATGGAGGATGACAGTCCACTTAGAATACTTGCCCCCAAGTAATTGATGAGTCGGAATGTAATTCATGGGGTTACACTCGGAAATCATAGTTGTAATGTGGAGGAGAATATATGCCGAAAGCACTGATTAGCCTGAACATCAGCCAAAGCCAACTTCTCGACTTGAGCATAATAGGTCTCGGTATCAAAGAGATTGCGGCTGAGGTAATAAATGACATGTTCATGACCTTCATCGTCGTCTTGCACTAGAACTACGGCAATAGTGCTAGAAGCTGTAGCTAGATAAAGGAAATAGTCGCGATGATAGTTCAAAGGATGCAACAAATGAGCGTTAATGAATATATCTTTCAAGTCATCAAAATAATTTTGGGAAGCCTCATCCCAAATGAATGGAGTTCCTTGCTTAAGCAATCGGGTGAACCCTGAAGCTAGTTCAGCATAGTTAGGTACAAAGCGACGAAGGAAATTCACTTTCCCTTGCAGAATCTATAATTGATGCAATGAAGAAGGAGGGGGTAGATTAACAATAGCCTCAACTTTGAGATGATCAAGACAAATTCCATCTTTCAAAACAATAAAACCGAGAATTTGTCTTGATTCTACGCAGAAGACACACTTATGTGGATTCAGCCGAATGTTATAGTGTCTACAACAAAGAAAGATTTGTCTACGTGAATGAGTAGGAATATCATCAAAATAAGGTTGAACGATGTTTTTAATTTCATGGAAATAAAAGACATCGCTCGTTGAAAAGTATCCCAGCATTCTTAAGGCTAAAAGAGAAATTTTTGTATGCAAAATTCCCCCATAGACAGATAAAGGTTGTCTTATCTTGATGAGTTGGTGCAAGGTTTATCTGGTTATAACCAGACATCCATAAAGGAGAAAATCTCACTCCCAACACATTCATCAATGATCTGGTCAATAAAAGGAGTGGGATAATTATCCTTTGGACAGGCACAATTAAGGTCACGGTAATCAACACAGACTCAAATGGTGCCTTGCTTCTTAATTACTAGTACGATATTGGACACCCAATCTGTCAGAGGGATAAGATAAATAAATCCATCTTTAAGAAGTTTTTCAACTTCCCCTTTAATGGCGGCCACTTTTCTAGGGTGCACTGGATGAAGTCGTTGATGAAATGGCTTCGCATTAGGATAAGTCACAATTTCGTGCACAACTATACTTGGGTCAATTCCGGGCATTTATTCATACGAACATGCAAAAACATCTCGAAACTCTTGAAAAAGATGAGTATAGATATTGATCTCATTAGGAGAACAAGTCACCCCAATATGAACATTTTCAACAATACCAGATTTAACATAAATTTCAATAGGCATCGTTTGGGTAATATTACCCATGTTCCCTTCCAACTAAACTTCATGGGTCATGATAGGCGTCTGAAGTGGTTGGGTTTGGAAACAAGAAGAGAATTTCTCAAGACAAGTAGACATGACCGTCGGACCAAGCAAGAACGAGGAACGATGATGAGTATCATTCCACGGTGCTTCTAGACACATAATTTCCATGATAATTTCGTCAGAAGGAAACGTCTCGGTGAAGGGATTGCGAGAATCTAAGGAACCAAGCCATGGGGATTGAGAATACGCATCAAGAGACGTACTCAAAGAAGTATGATCAGTAGGTACTGAAGCTGAATCTGAAACAATCTCAACATAATTGATCTCGACAAGGCTTAACAGAATGACATCACCCCATGTATCAACAAGATTAGGAGAGGGAATGACCCAAGGATCAAACTTGACTGAGATCATGTTGACTGAGGAAACATGAAGAGGTGGGAGAGGAAAAATACCCATTAAGGCGAGATCTTTGAAAAGTCCATCCCCAACACTCTCATATGGAGCACCGGTATGCTTCATGTAAGGAACATTGCCATCTGATGAAGAAGAGGCAAAGAAAGACAAGTGGTCGATCATGACGCTTTTACCTTGATGAGGAAAATGGAGCACGCGGAATAGAGAGGATGCTACAGCATGCATGGCATGGGTCCAACTCCATCCAAGTAGAAGATTATAGTTAATATTTGCATCAACAATTTCTACTTTGACATTTATTGTCTTGCCTTCCAAGGTAATGGCAAGAGTAGGAAGGACACCAAATGGTCGAGAATCACATCCATAAAAGGCTTCCAACGTGTTAGGTGATTGGTTTAGGATATGAGAACCAATTTCCTTCCAACAAGAGACAAATATGATTCAGGTGGAAGCACCTTCATCAATGAAAATCCTATGAATTATCTTCTCATTAATGATCACCTGAATGAGAAAGGAAATTTGATGAGGTAAGTGTAGAACATGGTTTTCCAGATCAAAGAAAATGAGATTACAATCAGATGGATCAATACCTCCAATAGCCGGCAGCAACACTTTCCACTGAGAAGGATAGCTTTGAAGGACCTCAAGAGCAGACATAGCTGATGGTGCTTGAGCCAAATCCTCAACAATGTTATAATGTTGAGCGGCTTGAGCATTTGGATTATATGAGGAATTTTGCAGCACACCCTGAGAGGGTGGTTAAATAGTGTAATCATAATTAGATCGCTCTATATGGAGAGGAGAAGAGGTAGATGAGATAGAGAAGGAAGGGGTACTTTCTTTCTCTTTCCCTGTTGTCGAAGTAGGTGTTTAATGATCTTTTGATCTTGTAGACACATTTATAGGCATAGCCATCATGAACACTTGGGAGCCCGTGGAAGCGAGATACTGAGGTTGGTATACCATTTGGGTCTGTTGGGATGGAAAGGGCTCTTTCAAGACAGTCAGGGTCCCTTTGAGCAATCAACTAACTTCATATCGTCTGGGACAATCTTTAGTGTAGTGATCCTCCTCACAGAGGAGGCATGGATATTTGGGATTTCTTTGAGAAGCATTGCCAACAGATGACTTGGGAGGGCCCTGTTTCGGGGCATCAACTTTGGCCTTGCCTTTTCCCTTCTTTTTATCCTTAGAGGATTTTTCCAATGTGGTAGAATGAATAGCATGAACCTCAGAGGTTTTACCAGGACAAGGTGAATTTCGAGAGGGATCATTAGAACCAACATTCGAGACCGCCTTCTACTTGGAAGAATATTTCGCGAGGGTCTAAGACACAAAACCAATCACTCCATCAACAAGTGGGGTAGTCAGAGACTTCGATGTTGTTAGATCTGATGATGGTCTTGGAGCTTCAGGTAACATATCATAACGTGCCAAATTGCGAGTAGATGAGGTCTAAATATTGGGCACGAGTGATGGATTTCTCCTCAGTAACACACCCACCCATAGCTATGTCCTCAGCAATTTTGCTGACGAATGATTTGGTGAACCATTCTGTCAACAACTGATCAGCAATTTCAAACTTGATCAGGCGATGTTGATGCCTCCATTCATGGATGTGATTGGAGATATGGGTCGCAGTGTCTTGCTTAAGTGACGTAAGCAGATGGGTGTCAATTTCATAGTGAACTGGCAGCAGGAAATGAGTGAGGAAAGCCATAGTGAGAGTGTTGAAGTCATTGTAGGTACCTTGAGGCAATTCGATGTACCACTTTGTTGCAGCACTTGTGAGAGTTCATTGAAAAAGTCGGAAACGAATGGAATCATCAATGTACGAATCAGAGGAGCACTAGAGGTGATATGTCATCATGTGGGCTTGTGGATCCTCCTTTAGTTTTCCCTCAAAATTTGGACAATCTCTTGAAATCTTGGATGGAACTGGAGACTAGTATGAAGAATGAAGAATGGGATCATTCATAAGTCTAGAAACATCTGGCAACTCCAATGTGGCCAAGAATGGAAATTGCGTATTAAAAGGCATGTAGGGACTTTGAGGAGATCCATATTGCGGAGTCCATCCTTGTTGGTAAGTTTTTTTCCCCCATGGTAATGGATTCTATCCATATGGAATTTGATTCTGCCCCCACTAGAGGTTACCCTACCCATAAGGAGGATTCAGTCTAGGGTAGGTTTGATATTGTCTTGCCATAGGCTGCTAATAAGCAACATATGGGTCAAAAGGTTTTTGAGCCTATTGACCTTGGACATAAGGATTCTGAAATCGCTGACCCTGGACATACAGATTTTGCACATGTTGCCCCTACACATAAGGATTTTGTACCTGTTGCGCTTGGACATAAGGATTTTGAGACTGCTACTGCAGGACTTGACCTTGCAAAGGCTAACCTTGTTGATAGGAATACAAGGGTTGTTAATGCTCAGGTTGACCTTGTTGCTGCAAAGGTTGGCTTTGATGTTGTAAAGTTTGTCCCTGTGGCTGCAGAGGTTGACCTTGCGAGGACATCGGTTGGGAGGACTGGAGAAAAAATTGTGTCTGCAGATGAAATGTTTGCTGTGACTGTTGCAAGGGTTGCCCTTATGGTTGTTGTGGTTGTCCTTGCTGTTGCACTACCTACCCTTGTTTCTCCAAGGAGGCCCTTGCTGCTATGAAGGTTGCCCCTGCTGCTGCAAGGGTACCTAGATAGTTCCTAGGGTGACACCCCGAGGGTACTGAAAGTTCCCGAATTGGATCTTGCCATATCCACCAGGCATAGCAAATGGACCAAGCTAAACATAGGGCACAGCTTGAGGGATGTAAGGTCGATTTACCATTGCCTGTGAACCATATGGAATATAAGGAGGTTGGAATAGAACTTGAGCCATATATGGCTGCTGGTACTAGATGTTACTTTACCCAGATGGACCAGCAGGGTTCAGCTGCTGGTATTGAACATTACTTGATCCAGATGGACCAGTAGGGTTCAGAATAGCACCTTAAGAGGGCTGATTCATTCCAACCATGTGAGTTTGTGAGTCACTCACATTGGTTGCGCCAGATATCATGGATGTATTCAGATGTTGCCCCCATGCGGTGGCATAGTTTGTCCACTCACCAAAGGGGTAGAAGAACTTACCGAGACTTGACTTGAGATTGTCAGTTGAACCGGAAGAGTCGGTTGAAATGATGAAACAAGTGGAGTTGGAATGGTGGGTTGCACCAGAACTGAAGTGACTGTAGTTTGTACAATCGGTCCAGAGTTCGAGTTTTGAAACGGACCTAAGGTAGACATAGTGCCGAAAGACCAGACGGGGTTGTCATATAATGACGAGGCACTAGGAGTGCCCGAAACCAACTGAGCTAGAGAGGTATAACCATGCGGAAATAAAGGCTTGCTATACTCAGGGTAGATATTAGTCGAAATTCTTCTTGTATAAGGGAAACCTTCTGGAGGGAATGGATATCCCTTCTCATCAACTACATGAGAAGTGTGTGTAGCAGAAACCTTTGAGTGACTTGGAGAGGAGATTGGGATCTTGCCTTCTGATTCCATGGGTGGAAACAAACGATGACAGACAATCAAAGATGTTTAAGGAGATAATTCCAAAGGAATACTAGGTCGACAGTACGAACTGCATGGATGATGTGGTGATATCACAATAGGATCGAACAAAGGATTCATAGGGTAAACAACCAGTCCTTGGTGACCTTCAGGATTCAGCGGACTCTTGGGAGTCTGGATAGGATTATCCGGAGATTCCGAGCCAGATTTGTAAGGTGACCCAGTATCTGATGGAGGACGACAAGATGAAAAAGGTTAAACACTCATAAAAATTCTAAGTTCAACACCTTGATCCTCAAGTGGCTATGAGAGTTCAGGGAGAAGCTCCTCAGATGATATTTTATATGGAGGAGTGGAAGAGGAACTAGGTGAACCTGATGGTTTAGCCACGATGACTCTGTCTCAAACAGCAAGAGAAAAGAGATTAATTTTATGGCTTCTTTAAAATATATTAAAGGTATACTCATGATGTGGTCCAGAATAAGACTATCAAGAATGTGATGTGATCGTGGGCAAAAAAAAATTAAGACGCTGAAATAGACTAATGCCTTTTCATGTTTTAAGAGTCGAGAAAAAGGAAAATATGACTCTAGTCACTTTCGGTTTAAACGAGCTCGAAAGGACAACTGCTCAATGATATTTTAAATTTAAAGAGTCAAAAATACCAAAATGACTTCTCAGGATAATCTAGGCAAAAGGATTACCGAGTAACCATGAACTGCAGAATACCTCCCGGCGAATCGAGAAGTAAGGGCAGGCAATCTCCTTGAATGTTGTGTTCAGTGTATCACGTTTACAAGGCGGCAGACTTAGCTTCCTATAGATAAAGGATTGCAAACCTAGTGTGGTCTCCCTTATATACGCAATGGTATGGGGAGCACAAGTTCGTACTAGCATTGTCTAGTGCGGAAGCGAATGACAACTACTAGGTTTAAATACATTGGAACACGTCTCTAGCCTAGACCTCTAAATGTGAGTGTTTAGTTTCAAATGCGCCTTAGGCTGATTGAATACATTTTAAAGCTTTATCTTGAAATTAAGTCTTAGTTTTCAGGCTTGATCGATGTCACTTGAAAAACTCCTATATGAATCTATATGAGACAAAACTCTTTCAATCCGATGAATGCTTACACTAATTGAGAGTAGAGAAAATCAATGCAACAAACAAGCAACTGAAAGCAAGATGACTCTTCACTACTTCACTTTTGAAAACAAAATAATGAAAATTATTTCCACTTCCTATCTTTCCTATCAAATGCACTTCAACTAGTCCTTTCAACAGTAAAAGAAGTTCCTTTCATTTCACATGCTCATGATGATGCAATTCTAGCTTTCAATGATGCTACTTAATGCAACATATCAATTTAGCAAACTAGAATGATGTATTTTTTCAATGGAATGATAAAATGAATCTTTCACATAAACATTTCAATGAAAAATTCTCAAATAACCAACATCAATCATATACCAAACAAGATAAGAAGAACTCCTCTCAAACCAAGTATGCAAAGACTCAATTGAAACAAAATGAGCAATGTAATCTATGCTCAGAAAGAGATGTTCAATCAAAATAAGAGCAAACGAAACTTCTCACTTTTTCAATCGAAAACAAATAAATGCAAGCACTAAAATATGAAATGCATGGGGTAGCTAACCAACAACTTGACTTGATGAGCAAACAAATAGTTGAATGGACAATGACCTAGATGCCTTAGGGACACAAACCATCCAAAAACTCAAAAAAACAAGTAAGGCAAACTCAAATCAATCAAGCTAACAAATATTTCTAGCCAGGGAGAATATAGGCAAATAGGCCAAGAAATAGAACTTATGATGACAAGACACACTAGCAATGATTCAGGAGAAACCCTAATTTTAACCTATAGGAATTGGCACGACTACATAACTGACAACAAGCGCCACAAAGGGGTATTGCACAATTGTTCAAGGGTAAATCGCATTGGTCGATGCGACTGTCAGAAAATAAACAATGTTGATCGAGGATTTCAAAGAAAAAATAAAAAATTTCAGAAATCAAAACCAGACTTGTTACTTTAAATTCAAGAATCTAGGCAGCAGACAATGTAAATCATAGAAAACCAAAAAGAAAGAGTGATACAAAAAAAGTCAACACAAATCATGAAATGAAAACAATCCAAAGAGAGGGATGGCTCCCCAGTGGAGTCACCAATTTGTGGAGTAGGTAAATCCCCTCTGTGAACAAAGATGATCCCTCTAGCCCAAGAGTGGGTCTAGCCGCAAACAATACAATCTAATGTCAATTTCCTTATATTAGAATCGAATAAGAGGGTCTACCTCTTATAGTGCTAATCCACTTGATGTTGATCTTGCTCCCTTGCTCTAGCTTCCTTTCGTTCAAATACCTGAAACAAACATGCAACAAACAACAACAAACTTGATACCATAAAATCGAATTCAATATACTTAAAAGGCCTAGGAGTTTTTAGCTATCAAATGTAATATTACACAGGATATAGAAATAAACCATTATTTGTATTAATAAAACCTGAAAGAGAAATACAACCGGAGCCTTGACATTGCAAGTTCCCTTTGGCATGTCCAAGTTCCAGCAACACTATAAGCATCTCATGATTCACCCTCAAAAAAATGGAAGTCCAGGGCCTCTTTCCTTTTTCTCCAAACCAAACACTACAATATTATTCTCCCTTCATGCACAAACTAGAAGGCTAAGGTTCTCAATATGGCTCTCAAGATTTACAGATTATTTCATCCCTTTCATTATCTAGCTGAGGGTGTGAAATGAGAAGTTTATATAACTTTGATAGAGGGGAAATGTTATGAAACCAACTCACAAAAAGATAGAAAAGAGAGATCAACGCCTTAGAATTCAGCCTCTTCGAGGGGGAAACCTCCTTTACATTACATAAATGAATAATTCTTGGATGATTCAAATGAAAAAACCTCCTTTCTATATATAGGAGTCTAAGGAATCACAATACAACCCAGCCGACCTAACAATAATAATATAAAGCCACAAAAATAACAATAGAGAGATTCTATGGGGCACAGTGATAACAATAAGGGGACAATAGGGGCACAACAATATTAATAAGGGATACAACTACAATAGTAATGGGCTAATCACTAGTATTATAGGGACCCAACATGCCCCTCTCCTTCAAAAAAGTGTTGTCCTCAACGCTTGAGTAGTTCTAGATGCTTCTGTATAAAATTCTCATCCTCCCATGTGGAATCTTTAGCGAATAAGTTCTTCCACTTGATAAGATACTCCGAAATTGATCGATTTCGTAACTGTCGAGTTCTTGTTTCTGTGACTACTTCTGGTTCCAATATAATTTTTCCTTCCTCGTCAAGTTCTGGCAATATTGTTTGAACTGGGAGCTTGTTGTCTATAACCTTCTTTAAACATGAAACATGGAAAACTGGGTGCAATCAAGAAGCTGCAGGAAGCTCCAATTTGTATGCCATAGTACCAATCTTTTGCAACACCTTGTACGAACCATAATACTTTGGTGATAATTTATTATGTTTCTTAGCTTGCTTGAGGGACATTTTCTTATATGGTTGTAGCCATGGGAATACCCAATCACCTACATCAAAACTTCTTTCGCTACAATGTTGATATGCCTGTTGTTTCATTCTATTCTGTGCCAACACGAGGTTATCCTTTAAGAGTTGGAGGACTTGTTGTTGATGTTCGATGTGATGTTCCATTGCTTGAACCTTAGAATTTTCTCTTAAATATGATGTGATGGATGGTGGTTGATATCCATAAAGTGCCATAAATGGGGTCATTTTTGTTGCTGTATGGAAGGAAGTGTTATACCACCATTCAGCCAGAGGCAACCATTTGATCCATTGTGTCTGTTTATCAGATACAAAGCAACGAAGATATCCTTCCAAACATTTGTTTACTATCTCAGTTTTCCCATCAAATTGAGGATGATAAGATGAGCTATGAGCTAACTGAGTACCAAGACAAGAAAATAATTCTATCCAAAAATTTCCAGTGAAAATGGGATCTCTATCACTTACAATAATCTTTGGGTTTCCATGTAGCTTTTGAATTGTTTCCATAAATCCAGTAGAAACTGTACTAGCTTTAAATGGATGTGATAATGCACAAAAGTGTGCATACTTGGTAAGTTTGTCAATTACCACCATGATGACACTCTTTCCCTCAGACTTGGGTAAACCTGTGATAAAATCCATCGAAACCTCCTCCCAACGTTGGCTTGGAATGGATAAAGGTTGTAATAGACCCGGTGTCTTAATTGTTTCAACTTTATTTTGTTGGCAAACCAAACATTCCACCACAAACTTTTGAATATTTGATTTAAGGCCCTCCCAAAAAAAATCCTTCTTAAAAATCCTGAGTGCCCTCCTAAGGGAGAAGTGTGCAATTCCATAAGAATCTTTTGTTTTAGCTGGGAATTCTTACTGAGGTATAAGCGATCTTTGTACCATAACGAATCATTTTTCCAGCTAAATGTATCAGACGTACTAGAGTCTTGTTGTAACTTTCAAATAAGTGCCCACACTTCTTCGTCGTTCTTCCATTCCTCCCTTGCTTCGTTTATCCAATCTGGTTGGATAATAGAAATGGCGCACAACAATGCTTCCACATCCTCATCCTTTCTTGAGAGTGCATTTGCCACCACATTTTGCTTCCCTTTTTTGTAGATGATTTCAAAGTCATAACCCAACATCTTTGTGACCCACTTTCATTGCTCTTCAGAGGATAATATTTGTTCTAAAAAGTATTTAAGGCTATCATGATCCATTTTTACCTTGAAGTGTCTTCCCATTAGGTAGGGTCACCATTTCTTAAGTGCATGGAGTATTGCCAACATTTCCTTCTCATGAATAGCTTTGTGTAAAAACTTTCCCTTGATTGGACGACTTTCAAAAGCAATGGGTCTTTCATCTTGCATTAAAATAGCACCAATTCCATTTCCTGAAGCATCACATTCCACAATAAAGGTTTTTGTGAAGTCTGGTGTAGCTAAGACCGGTGCTTGGCACATTGCCTCTTTAAAATGCTCGAAGGCCTTTGTTGCTTCTGGAGTCCACGAAAATGCATCTTTATTCAATAATGTTGTTAGAGGTGCTGCTATTCTCCCATAATTATTAACAAACTTGCGATAATACCCTGTCAACCCGAGAAATCCTCACAGATGCTTTATGGATGTGGGGATTTTCCATTCCTTAATGGCTTTAATTTTTCTAGGGTCTACCTTAACTCCTTCATGAGATACAATATGACCCAGATATTCCACCTCTTGTACTCCAAAGAAACATTTGGATTTTTTGCATATAATTGTTTCTCCTCCAATAGTTGTAGCACCCTGTCAACATGTTCAACATGATCCTTCCAAGACTTGATGTAAATTGGTATATCA
Source organism: Pinus tabuliformis (assembly GCA_031772625.1). Classification (NCBI taxonomy): domain Eukaryota; kingdom Viridiplantae; phylum Streptophyta; class Pinopsida; order Pinales; family Pinaceae; genus Pinus; species Pinus tabuliformis. The sequence continues at coordinate 1,245,580,594 of CM062818.1, forward strand.
TCAAAAAATACTAACACAAATTTTCTAAGGAATGGTTTGAAAATGGAATTCATCAAACCTTGAAATGTTGAAGGTGCATTGGTAAGGCCAAAAGGCATGACCAAAAATTCATAATGACCCTCATGAGTTCTAAATGATATTTTCGGAATGTCTTCAATCTTCATTCTGATTTGATGATATCCTGAACGAAGATCCAACTTGTTGAAGTAAATTGATCCATGCAATTCATCCAGTAATTCATCAATGACAGGAATGGAAAACTTATCTTTAATGGTGAGCTTGTTGAGCTCCCTATAATCCGGACACATGCGCCATGATCCATCCTTCTTGTGCACCAATACTACTAGAGCAGAGAAAGAACTGTGACTCGGTTGAATTATACCAACCTCTAGCATTTCTACAACCATACGTTCAATTTCACTCTTTTGGGCATAGGGATATCTGTACGGCCTAATGTTTGGAGGAACACTTCCCGGAATCAGATGAATAGCATGATCATGATCACAAATAGGTGGGAGAACTTTGGGAGTCTCAAATACCTTGGAATGATTGTCCAAGACTTTTTGGAGATTTGGAGAAATAGATGATTCCCACGTGGAAACATCTAGCGAACATAATTGTGCAATTACACCTCTTTGTTCCTTTTTTTGAAGCTTTGTCATACCGTTAGAGCTTATTATCTTTCTCGGTTTCCCTGCACTACCCCTTAATTCAACTTCCTTTCCTTCCACAGAAAATTTCATGAAAATTTCTTGAAAATTAAAAGCTATTGTACCCAAGGATTGTAGCCATTGGACTCCTAGTACAACATTAGCACCTCCCATTGGAATGGAAAGCATTAGGCTAGTTAATACATATTCTCCCATGGATAGCTTGATATTATGGCACTTTCCAGAGCAATTTATTGTTCCTCCATTTGCAACCATCACTTGACACTCTGGTGCTGGATATAAGAAGAAATTCAATTCTTTTGCTACCTTACAATGAATAAAATTGTGGGTACTTCCTGAATCAATCAACACTATTACCTTTTTCTTCTTGATTTTTCCTTCTATTTTGATGGTTTGAGGAGTGGTAATTCCCGCCAATGCATTACAAGATATGGTTAGATTCATTTCTTCTTTATATAGGCTTTGTTCCTGGAGTATATCCTCTTCTTTTGACCTTTCTTGCTCCTTTTCTTCTTCCTCTTCACAATATATGTAGAATAATTTCTTCTCAGCACACTTATGACCTTTAGTGTATTTGCTATCACAACTGTAACAAAGCCCTTTTGATATTTTTTCTTCCAATTGTTGTGGTGTCAACCTTATAGGTTGTGGAAGACTAGGGGTAAAAACACTTCCATCTTTATAGTTTTGAGTGGTATGCTTCCTAGTTGCCATAATTTTTCTTTCCATTTTTCTTGCTAACCTGAATGCCTTCTCTAATGAATCAGGTTCCCAGAGGCGAACATCATGTTGGATATTATCCTTTAAATTCCCTATGAAAACACCAATCCTATGCTCCTCTGGAATATTTTTTACCCTTATGTTCAATTTTTGGAACTCCTCAATGTGCTCCATTAATGAACCCTTTTGTTTGAGACTTATCAATTGGCTAAAAAAAGTGTTGCTTTTTGTATCCTCATAATGTGCTGTCAATTCTTCCGTAAAAATTGCCCAAGTGATAATTTTTTTACGAGAGCAAAGCCATCGATACCATACAAACTGATTTGGTTCCAAATATAAAGTTGCAATACATACCTTTTGTGTGTTTTGCACATTATTGAGATCGAAAAATTGCTCCATCTGTAATATCCATGTTGCGGGATCCTTGCCATCAAACTTCCTCATATCGATTTTTGGAATATGGTGGGTCTTCGATCCAACATTAGAGTCTTTGGAATCATGATTAACATTTCTTTTGTTCTCATCATGAGTTTCCCTTACTACCCTTTCACCATTAGTGACCATTTCTTGTAGCAACTTATTCATATTTATCTTCAATTATTCCATCTTATCATCCATGCCATCAATTTTAGCGTCCATGCCATTCATCTTAGCTTCTATGCCATCCATCTTAGCTTCTATGACTTTCTTTAAATAATCCATCTTAGCTTCTACACCTTTCTTTAAACCATCCATCTTAGCTTCTACATCTTTCCTTAAACCATCCATCTTAGATTCTGTTGCTTTTTGTGCAAGTGACACTTGTTGCACTTGGTCTCGTAATTTTGATATATCATGTTGCATTTCTTCCTCTTCTTCATGAGTCATGCTAGAGCTTTCAAGTTGCTTACTAGGTGTTTGCATTTTCTTTCCTTGGGGCATCAATTACCGATTCAAACTAATTTTTCAAACCAAGCTTATGCAAAAATTTAAAAAAAAACTACACACCTTTTTTCACTTTGTAGAAGCTTGATATTGAATCTGATGTATCTCTGCAATTTCGGATCATCCAGTTCTGAAATTGCGACCTGTAGTAGCCCTCTGTGTCCTCTTTCCAATGCCACCAGTCTGATCCAAATTGGATTCTCCAAGGAAGAGTTATGCACAATCTCCCAAGATGACCTGATTATAGACTAGTTCAGTAGAGCGAACTTGTACGACGTGCCACGAGTCACTGTTTCGACCTTTGTCTCTGAAGAATATACACAAAAAACTACAGTCCATCCTCTTTCTGTACCTTCTTATGAAATTTCAATCCGATGCTCAGAGAGAAAGTTATGACGATTTTCCCCAGGTCACCTGTTTGGAATGTAATTCAGGAGTCTACAAGAAGACCAACTTCCTCAGATCATATCTCCACAAATATAGCGCCAAAAGCTCTGAAATTCGGACCGAGATTTAGTTCGATTTCTTCTCAAATGGGTTTTTTTTAACTTCTGAAACGTCGCAAAAAAAAAAAAAAAAAAAGTAGAAAAAAGTTATAGCAAAAATGCCACGATGACCTGTTTGGAGTAGCGAAACCCTAGAATCCAAAGCTCTGATACCAAATGTTATGAAACCAGCTCACAAAAAGATAGAAAAGAGAGATCAACGCCTTAGAATTCAGCCTCTTCGAGGGGGAAACCTTCTTTACATTACATAAATGAATAATTCTTGGATGATTCAAATGACAAAACATCCTTTCTATATATAGGAGTCTAAGGAGTCACAATATAACCCAGCCCACCTAACAATAATAATATAAAGCCACAAAAATAACAATAGAGGGATTTTATGGGGCACAATAATAACAATATGGGGACAATAGGGGCACAACAATATTAATAAGGGATACAACTACAATAGTAATGGGGTAGTCACTAGTATTATAGGGACCCAACAGGAAATGGATCCTCTTATGGTGGGAGAGGTCATATCCCTTTTGGTTTGTTCCATTTTAATAGGGGAAAGGAGCCCAAAAAGTCTATCTCAGCTCTATCTTGCTCAACCATTTACCAGACTTCCATTCACAAAGCTTCCAGACCTGGAAGCTTCGAGTCCATTTTTTAAAACTTACCAAAAGAGGGTCACCACGGGTGATGAATGAGTCACTTTCGACATTTGGTGCTAGGCCTAGTTTTAAACTCTGCAAATTGGCGTAGGGAAGGAACTGAGCACTAGCGCTGGTCTTGAAAACTGGGTTTGAAGGAAGATTCTTAAGAAATGATGTAAGAGGGAAATGTTTTGCAGATGAAGAGGGATGTAGGGACATGTTCTTCATGGCAAGGAAACATATGAGGGTCACTGTATAGGTCCTCCAGGATCGAGGAACGGGGAGTACAGGGACAGTGACAAAATGTTGTGTAATAGGGAGTGAGTCCCAAGTCGGTTGGGAGAAGTCCCAACTCTGCTAGGAACACACAACACAACAAGACATGTGCAGCTCCGGTGGAACAGTCCACATGGATGCGGTAGTCACAACACACAAGGGAAGATAACATGTATTACACTCAGTGGATTAGTCCACGCGATTACAATGATTTTTATAGCAAGTTCCATGTGAAAGGTCTGTCTGATGTCCAGGAGAGTACTCTATACGGGCAAGACAGTGTTAAAAACATATACAACACATTTTCATTAACATATGTGTATTACAACAAGTGAATTAGTTCAAGTGTTAAACATAGGTTCAAGCAACATGCATTACAAGTGTTAAAGATTAGTCTTACAACAGATACAATACATGTGTGAAAATGTGATTTCCTGTTAGCAAGCTTCTGAATTAAGCGAAAGTTCCAAGGCACATCATTACACCATACATCATTAACCCCATGTGAGGGGTGTTGGAGCCACTGCTTACTCCTCAAAGACAAAATAATAGACTCTCTTTGCTATGTGGGAGGATCTGAGGTGAAAAATTCTTTTGCATGTACAAATGAGGGGGTATTTATAGCCAAGGGTGAAACTGACCCTTGTGGCTGTTCGACTACCCTCATGATTGTTTGACTTTCATGACTCTTCAGCTTTACATGAATCTTTGTACAAAAAGTGGGTCTCTTGGACTTCCATGTTACATTACTTTGATTTGACAACATGTGCCACAGTGGAGATGTGGACAGCATGACTCATGACATGACTTGACATGACAGTGCTGGTACATTCATGCTGCTACCGGAGTGCATGTCGAGCTGCAGTGTTTTTGGGTGATGGATGTCTTCATGGTGTGTCACATCCTCACCTCCGCATGGCAAAGTGCACAGAGTCTTCGATGGTCATTGGTTCGCTTGATGTTTCTTTGGCACGTTGCTCCTTGCTTGTATGTTGGGAGGCTTGATAGGCTCATTTGTTCCCGAAAGGTGCATGTTTGTCCATTCTTCCATTCGTGAACACACCTTGCATGTTTTCTTGTTCGTCTGTCCGCAAACACATCTTTGCATGATCATTTGTTCATGAGCACACCTCTTCACATGCATCATTCGTTTGTCCATTGGTGAACATGTCCTTCTACATGTGCTCCCTTCGTTCATCCCATTCGTTGTCACGCCATGTTTGTTGGGTACTTGTACCTGCAGTCAGTCATGATGAGACGACATCAAATCCAATAACCTCCTAGTCTACCATGACACATGATCATTTCGGATGTAGGTGACTTGGAGAGGAAACAAGGTTGTGAGGCAGGATGATGGCTCTCAGAACTACGGATGAAAACCGCGCAAGGGTCACTAGATGATGAAGATGAGAAATCCAAGTCGATAGTGGCTGTCTGCAAGGTCTGGCTCGGCTAGAAGGAAAAAATGCACAAATTTTGGGAGGGATAATTTGGGCAGATGGAAGGCAAGGTAGATAGAATCTGTGCATTTTCCATAATGAGTGGGTGGCAAGGGCTTGATGAAAAAATTTCCGCAATTTTCTAGAGGAACGGGCAGAAATTGTGCAGCTTTTTAGAGGAACTGGTCGGGAGCCTGGCAACCAAAATTGTGCAATTCCTGGAGGGAACTGGTAGTTGGCTGCTTGGTCACTAGTAGCAAAAATTGTACAATTCCCAAGGGGAAAAGGCAGTCATCTGTTGGGAGCTTGGCAGCAGAAACTGCGAAATTCCTGAATGGAACTGGTAGTCTGCTGCTAGGAGCTATTGGCGAGAGAAACTGCACTGAGGCTAGGAGGTCAACTTTTTGATCATCTCTACGCAATTTTTGAGCTGAGTAGACTACTAGGAAACAGAGGGATTTCTCATGAAAATTGCATAATTTTCTGGATGAGGAGTCGGTCGATTGTCAGGAGGACTGGCTAGAAAAACTATGAAATTTTCTGACAGAGGCAAGGACTGGCACTATGTGCCTGTCCGGCCTGTGTTCACAATTTTCCCAAAAAGCAGAGCGGGTAAGGTCTGCAGCCTCTGTGTAAATTTTGAGGGGAATGAGTCCCGGGATGGATGTCGGTTCAAATCCTCCAATCGACTAGATTGAAGGCTAATTTATATGCTTGCGGGCAGCACAGCTTGAAATGACTTGCTTGGTGCTTTTGCGTTGTTCTGGGTGACATTTTATCGAGTCGATAGCGGGGTGATGGTCCAACTATCAAAGGGGAATCTGGTCATCAGAACTTCAACAAAAAGACTAAGTGTGTGAACGAGTGAAATATGCATACGTGATCTTACAAACACAAACTTATATGACTTGACAACGAGACAACTCAAACCATCCAGAAACACATACTCAACATGACTGACTGATGGTGTAAGCGACAAGCGTGACACTTTTGATTGATCGTTGATCAACCATGATGATTCTTGCGCGAAAGTGAATTTGAATCCATGTGTGAGTGTGACAGATGCTTTCATAGTGAACACAATAAGTAAACACGAAGCAAAGACTTTGAGTATAGCCAGAACATGGTCGCAAGCATGACTTTGACATCAACATGCAAAACTTGGGTGAAATGATCAAGCAAGGTGGGTGTGAAGGCTCACATGAGCTCACCGAGTGACCTTGAGTGTGTGCATACATCAAGTGAAACTCTCAAGAGAGGCTCCAAAATTGGGTGCAGGCCAAAATTTTGGAGGGTGGTTGTATCCGCTACAACACTTGGCGACACAATGGTAGAACTCCAGCTTCTTTGTTTGGGTTCATTGATAGCATAGGGCCTTGGTATTTTTGGGAGTATTGAATCATTGTGTGGTTTACTCCGGTTTCCCCACAAACCGCATGGACATACATGGTTCACCTTTTACAGACTCAGTCAAACACAATAAAAATTTCAGCTTGATCACAGTGTTTCGAATTCGGGAAGGGTAGTTTAGCTCATGAGTTGAAGATTTTCAGAGTATAAGTTTTCATCTCCGTTGTTGCTCCACTACTAGCAGGTCTCGACAGTACCCTGGTGAATTCACAGGAACACACACATTGCTCCACTGCCAATGAGGGTCAGTACCTCGGTGGAATTGCATGCTTCACCTCTCTGTGCATGAAGCCTTTCTCTTCTTTTGCCTTTGTAATTTTTAAAGAGCACTGTGCATAGGCACTTATTTATTTTTGGGGTGGAAGAAGGATCCCGACTTATTGAGAGTAGAAGAGGTTGTTCCTTTAGAGAAGCATGTAAGACCTCTCACATAGGTTTGCTCGTTTGGATTTCCCCTTCTCTGTTTCTACTAGTTGGATGTGCTTGAACACACAAAGCAGAAAGTTGATTACAGGCATGAGGCTTCCCAGTGTGGACACAAGTTCATGGTTGGACCAAAAATTCCCTTGCAGACGGCTCGTATTTTCCGTCAAGACTTCATCGGCCAAAGGTTATAACCAAGCACATAGAAGACAAATACAAGACTGGCCAAGTGCTGCAGTGGCACAGGTCTCTTCAAATCTCAACCACATACTCTATTCAAAATCTAGAACATAGTAGTTGGTAGCACTTATTTCTAGAAACAAAAATAGTAAACATAGAAAACAAAGTGAAAACAACAACAAGCAAGCAAAGCAAACAAACATGCAAACAAGAAAGCAAAGACAACCGAAAAAAGAAAACACTACTCCTACTCCTACGTTAAACGGTTGGTGTTACATGAAATAAAATTTCCAGTGAAGTCACCGTAGGCATACCCGTCCTGTAGTCACAATGATACGAGTAATTAAAACAGATAAAAAATAGCGTGCAACAGAAAATGAAAAAACTTGAAAGACTTGCACACGAGAGAGAAGGTCTCGCATGTGGGCAAAAGAATGTGTCACAACCACCCAACACACATTCTTACCTCTCCCGTGACTACCATTTTTCAACAAACCTCGGAGGCCTATTGCAAGTGTGTGTTGTTATGCACCAAGTTTCTCAGCGAGTGCGAGGAAGGGCTAAAGCTTGTTACCTGCAACATGACTCGCTAAGTAAGATTGTTCCATCCATTCAACGATTGGATCATAAAATTCGTGATGGCTGTTTTGAAATATTCGTGATCTTTGAAAATATGGATTCCTTATTCGAGAGAGAGGATCACGATGGGAATCTGATACGAAAAGATAGATCTGGTCATTCTCATCAGTCATGTCAAGACAGTGAGGGCCTACCATAGCCATTAGTGTAGGCTGAAGTGCCTCACTTGCTTGAGAGAAGTCTAAGAAGAAATATGTTAGATGGTGAAGATCATACTGTGAGAAGCAACTGTCATTGGATGTATTATTCAGAAAATGATAAACTGCATGACAGCCACCTAAGATAGAAGAGAAATCAAACTAGTCGGTCGAGATGCTGGATTCCCAATTTTACATGAACAAAGAAACCTTTTGAACAATTGTGCAAACACTCTGAATGAGGGAACCAAGTTCGTTGTGCACTAGGCATGATAGAACACCCACCTGCAACTGGTGAAAATGTGCGCAGGCATCATGGTCATCACAGAAATGTAAAAAGGATGCCATCACTATGAATGTGTGAAACCAGTTGGGGCGTGGCGAAATGAGAATAACTTGATTTGTGTGATAGGTTGTGCGCTCGTCATCACACAGGGAGATTGTTGGTGTGATGAGTGGGCAGATTTGACGTGCAAAATTTGCAAAAAGACCGAGTTTATTATGAGAGATAACATCTGATAAGTATGATCCCAATAGAGATAATCTTTGAGATGATAAACTTCATTGTCCCATGATTGGATGAGGGACGGACACTTCCAACCTGAATTGGATGTAATAGAGGTGCATGAAGACGGACATGTTGTAACGGACTCGTGGATTCGATCATTAGCAAAAATCTGAAATTTTGAAATATCATACCCTGAATAGTAAATATTATTTACATGGGGATACACGTCGAGTCCAACCATGCAGATAGGTGGATTTTGCGTGAGAAACGAGATCTGATTTTGTTTGACGAGCTTACCAGAGTCGTGAGGTCTTGACATAACCATCAACAGATGTTGAAGTGCCTCGACTCCCTGGCACATCCCAGAACTTTCCAAAATTGAAAATTTGCATTTTGGGATGTGAACGAGATCATGCATGGCTTGAGGATGCCTTTTGTTACTGATTTCAAAACTTCTCTTAGGATGACATCCATCTCTGTCACAGGCTTCATCAAAATTTTCAGCAAGCTGACTTGACGAGTTGTCTTCATGCAACACACAAGATGATGACGAGTGGGAAGAGTCTTGTGTGTTGAGACTATTTTCATCATGGACAACCTCATTGCCTTGTGTTGATCGAGGAGATAACTTAGAAGATGAAGAATCAAGAGAATGCAGAGTGTCTCTTACGCATTTCGATGCATTGTGAATGATAGGACACACAGGCAAGTGAGTTGCAAAGGAAGCTTTGATATGGATGTCTTCTTTGACCGGTACACATTCTAGATATAAGTTAGAGTGTACATGAGATGAAAATAGATCATATGATGTGCTTGGGTGTTCATTAAAACATACGGAAGTGTGGGAGTGATGACAGCCCAAGACTGGAGGTTGATTGAAAGAATTGATCATACATGATGTTTCACCAAGATTCGCGGATCGAGGATTGATCAAGAATGGAAGCTCAATGTTTTAAGAGGAATTGATTGTGTCTTCACTCTCCTTCTCCTCTGCTTGTATGATGAGACTACCTTACACATCACTGCAACTTGAGCCAGCATCTCGAGAATCAAGAGAGTGCGCACAGCTAGCTTGTGAAGTATATCGCTCAAGCGAGTCATGGTGCAATGAGTCATGGCTTGTAGATGATGGAGGATGGTAGAGAAGCCGATTAGACTCAAGACTTGGGTTAGGAATGGTGATGTCCTTTTGCGAAATGGAGGGATGAATTTTCGCCATAGGCTTTCCTAACCATTCTAGAATTTCCTCTGTTGGGGTAGGAGAGAGATGTGCAAATGGATTGGGAACATGCTGCGTAGATCTCCCCAGTATGAAGTCCCAACTAGACCTCACACCATTTGGTGTAGGAGTCCCATCTGGTACGATGGCCCAGTTTCCATTATCTTAAATATTTGCCTCAACTCTTACTTGTCAGCACAGGAGAGTGGTCTGCTTTGTCTTCTGAGAAGTGAGGTTCACGTGCCTGGTGAGTGTAAGTGTCACTTGTGTCAATGGTTCTTTCACCGTAGAGGGAGAGGGTGGGAGTGAGTCCCAAGTTGGTTGGGAGAAGTCCCAACTCTGCTAGGAACACATAACACAACAGGACATGCAAAGCTTCTGGTGGAATAGTCCACATAGATGCGGTAGTCACAACACACAAGGGAAGATAACGTGTATAACACTCAGCGGATTAGTCCATGTGAGTACAATGGTTGTTATAGAAATTTCCATGTAAAAGGTTTGTCTGATATCCGGAAAAGTAGTCTACATGGGCGAGACAACATTAACAGAATATACAACACATTTTCATTAACATATGTGTATTACAACAAGTGAATTAGTTCAAGTGTTAAACACAGGTTCAAGAAACATGCATTACAAGTGTTAAAGATTAGTCTTACAACATATACAATACATGTGTGAAAATGTGTTGGCCTATTAGCAAGCTTCTAAATTAAGCGAAAGTTCCAAGACACATCGTTACACCATACATCACTAACCCCGTGTGAGGGGCATAGGAGCCACTGCTTACTCCTCAAAGAAAAGTTAACAGACTATTTTGGCTATGTGGGAGGAGTTGAGGTGAAAAAGTCTTTTTCATGTACAAATGAGGGGGTATTTATAGCCAAGGGTGAAACTGGCCCTTGTGGTTGTTCGACCACCCTCATGGCTATTTTACTTCCATGACTCTTCGACTTTACATGACTCTTTGTACAACAAGTGGGTCTCTTGGAATTCCATGTTACATTACATTGATTTGAAAACATGGCCCTGATGAGTGCCAGTATTGCAGCAAGGATGCTACAACTCCTGGGCTACCAAATTTACTTATCAACCCGGGGTTTGTACAAACTTGGAGGTGACAGTGTTGTATGCACAAGTAAAAGTGATGGTTCTTCCTATTGTCACTATTCAACTGGTGAGAGACCACTGGGGTTCCAAGCCAAACTTCTATGGAGTCATAAGAAGCTTGATTCTTTCATGGAAGAAAGGTAAATCTACTCTAAGAGAGTTACTCTACTGCAGTAATGGAGAAGTCCAACATGTAATGCTAAACCACACCATACCCTAATTAACCATTTAAGAAGCTATGCTAAGCAGAAATGATAAATCAACAGAAAACAAATGATACTATCTAAGTTGTAGGAGTAAGAAGCATCAAACAATACTAATGTGCAAGTAAAGAAACTAAACTAAATATGTTTTCGCTTTTTTGGTTTTTTATGCAAAATCAAGTATGAAAACTAATTGTTCTTTTGGATGTGACAGGTAGATTAAGGTTGTTTGAGGATGGATAGAAGGTTTATGGAGTGGTTGGATGGTGTGGAGGGTCCCTAGGAGGCTTTTTGTGAATTCTTATAGGTTTTCCATCAATTCGGCCTCAAAACAGACCGTTTCAGGAAAACCTATAGGATGTACTAGAAACCTACAGGATGATCTTGTAGGAATTACAGGAAACCTACAGGATACATCCAAGAGCTAAATGTGAGGTGTTGGGGGTGATGGGAGGCTTAGGAAAGGTGTGTGATGGGTGGAATGGAGTGTTAGAAGGTCTAGGATCATTCAGGAGTCAATATCCAAGATGATAAATGGCTAGATTCGCTCAATGTGTTTGGGAGAATTCCAATGATAAATGATGAAAAACTAGTGAGGGTGATGGTGAAAACAAGGGATGGCTAAGGTGGATGAAGTGGAAGGTGGCTTATGGCTATGAAGTCTTGGTCTCCTCCTGAAGCACCTGCTCTACATAAAACATGTGTGTCTTCCAAAAAGCTATGCAACGAGATACATTTTCATAAACTAGAAAAGTAGAACTAATGAGTCAACTGCCTATACTATGCATAAAGAAAGTTGTTGAAAGGAATGAAAGCATGAGTGAGATCTACTGCAGAAATGGAGATAAAAAGTATGACAATGAAATATACCTTGCAACATTAACCAAATGCTAAATTAAAGACAACAAACTCCAAATCTCATAGAAGAACTAGAAATATGTGTTTTTGGGGTTGCTTAAGGGTCCCTTCCTCAAGTCATGGTCCCAGAGGGAGGAAGTGAGGTTGAGACACCTGCTAACAACCTTGTGGTGATCATTTTTCTCCTTTCTAACCTACTACTTGAAATAAGGCACAAATTGAAGCAAACTATCACACAACCAATCTAATCTACACTACTTGTAATGGAAATGCATCTAATAAGAAAATTAACAATTAAGTTATGAATCTACAGTAAAAATACATGTAAAATCAATAGGAGCCTTGGTTGTTAGGTTTGGGCCCTAACCCAAGAGCTTTAGAACTCTGAGTTAACTCAGTGCTGGTTCAAACAAAACTCATTCGTATTACCAAAATACCAAATTACATCAAAAGAACTGTCAAAAGTTTTGCAGCTCAAAAATAGAGTAGAGTTTTATAATAAAAAATATGAATCCTACTGAGGTCCTAGGCCTCTCTACTTATACATATTAAGTCCCCAGCAACTTCCTTAAAATTAGGGAGGCTCGGCTCCCAAACTCGAGATAAACGGGTGCTTTTTCTCTCACTTTCTCGGTTGCCTTCTAGTCCTCATGATTTGGTTGTTTGCACTCCGAGCTGATGTGATGAATGGAGGAATATTCAAATGGAGGAGTAGTAAATGAGGAGGATTCACCACCTATAATCCTTCTCCCTTGTCCCATTCGAGTTTTGACCATGGTCTTTGCCAAAATTCCTTGATTGTCTCCTTTAATCCTGTATTCAATGCATATTAGACCACAAAGCATAATATCCAACTCTAACTCACCTCATAAACCAAATATAATCAAAAACATGTAATAAGTTATGAGAAAAGTTGGTTTGACTAAGCTAGGAGGTGAATTAAGGCCCATATAATTACCCAATGATGAGGCTCATTATCACCCCCTATTGAAAGTGTTGCTCATCCTCTGAGAAAATTAATCAATATCCATATCCTTCATGGCTCTAGTGGCCTCTCTGACATCCCATGCCTTTGTTGTGGTCTCCTCTTCTTGTTCATAGAAGCCTACTTTCTTTTCTACCTCTACCCACTGCCTCTTTTCTACTTCTCCTTTTCTCCCTTCTAGCATCCCTAAGAGTAGTGGTGGAGTGAGTTTTAGGCATATCCAATTGACCTTCAACCTTTGCATAGATTGCTTACACATAGGTGTCCTGTTGAGTTCCTCTATCAACCTTTGAGGAGAGTGATATTCTCTTATCTTTAAGTTGTATGGAAGGGTGTTTCATCTCCTCAGGCAATCTTGTATACTATCATCTCCTAGCAACCTGAACATGTCCTCAAAATGTGAAATTGCTTGCTCTTGGGCGGCAAGATATCTAGGTGCCAGCTGAGGATCATTTGCAATCAAATTATGGGTACTGATGAGGGCCATGGGATTTGATTGTTCAGCTATGATCAGAAGAGGTTCAGTTTTCTCTCTTGCCAATATCCTTTTCATATCTGCAGCTCTTGACTCCTCATGGTTCATCCATGATGCCAAAGCCATTAATTATAGATCTCCTAGCTTGGAATTAGGGTCCCATACATTCATGTCTGTGAGGGTCATGTTGTGCAAATAAAACTCAACCATTTTTTCCCTATCTAGTGTACCTTGATCACAAATATCAATAAACTTCTTGTAGTCCTGAAATGGCATGGTTCCTCTCTGTGATAGGGTCTTAATCTGAAACTACAACCATTGTTCTTTGAGGTAGAGAGTATAGGATTTAGCTGGCATCCTACACTGGATTGCTTCCAAAGAGAGACTAGCCATACATGCCAATTGATTCTCTCTTTCCTGTAGTTGTCCCCTCAACCATGCATTTTCTGTCTCTAGTTGATTTCTCATTATAGCTTCTTTGTCCCTTAAGCCACTTAACTCTCTTCCCATATCCCTGAGTTTCTATTCCATGTGCCCAATGTCTTCCACCCCCTTTGATTTGGTGATCTGTATCCATCAGTGAGTTCTGGCCCTCTCCTTCTCAAGCTCGAAGAACAGTGGGATCGCAAACTTTTGAGGTATGACCCTGCCTCCTTCAATAAACCAGTAATATGAGTCCATGTTAGGTTGGGGGCCCGGTTCTTTTGTCTTTGAGTCCTCTTCTTTAGTTTCTTGCTGCTCCCCTACCTTTCTTTCCAATTTTTGTGCCTCCTGTAGATTCAGCAGAGTATCTTGTAGGACTATTTTTGCTTCCTGTAGATTTTTTTGTGTATCCTATAGGATTGCCTTTCCCTTGGATGAAGTGGATCTAGTAGTAGGCCTCCTCACATAGGTGATAGGGGACTTAGGGGAAGGCATTTTGTCTTTTTTTGTATGGGAATATTCAATCACAATAGGAATTTTGGTTGATGTTTGGGGCTTCCCCTGTCTTATTCTTGTGCTCTTTCTTGTCCTGAAATATAATGGGGTCTGCCTTTGCCTTTTTCCTTTTTGCTTGATTGGGGTGCTAAGAGAAGTGATGGAAACTATTACCTCTCTCTTAGTGGCTTTTGGAGACACCCTAGGTGACTCCTCCTTTTTTTTTGTCCCCTATTTTCCATTGCCTTCTTCCTCTATGTCCTTCCTATGTTCTTCTTATAGATCTTCATCATCTCTATTAGTTTCCTCCTTAATTTCCTCCTCTATTTCTTCATCGTCATCCTTCTCTTCTACCTCTTCTTCTTCATCTTCATCATGTTCCTCTATGTCATCTCCTTCTTCATCAATCTCATCCATTTCTTCTTTTGTATCTTCCTCTTCCTATTTTACTTCCTCTTCACTGACAATAGGACTAACATCATAAGTGAGAGCTTTGATGTCATCCTCCGCTGGCATGTCTTTGAAAACTAACCAAGTTATAGGAGTTCTGAGATTTTTGAGGGAATCTTCTATGAGGATCCTAATCAACCCATGGTGAGATAAATGTTGGGAATTCCCATCCTTCACTTTAATTCTTGATTCTATGAGTGATTGAAGCAGGAAGTATGGTATGTTGAGCCTTTGGTGATGGGGTGTTTCTGCTCCAAATCTTAATTCTTCAAGGATCCTGAAATGATAGACATAGACCACACTATACCTACCCTCACATGCGATGTATTTGATCAGTTGGTAGCCTACCTTATTCCATGGATATGGTAGACTTTCCCTCCTTACTCCATTTTTGTCCTCAGTGGGTTCCTCGCCTTCTAAAAATATTTTTCTTTTGGCAACCTAGCTAAATCCTTTGTCTTCTTTTCCCCATGGTATTCCTAGAGGGAGTGTCATGACTCTGCTGATGAGCTCAGGGGTGAGATCTATATTGAGGCCCCTTATTACAACAATGGCATGGATTATGGTGAGTGAAGTGAGGGAGAGAGCAATTTCTTGAGCCACCTCATCATCATACCCTCTGAATTTTTCGAAAAACCCCATCCAATTATGTCTTGTGAATATTTCAAGCACTTGGGGGTGTTGTTGGATTCTCATGGTTTTGGTGGGTTCTCTCCTATTAAACCCTCATGTCATCTTGCTGGTGAAGGTTGAGGAGAAAATAAGAGGGTTGAAAGAAATTTTCAAATGCAGAACCAAAACAGAGATGATTGTGTATGTAATTACCTTCACACAGCTGTTAAATTCACTCAAACTTAGAGGATTATTGATTCATTTACTTGAAAAGAGGGATGTAATTACAGAGCCTACCTCTTTAGATTGTTTGCAGTGGCTAACTCCCGTGATATCCCTTCTGAACTCTTCTCTACCAATCCTATAGACAATCTCTGTGTATCCTGTAGGAATTCCTATGCATGCTCCTGTAAGAATTCCTGTGTAGTCTTGTAGGAACGATGGAGTTTTTCTCCCGATGGGTTTCCTGGGTATGAGAGTGACTTGAGTGAGGGAGTTTCGAGTAATTGAAATGCATGGATGCATGGGAACGATGTTTTATTTCCTCTTATGGTGATTCGGGGTGAGGTGGTGTGCTGGCAGCAAAGGTATGTTTCCATTTTTGGACAGTTGGTCCCCACTACCACCACATCATTTCTAACTCCTCTTAATTAGCTCCCACCTTATAGATCCATAGTTTTAACCATTTTTTGTCCTACTCCTTCTTTTTCTTTGAGTTTATTGCAGCCACGTGTGAGAGGACACCCGGTTTTGCATGTGTTGACTGAATGAAGGTGTCCAAGTTAATTGGCCACCTTTTCACTTATAAACCAACTATCTTGTAACCCTTACATTTTTTGATTACATGATGCATATGAGAGAGTGAGCGAGATACTTACCTATGGTTCCAATGCTATGTTGCAGTTGTTGAAGATCAGAGGTGCTACTATGTGTATTTGCTGCATGCTATTCTTCTTCTTCCTCTTGTTGTCTACTAATGGCTTCTTTATTTTTGCAGGTACCTGTGGTTGAAGATATGATGTTGCTGCTTTGGAGCTCCTAGATCATAATGTTGAAGATTTTTTGTTGGTGTGATTAGTATTCTATGGGACAGGCTGCTACAGGATGTCTTGTAGTTGCTTCTCCCTCATAACTCTTTAACCATTTTTCTTGTTGGGGCTATGAGGATGGTGACATGGATGGAAAGAAGGAATGGGAGTGTGTAGAGAAAAGAATATTCAGGTGATGTTCTTTATTCCTCTATGTTTCCTTTCTTCGAATATTGGAAAAAACTCTTGAAACTGATTTTTTTTTTTAATGGTGAGTGCATGGATGATGATGGTGGACAAGGTGTGGTGATAGATCATGAAAAGGGTGAATTTTATGGGCCTAACAAGTCCATCATTTGCCTTCGGATTTCTTCCTATAGGATTTCTGGGTCACTCTAATTCCTACAGGATCATCCTGTAGGTTTTCAAGGGATCCTATAGGAATACAGGCGATCCTATAGAAAACACAGTCTTTTTATAAACTGAATAAATGGAGTGAAAAAATGATAGAAATGATGGAGGGATGCATGGTAATGGGTGAAAAAATAAATATGTGAGTGGTAGGGGTCTCCTTGGGATCCTATTTTGCTCCTTGACCATCCTTATTTCCCACCTGCAAATGGAAATTTCATGAAAAATTTATTTATTTATTAAAACAACTAAGCTGCCTCTGAGAGGTTTTCACCCTAGTTGTTTGCTTTGGGCACCTCAAGAAAGGTTTTCACCTAGGGATATTTCTTATTCTCTTATTCTTCTTTTTTGCTATTTTCTTTTTTTGGCACCATTGAGCCGCCTCAAGAGGTTTTCAACCCACTGATGGGACTCAGGTGCCTCATGGAGGTTTTCACCTGAGTCCTTATTCTTTTTTTTTCCTCAATGATTTGATGAGGGAGGAGCTAGAACTTTCTACACTATCATCACTATTTTATTGATATCTTCAATGAACTCTTGTTTTGATAAAGGTCTCTTGTAAATTTTCAATTGGTGTCCATTAACAAGCAAAGGAATGGCTTCTTCATCTATGGTTCTAATTTTCACTGAACAATTATCATGGCATCTTTCCACAACATAAGATCTGAGCCATCTTGTCCTTAACTTTCCCTTGAAGTCTTTATATGTAGAATCATATAACAACGCCCAATCGCCTTCCTAAAATTGCTTCTCCTTGATATTTTTGTCATGCCAGATCTTCATCTAAAGTTGAACTACCTCTGTATGTAGGAGGGCCTGCATTCTGAATTCATAGAAGCCATTCAAATGGAACAATCTCTCTTTTTGTGCACTGCTGAGATCCAAATCTAGTTGGGCTGCTATCCTTAATGTGTTATATTCAAATTCAATGAACAACAAGGCCTTTTTCCCATAGATCAACTCATAGGGTATGAATCTAGTGGTGGTCTTCCATGTGGTATTATAGGCCCAGGTGGCCTCAACTAGCCCTTCTGCCAAATCCTTCCTACTGTTGCTCACCACTTTTGTCAAGATTCCCTCTAATGCTCTGTTGGTCACCTCCACTTGCCCATTAGCTTGTGGATGATAGGGAGTGGAGTTTCTATGCTTGATCTTGTGATGGCTGAGCAAGTATTCAATCATGTTGGAGGTAAAATGGTTGCCTTGGTCTGTGACCAGCTCTCTAGGGTACCCAAATTTGTAGAATACATTCTCCCTTAGGAACTCAGCCACCTTCTCTTCTGTTGCTTCCTTAATTGCCTTGGTTTTAGCCCACTTAGTCAAATAATCAGTGCACACAATAATGTATTGTTTTTTCTTTGAAGGAGGGTCAATAGGCCCAATTAAGTCCATGCCCCACTTTTCAAATAGCTCGAAATTCACTTGAGGCTGCAAAGGAATTTCATCTCTTGGAGTAGGCCTTCCCATCCTCTGGCACCTATCACACTGACTAGTGTATTTTTTCACATCCTGATGAAGAGTGGGCCAATAATAGCCTGATTGTAACACTTTGAATGTTTCCTTCTTTGCTACAAAGTGACCTCCACAAGGCCCATCATGATAGGTCAGAAGGATGTCAAAGACTTCCTCCTCCCTGACACACCTTCTCAAGATTTGATCTGGGCCAAGTTTGAAAAGGTTTCCCCCAATCCAAGTGAAGGGGGTGCTTTTCCTGACTATCTTTCTCTTTTCTTTGGAAGATAAGTCTGGTGGGAACTGTGCTGATACCAAATAGTTTGCTATATCAGCAAAACACGGAGAGAGAATTGAAATAGAAAATAAGTGCTCGTCCGGTAAATGGTCATCCACCATTCGTTCTTCACCTGTAGGCAGGTTTACTTTAGACAAAAATTCTGCAACAACATTTTCCTTACCAGGCTTATCAACAATGATTAGATCAAACTACTATAATAAAAGGAATCATCTTATAATTCAAGCATTCACATCTGTTTTGTTCATTAAATACTTGATTGCAGCATGGTCAGTATGCACAAATGTTTGATTGCCTATAATATAATGTCTGGATTTGTTTAATGAATGCACAACAACCAGGAGTTCCTTTTCGATCACTGCATAATTTAGTTCAGCCTTTGATAAATTCTTACCGATAAAATAGATAGCATAAGGCAATTTTTCATCTATCTGACCTAGGGCTACTCCTATGGCTTTGTGTGAGGCATCAACACGAATATGAAAGGGGAGGGCCCAATTTGGGCCTTGGAGAATCGGTGTAGTGGTTAACTTATCCTTTAGGATGTCTAAGGCCTCTTGACAACTTTTTGACCATATAAACTCAGAGTCCTTGGCCAACAAACCAAATACAGGAGAGGACAACTTGTTGAAGTCCTTTATGAACCTTTAGTGGTGTCTAGCTAACCCTAGGAAACTTCTGACATCTCTCTTCTTTTGAGGAGGTGGGACCCTTTGGATGATAGCTATTTTGTTTAGGTCCACTTGTAGTCCTTGCTGAGATATTGAATGACCTAGAATGGTCCCTGCAGTCATTAATAATTCCCATTTTTCAAGACTGAGAGACAATTTCATTTCAATGCATTTGTGCAGTACTTTTCCTAGGTTAGACAGGGCTTCTTGAAAATCACATCCATAAGGTGTCAAATCATCCATATAAATCTCCACTGCATTATGGACTAATTCGGCGAAAAGACTCAAGACTGCTCTCTGGAAAGTGGCAAGATCATTTCATAGGCCAAAAGGAAGGAACCTATAGGAAAAAGTACCCCAAAGACAAGTGAATGTGGTCTTATCATGGTCTTCTGGGTAGATCTGGATTTGGTTGTACCCATTGAATCCATCTAGGAAAGAGAAAAACCTTTTCCTTTCCAGGCCATCTAGCACTTGGTCAATGAAGGGTGTAGGAAAATGATCCTTCTTTGTGGCTTTGTTCAACTCCTTGTAATCGACACAAATTCTCCACTTACCATTTTTCTTGGGAACTAACACTAAAGGAGAGACCCACTCATTGTCGGAGATAGGGTAAATGAATCCTGCATCTAGCAGTTTTGGTAGTTCTTCTTTAACTATATCTTTAAGAGCTAGATTCATCCTCCTTTGTGGTTGTCAGACCAGCTTGCAACCTTATTTGATGTATATGTGGTGAGTACACACTAAGGGTTGTACTCCCTTCATTTCCCTGTAACTCCAAGTGAAGGCTCCTAGATTTTCCTTTAACATGTTGCATAGCTTCTCTTCTTCGAGAGCAAAAAGAGATGGATTGATTTTCAAGATTCTCTCTGCCCCAAAATCTATGGTTTTGACACGAAGTGGGTTGGAATCGGCCAAGCATAAGTCAATTGGATGATTGTTTTGGGTTTCCTTTACTGCTTCTTCTAAGGGTAATGAACTGGGAGTTGGACTTTGGAGTAGGTGTTCAATCAAGTCATCCTCATCCTATTGTCCTCCTCCCATGGTTGCTTATAAAGCATAAAGTTGGGCAGAATAAACTTCATCTTCTTCCTCCTCCTTCAACCATAAAGGTAATTCATGCTCTAGAGAAGGTTGATCAGGAGGGTATAGGACTAACTGCTTAGACATATACCCATTCTTAATGGTCATATTCCCAGCTCTGCAGCTAATGTAAGCATCGGCAATGGTCAACCATGGCCTCCCAAGGATGAGAGGGTAACCAGTAATTTTAGCCTTAGGCTAGAGAACTAGGAAATCTGCAGGGTACTCCCAAGAGTCAATGGAGACCATCACATCCTCCACAATTCCCTCAAGGGTTAGTGTGGAATAGTCTGCAAGTTGTAAAACTGTTGTGGTCTTCCTTAATGAACCTTAGAGGTTGAGCTTGAGCATGGTGTCCTTGGTCATCACATTAATGGCAGCCCCAAGATCGATCAGACTGTGTGGGGCAATGGTGCCATTGATGTGCA
This sequence comes from Pinus tabuliformis, assembly GCA_031772625.1. Classification (NCBI taxonomy): domain Eukaryota; kingdom Viridiplantae; phylum Streptophyta; class Pinopsida; order Pinales; family Pinaceae; genus Pinus; species Pinus tabuliformis. Next base: position 1,245,601,272 of record CM062818.1, read on the forward strand.
CATCTACTACAGGGCTTCCAGGGTCCAAATATTTTGGACAAATTACCTGCCCCAACATTAAGTCGGACAGTTTCCCAATGAAATTAATGGTAGGAGCATCCCTTTTTCACCTCCCTAAATGCTTCAAGCACTTCTCCTTAATCAACTTATTGTAAATAGGAACATCTTTTATTGCTTGGAGAAATGGGATCTTTACACATAGATTTTTCAATTCTCCCATAAGTTTAGTCTCTTCTGGGGTAGGCTGGATTGGTTGGGATAATCTCTCAGGAAAGGGTGGATTTACTTTAAGGTTTCTTTCCTCTCTTTCTTCCTCAACCTCCCTAGGTGGAGGCAGAGGTTGGTTATCTAGGAGAAATCTCCCATATCTCAGATTAATCGCCTAGATTTCCACAGCATAAGCTGGATATTATGTCTCTTCACTGTATACTTGTTGAGCCTGCCTGTTGTTCAGGTTCAGATTTGGCTGGGTAGGCATCTAGGGTTTCTTAGGTGGAGCAGAGTGTAGGAGCTATGGTTGGGCAGGTGGTGGAGGCAATAGAGCTGGAACATTGTTGTATTGGGGCCTCCACCCCTGGAGTGGTGTATTCCACTGAGGTTGTGGCAGAGCATAAGGTTGAAATGACTAATTGGCCTGCTGGGAGTGATACTGAGATGCATAGGACCAAGGAGGGGGTGTAGACCAGTAAGGATGAGCTGGGGGTCCCCAAGAAGGTATGGTTGTGGTTTGGTTGGGATTGTAATATGCATGGGACGACCCTTGCATGCCCTGCTGGTATGGTCTAGGCCCATGAGGTCTCCTTTAGTTAATGTAGCAAAGCTAATCAATGGCCCCTTCGGCTCCTTGATATACAGCTTTGAGTCTGGGTAAACAAGGGCACTTGTCTGTGGAGTGGTTTTCTTCACAAACCGAGCAAATTTCAATAGAGTTCAATGGACATTCATTCCTAGGATGCCTCCTAGTGCATCTAGGACAAAAAATGGCCAAGGCTCTCTCTGTTTCCTCCTGCTTCCTCGTAATGTTCATGGTGTTCATTTACAAGGCAAGGGTTTGCAGCATCTCGCTTTTGAAATCTTCCAGCATGTTCCCAATTTCACCCTTGATGGATGAGTTGGAAGATGATGAACCGGCCATAGATTGACCTCCCCTACCCTTTTTCCTAGCTGCCCTAGAATGGTTTCTAAAGACAGTCTTGATATCCTCATAGGGTAATTGGTAGATATCTCCTCCTGATAACAAATGTAAGGTATCCAGAAGATCTTCTCTTACTCCCCTAAGCAGGACTAGCTTTAGTGACTCTTGGTCAAGTTTGCACCTGGCCATTTTGTAACTAAGCTAGAATATTTCTTCGTAATCCTCTAAGGATTCATCATTGCCTATGGTCATCCTGAAAATTTCTTCCTTAGTATCCTTTGACCAACAGTAGTCCTGATATTTGTTGTTAAAGGCATGCTGCTTATGAACCCAAGTTGTGATGTTATCTCCAAGTAAACCCATGAACCAGCGCAATGCTGCATCCTTGAGGGTAGACGGAAATAGTTTTAACTTTTGTTCATCATCTGTATAGTCATAGGTTCGGTATATAATAGCAAAATCAAACAGGAAAGTGTCGGGGTCCTCTGTGGTCAGGCCATGTAAATGAGGTAGGGCATAGGGGCTTATATTTTTCATCTTAGTGTCCCAATTGGTTTCCCTAATGGGGAAGGCACCCTCAACTCTCTCTCTATTCCCTTTGTCATTTCGGTTTTCAGCCATTGGTTCAAAAGGAATGGGTTCCTCTTCTTCTTCTTCCCCTGTAAGTTCTTCAAATATGTCAAGTTTCTCACCTAAGGGTTCCTCCAGTTCATAGCCACTGAATAAGAGAGAAGGTTGGTTGTTGGATGCAGTGGGGGTATTTGGCAAAAATTTCCCTAAATTGTCCCTATTCCTACAAGGCATGAAAGGAAATATTTTTGGTTTGGTTTTGTATTTTTTTTCAAACTTGGAAAGAACTTGCAAAATTGAAATTGCTGATTGAATGAAGATTACTGACAAAATGAAAAAGCTACTTGCTGAGTTGAAATATTACTTGCAAAAATGGAAAGAAAGAAGACAATGCAAAATGAAAGAAAGGAAACAACTAGATTACTTTTTCATAAATAAACTAATGGCAGAATATTGAAGACAAGAAATAGAAGAAAATAAAGCAGTAATCACATTATACTCAAACACCTCCCCGAAAATGGTGCCAAAAATTGATGAACGTCAGTATTGCAGCAAGTATGCTGCAACTCCTAGGCTACCAGCTTTACTTATCAACCTGGGGTTCATACAAACTTGGAGGTGACAGTGATGTATGCACAAGCAAAAGTGATGGTTATGCCTGTTGTCACTGTTCAGCTGGCAAGAGACCACTGGGGTTCCAAGCCAGACTTCTATGGAGTCAAAAGAACCTTGATTCTTTGATGGAAGAAAGGTAAATATACTCTAAGAGAGTTGCTCTACTGCAGTAATGGAGAAGGCCAACATGTAATGCTAAACCACACCATACCCTAATTAACCATTTAAGAAGTTATGCTAAGCAGAAATGCTAAATCAACATAAAAAAAAATGCTACTATCTAATTTGTAGGAGTAAGAAGCATCAAACAATATGAATGTGCAAGTAAAGAAACTAAACTAAATTTGTTTTCACTTTTTTGGTTTTTTTATGCAAAATCAAGTATGCAAACTAATTGTTCTTGTGGATGTGCCAGGTAGATTAAGGGTGTTTGAGAATGGCTAGAAAGTTTATGGAGTGGTTGGATGGTGTGGAGGGTCCCTAGGAGGATTTTTGTGACTTCCTAGAGGTTTTCCATCAATTCGGCCTCAAAACAGGTAGTTTTAGGAAAACCTACAGGATGTACTAGAACCTACAGGATGATCCTGTAGGAATTACAGGAAACCTACAGGATACATCCGAGAGCTAAATATGAGGTTTTGGAGGTGATGGGAGGCTTAGTAAAGGTGTGTGATGGGTGGAATGGAGTGTTAGAAGGTCTACAATCATTCAGGAGTCAATATCCAAGATGATAGATGGGTAGATTTGCTCAATGTATTTGGGAGAATTTCAATGAAAAATGATGAAAAACTAGTGAGGGTGATAGTGAAAACAAGGGATGGCTAAGTGGGATGAAGTGGAAGGTGGTTGTTGGCTATGAAGTCTTGGTCTCCTCCTAAAGCACATGCTTTGTATAAAACATGTGTATCTTCCAAAAAGTTATGCAACGAGATACATTTTCATAAACTAGAAAAGCAGAATTAATGAGTCAATTGCCTATACTATGCATGAAGAAAGTTGTTGAAAGGAATGAAAGCATGATTGAGATCTATTGCAAAAATGGAGATGAAAAATATGACAATGAAATCTACCTTGCAACATTAACCAAATACTAAATTAAAGACATCAAACTCCAAATCTCATAAAAGAACTAGAAATCTGTGTTTTTGGGGTTGCTTAAGGGTCCCTTCCTCAAGTCATGGTCCCAGAGGGAGGAAGTGAGGCTAAGACACCTGTTAACAACCTTGTGGTGATCCTTTTTCTCCTTGCTAACCTGCTACTTGAAATAAGGCACAAATGGAAGCAAACTATCACACAACCAATCTAATCTACACTACTTGTAATGGAAATGCATCTAATAAGAAAATTAACAATTAAGCTATGAATCTACACTAAAAATACATGTACAATCAAGAGGAGCCTTGGCTGCTAGGGTTGGGCCCTAACCCAATATCTTCAACCCTCTGAGTTAACTCAATGCTTGCTCAAAACATAACTCATTCTTATTACCAAAACAACAAATTACATCAAAAGAACTGTCACAAGTTTTGCAGCTCAAAAATAGAATAGAGTTTTACAATCAAAAATCTGAATCCTACTAAATTCCTAGGACTCTCTACTTATACATCTGAAGTCCCCAACGAATTCCTTAAAATTAGGGAGGCTCGACTCCCAAACTTGAGATAAACTGGTGCTTTGTCTCTCACTTGCTCGGCTGCCTTCTAGTCCTCATGATTTGGTTGTTTGCACTCCAAGCTGATGTGATGAATGGAGGAATATTCAAATGGAGGAGTAGTAAATGAGGAGGATTCACCTCCTATAATACCTCTCCCTTGTCCCATTCGAGTTTTGACCATGGTCTTTGCCAAAATTCCTTGCTTTTCTCCTTTAATCTTGCATTCAATGGATAAGACCACAAAGCATAATATCCAACTCTAAGTCACCTCATAAATAAAATATAATCAAAAACATGTAATAAGTTATGATAAAAGTTGGTTTGACTAAGCTAGGAGGTGAATTAAGGCCCATATAATTATCCAATGATGAGGCTCATCAAGCCCACAATGGAGATATGGACATCATGACTCATGGCATGAATCGACATGACAGTGCTGGTCCATTCATGTTGTTGTTGGAGTGCATGTCGAGCTGCAGTGTTGCTGGGTGATGGATATCTTCATGGTGTGTCAAAGCTTCACCTCCGCATGGCAAATTACACGGAGTCTTTGATGTTCATTGGTTCTCTTGATGTTGCTTTGGCACGTTGCTCCTTGCTTGTATGTTGGTAGGATTGACAGGCTCATCTGTTTGCAAAAGGTGCATGTTCATCCGTTCATGATCACATATTACATGTTTGCTTGTTCATTCGTCTGCGAACACATCTTTGCATGATAATCCATTCGCGAGCACACCTCTTCACATGCATCATTCATTTGTCCATTGGTGAATCTATCCTTTTGCATGTGTTGCCTTCGTTCATCCCATTCATCGTCACACCATGTTTGTTGGTGTACTTGTACCTGCAGTCACTCATGACGAGACGACATCAAATCCAATAACCTCCTAGTCTACCATGACACATTATCATTTCGTATGCAGGTGACCAGGAGAGGCAGCAAGGTCGCGAGGTGGGATGATGGCTCTGGGAACTTATGATGAAAACTACGCAAGAGTCACTGGAAGATGAAGATGGGAAATCCAAGTTGAAAATGAAAGTTTGCGAGGTCTGGCTCAGCTGGAAGGAAAAATTGCTCAAATTTTGGGAGGGACAATCCAAACTGTTGGAAGTCAATCCATACAAAATCTATGCATTCTCCATAATGAGTGGGAAGCAAGGGCTTGATAAACAAAATTTGGGTAATTTTATGGAGGAATAGGTCGAGTTGCATGGAGGATTAGGAGGCATAAATTGCACAGTTTTTTGGAGGAACTGGCCAGGAGTCTGGCAGCCAAAACTGCGCAATTCCTGAAGGGAACTGGTAACTGGTTGCTTGGTCACTAAAAGCAAAAACTGAAAAAGTCCCAAGGGGAACAGGAAATCAGATTCTAAGAGCTTGGAAACAAAAACTATGCAATTCCTGGAGGGAACTAGAAGTCTGTTGCTAGGAGTTGATGTTGAGAGAAACTGCACTGAGGCTGGGAGGTCGGCCTGCTGATCATATCTACACAATTTCTAAGTTGAGCGGACAACTGGGCAGTAGAGGGCCTGCTCATGAAAACTATGCCATTTTCTAGATGAGCAGCTGGTCGACTGTCAGGAGGACTGGCTGGAAAAACTTCGCAATTTTTTTGGGGAGGTAGGGATGGGTACTAGGTGTTTGTCCGGCCTGTCTGCGCAATTTTCCCAGCCAGCGGAGTGGGAAAGGTCTGCAGCCTCTATGAAAATTTTGAGGGGAATGAGTCTCGGGGTGGCTGTCGAGTTAAATCCTCTGATCGACAGCTTGAAGGCTAATTGATATGCTTGCAAGCAATGTAGCTTGAAATGACTTGCTTGGTGCTTCTGCATTGTTCTAGGTGACATTCGATTGAGTTGATAGTGGGGTGATGGTGTAGTTGTAAGAGGGGAATCCAGTCGTCAGAACTTCAACATAGTGATTAAGTGTGTGAAGAAGCAAAAGATGCATACATGATCTTTTAAACACACACTTACATGACTTGACGATAAGACGACTCAGACCATCTAGACACACATACTCAACATGAATGACCAACAGTGTAAGTGACAAGCACGACACTTGTGATTGATCGTTGATCAACCATGATGATGCTTGCGCAACAGTGAATTTAACTCTATGTGTGAGTGCGACAGATGCTTTCATAGAGAACACAAAAAGTACACACAAAGCGAAGACTTTGAGTATAGCCAAAACATGGTCACAAGCATGACTTTGACATCAACATATAAAATTTGGGTGAAATTATCAAGAAAGTTCGATGCGAAGACTCACACGAGCTCACAGAGTTAACCCGAGTGTGTGCAACCATCAAGTGAAACTCTCAAGGGAGGTTCTGAAATTGGGTGCAGGCAAAAATTTTGGAGGGTGGTTGTAGTCGCTACAACACATGGCTATCAACATCATAACATCAATATTTCATCAAGTGATTAGACTTACAGCAATAGATAGACATAGCATCATATCTCAAATATTATAAAAACAATAGCATTTTCTGCGAAGTCACTCCATGAAGTTACTGCATCCAGTTTAACCATATTCCATCAAGATAAGACCACAAGCAGTAAGAGGTCTAGAATATCAATCTTACACTTATACCTCTCACATCAAGGTTATCATTCTCTTCATGACCAATGAGATCAAATTAGGTCATTCAATAAAACTTTACCAAAACAACAAGAGTGCCAATATCTCTTTCCATATGCTTTTGTCATGCTTATTGCAAGCATTACCAGCAGACTCATGTATAGGAGTCAATGAAATATCCTTTTATATGAAATCCATCATCACAAGTATCAAGAGTATCATTTTCTAGAGCCAATGTGCTAGCCTTCTTTATAGGATCAAGATATCCAACAGATAGTCTATAGATGTTAGCCAAACATCAAGTGTATCAATGTATCAACATTAGATAGTCTCATATAATTGAAGAAGGTCAAATTGTTCAACACTAAGTGCATAATTTCATCATAGAAGACATATATCCAAGTCACTTTCATATGCATGTATGAGCCATTAAATAAAGAGGCATTCTCGTCATACCTTAGGGCTTACCGAGCCAATAGTTGAAACACAACAGATCATGCATACCTTGCGGTATTCAAATACCTGAGCACCTACTCATTAGACATATGCCACTTGAAGCACTTAATCATATTTTCATTAAGTACCTCTTTGTCTCTTTCCATACCTTCATCTCAAAATGATCCTCAAGAAGGATCTACAAATCACATCTCATCAAGGAGGTTAGAAACATCCATATACATATGTAGGAAGTACGAGCAATAATGTAATCATCATATCCATAATTCTAACAAATAAGAAGCATCATAAGTCAAGAGATACTTCTCTTCAATGAGAGGTGATCCTCTCCCTCTTGAACCAATATTCAAGAGCCATCATTTTCCATGGTCTATGTACCATTGTTGCCTTCAAGTATCCAACCAGATCTTCTAGGGATTATCCCATCTAGGGCTTCTTTAAATCTCCCACAAGTGTTTTAGCATCTTCTCATTGACCATACTATACCTCATATAGTTTCCATAAACCAATTTTTTCGCTTTAACCCTAACATCATAGAATTCATCAACCCTAATCATCAAGATGCCGACAGTTTTCTTCTTGCTTCCATCAATGGTGTCATCATCAGGGTGATCTCCATGGATTTTCTTTAGCCCAGCTCTGATACCATGTTTATTTTTCTTAAGGATACATTGTTCTTTGCTATGATAGTTGCATTTCATCATTAATACATTAAGTTCACCCCATTTCATCATTACATTATTTAGATCTATGCCATTATACATCAACATATGCAATTACATAGGAAGAAACAACATCACCATCATCATCAATGCAGCGAAATATAAAAGGGATAGTAGAAGAAATCATGCACACACATAGAGACACCAGGGTTCGTTTGAGACCAGTGAAAAACCCACTATGGGGAAAACCCTTGCAAATCTTATTCTTCTTAGATCGTCATCAAATGATGCAACAAAAGAGAGTAAAATGATCCATCACTTTATGTATGCAACAAAGCAATAATGATATCTATGAAACAGATCTAATCATGCTAGGAATCAAAACCCTCATATTGATGACTATAATGTGTTGTCACAAGTTGATGTCAATTTTTGTATATTGTTGTCACTGTGTCGAAAATTGTTGAGTACTATTATCACTACGTCAAATACTGTTGAAAATTGTTGTCACTATCAATGAGACCAATACATATGTGTGTAGAGGAAACTAACAAATCTGATCTACATATCTATATAATAGTAGAGAGAAACCCATATCTACCTGATCATTGAACTGGGTCACCCTAATCAACATTGTCTGTGAGCAACTAAAACTTATGGGTCTCTCTCAAAAATACAGTATACGAGCGACTGTGACTGCAGAGTAACTCCCAGGAAGTCTCTATGCGTGTGATTCTTGCGCTGAACACAAAAGACCTAAAGTCTCTCCCTATTCGAGTTGTGTGAGCAACCGACAAACCAAAGTCACACCCTTTCTGAGTTTTGTGAGGGACCGATATGGTATGGTCACTCCCAGGTCTACCTGGTGTGAGCGACCAGGAATCGGAACCTTCTGATCTACCTCTAAACCCAAAGTCGCTCCCATAATCCTCTATGTCAACGTCCAAGGGTCTATAGTCTCTCTCATAAGTTTGTGTGCCAGCGACCAGGGACTAGAATGTCGGTACTATGCCAACGACTGAGATCCAAAAGACCCTAACCCAGAGAGAACCTTTCACGTATGATTTTGGACCCTTGAGTGAACTGCTTCCATTGAACCTATGTGAACCAAGACAAAAGAGAAGAGAATATGTGACCAAATAATCTTGAGGTCTCTTCTATTTATAGGATTTCCTAAGGGGTCACTTGGGGTTAAGATTGACCCAAGGAGTTACTCATGTGATTAGGGTCGGCCCATTCCATAATACATGTGTGAATAAAATAATTCATAACTCAACTTTCGCTTAACCAAATTGGGTGATATTTAGGTCGATTTTGGTCCTTTCAAAAAGAGGAATATAATGCAATAATTATCTTGGTCATTTGAGTTGTCCAATGTGGATTTTTCCGCAGTTGCAAAAAATAAAGAGGCATTCTCCAAGTCACTTTCATATGCATGTATGAGCCATTAAATAAAGAGGCATTCTCATCATACCTTAGGGCTTACCAAGCCAATAGTTGGAACACAATATACCATGCATACCTTGAGGTATTCAAATACGTGAGCACATACTCATTAGACATAGGCCACTTGAAGCACATTATCATCTTTTCATTAAGTACCTCTTTATCTCTTTCCAAATATGCATTTCAAAATGATCCTCAAGAAGGATCTACACATCACATCTCATCAAGGAGGTTAGAAACATCCATATACATATGCAGGAAGTACAAGCAATAACATAATCACCATATCCATAAGTCTAACAACTATGAAGCATCATAAGTCAAGAAATACTTATCTTCAATGAAATGTGATCCTCTCCCTCTTGAACCAATATTCAAGAGCCATCATTATCCATGGTCCATATACAAATTTTGTCTTCAAGTATCCAACCAGATCTACTAGGGATTATCCCATCTAGGGCTTCTTTAAATCTCCCACAAGTGCTTGAGCATCTTCTCATTGACTATATTGTAACTCATATAGTTTCCATAAACCAAGGTTTTCTCTCCGACCCTAACATCATAGAATCCATCAACCCTAATCATCAATATGCCTAGGTTTTCTTCAAACCCTAGAATTCTTTTAGGTCTCCACCATCTTCTTCTTGCTTCCATCAATGGTGTCATCATCAAGGTGATCTCCATGGATTTTCTTCAGCCCAACTCTGATACCATGTTAATTTTTCTTAAGGTGACATTGTTCTTTGCTATGATAGTTGCATTTCATCATTAATACATTAAGTTCACCCCATTTCATCATTACATTATTCAGATCTACGCCATTATACATCAACATATGAAATTACATAGGAAGAAACAACATCACCATCATCATCAATGCAATGGAATATAAAAGGGATAGTAGAAGAAAGCATGCACACACATAGAGACACCAGGATTGGTCCGAGACCAGGGAAAAACCCACTATGGGGAAAACCCTTGCAAATCTTCTTCTTCTTAGATCGTCATCAAATGATGCAGCAAAAGAGAGTACAATGATCCATCACTTTATCTATGCAGCAAAACAATAATGATATCTATGAAACAGATCTAATCATGTTAGGAATCAGAACCCTCATACTGATGACTATAATGTGTTGTCACAAACTGATGTCAAATTGGTGTATATTGTTGTCATAGTGCTAAACACTATTGAGTATTGTTGTCACTGTGTCGAATACTGCTAAGTATTATTGTCACTATCAATGATCCCAATACATATGTTAATAGCGGAAACTAACAAATTATATTTACAGATCTATATAACAGTAGGGAGAAACCCAGATCTACCTGATCATTGAAGTCAACTAATTCCAAGGTGTCAAACCCTATATTTGAACTAGGTCGCTCTCATCAACATTGTTTGTGAGCGACTAAAACTTTTGGGTCACTCTCAGGAATACAATATGCGAGTGACTATGACTGTTGAGTCACTTCCAGGAGGTCTCTATGCATGTGATTCAAGAACTGAACTACAAAGACCCAAAGTCACTCCCTATCCGAGTTGTGTGATCGACCGACAAACTTAAATCACACCCTTTCTAAGTTGTGTATGCAACCAAGATGGTAGGGTCACTCCCAGTGCTACCTAGTGTGAGAAACCGAGGACCGGAACCTTTTGATCTATGTCTGAACCCAAGGTCACTCCCAGGGCTACTTAGTGCGAGCAACCAAGGACCAGAACCTTTTGATCTGCATCTGAACCCAAAGTCACTCCCATAATCCTTTGTTCCAGTGTCCAAGGGTCTATATTCACTCTCATAAGCTTGTGTGTCAACGACCAGGGACTAGAATTCTGTGTTCTGTGCCAACGACCGAGATCTAGAAGAACCTAACCCAAAGTGAACCTTTCACCTATGATTTCGTACCCTTAAGAAAACTCCTTCCATCAAACTTGTGCGAACCAAGAAAAAAGAGAAGAGAACATGTGTCCAAATTATCTTGAGGTCTCTTCTATTTATAGGATTTCCTGAGGCTCACTTGGTGTTAAGACTGACCCAAGCAGTTACTCATGTGATTAGGACTGGCACATTCCATAATGCATGTGTGAATAAAATAATTCATAACTCAACTTTCGCTTAACCAAATTGGGTGATCTTTAGGTCGATTTTGGTCCTCTCAAAAAGAGGAATACAATGAGATAACTATCTTTGTCATTTGAGCTATCAAAGGTGGAATTTTACCGCAGTTGCAAAAATTAAAGAGGCATTCTCCAAGTCACTTTCATATGCATGTGTGAGCCATTAAATAAAGAGGCATTCTCATCATACCGTATGGCTTACCGAACCAATAGCTGAAACACAACATACCATGCATACCTTGAGTTATTAAAATACCTGAGCACCTACTCATTAAACATAGGCCACTTGAAGGACTTTATCATCTTTTCATTAAGTACCTCTTTGTCTCTTTCCAAATCTACATCTCAAAATGATCTTCAAGAAGGATCTACACATCACATCTCATTAAGGAGGTTATAAACACCCATATACATATGCAGAAATACAAGCAATAAGATAATCATCATATCCATATGTCTAACAACTATGAAGCATCATAAGTCAAGAAATACTTATCTTCAATGAGAGGTGATCCTCTCCCTCTTGAACCAATATTCAAGAGCCATCATTTTCCATGGTCCATATACCAATGTTGTCTTCAAGTATCCAAACAGATATGTTAGGGATTATTCCATCTACGGCTTCTTTAAATCTCTCACAAGTGCTTGAGCGTCTTCTCATTGACCATATTATACCTCATATAGTTTCCATAAACCAAGGTTTTCTCTCCAACCCTAACATCATAGAATCCATCAACCCTAATCATCAAGATGCCTAGGTTTTTCTTAAAACCCTATAATTCTTTTATGTCTCCACCATCCTCTTCTTGCTTCCATCAATGGTGTCATCATCGGGGTGATCTCCATGGATTTTCTTCAGCCCAACTCTGATACCATGTTAATTTTTCTTAAGGAGACATTGTTCTTTGCTATGATAGTTGAATTTCATCATTAATACATTAAGTTAACCCCATTTCATCATTACATTATTCATATCTACACCATTATACATCAACATATGCAATTACATAGGAAGAAAAAACATCACCATCATCATCAATGCAATGGAATATAAAAGGGACAGTAGAAGTAAGCACGCACAAACATAGATACAATAGGATTGTTCCAAGACTATGAAAAAACCCACTATGGGGAAAACCCTTCCAAATCTTCTTCTTCTTAGATTGTCATCAAATGATGCAGCAAAAGAGAGTCCAATGATCCATCACTTTATTTATCTATGCAGAAAAACAATAATGATATCTATGAAACAGATCTAATCATGCAAGGAATCAAAACCCTCATACTGATGAATGTAATGTGTTGTCACAAACTGATGTTAACTGATGTATAATGTTGTCACTGTTTCGAACATTGCTGAGTATTGTTGTCACTATGTCGAATACTACAAAGTATTGTTGTCCTTTTCAATGAGCCCAATACATATGTTTGTAGCGGAAACTAACAAATCAAATCTATAGATCTGTATAATAGTAGAGAGAAACCCATATCTACATGATCACTAAAGTCAAATGAATCCAAGATGTCAAACCCTAGATCTGAACTAGTTCACCCTGATCAACATTGTCTGTGAGCAACTGAAACTTCTTGGTTGCTCTCACGAATACAATATGAGAGTGAATATGACTGCAGAGTCACTCCCAGAAGGTATCTATGTGTGTGATTCTAGCACTAAACTAAAAAGACCCAAAGTAGCTCCCTAGCTAAGTTTTTCGAGCGACCAATAAACCAAATTCGCACCCTTTCTGAGTTGTGTGAGTGACCGAGATGGCAGGGTCATACCGAGGACTACTTGGTGCGAGCAACCAGGGACCAGAACCTTATCATCTACCTCTGAAACCAAATTAGATCCCATAAGCCTATGTGTCAGCATCCAAGGGTATATTTTCGCTCTCATAAGCTTATGTGCCAACGACCAGGGACCAAAATGCCTTGTTTTGTGCCAGTGACCGAGATCCATAAGGCCCTAACCCAGAGTGAACCTTTCACCTATGATTTCGGACCCTTGAGAAAACTCCTTATGTCAAACATTTGTGAAGCAAGAAAAAACAGAAGAGAAGATGTGTCCAAATGATATTGAGTTCTATTCTATTTATAGTATTTCCTGAGGGGTACCTTGGGGTTAAGACTAACCCAAGTAGTTACTCATGTGATTAGGGCCAGCCCATTCCATAATGCATGTGCGAATAAAATAATTTTTAACTCAACTTCTACTTAACCAAATTGGGTAATATTTAGGTTGATTTTAGTCCTCTCAAAAAGAGGAATATAATGCAATAATTATCTTGGTCATTTGAGCTATCAAAGGTGGAATTTTACCGCAGTTGAAAAAATTAACTTTGGTTATTTTTTATAAAAGCTCTAACTTGATTTCCGTTAATATATATATATATATATATATATATATATATAACCCGAGGGTTGACTCATTTGGTAAATTTTTCTACATTAAAGCACCTCTGTTATTGATAGGTCAAGGGTCCTCTTGACACTCTCGGGGTTAGTCTCTATGGTTTATCTAGCAGTGATCCTTTCAAATATATATGCCTGGTACCATTATTCTATGGATGTAGCTGTCACCGATCTTCAAGGACAATGAGCCCCACACACACACACACACAGATATATAAGCGATACAAATAAGGTTTTTTTTGTGTGTATATGATGTTTACTTTGATAATTTCATTATTATGCTCTCGGGTTATTATTTGTAAGTGATCTAGTTGGACTTCCATAACTATTTTGTTTATACACACACAAATATGTTTATTCCATCATATACATACATTTCATAAAGCCAATATATTTGGGATTCCATCTTCTTGATAACTGTCATAACCAAGTTAAAATTTGTTGTGATATTTTAAATGGTCGTTACATATGGTATTAGACCATGTTTAAACACTATAGCTTCAAGTTGCAACTTTCTATGGGACTATACGATTTTTTAGGTAGACATCGTAGATGGTATAATAATTGTATGAAAAGATGTTGATTGTGTAGAAGTACAATATGGTGAGGGTTAGGAAAGGAAAGGAGCATATTCCACCCCTCTTGTGCCACTTCCTCCTTCGAGTATTGAACCAAGTAAAATATTGTTTAGAGATGTAAGATACATAATCTTGTATTTCGAAAGGATGAAAGAGGCATTACTTGATAGACCTATAGATAATGCTTTTTCACCACCTTAGAATCGATCCCGTAGATCTCCCACTAAACAGGATCTACCACAGGCCCGAGTGAAACCCCTCTGCAACAAAGGCGTACCCTTGAAGCCAAAATAGCTCTCATACCAATTGTAGGTTTTAACCCCGTATAAAAATTACCTGCATATGAATTCTAAAACACAGAAAATAAATAATGCGAGAGCATAACACATAAAACACATATACACAGAGATTTTTCCCCTGGATTCCAAAACTAGGACTACCAACTTGATTTTTCATTATATTCCTTTCAATGTCACAATACATATTTGTACATGCCGAAGCATCCAATACCATGGTCCGAAAACCATCGCATCCAAAACCATGGACCGAAAACCATCACGTCCAAAACCATGTGCAAAAAACCATGCAGAAAGCCCTACTTAGTTCCACCCAACCTAATATAAGATCCAAACAAAATTTCCCCAGGGCCCTGCCCCAAACCCTGTAGAGGGGGGCTACCCTCCCCTCAAACCCCCTGGACAGGGGGGGCTACCGCCCCCCCTGTGACCCCCCCCATTGTGCAATCGGCGCAATGAAGGAGGGGCTCCCCCCCCCCTTCCCCTTTAACCCCCCAGTTAAATATGTGGGCTAGTCGTGGAAAGACTATAACACAACCCAACATTCTCCCACTTGTTTTTTTCTTTCCAAGGGGACCACAGGAGAGCTTACTCATTTATACTGCCCTGCAACGCCCATTGTTTCTCTACACCAAGAAAACTTCTCAGAGCTCACAGATTTTGTCAATGCATCTGCAGTATTCTTCAAAGTGTCTACCTTTACCAACAACACCTTTTTGTCTTCTATCATATCCCTCGCAAAGTGATACTGAACATCAATGTGCTTTGTCTTTGAATGGTAAGCAGGGTTCTTTGCTAAGAAAACTGCACTTTGGCTCTCACTGTCTATCCTTATAGCTCCCTGTACTAACCCCATACTTGAACACAATCTCTGCAACCAAACTGCTTCCTTGCTTGCATGAGTGGCTGCCATGTATTCTGCCTTTGTAGTTGATAGTGCCACTACAAATTGTTTCTTATTCATCCAACTAACTGCACCTCCAAATAGGTTAAACATATACCCACTTGTAGATCTTCTTTGATCCAGATCTCCAACCTAGTCTGCATCAACCAAGCCATGAATATCCAAAACTCTATCCAATCATGGTCTTCCTTGGTAGCACAAACCATAATCACTAGTGCCACGTAAATACCTGAAAACCTGCTTCACTGCTGTCCAATGCTCCTTCCCTGGTTTTGACATAAACCTGCTGAATACTCCCACTGCATGTGCAATGTCTGGTCTCGTACAGACCATCACATTCATCAGGCTATTGATTGCACTTACATATGGAACATGGGACATGTCCTCTTCCTCTTCTTGTTTCTTGGGACACTATTCAGCAGATAACTTTACACCTACAGGAATAGGAACCCTCACCGGTTTACTATCCTGCATATTAAACCTCTACAATATTCTCTCGACATACTTCCTCTGGTTTAACCAGAGCTTCCTCTTTGCCCGATCTCTTTTAATTTCCATGCCCAAAATATAGTTTGCAGCACCAAGATCTTTCATGTTGAATTTGGAAGACAATTGGGTCTTCAAATCTTGGATAATTTATTTGTCATTTCCAACCAGCAACATGTCATCCACATAAAAAACCAAATAAATAGCACGGTCACCAATTAATTTAAAATACACACAGTGATATGCTTTTCTTCTGGTGAAGCCAAGTCCCCGTAAAAATGTATCAAAATTCTAATACCGCATCCTTGGTGACTGTTTTAGCCCATAAAGAGACTTCTTTAACTTTCATACTAGTTCTTTCTTACCCTTCACCATAAACCCTTCAGGTTGCTTCATGTAGATCTCCTCTTCCAAATCCCCATGAAGAAATGTTGTCTTCACATCCAATTGTTCTACCTCAAAATCAAAAGCAGCAGCAGCTGATAAAAGTAATCTAATAGAAGCTACCTTGGCAACAGGAGAAAAAATATCACCAAAATCAATTCCCAGCACCTAGGAATAACCTTTTGCTACCAACCGAGATTTATTTTTCTCCACCTTTCCTTCTGCATTTATCTTCTTCTTGAACACCCATTTACTGCCAATGGGTTTCCTTCCAGCCCGCAACTCCACCAGATCCCAAGCCTCATTTTTGTGCAAAGATGCTATTTCATCAACCATGGCCTCTTTCCAGAGTTTGCCATCCTCTAAATCTACTGCTTCCTTCACTGTTCTGGATCATCATCAGTAATAGATAGAGAAAAATTTGAACAGAAAGCAGATGGACTATACCTTCTGGCTACCTTCTTTCTCGAACTGATCTTCTCACAACCGGAGCTTGTTGCTCTTCATATTCTGTTTCCTCTTCTGTTGTAGAGTCTGATTCTTCCTCCTTAAGCTCAAACTCTATCTTCTCAGGTTCCTTTGATGGGACTTCATGTTTAATAACATTATTCACCTCTCTGAACACCACATCTTGGTTGTACACAACCTTCCTTGTTACTGGGTTCAAAGCTTATAACCCTTTAAACCATCCTTATACCCAATAAAGATCCACTTTTTAGATTTACTATCCAACTTTGTTCTTTTCTCCTTTGGAACATGTACATATGCATCACATCCAAATACCCTCAGATGTGAAAGAGAGGGTTTCTTATCAGTCCATACCTCTTGTGGAGTCTTATCCTCCAACGTTGATGAAGGTTATCTGTTGACCAAGCAACATGTTGTATCCACCGCCTCTGCCCAGAATTCCTGTCCTAACTCGGTACCACTAAGCATGCTTCTTGCCCTTTCCATCAATGTTTTGTTCATTCTTTATGTAAGTCCATTTTTCTCAGGTGTGTATGGAGTAGTCTTTTGTCATGCTATAACACACTTCTTATAGAATTTTTCAAATTCCTTGCTGCAAAACTCTCCACCGTTTTCTGTCCTCAGCACCTTTATCTTCTTCTCTATCTGGTTTTCCACCAAAGCCTTAAATTCTTTAAACTTGTCAAAGACTTCAAATTTCTTCTTGAGGAAATATATCCATGCATTCCTTCAGAAGTCATCTATAAAGGATACATAGTACACAGACATACCCAGTGATGGAACCTTCACAAGTCCAAACACATCATTGTGCACAAGCTCTAATATATGTTTCTCCCTCTTACAACCAGAGGGGAAACTCACCCGATTCTGCTTCCCATATACACAATTTTCACAAAAATAAAAATCCAAAGAACTATTACTCATACCTTTACCATGAAGTATTTGAAGGCCCTTCTATCCAATATTCCCAAGCCTTTGATGCCACAAAATGGTCTTCTCTCCAGAGACCACCAGATTTTTTGCTCCACTTTCAGGAACCACAGAACTATTGCACCCATCAACAATAGTGCTACCTTGCATCTTGTACAGAGTTCCAATCCGAACTCCCCACATTAATACTAGTGCTCCCTGAACCATCTTGCATGTATCCTTCTCGAACACTGTTTTTACACCTGCATCATCCAACTTGCTTATGGAAATCAGATTTATGGCCAATGCAGGAATATTCAGAACACCCGGAAGTGTTATAACCCTTCCACCTTGCAACTTCAACTTTACTTTTCCGCAACCAACGATTCTAGCCTTCCTATCATCCCCTAAGAAGACATCACCACCATTGTATTTCTCATACTCGCAAAACCACTCTCTATTAGGAATGAAGTGAAAGGATGCACCTGAGTCAATCAACCATGCCTCATGATTTACATGTGTACTTGAAGAAGCCAAGTACACATCCCCACCTTCATCTGAGGTGGTTTTCGCCTCTACAGAAGGAGCATCATTAGATCCATTTCCTTTGTCAAGAGCTTTAGATTTACAGTCCCTTTTGTAGTTCCCTTCCTTTCTGCATTTCCAGCACACCACCTTTACAGGTTTTCCTGGAGATTTAGATCTCCCTCTAGATTTAGATCTCCCACTCGATGACTTATTTTTGTTTCTGTTTTGGGATCGTCCTCGTATAGACAAGGCATCACCATTCTAGATCTCCATATTTTTCCATCTCATCTCCTCCATCAGCAAGGATGAGACTATTTCATCAAACTGCAAGGCAGTTGCATTGCTACCTATTGCAATAACCAGACTATCCCACGAATTTGGTAGAGAACACAACAAACAGATGCACTTATCTTCATCTGAAATTTTAATATCAACAGATAATAACTGAATTACCACAATATTAAATGCGTTCAGACGCTTTGTCATCGAGTCTCCATCTTTCATCCTCAGGTTATACAGCTCTTTCCGTAGGAACAGTTTATTCACCAGAGACTTAGATTGGTACAAAATCCCTAACTTGTCCCACAAAGCCTTAGCCGCAGCTTCCCCTAATACATTCAGCAATACTAAATCTGAGACACACAATCATATTGTGCTCTTTGCCTTCTAATCCAAATTCTTCCATTCTTTAGCGGACACTCCCGTTGGTTTAGTACCCGCATCTACCGCAATCCATTGATCTTTATCCACCAACAGATCCCCCATCTTGAGTTTCCACAACTCAAAACTTTGACCATTAAATTTCTCTATCTCTAACTTTCCACTGCTCGCCATCTTCTTTCACCACAAGAATTGATCCTGCAGATCTCCCACTGAACAAGGTCTACCACAGGCCTGAGTGAAACCCCTCTGCAACAAAGGCGTACCCTTGAAGCCAAAATAGCTCTGATACCAAATGTATGTTTTAACCCCATACAAAAATTACTTGCATACGAATTCTAAAACACAGAAAATAAACAATGCGAGAGCATAACACATAAAACACATATACACAGAGATTTTTCCCATGGATCCCAAAACCAGGATTACCAGCTTGATTTTTCATTATATTCCTTTCAATGTTACAATACGTATTTATACATGCCGAAGCATCCAATACCATGGATTGAAAACCATTGCGTCCAAAACCATGGACTAAAAACCATCACGTCCAAAACCATGTGCGAAAAACCATGCACAAAAACATAGGTAGGTCCGCCCAACCTAATATAGGTTCCAAAAAAAAATCACTGGGGCTTTGCCCTGAACCCCATAGAGGGGGGCTACCCACCCCCCTCAAACCCCCTAAACACGGGGGGCTACCACCCCCCCTATGACCCCCCCACTGCACAATCGATGCAACGAAGGGGGGCTCTGCCCCCCCTCTAACCCCCTGGTTAACTACGTGGGCTAGTCGTGGAAAGAATATAACACAACCCAACAATCTGCATAGAGAATTGGGAAAAGTTGAACTACTAGTATTCAAAGCAACAAAAAAACAAGAGATAGTTGAGGCATGGATGGGAAACATGAATTTTTTCTTTGCCTTGTGAAATTACCCTAGAAACCAAAAACCCATGTTGGTTATCTATGGGATAAAGGAAACTTCCTTATTGTGGAGAAATCTATAAGCACAATTGGGGTGGAGCACTCTTTCAATGACATGAGAACAATTTGAATAAGAAATTCAAAAGTATCATTATAAGGAGTATCTGGAAAGCAAATAAAATGAATTTCATGAAATAAAATAGGCAACTAAGATAATGTTGGAATATGAGGCTCAAGTATAGAGTTTTTGAGGTATACTACACACATGAATATAGAGAAGTTAAAGGTTAACAAGTTCCTTTATGGGTTGAATCCTCATATAAACGAGAAGGTTTGTATTTTGATGCCCAAAATCTCGCATAAGGAAATGAAAATATTTTTCATTACTAAAGAAGAATTTCTTGGGAAGGTTGAATAAAATGATGTCAAAAATATTTTCAAACCTTTTGTTCCTTGTTTTCACGATAAACCCTCTCTAGGTAAAACTCATGGAAGTAGTTCTAAGCTTTCTTTTTCTAAATTCCATGAAGCACCAAGGGTGGGGGGGGAGTTTTACTGGTGCAAAGGAAATCTGTAACAAAGTAAAAAAATTCATAAAATGGTGTTCAGTACAAGGGATCCTTTCCAATCACAGTAGATACCCTTGCTAGGACTATCATGAAACCAAAAATTGCCTCTTCAAGTGCATTTGGGGTTGGTTATGGTGGACTGTATTTTTAGAAGGATTGTCTTAAGTATTTAAAGGAACCTTCTATGGGAGACATGGGTAGAGCCCATAGAATCAATTTAGCAGTTCATGATAGGAAAATTTAACACTAGGCTTTAGTGCTTAAGACCATAGGAATATTATTGCTATTTCAATTTTGAATTCACCTAATGCTTTAGCAAGATGTGGTCTAGTAGAATTAGGGTAAAGAAAATTTTATTATGTCAAAATGGCCTTAGGACATAATCAGAATGTGGGTTCCTTGGCACAAGGATGTACTTTATATTTGGGAGTGTGTGCTACTACTATAAATATTCATGTAATTTCTCTTTGGTCTTATTATCTAATCATAGGGGTGGATTCGCTTAAATATCATTGGGTCATTTTGGATTGCCTCGACAAGATCCTACATTTTCAAGATCACGTAGGGAATTTTGTGGTTCTTCATGAGAAGAAGATATTTATTCCATTATGATTCATCTTAGCTCGACAATTGAAGCATGGTTTAAGGAAAGGTTGTCAACAATTTCCAATTACTACTATGAATGAAGGAGATCATTTTTCTTTCAGAATTTGTTGGTGTTTTTCCTCATATACTATGAGGACTATGAGATTTATGGGTCTTCATGGGGATAATTTCTTTTCCAGGGTTATGTCTTCCACAAGTTTTCGCAAATCACTTTATTTTAGTCATCACATTTTTTCTTTCTTTCCTTTCCTAGTTTTTCTTGACATTCCATCTCATGCTTTTATGCACCCACTATAATTTGTTGGTTTTGAGATCCTTTCTCCATAGTCATGGATGAGGAGCCTTTGGATTTCTACCAGGATAGTCCATGTGATGGACCCATTTTCACATTGCAAGAATAAATTAATATCATGGGTTTTCCATTGTCGATCCTCCCTCGTCATTGCCACTTTTTTCACGTAAGGAAACGTTCACTTCTCCCACAGGGAAATATGGCTCCATTCTTTTACCATTTTTAGACCCTTTTTTGGTTTCCTGACCTGTTTGTCCCCCTACTCATTCTCGATTTAACCCTAGCCTCATATTTTTTCCAAAATATCCTTTAAAACCTAATCAATACAAAGAAAAAATGGTGTTAGGGGATGATATTCGCCTCTCTAAAATCCCCATTCTTTAGATAAAGAGTTTTGGTTAGACAATTTTCTAAAAATATGGTAAGGCCCCTCTCCCTTGGGAATTGGATAGACCAACATTGGCTTCCTGTTTTGGGTTTATAACCTCAATTCCATGTCTTGGTTTGTCAATGGTTTTGCACAATCCTGAATTCCATGAATGAATTTGAAAACATGTTAGTGCAAGACTAGTTGTGGGGGCTATCAGGCTTAACCCTTCAATGGTGGTGTTTTGATTTTGAAGCAACCCGTCAGCCCATGCGTACATAGAAGGTAAGGGCTCTTATTTTGGGGATTCCTATAATTTTCTATAATTTGCACATCCTCAAAGAAATTGGGAATTGAATCAATTTTTTGGTATGTTTGGAGGATTGTTGCTTTGCTAAGCCTTATCGCAATGTCACTTGGGTGCAGGTCAAAGTAGACATAAGAGATAGTCTCCTCAAAGAAATAGAGGTGGACTATAAGGATCAAAAGTGGAATTAAACAAATGACAATTGGATACTACTTTTCAAGTGCTTCGCATGCCATAAGGTAGGACACCTAATTTATTCCTATGAAAAAAGATGATTGAAATATCTAGCCTCATATGAAAACTTAGATTAAAATATCTCCCTTGGTGGCTCTTCAATCAGCTTTGACAAAGGGTGTGGTTTTGTTAGACGTTCATTATCGATCAATTCATCAAACATAGGGGAAGAAATTAGATATGAAGCCTAAGTCTGATCATGCTTTCTAGAGTATGAATATGGGTAACATTCCTCTTAATCTTCCCTCCTCCTCAATCCTGAATCATGACATGCATAAAAACAGTGAAAATTTGATTAATGTATTCAAAAAAATTGGTGATATTTTGAATGTAAATCTTGAAGGCATGTTGAATATCTCTCTTATTTCTCTTGTCATGCACATGGTGGTCATTTCCTATGGCTCTACTTATGTCAAGCCTTCCTCCCCAGTGGCCTCTTTCCCCTTAGTTAATTACTCAATATCCTCCTCTCTCGTTTCGGGTCCTTGGGCTCATGTAACTAAGAATAATCTCATCAAGGAGGTTGGTTTAGAGGTCTCCTCTGGTCCTAGACAATCTAAAGGGAGTTTATGTCCCCTTCATTCTCAAATTGGTCATCAAAAAGAGCCACCCCTTGTCCATGAGCTAGAGATGGATACCCCAGTAGTGGGACACACAAGAAGAAAATCATATTTGTCAAAATCCTAGAGAAAGGCCAAAGAAGATATTCATAATAGAAAATATAATATGATTGTCAAGGACATTAAATAAAAAGGCCCCTCATGGGGCTCTAAATGGATAGTCTTCCTCTGAATTTGTGGGGTTTCAGCATCACCCCTAAAAGAATCACCCTCAAAAGTCTTATTCATAATAATAATCCTAACATTATTATGATACAAGAAACTATGACATTTTTCTATAAAGCCAAAACTTTTCTTGAACATTGGCTTCAAAAATGGTCTTTCTCCATAATCGATGCTCAATGTCTATCCTGCAGTCTCATTAGATATTAGAATTCAAGTTTCATCGATTCATCAGATTCTGCTTCTCCTCGCTAAATATCCATCAACTTGGAGGTTCGTGAATTCAATCTTAAAATAATAATTTTGAATGTTTATGGTCCTTACTTGAACCAGAGACTTTTCTAGGAAGATTTAGTAGCTTCTTTAGCTCTCAACCTACAATTCTTAATTCTCTGGGGTGACCTAAATCTCATTGTATCTCTCAGAGAAGTTTGGGGTGACCCATTGGAGGACTTTTACTCTCATCTTTTTTCATTCAAATAAACTAACTAATTTGGGACCCGTTAAAATTTTCCACACCCGGCAAAACCTCATAACCGATGGAAATCCTATCTCTAAGTGATTAAATCAATTCCTCATATCCAAATCTATTTTTCTCTATCTCTACGATCAAAATCTTAGGTGGAAGCAGGAGGCATTTTGAACCAATATTGTCCCATGGCCTTAGAAATTTTCCAAGATGAAATCAAAGCTCCTACCCCATTCAAATTCAATCATGTTTGGCTTAAGGAAGAGGATTATAGGAAATTTGTTAAGTATTATCAGTCCCCTCTCAGTCTAGAATGATCGGGATCATTTATGAAACAATTTGCAAAGAATTTAGAACTTATCAAAAGGAAGTCAAAATCGTGAGCTAAGGAATACAATGCTAGATTGAATGTTGAGTTAAAGGATTTGAAAAAAAAAAATAATGAACCCTACAATTTGAATGATGTAGGTTCCATTTTCGAGGTAGGCATTGAAGTTTCACACTCTTTTGATTATAGAAAAACAAAGATTTTAGCCAGAGAAGAGGTGTCTTGGAGACATAAAAACCATGCAATCCAGATCAAGGGAGCGGATAACAACAGGGAACATTTCCACACTTACACAAATTATAGAAAACATGTCAATGATA
Organism: Pinus tabuliformis; assembly: GCA_031772625.1. Classification (NCBI taxonomy): domain Eukaryota; kingdom Viridiplantae; phylum Streptophyta; class Pinopsida; order Pinales; family Pinaceae; genus Pinus; species Pinus tabuliformis. The sequence continues at coordinate 1,245,625,339 of CM062818.1, forward strand.
TTTGGTATTTTAAGGACCGGGAGGGTTCCCTTCACTCCATTTTCAATATATTTTGCATTTGGGCTCTCAACATTTCAAATCCATTTTCCCCCAATATAAGGGGTGTCCAATTTAGGAAATCTTGGATAATATATCCATGTTCCCTTGATCAATTTTTAATGAAATGCATGAGTCCTTTTCGGCTGAATTTTTAGAAGGGGAGATTTTAAGAGCTCTTCCTACCATGAAAAATAGAAAGAACCCAATTTTGGATGGGTTGATAGTAGAATTTTTCATAGGTTATTACGATCTTCTCAAATCTAGTTTGGGAGTCTCTAGATTCAAGGAAGGTTTTAGGTGCTCTTAACTAAACCTTCATAGCATTAATCCCAAAAATTTAGAATGTAGTTTCATTTGATGATTTCTAGCCATCTCCTGTAGTAATGTGATCTATAAACTTATCACAAAAATCATATCCACTAGTCTGAAGTTTGTTCTTAGTGAAATTATTTCGGAAAGAACAATTCAAATTTCTCTAGAATAGACAAATCCATGATGCAGCTTCTTTGTCCCAAGAGACTTTTCACTCTATCAAAGTTACGAATCCCGACGTGGTTGCCATCAAAATAAACCTTTCAAAAGCATACAACAAGGAGAACTTGATGTTTTTTCTATTGGTGTTTATTCAGCTAGGCATGAATCTGGTTTGTGAATTGGATAATGGTATGTATCCAATCATCTAGCCTTGTAGTACTTATCAATGGATTTTCTTCTTCCATTTTTAGTGCTTCTAGGGGCATCCATCAAGGATTTCCTCTTTCTCCTCTCCTATTTTTGTTGGTAGCATAAGTATTGAATAAACTTATACATGATGCTATATGAAAAGGATATCTCAAAGGGGTAAACATCACACGATTTGCAACCATTTCTGATCTTCTATTTGTATATGATGTCCTTCTTTTAATTTCACACAACAGATTATATTTCCATACTTTAAATTGCATTTTAGCTCATTTTTCTTTAGTCACTAGTATGGTCATTAATATACAAAAAGAAAGCACGTTCCTTCACAACCTTTCAGACGGATCCTCCTACCGCATACATGATTTATTCAAATCCCAAATCAAGTCTATAAATGGAGAATGATTATAAATTTGAATATTGGATTTGGTTACTTAAGAAGGTGTAGAAACATATTTCGGTTTGGAACAATAGACTTCGTTCTAGAGGAATTTTCCTAATTCTGGTGAAATTTGTTCTCAAGAGTATACCAGTTTATTGGACCTTGATTTCTTTAATCCATAAAGGAATTCTAACAAAAAATTTAAAACTAAGTTTTAGATTTCTTTTGTATATAAAAGCATAATCTAAGGGTTATCCTCTTGTTTCCTAGTCATCTCTTGCTATGCCAAAATATTTAGGTTGTTTGGGACTAAAAAATATATATGTTTTTAGTTAGCCCCTTGCTATTCATACTTTTTGGTATTTCTCCAACAACATTTCTTTATGGGGGTGTACTCTGAAATTGTTAGGATATTCCGACACATAGGAAATAGTTAAGTATAACTTGGTCTAGTGTAGAGTTAGGTAAAGTGTGTTTCTTTACTATGTATTTTTGTAACTTACAATCCGACGGTCACGATATGTAGTGATCTAACGGTTCATTCTCTCCTCAGTATTACCGACATTTGATCCGTGGCTTAACACCCAATTGGTCCATGATCTCTATTTAAAAATCATGGAGGGTCATTTGTAGGGTAATCGTTCATGAGAGAAGCTTATTTAAATTTTCGTTCTTTTATTAATAAATTGCCTAAAGTGGTCGTGTTGGCTCAGGTCGTGGAATATTTCCCTCTTTGAGGGTTTTAACCAGGTCAACAATACTGGTATATTGATCTGTGATCTATTTGTGAGCAGTGTCCTTTGGTGTTCTATCTGAGGAACTTACCTTGTAAATTTCTACATGGTATCAGAGCCAAGTTGAGGGCTGCATCCTTTGGTGATCCAAATCTGAAGCCGGTAGAACTGCATCCGACTGTTGTTTCCTAGATCTAATGTTTCTAACTTCTTTCGGGCTGAGAGGACTGCTCTATTGTGTTAGGAGCATCTATTCTAGTGAGTAACCTCTTTCGTTTCACGCAAAAAGGTTTCTGGTAGCCCTAGCTACGTCATTTTTAAGATCTGGAGGTATACATTGTTTATTTGCGGTTTTTAGTTATTTTTTCTTTGTTTATTTCAGTTTATTTAGCACTTTGTTTATTTTATTACCGGATCTATACCTTTCATTTCTATGTATGCTCTTTGCCCCGCGACTCTATGTGATCTCGGCAAATCAGAAACAAAAAGGAAGGATTTTTCTCATGCGTATGCTCTTTTCCGTCGCGCCTTAGTGTGATCTCAGAAAATCATAAACATTGAGAAGAATATTTAGTTTCCGGCTAAAGCTAACTTCAAGATGTAAGGTTTTTTTTTTGTATGTCCGTGTTGGGTTTTCTGTTTTCTGTTTTGTAGGCAAAAAAAGAGTTTTCTCAAGTAAGCGCGCACCCCAAAGCTTCAGTGACTAAAAAAAAAACCCTTCCTCTTTTCCAAAAATTACTAACCTTTTAATCTAGCTCACTTGGTCCAAAGCTACTTTATGAGAATCGAGGTCTTCAGTTCAAGTATTTCTTTTTGTTGAGATAATTAGATTAATTTTGGAAAGGGGGCAGATTTTTTTTAAATATAACATTATCATTCATTTCCGCACATTCCCGCACTTCGTCGGCATCTTCAACAACTTTTCTTCAAAAAGCCATAGCTTCTTCATCCGGAAGCTGTTTTCAGAACCCTTTTTTTTAACTAGCCTAATTTTTTGATATCTTTCCATTGGAACACTCAGTTTTAGAATCTATAGCTTCATTTTTTGATAAAATGGAAAGTCCATGCCAAGTTATTCTTGACAGAACCAACTACTTCCAATGTTGGTCCTACATTGTGGATTTACTTAGAAGTAAAGGTCTTTACAGAATAGCCTCAGGCCAAGAAACCAAACCGAAAGATGAAGATAAGGCAGCCAAATGGGAAAATAGGCAATATCAAGCACGTGGGTTGATAGGGATGTCTATTTCTCCAGACCTTAGATTCCATATCACAGAACTTGATACTCCTAATGAAGCAATGAAACATATCACTAAAGTTTTTGGAATTAAAAATGAACTTAGAGCCCATCAACTCGAAAATGAGTTGCTTACATTGGACCCCAATAATTTTTCTTCCATTGAAGATTTTTTGTCCAAGTTCAAGACCCTTAGACTTATCTTGGAAGGTGTTAAGGTTAAGAAATAAGATGGTAACATTATCTATTCCATTCTTACTAAGTTGGGACCAGCCCACTCTGTGTTTGTTTCCACCTTCTATTCTACAAGAGAAGCCTTCATTTCTCAAATACAAGACTACAAGTCCCCTTCCTTTGATGCCTTTTGTGATTCTTTAATAAGAGAACAAGAAAAACTCTTACATCTTGGTCTTCTTAATCTTGGAAACTCTTCTAAGAAAGCCTTAGCCACCTAGCAGCAACCAAATTCAAAGAATCCTAAGAAGTTGTATCCTAAAAAGAATGGTCCTAAACCAAACAAGGGTCCTAAGCCATTTCATTCTCAAAATGAAAAATCATTTCAACAAAATGATAAGGCAAATAAAAACAAAGGGAAGAATACTGATAGACATTGCCACTTTTGTAATCGAGATGGCCACTTAGAATCCAAATTCTTTAAGAAGATGGAAGTAGCAATGAAGAAGAAGAACATCCATTTGGAGCACTCAACAAATTCAACTTCATCTTCAGGAATAGCACTTTCTGCGTGTGGTTGTCAAGCATCTCAGTCTGGATATGCACTAAATGTATCTTCTTCTTCTCATTCTCATGAGCAGCTCATTGATTCTGGAGCTTCTTATCACATGGCCAAAAACAAAGCCATGTTTTCTTCTCTAAATGATTATAACACCAAAAATATATATGTTGGTGATGATAGATCTCTTAGTGTTGTAGGGACTAGAACTGTTCATATAGACAATGGTCAACTCAATGATGTATTATGTGTTCCAACCTTATCCTGCAACCTTCTATCTGTATATCAGTTAACTCCTTTAGGTGAAGGTAAAATCATTGAATTTTCACCTCACGATGTTGTAATTAAGGACCCAAGAGATCCCAGATAGATTTTAGCTACTGGCATTGTTGATGATTCTACAAGGTCATCAAATCTTCCCTCAATATTTGTTGCTTGTAATGGTGAAGTGAGCAAACTTTGGCATGAGCGATTTGGTCACTTAAACTATCGCTCCCTTCAAAATCTATGTAAATAAAATATGGTGACAGGTATTCCAATGGTATCTTGCAGAGATGGTGTTTGTTCCGGATGTGTACTCAGAAAACATCATCGGGATAGTTTTGAAAATCGTGCCTCTTGGCACGCCTCAACCCCTTTACAGCTTGTGCATAGTGATTTATGTGGTCCACTTCCAGTTGTTTCATTATCTGGCTACAAGTATTTCTTAACTTTCATTGATGATTTCTCCAGATGCACTTCTTAAAACTCAAGAGTGAAGTATTTAACATGTTCTTAGCCCTTAAGGCCTTTGTTGAAAAACAATTTGGACATCTAATTCTTAAGCTAAGATCTGATAATGGCGGAGAATATGTTAACAACAAATTCATCAACTTTTTCACTGAGAATGGAATTCAAATGCAACATATTGTTCCATGTACTCCACAAAAAAATGGTGTAGTTGAAAGGAAGAATTGCACCTTAAAGGAAATGGCTAATTGTATACTTCAATCTAAAGGACTTAGTCTTAATTTTTGGGCAGAAGCAATTAACTGTGCAAATTACATAGTAAATCGCACTCCTACTAAGGTTTTAAAGAATATCACTCCAAAAGAGGCATGGAGCTTAATTAAACCAGATGTAAGTCACTTTCGTGTTTTTGGAAGTGAAGCATGGGCCCATATTCCAGATGAGAAACATAAAGGCTTAGAACCTAAGAGTGAAAAATGTGTTTTTGTTGGATATTCTAAAGATGTCAAAGGATATAGACTTATTCCACTTAAGTCCAAAAATGTTATCATTAGAAGAGATGTAAATTTTACTGAAAATATATTGGGCTACGAGCCTAGTTCAGCAGCTATGCCACCTCTCTCTATCCCTTCTACTTTTGAAAATATTTCTTCTTCAGATGATGACAGGAAGGATGACAATCCTCCCCCACCTTCTCAGGATCCTCCTTCAGCTCCTGAGCTTCCAAAATTGGTTAGTGCTACTCAGAATGCAACAGGTGCTCTTATCAATGATCCTACAGATCAACGACGTACACGTTCTCAGTTCGATAGAGCCTCTTCTTTACTGGCTCAAGCTTCATCGAATTATGATCCTGACACCTTTGCAGAAGCTTCAAGCCATCCAGATTGGGATGCAGTGATGAATGAAGAATATCATTCATTATTGGCAAATGATACATGGGATCTTTTTCCTCTTCCAAAGGGACAAAAACTTGTTAGATGCAAATGGGTTTATAGAACCAAGTATGGACCAGATGGAAAAGTTGATAAACATAAAGCTCGTCTTGTTGCTAAAGGTTTTTCACAAGTTGAAGGCATTGACTACACTGAAACCTTCTCCCCTGTTGCCAAAATGAACTCTATCCATCTTGTTCTTTCCCTTGCTGCCTCTTTCAAATGGGAAGTCCATCAGATGGATGTTAAATCTGCCTTCTTGCATGGGGACTTGCATGAAGAAATCTATATGGAACAACCTACTGGCTTTATACAAATAGACTCCAACCTTGTATGTCGACTTAAGAAATCCTTTTATGGTCTCATGCAAGCCCCTCAATCTTGGTATGCCAAAATGGATAGCTTTATTTTAGAAACTAGCTTTTCTAGGTGTCATTCTGACAATACTGTCTACACCAAGAAAGTGGACAAGTCTCTTATCATTCTTGTTCTTTATGTTGATGATCTTATCCTTACTGGTAGTGATCCCAACCTTATAAACCATGTGAATTCCAGCCTTAAAAATAAGTTTGAAATGACAGACTTAGGACACTTGCATTATTTTCTTGGTCTTCAAGTCTTGAAATCCAAGGAAGGTATTTCCCTTTCCCAGTCCAAGTATGTCTGCGATCTTCTACGCCATTTTCACATGGAAGACTGTAAGCCAGCCCATTCTCCCTTTCAGTGTGGAGCCAAACTTTCAGTCACTTGTACTTCCCCTAAAGTTGGTGCTACCTTATACTGTCAACTTGTAGGAAAACTTTTGTATCTGGCCCATACTTGTCCTGACCTTTCCTTTGTTGTTGGCCTTATTGCTCGGTTAATGAAAAACCCACATGAAAGTCATTGGAAAGAAGCTAAAAGAATAATTCATTATGTTCGAGGTACAGTTCAGTTTGGGATTCATTACAGTGCAGAAGCATCTCCTCTATTGGTTGGTTTCACTAATTTCGATTGGGCTGGTGACCCTGATGATTGGAAGTCTACTGTAGGTTATGTGTTCACTCTTGGTTTAGGACCTATTACATGGGCTTGCAAGAAACAAAGTTCCATTTCTCTTTCTTCAGCAAAAGCAGAATATTGTGGTGTCGTAGAAGCTAGTAAGGAGGCCCTGTGGCTTCGTCAGATCCTGTTAGAGTTTGGCTTTCAGCAGCAACATCCGACTACACTTTGGTGTGATAATCAAAATTCCATTAAACTATGCAAAGATCCAATCCAACTTTAGCACAACAAACACATTGAACTGTACATGCACTCCATCAGAAAGCTCATTCATGACCATGTTCTTGAAGTGCAATATTGTTCAACCGATGATCAAGTTGCAGACAACTTCACAAAGGCTCTCACAAAGGTGAAGTTTACTAAACTCTGGTTTATGGTTGGAGTTCAAGAATTTGTCACTAAGGGGGGATAGGCTCTAATGCCTCCTTCCTTCTCCTATTGTGTCATATTTGTACATCCTTCAATCCTATCCCAAGTTGTTCTTAAGGGGGTATGTTAGGATATTCCGGCACATAGGAAATAGTTAAGTATAACTTGGTCTAGTGTAGAGTTAGGTAAAGTGTGTTTCTTTACTATGTACTTTTGTAACTTACAATCTGACAGTCACGAGATGTAGTGATCGGATGGTTCATTCTCTCCTCGGTATTACAGACACTTGATCCATGGCTTAACACTCGATTGGTCCATGATATCTATTTAAAGAGCATGGAGGTTCATTTGTAGGGGAACCATTCATGAGAGAAGCTTATGTAGATTTTCATTCTTTTATTAATAAATTGCCTAAAGTGGCCGTGTTGGCTCAGGCCGTGGAATATTTCCCTCTTTGAGGGTTTTAACCACGTCAAAAATACTAGTGTATTTATCTGTGATCTGTTTGTGAGCAGTGTCCTTTGGTGTTCTATCTGAGGAACTTACCCTGTAAATTCCTACAGAAATCAAAATATCTTGGGGATTGGTCCAGTGATACTCGCAAGAAATGTAATAATACCTCCATTGTTTATAGGGAATTAACCAAATATTTTCCCTTTGTTGGGAACTCGGTGGTGTGGAGGATAGGGAATGGAAAACGTGTAAGGGTGGGGGAAGACCCTTGGTCCAACATGGGCATAGAATTCAAATTTCCACAAAATTGTATCCTTCTTCTAAGACAAGTTGGGACATGTTCTTGGCGACACAAAATCACAGTATGATATTTCTATGAGTAGTCAAGCGAGGAAGTTGGCTACAGATATTACCTTCCCTGAACATGAAGCTTCCAAGTGGTCAGCTTATGTAAGATTGTTGGTCTCTTTGCTTTTATTGGTTGATGATGACCCAGATCATATTATTTGGTCTAAGAATTCTTCCTCAAGTAAGTACACTATGAATCTCAGCTATAAGGCATATGTTGAATCCCCACCCCTCCATGCAATGCATGATCATAAATGGTGTTGGAGTTTCAAATGGAAACACAATAGTCCTTTGAAGTGCAAATTAACTATGTGGATAGCTCTAAAAAATAATATATTACTGTGGGAAAATATCATCAAACAGGGGTGGAATGGCCTGAACCGATGCGCCTTATGCCACATGGAATATGAATACATTTCTCATATCTTTTTTTCTTATTCATATGAAAAAAAGGAATGGAGCATCCGTCATTTTGTCCCCCCCTTCTGTTGATCACTATAAAAAATTAAATTTAGAAGAATTTGTTTAAGAATGGGTAACAGATTCATCAGTTCATTGTTATCCAAATTTTCCAACTATTTTCATTTATAACATATGGTGGGCTCAAAATCAAATTATTTTCCACAACAAACAAATTCCTCCTGAAGTTACTATTGGGATTATTGAAAAATATTGTAAATAATTTTAGTTGGAGCAAAAAATAAAGAAACATAATGTGTCTATTGTTATTGGCCATTTTGTCACATCTAGTCAATAGGCCTTCAAACAG